>CM056050.1:326112859-327312859 GCA_029574335.1 Rana kukunoris | reverse complement strand
CACGAATATTCTGAGCCAATCAGAGTGCTCCATTCCGCATTTCTCGAAATTTCGCAATTATTTTGTATTATAAAATATCACGAATATTCTGAGCCAATCAGAGTGCTCCTTCCGCATTTGCCGAATATTCGCAATTATTTTGTATTGTAATATATCACGAATATTCTGAGCCAATCAGAGTGCTCCATTCCGCATTTCTCGAAATTTCGCAATTATTTTGTATTATAAAATATCACGAATATTCTGAGCCAATCAGAGTGCTCCTTCCGCATTTCTCGAAATTTTATCCGCATTCGCAATTCGCATTCGCATTCGCAATAGCGAAATTTCGCAATCATTTCATTTCCAAAAAATATTGCGAATATTCGCATTTAACGAATATATCTCGAATATTCGACTATATATTCGAGATATATCGCGAAATCGAATATGGCATATTCTGCTCAACACTATCAAAGAGTCTGTAGTTAAATTCAAATTAAAGATGTTCTGAAGCTTAAATCTCTCAACAGAAGCTACTTCCTAAAAGACGTACATAATTGGAAACAATGGTGAAATGCCAGAAAGCTACTTTTTATATTTTAACAAAAAAAGGTTTGCCTGTACTAGGAAGAGAGGAATTATTAGAACTCAGAGTGCAATGTGGTAAGCACAGAGGTGCCAGTGATTGTAACTATTCTCCAAATTGCTGTAGTTTCATGCCTGCACAGAAACACAAAAAGCTCATGAAAAATCAATGGCTAAAAGATTCACCTATGTTTAGCCAAATTTGATTGGTAATCCAAGACATTTTCTAGAAGAATGATTTTTCTCTATCCATTCAATCCATTCAATTTGTCTGTGATCCCAACAGAGCAGAACGAGTCTATGTAGAAAGACTGAAGCTCAGATAATAATACAGTGCTTTTTAGACTTGGAAGACACACAAAAAGACTGTTAATAAATGTAGACAAAGTTGAAATATATTGGATAGAAAGAATTACTGCGGTAGTGAACTTGTGCAGAACTGCTAGCACCACAATTGACAAATATTGTGTATAACATGAGAAATCAAAGTGCTGCACTTAATAATCCATACATTGAGTTATGACTAATAAATGCATATGTGAAAACCAAGTGAAAAGAAGTAAAAAATCCCCCAAACTTAGTGTTTAAACAAAATGCATACATACATTGTCCACATAGTGCCACTATTAATGTACCTATGCAAAATCGAAGTCCACAAAAGTGATTGGAGTGATGAACCATAGATAGTGACAGCCACCGGTGTGACAATATTTACCACCATACATAGTATGGGTACACTTACCAGAGAGTGTGGACCCAAGTACCTTTACAGGAATGAGTCACACAGGCAGGGATATGTAAACATCACTTATGGAAACAAGGTCTTTCATGTATTTCATATGGAGGGATCTTTCATATCCCATTGATTTTGGTATGGATGGACTCCAACTGGGACTAGCGGCCAAATCATCACCGACTGTGAAAACTTCACACGGGACCTAATGCAACTTGGATTATGTGCCTCTTCACTCTTCCTCCAGACTCTGTGGCCTTGATTTTCAAATGAAATGAAAAAGTTTCCACAGTCAGTGAGGATTTGCCAGGTCATCTGCTGGTATTGGTCCACTGTGTTTTATCAAGTCCAAAGTCAGCTCAGCCCTCTAGCAGGAAACTCTAGAGCACTCTATGCTTCCTCTGCTGACCAGACTTATGGAGATTCTGATTTACCGTATTTTCTGCACCATAAGTCACACTTTTCCCCCCCAGAAATATAGGGGAAAATGTCTCTGCGTCTTATGGTGTGAATGTACGACAAGCTCCGCCCCCACTTCCACTGACTCTGGCCCCGCCGCCAACGGAAATTTTCCCTATTATCACTGCCAGAAGAGAGGCAGAAGAGTGCCGGGACAGACATCCATACCCCCCCCCCCCCTCGTGGGCGCCAGGTGATCTCCTTAATGGGCATGACACTGTGCCTGAGACAGAAGATAGAGCATTCGGGCCACTTGGGCTGCTCTGTCTTCTGTCAGGCAGATGAGATAACATGAGGTCAGTCTGCATTTATGGCAATGGTCACTTGGTGGGTCACTGGGTTTATGGCAATGGTCACTCTGCATTTATGGGAATGGTCCTTACTGGAGCTTGTACTCAGAGTCTGTATGTCACGCTGCTGCTCTTCTCCCTCCTTCAGGCAGACTGCTTCGGCTGTCTCTACTGCACAAGTAGTAACTCATGACATGGCAGCTGCCAGCTACTGTGTGGGACTCTGTGATAAGAAGATGGGTGAGTCTCAAAGCAACAGGTTGTTTAAAAATGTGTCAAACTCAAAACCGGCATTCAGGCTGGGAAGAAGTATGTTCTGTGTATATATTGTATGTACTGTGTGTTCTGTGTATGTACTGTGTGTTCTTTGTATATATTGTATGTTCTGTGTATGTATTGTATGTATTGTGTGTTCTGTGTATGTACTGTATGTACTGTGTGTTCTATGTATATATTGCATGGTCTGTGTATGTATTGTATGTACTGTGTTTTCTGTGTATGTATTGTTTGTACTGTGTGTTATGTGTATGTATTGTATGTACTGGGTGTTCTGTGTATGTATTGTGTGTTCTGTGTATGTATTGTATGTTCTGTGTATGTATTGTATGTATTGTGTGGTCTGTGTATGTATTGTACATACTGTGTGTTCTGTGTATGTTATGTGTATGTATTGTGTGTTCTGTGTATGTACTGTGTGTTTTGTGTATGTACTGTGTGTTCTGTGTATGTATTGTATGTACTGTGTGTTCTATGAATGTACTGTGTGTTCTGTGTGTATTGTATGTATTGTGTGTTCTGTGTGTTCTGTATGTACTGTGTATGTATTTTGTGTATGTACTGTGGGTTCTGTGTGTAGTGTGTTCTGTGTGTTCTGTATGTACTGTGTGTTCTGTGTTCTCTGTATGCATTGTGTGTTCTGTATGTACTGTGCACTCTGTATATAGTGTGTTCAGTGTATTGGGAGCCGTGAAAGCGGAGGATGGGCAGGTAAGGACCTGGAGGGGTTTGCTTCCCCCCCCCCCAAGTTTTTTTCTCACCAGCCGCCACTGCTTAATACCCAAGTATGTTAGAGCATAAGGACACCATTTATATGGATATGTACTTTTAAGTTCCATTAACATATCTGGTGGTACATGTAGGGGAAGTGCTTCGCTTTTGGCAGTATTTATTTTATAACCTGATATGGATCCAAATGTCTGTAGAAGGGCGTGTAAGGAAGGAAGTGAATGGTAATAATGGCAATAATGGTATTTGTCAGCGTTAAAAGAATATCATCAGCAAAGAGGGATAACTTGTACTTCCACTGTCTCATCAGAACCCCCTTAATGTCAGGATTAGTAATGGACAAACATCTGATGGGACGGTTTGCGAACGCTAACCATAAACTTTTGCAAATGTCCGAACCGCAGTTTGCGGCGGGCCCAATAGACTTTAATGGCAGGCGAATATTAAAAACCTTCAGGTCATATTTGCAGCCACAAACTACTTACTAGCTGTGCACAAATAGTCCCACAACATGGACACTGACATACCATAAGTATTAAGTGAAAAAACGGATACATAAGTAAGTGCCGGCTATTACAAGACCCAAAAATTAGCCGACAGGTGTTCACCTGACAGCAAACAACTTTGTATTCTGTGGCTGGAGGTACATTAAGCTATTCACCGGATACAGAAGTAAGTGTCGGCCGTTACAGGCCCCAAAAATTAGCCCACAGGCATTCACCTGACAGCAAACAACCTTATATTCTGTGGCTGGTGGTACATTAGTTATTCACCGGATACAGAAGTAAGTGCCGCCCATTACAGGCCCCAAAAATTAGCCCACGGCCACAGGTGTTAACCTGGCAGCAAACAACCTTGTATTTTGCGGCTGGTAGTACATTAGGCATTGTAACAGCACTGGTGAACGGAGTGAACCACAACTGCGGTTAGAAAGGAATTCAATGCGATTCTCTATGTGACAACTCAGTAGTATGCTCCAGGCGTGACTCCTCGCAACAGGAGTTTGGGGGATCTATACATCATCTTTGTGTCACATAAAGAAAGGCGTTGAGCTACTAAGCATAGACGCATTACAACATGCGACCAAGGCTTAGCGTTTAAAATTAGTTCATGGTCAATATCCCAATACACCACTACATGCAGGTGATTATCAGTAAGGGACCACAGGCGTTCTGACACAATCGTTTTTTTAATTGATGGTGTGTAGGCACGACTGATCATCAGTCAGCTTCATCGGATAATTGATGGAAAAATTCATCAGACCGTTTTCATTAGGCTAACCTATCGTGTGTACAGGGCATAAAGTACGTTGCCACCCAGTACTGGTCCTTGCCCTTTATGATTTTTATACGGGGGTCCCTCTTTAAACACTGGAGCATGAAGGCCCCCATTTGCATACTGGAAGCGTTGTACTGGCCTGGCTCCTGCTCATCATCCAGGATAATGACATCCTCGTTCTCCTCCCCCCATCCACAGACAACACCAGGGATCCCAGGAAGGTTTAAAGCATGCTCTTCTTTCTCATCCTCCTCCGCCCCAGCACCATCCTCCTCTGACTCCTCTTCAGACTCCTGTTGTTGACTTGTCTCAGGTGGAGTAGCCCCCCTTGGGAATTCATCCAGCATTGCGACTTCCTCATCTTCCTGCTCCTGCTCCTCGACGGCTTGATCAATGACACAACACAATGCACACTCCAGAAAGAAGGCGTAAGGTACGATGTCACTGATAGTGCCCTGGCTGTCACTGACCAGTTTGGTGATCTCATCAAATGGCCGCAGAAGTCTGCATGAGTCGCGCATGAGCAGCCACTGGTGCGGTGCAAAGAAACCAAGCTCCTCAGAACCTGTACTGCCGCAGAGTTCATACAGGTAGTCGCTAGGCTGCTCCAGCAAAAACTAGCAGTTATCAAGCATATACAATGTTGAGTTCCATCACGTCAGGCAGTCACAAATAAGACGTCTGACCGGCAGGTTGTGTCACCGCTGAATGTCAGCAAGGCGAGCCATGGCTGTGTAAGATATTCTGAAATGGGCCAAGATTTTCCTGGCCTGCCGCAAGACGTCCTGGAGCCCAGGGTATTTTGCAATGAATCGCTGCACGACTAAGTTCAGGACGTGTGCCATGCATGGCACGTGTGTAATTTTGACTGGTTTCAGCATGCTCAGCAGATTGGCACCGTTGTCGCACACCACTTTACCAACTGTCAAATTGAGCGGTGTTAGCCACTGATCTGCCTGTGAACGCAAAGCTGAAAGGAGTGCAGGACCAGTGTGGATCTTGTCTTCCAGGCACAACAGACGCCGCACAACATGGCAACGTCTCACCTGGCATGTCGAATAGGTTCTGGGGATCTTGGGCGGCGCAGGGGAAGAGACGGTAGCATTGGAAAATGAGGAGTCAGCCGAGGAGGAGAGGGAGGATGGAGTAGGAGGAGGAGGAGAAAAAGAGGCAGGCCTGCATGCAATCCGTAGCGGTAAAACCAACATGGGTGCCATGGGTTACATGCTTGACGGCCGTCAGAAGGTTCACCCAGTGGGCAGTGAAAGTTATATACCTTCCCTGCCCGTGTTTTCTAGACCATGTGTCTGCAGTCAGATGTATCTTGGCACTAGGGATGAGCCTAACACCCCCACGTTCGGTTCGCACCAGAACCGTCGAACAGTCCGATCGTTCGCACGAACATTTAGAACCCCATTGAAGTCTATGGGACTCGACCGTTCGCATTCAAAAACTATCATTTTAAAGACCAATATTCAAGTTATTGTTCGAAAACGTCTTTCAGAACCCGGGTCTTGCCCCAGGGAACATGTATCAATGGAAAAAAGTTTTAAAAACTGTTGTTTTTTCAGGAGCAGGACTCCTGAAAAAACGACCGTTTTTAAAACTTTTTTTCCATTGATATCAATGGAAAAAAAGTTTTAAAAACGGTTGTTTTTTTCAGGAGTCCTGCTCCTGAAAAAACAACAGTTTTAAAAACTTTTTTCCATTGATACATGTTCCCTCGGGCAAGACCCGGGTTCTCAAAGACATTTTCACAGGCAAACTATAGACACCCAGCAGGTACAATATTTAAAGGAATTTATTTTTTATTTTTTATTTAAGCATCATTAAAATCACTGCTATTGTACCTGCTGGGTGTCTATACCTGCGATAACGTCTTTAAATAGCACAATCACCTGCCTGCCAGTAAATTAGGAAGAACTGATCTAGCTAAGCTATACAGTGTATAAATATATGTACAACTCCTAAGGATGTATATATATTCTCTACACACTGTAATAAAGCTAAACTAACTAGCCTGCTCTATCTAGCTATCTAAAAAGACAATCTCTCTGTCTCTCTGACTTCTCTCATTAACAAGCCGGAAAACACACTACACGAGGCCACCCAGCAGGCGGCCTTATATAGTGAGGGGCGTGTGCTAAAGCCCTGAGCCATAATTGGCCAAAGCCACCCAGGCTTTGGCCAATTATGGCTCTCCTTTTTTTGTGTGCTGTGATTGGCCAAGCATGCAGGGTCATAGTGCATGTTTGGACAATCATCAGGGCGCAATGCCGCAATGAATTATGGGCCGTTTCGTTTCACTCGAATTTGCCGCGAACGATCGTTTTTGTTCGAAATTTGACGAACGATCGAACGGACGATATTTGAGTCGAACATACATTCCTTTTGAACGCGAAGCTCATCCCTACTTGGCACCCACACTGTGTGCCAGAGATACATTCACTTGCCGCTGAACATGGCCATATAGCTCTGGGATGCCCTTCTGTGAAAAATTCCTTCCTGGGAACTTCCATTGTGGTGTTCCAATGGCCACAAATTTTCGAAAGGCCTCCGACTCTACCAGTTTATATGGCAGTAGTTGGCGGGCTATCGGTTCCAATAAGCCAGCGGTCAACCGGCATCATCGTTTTTTTACAATCGAACATTTGGGCCACGGAAGCCTGCCTTTTTGCAGAAAAACGTGAGGAAGGCATGATGAAAGGCGGAGTGGAGGACAATTGTGAGCATAGAGGGTAAGGAGAATGAGAAGAGGCTGGACGGTGAGAGCCTGGAGTGTGTCTTTGTGGGTTCTGATGGCGTTGCTCCCACTGGGCTCGGTGATGGGAGGCCAGGTGCCTTCTTAAGGCGGTCGTCCCTAGGTGAGTGTTGGGCTTACCGCGACTTATGCGTTGACTGCAAAGGCTGCAGATGGCAACACTATTTTCTGCAGCGGACACGTTGAAAAAAGCCCACACTGCGGAGCCCTGGGCCGGCGTCCTGGTAACACCAGATGTGACCGTACATGATTGATGGCTCGCTCCTGATACATTAGGAGTCTGGTTTGTCCCTCCTGTGCAATGTAAGTTCGCCCTGCTTCTCCTCCCTATCTGCTGGTCCATCTCTCCCTCTGAACTCCCCTCCTCTTCCTCTGTTGTGGGCACCCACGTGACGTCTGTAGACACGTCATCATCGATGTCACCTTCGCCATCACTAACAATAGAGATCTTGGAGTAGGGAGCAACAGCGGGCACCAACCTCCTTGGGCTAATCTGAGTACTGTCGTCAGACTGCTGAGTGCCGGCTGTTGCTACCTCTCTTCCTGATCCAATGCCAAGAATGGCTTCGCATCCGAAATGTCTTCTGATGGATCGGAAAATAATTCCTGTGACTCAGAGGGTATATGGTGGTGTTGGTGGCGAGCCACTCAACCAAGTCTGGTGCGTCCTTTAACGTAATCGAACGAACATTGTGCCACTTCCCACTTTGGCTCCGGCCTGGTGGTCCTGCCCTACCCCTACCACCCCTGCGGAAGGGCCTGCCTCTTCCTCTGCCTGTCATTTTTTAAATGACCCTGTGACAAAAGTCTCTAGAGAAGCGCAGTATATGTGGAAGAAGGTATATAACACCCTCTTAAATCTGTCGTTTCATGGGGGCCACTGGTTTATCGCACCAGTTGTGAAACTTTTTTTTCAGGAAATTTTGTTAATGTGTGTAGCAGAGGTAACGCAGCGAAAGTATATTATAAGTGTATATTACACCAATATACTGCAGAGCAAGTAGTACACCTATACCAGTGCTTGAAAGGACTTTTGTGGACCTGTTAGGTAACGATTTGTGTCACTATAGTCTGTCCCTGCTCGAAACAGCAAAAAGTATATGAATGTATTACACACCTATATACTGCACAGCAAGTAGCACACCTATACTATAGGGATGGGCTCAAACATCAGCTGTTTGTAAAACAAACCAACATCTATAGTGCAGTCAGTGTGGTGTGTGTATAATACAGTGCAGGATATAGAGTGCAGTGCAGAGTATATAATACAGTGTATTGAAGTGGATAAAGGGAACCCTGTGACAGAATTAAGAAAAACAAAAGGTGTGGGGCCCTTTGGGTCTGGTATAGTTTTTAAGGGGAACTCCATGCCATTTTTTTTTTAAACAGCACGGGTCCCCCCTAAAATTCATACCAGGTCATTTGGGTCTGGCATAGGTTTTAAGGGGAACTCCAAACCAAAATTAAAAAACAAATTGGCGTGTAGTCCCCCCCAAAATCCATATCCGCGCATGCAGCATGGCAGGAGAGGAAAGGGAGAGGGACGAGCAAGCACCCCCCCCCTTTTTGAACCATACCAGACCATTTGCCTTCAACATGGGGAGGGTGCTTTGGGGTGCCCCCAACATGGGGACAAGGGCCTCTTCCTGACAACCCTGGCCGATAGTTGTCGGGGTCTGCAGGCAGGGGGCTTATCAGAATCTGAAAGTCCCATTTAACAAGGGGTCCCAGATCCCACCCCCATGTGAATGGCAATCAAGGGGTTAAATGTGTTCCCTATGTGTGTTCTAACTGTGAGGGGAATGTGGCTGACTAGAGGAGGAGAAAGATCCCCCCCCGACAGAATCAGGATTTGTGTGTTTACACACACAAATCCCTGGTTCTCGCTCTGTCATGAGCGATCGTGGGTGCCCAGCGGTCATCGTGCCTGCCAGGCATGCACATTGGCTCCGGAGACAGGCTGCGGATGTGTGCATGCCTCAGCGGCACTTGCGTCTGCTACAGTATCTTAAAGAGCCGACGTACAGCTATGACGGCTCATGCAGCAGTGCCAACCTGCTGCAGTATAACTGCGGCAGCTGGTGGGGAAGGGATATAAATCCATACCAGACCCGAAAATAAAATAAAATCGTTAGAAATGTCCTTATTGCTGTGGCATGTTCTACACATCGTATATATGCGCCACTTTACAGGCAGACTAAAGGGACCCCAGGCACGTTATTTAACCACTTAAACCCCGTACCATATTATTGGTCAAAGACCAGAGCACTTTTGGCGATTCACCATTGCGTCGCTTTAACTGACAATTGCGTGGTTGTGCGACATGGCTCCCAAACGAAATTGGCGTCCTTTTTTCCCACAAATAGAGCTTTATTTTGGTAGTATTTGATCACCTCTGCGGTTTTTAGTTTTTGTGCTATAAACAAAAATAGAGCGACAACTTTTTACCATAATAAATATCCCCCAAAAATATATAAAACAAAAAATTTTTTCCTCAATTTAGGCCGATACGTATTCTTCTACATATTTTTTGTAAAAAAAATCGCAATAAGCGTTTATTGATTGGTTTGCGCAAAAGTTATAGCGTTTACAAAATAGGGGGTAGTTTTATGGCATTTTTATTAATATTTTTTTTTACTAGTAATGACGGCGATCATCGATTTTTTTTCAGTACTGCGACTTTATGGCGGACACTTTGGACACTTTTGACACATTTTTGGGACCATTGGCATTTTTATAGCGATCAGTGCTATAAAAATGCATTGATTACTTTAAAAATGCCACTGGCAGTGAAGGAGTTAACACTAGGGGGCAGGGAAGGGGTTAAATGTGTAACCTGGGTGTGTTCTAACTGTATGGGGGGTGGGACTGTCTGAGGGAAATGACTAATCTTCTGTTCATACATTGTATGAACAAAAGATCAGCATTTCTCTACCAGACAGGTCCGGGCGCTGTGTTTTTACACACACAGCTCCCAGTCCCTGCTCTGTAACAAACAATCGCGTGTGCCCGGCGGCGATCGCGCCTCCCAGGCACGGGACCTTAGGGGTGAGCGTGCGGTGCATGGGCGCCCCTAGTGGCCGCTGTGAGAGCCGACGTAGAGCTACGGGCTCTCACGCAGGGGAGCCAACCTGCCGCTGTATAACTGCGGCGGCAGGTCGGGAAGTAGTTAAAGGCATACTTCATTTTTATTGTTTCACTTTAAGAATCATTAAAATCACTGCTACTGAAAACACAATTGTTTTAAAAACTCTTTTTTTTTTTTTGCATTGTTCCCTAGGGGAGTAGCTTGGCCCCCATACACTTTGTATGGCAATAACTTGCATATAAGCCATTAAAAATTTCATTTTTAGTAATTTTTTTCAAATATATTTTTATTGAGTTTTTCAATAATAGAACTATAATGTCATGGAATTGTTCAAGCAAAAAGCTATACAAGAATTAGTAAAATTACATAAACAATGTACGCACGTAACAAGGTGTGTGTGCACAGTATTGAATTATGATAAATAAACATTTGAGTATAGAAAGAAGATAACAGAAGGGGGGGGGGGGGGGACATAGAAGGAGTAAATGGGAGAGAAGGGAAAAAAGAAGGGGGAAGGACTTTTGATTTTTCATGTTTGTGTCCCATAGACTTTAATAGGGTTTGCATGTTCGCTAGAACTTTTTGCCTGTTCGTCAAAGTGTTCTGTGCAAACCCAATCGGGGGTTATTCTGCCCATCCCTATATCCAATGAATATTCAGGGGGTTTTCTCAGTTAAGTACACCCTCATGCTTGAATGCCTGTGCTAAGGGTGAATTCCAGAAAGCAAATGCTACATGAATTATCTGCCCTTACTCGCAATGGCAGATATCAAGAGAGATAACCTTTACTACATTGTAGCCATTACTAGGGATGAGCTTTATGTTCGGGTCGAACATGAGTTCGACTCGAACATTGGCTGTTCGCCGAATGGCGAACAATTTGGGGTATTCGCGGCAAATTCAAAAGCCGTGGAACACCCTTTAAAAGTCTATGGGAGAAATCAAAAGTGCTAATTTTAAAGGTTAATATGCAAGTTATAAAGATGAGGGGTGTTGAGGCGCTTGCTAAAATTAATTAAAATGTATCTATACTAAAGTGCTATGTGCAATGTACAGTGCAAAAATAAGATAAATAACACAGTACTGAATAAACAGTGAAACACCACTGAAAAATCTTGTGAAGGAATCCACAATTGATTCGGGTAGCCCTAAAATCCAAATAAATAATTGATACAATAAACAAAGTATTTTCTTCATATGGAACAATTTACGTGAAAATGTGATGAAACAATATTGCAATATTGAAAAGAAAAGTGCATAATGTTACACACAATAATAACAGTGAAAAAACAAAACAAAATATGCAAGTTTTTGTCATAAAAAGTGTTTGGGGACCTTGGTTCTGCCCCAGGGGACATGTATGGATTTTAAGAAAAAAAAACCCACGCAAAAATAGGGTGTGGGGTTCCCCCCAAAAATCCATAGAAGACCCTTATCCGAGCATGCAACCTGGCAGGCCGCAGGAAAAGAGGGGGGACAAGAGAGCATCCCCCCTCCTTAACCGTACTAGGCCACATGTCCTCAACATGGGGAGGATGTCCCCATGTTGATGGGGAAACGGGCCTAATCCCCACAACCGTTGCCTGGTGGTTATGGGGTCTGCAAGCAAGGGGGGTATCGGAATCTGGAAGCTCCCTTTAACACAGGTTTCCCATTGCATCAGATGTGGCAGGGTCACGCGTACATGTCACTGGGTCACTTCGTTGGAATTTGTTTTCTTTTTAATAAAGGACTTGTCCCAAGCTGTCTCCTGTGGTTTTTAACATTTTGACATTTATTTTTTGTGAAATGGTAGGGGTACAATGTACCCCGTTACCAATTCACATAGGGGGCAGGATCTGGAGGTCCCCTTTGTTAACCACTTCAATACAGGGCTTTAAACCCCACCTCCTTCCCGGGCCTATTCTGGCACTACTCTCCTACATGTACAAATCATCATTCTTTTGTTAGAAAATTACTCAGAACCCCCAAACATTATATATGTTTTTTTTAGCAGACACCTTAGGGAATAAAATGGCGGTCATTACAACTTTTTATCTTGCACCGTATTTGCGCAATAATTTTTCAAACGCCTTTTTTTTGTAAAAAAAAATGGTTTCATGAATTAAAAAATAACAAAACAGTAACGTTAGTCCAATTTTTTGATAAAACATGAAAGATGATGTTACGCCGAGTAAATAGATACCTAACATGTCATCCTTTAAAATTGCGTACACTCATGGAATGGCACCAAACTTTGTTACTTAAAAATCTCCATAGGCGACACTTTACATTTTTTACAGGTAACCAGTTTAGAGTTACAGAGAAGGTCTAGTCCTAGAATTGTTGCACACGCTCTAACGCACGCGGCGACACCTCACATGTGTGGTTTGAATGACGTTTACATACATGGGCGGGACTTACGTGTGCGTACACTTCTGAGTGCGAGCTACCGGGGACAGGGGCATTTTAATTTTTTTATCATTATTATTTATTTTTTATTTTACTTATTTATTTATTTTTTACATTTTTTTTTTTTACAATTTTTTTTTTTCACATGGATGCGTAAATGTGTTTTAGGGTGTCTGGGATAAAGTTTGGGCCTGGGGCTTTGACCGACGCCATGAATTTGATCGTCAGCCGGATGTCATCTGTGGTAAAAGGAGCATTAGGCGTCTCTAGGTGGGTACAGTACTTTGAAGCTTGGGCAGACGTATCTTGGCTAGCAGGGCTTCTACAGTAGACTGTTCAGTTGGGTCAGTCGTGTAGGCTGCTAATTTCAGCAGGTGAGGTAACCAGGGAGTCGACCGCATTTCTCAGGGTAGAGATATGCGTGGGACATCTTGGCCCCGAGCAAAGTTTAGTCAGTAGTTTGCTAGCCTTGTTACCAAACTTGTGGAAATGTAAAGTAAAGTACGACATTTTAGCTGCTTTTTGTGGCTCTGCCCAAAGGTCAAAAGTAAGTTTAGCCTGCCGCTACGTTTTGCCACCAAAAAAAACAAACACACAATTAGTAGCACATAATAAATAGTCAATGATTCAAAACATTAACAATACACTAAATGATAGTATAATTTCTGGAAAAGTCATACCTATAGTTTATACCTACAGGAATCCTAGTGTGGAGATTAAAAAACAAATTAATTAGTACAAATTATTTAACTGTTTGCTAACTAAAGTTAACATAGTTGCAAAATCTATGTGTTGAAAACACATTAAAGTGGTAGTGAAGCCTTACATTTTTTTACCTTAACGCATTTCTTGCATTAATGTTAAAAATAATTCAATATGTCTATCGTCACTTCACTCTCCCTAATATTTACCTTCGGTGCTGTGTCCATCTGTAGTGGCTCTCTCCTCTTCTCCCAACTCTCACAAGCTTTACTGAGAGCAGCAAGAGCCAATGACTCCTGCCTCTGTCAGTCAAATCCTGTGACAAGGTAGCAGAGGATGGGGCCGAGCCTCGCTGTCTGTCTATAGATGCAAGCAGTGTGGCTCAAGATCAATCCAGCAGTTGTGTCACCGTAGGAAGTGGCTTTCTATGCTGGCTCACCATGAAGAAGAAGAGCAAGAAGCACCAATGGGGGACCTTAGAAGAGGAGGAGGATCGGGGCCAATCTATGCAATATCATTGCAAAGAGCATGTAAGTATAACATGCTTGTTATTTTAAAAAATACTTTTCCATCACTTTAAGCGAATAAGGAAATTAGAGTATTAGATTTCATAAATTGCAAAAAGTATAAATATTGGGATCTAGAAAATCTCTGACAGTGAGTTTGGAACTGCTGCTATCACAGTTTTATAAAAAGAAAGAGTGACATGATACTAATAAAATAAAGAAACACTTGTTTCAGTTACTGCAGTGAATGAAGTTGCTTATTGATTTACATAATCCTGCGCAGTTAGAAGTGTATTGCTCTTTGTTCTTGTTTTTGTATTTACTGTTTGAGTGCAACCATTCTGAGTATTACAGAACTCTGGCTCTAAAAGGAAAACCAAAGGACATGTATAATAAAATATACAATAGATGAAAGTTATACATCCTTTTTAAACCTAATACAAGTAGAATACAAGTCATAAATTATAACACAAACCCATTACAATGAATAGACAAGTGTCATCTAGCACTTGGAATCTGAATCTCACCTTACACTGTAGAGGAACAATGACAACAGAAACATTCTAATACAAAGGGGCTGATTTACAATAACCAATGCCTTGCGCCAGTTCATGGCTTAATTGGTGCGCCGGATAAATCATTAATTGAACGTATGAACCGGCGCAGCAGAGGGCGCAATAAAATAATAAATATGTAAACCTGCCGAACTCCCTTTAGACGTCTATGGGAGAAATCAAAAGTGTTCATTTTAAAGGTTAATATGCTAGTTTTTGTCATAAAAAGTGTTTGGGGAGATACAGTTTTATTCAAAATTATTCAAACCCCCAATGCTGTAAAGGGTTTTAGGGTTATTTAGTGTACATTTGTAATTGTATTCAAAATGAAATCCTACAAGGACTTCTTAAAGAACAATATGCAACTAAAATGACATCAATTGGTTTTGTAATACAGTAGTAAATGTTTCTTTTGTGAATTCTTCATTTACACAATTATTCAACCACTTAAAGGGGTGTTCCAGCCAAAATGTATGTTTATTAAAAGTCAGCATGTAAAAAAAAAGGGTAGCTGCTGGCTTTTATTAAACATACACTTACCTGTCCAGCTTTCCACCGACGCGCCGGCCGGGGGTCCGCTACTCTCCCCCCCTCCCTGGCCGGCATCCTCATTGATACTGTGGGCACCCGGTCGTGACAGATTTCGGCTTCACGGCCGGGCACCCACTGCGCATGCGCAAGCGGCACTGCGCATGCCGCGGCGCTGCGCTGTCCCATTGGACAGGCGATCGCCTAGGACCTGTCAGTGTCCTAGGCGAACGCCTACAGGGAGGGGCTGCAATAAGGCGATTAAGCTTAATCGCCTTACCAGCCCCTCTGCGGAAGAAGGAAGTGGGACAGGAAGTCCCACTCCTCCTGAAGCCCCCACTCCCCCCAAATAAAAATTACATGCCAAATGTAGCATGTAAGGGGGTGAGGAGTGGGATAAGCGGAAGTTCCAATTTTGGGTGGAACTCCGCTTTAAAGACTACCACTCTGAAGAACAGAGGTTCATTGAAGTGTTTTTAATCAGGTATTGAAAACACCTGTGGATGTCAGGGATCAGCAATAAAGCCTAATAAGCACCAATTAGGCAGCTTTAAAATGACTGTGATACTCAGCTCCTTCTAGACATTTACTGGTGTGGTTACAAACATGGTGAAGTCAAGAGAATGGTCCAGGAAGACAAGAGAAGAGGTGATTACTCTTCAAAGGAAGGGCAATGGCTATAAAAAGATTGCAAAGATGTTAAACATACCAAGAGACACCATAGGAAGCATCATTCGCAAATTCAAGGCAAAGGGCACTGTTGAAACGCTACCTGGTCGTGGCAGAAAGAAGATGCTGACTTTGACTGCTGTGTGTTACCTGATGCATAGAGTGGAGAAAAGTCCCCGTTTGACTGCTAAGGAACTGAGAAAAGATTTGTCAGATGTGGGTACTGAGGTTTCTACTCAGACAATACAGCGCACACTGCGTAATGAAGGCCTCCATGCCAGAACTCCCAGGCGCACCCCCTTGCTGTCTCCAAAGAATAAGAAGAGTCGACTGCAGTATGCCAAAAGTCATGTGGACAAACCACAGAAGTTTTTTGATTGTGTTCTGTGGACTGATGAAACAAAATTAGAACTGTTTGGGCCCATGGATCAACACTATGTTTGGAGGAGGAAGACAAGGCCTATGAAGAAAAGAACACCTTGCCTACTGTGAAGCATGGCAGGGGGCAATCATGCTTTGGGGCTGTTTTGCTTCTGCAGGTACAGGGAAGCTTCAGCGTGTGCAAGGTACCATGAATTTTCTTCAGTACCAGGAGATATTGGATAACAAAGTGATGCAGTCCGTCACAAACCTGAGGCTTGGGAGACGTTGGTTTTATTCCCATATAATTTAATTGGTCTTTTTAAAGGCTAAAATACTTTTTGTAGCGATACACTTTGATACTCCAATAAACTTTTTTGTACCGAAGTAGCTTATCCAGACTATTAATTTGTTGCCAATAGTAACCCCTTTCTTTCTTGATCTCCACTGAGATCGTTATCCCTTTTCCCCCTTCCTCCCTTTCCCCCTCCCTTTTTCCTACTCTTTACCCTCCTCCCCCTCCCTCACCCCTCAATCTTTATATTGATACCCACTTGGGAGACATTGGACCTTTTTAACAGGACAATGATCCCAAGCATACCTCCAAGTCCACTAGAGCATGGTTGCAGATTAATGGCTGGAACATTTTGGAGTGGCCATCGCAGTCACCAGACTTAAATCCGATTGAGAACCTCTGGTGGGACTTAAAGAAAGCAGTTGCAGTGCGCAAGCCTAAGAATGTGACTGAACTGGAGGCTTTTGCCCATAACGAATGGGCGAAGATACCCGTAGATCGCTGCAAGACACTTGTGTCAAGCTATGCTTCACGTTTAAAAGCTGTTATAACTGTAAAAGGATGTTGTACTAAGTACTAAGATTGAATGTCACTTGGGGGTTGAATAAAACTGATAATGATGTGAGCACAGAAAAGACATTTGTGGTTATTTCATTATAAATGTTATGTCATATTTGTCTAACCTACACGTGCCTCTGATTTAATTGTAAGCAGGATGACTGAATGATCAAAATCAATGTCAAACTGGGCAAAACAATCAATTTCAGTGGGGGTTGAATAATTTTGAATACAACTGTAAGTCCTACCCCAGGGGACATGTATCAATTAATTTTTTTAAACAGACGTTTTTTCGGGAGCAGTGAGTTTAATAATGCATAAAATGCAACAATAAAAGTGAAATATTCCTTTTAATTTCGTACCTGGGGGGGGGGGGGGTGTAAAATATGCCTGTAAATTAGCACATGTTTCTCGTGGTTAGAAATGTCTCTGCACAAAATTACATTCTGACTGAAAAAAAGTCATTTAAAAATCACTTGCGGCTATAATGAATTGTCGGCTCCCAGCAATTCAGAGAAAATTCATTCATAAAAAAAAAAAAAAAGTGTGGGGTCCACATGCCCTCAACATGGGAAGGATGCTTTGGGGTCCCCCCCAAAGCACCTTGTCCCCATGTTGATAGGGACAATGGCCTCATCCCCACAACCCTTGCCCGGTGGTTTTGGCGGGTCTGCGGGCGGGGGTCTTATCGGAATCTGGAAGACCCCTTTAACAAAGGGGACCCCCAGATCCCGCCCCCCCTGTGTGAAAAATGGTAATGGAGTACATTGTACCTCTACCATTTCACCAAAAAAAGTGTCAAAAATGTAGAAAAAGACAATAGCCGGTCTTTGACAATTCCTTTATTAGTGTCTTCTTTCCGCGCTTCTTCTCCCATCTTCTTCTTTTTTGCATTAATTCGGGTTTCTTCCTCCATCTTCTTCTTCCTCTGCTTCTTTCTCTGGTCTTCTCGTCCGCATCTTGCACCGGCTTCTTCTTCTTCCCCCTTGCTTCTACCGATGATCCGCTTCCAATTGAAGTTCCCACTGTGTGACGCTCCTGTTCTTATGCTAGTTCTTTTATCACTGAGGATGCGGCATCATCCGGTGACCCCGACCCCCTCTGACACCACAGGGAAAGCCATAGGGAAGTCCCCGTGTAGTACATGTGCATCAAAGGGGGTGGGGTCACCGGGTGACACCGCATCCTCAGTGATAAAAGAACTGGCATAAGAACAGGACCGTCACACACCGGGAATTTCAATTGGAAGCGGGTCGTCTGGAGAAGAAGAAGCCGATGGAAGATGCGGACGAGAATACCGAAGAAAGAAGCAGAGGAAGAAGAAGATGGAGGATGAAACCTGAATAAAGATAGGAGAAGAAGTGCGGAAAGAAGACATTAATAAAGTAATTGTCAAAAACCGGCTATTGTCTTTTTTTACATTTTTGACACTTTTTTGGTTGAAATGGTAGAGGTACAATGTACCCCATTAAAAAATATATAAAATATTGCGCCAACGAATAATAATAATAGTGAAAGCTGCTAACACAACAATAAGACAAAAATTGTAACAGTGCAAGGGTGATAAAGTGTAGCGCTGAGTATAATGCCCCGTACACGTCATTTTCTGAAAATGCTCTTGCAAAGCGCGGTTACGTACACCACGTTCGATGGCACTCTGTTCCATTGAAGCTCCCGTCTCATAACTTGCTTCTGAGCATGCGCGGGTTTAAAAACATTGTTTTAAACGTCATTTTTGCCCACACACGATCATTTTTTTGTGAAACAAAAGACGACATTCTGAAAAATGGCATAAAAAATTGAAGCATGTTCGAATTTTTTTTTGGTCGTTTTTTAGAAGACATAAAACAACATTTTGCCCACACACGATCATTTTAAATTACGTTTTTTAAACGTCGTTGTATTTCATCACAAAAAACGACCGTGTGTACGCGGCATAAGAAGAGGTGAGATAACCCCACTCTATGGCAAAACTAAAAAATACAATATGAGAACCAATGATGATGTGTGCAAAAAACACTGTACCCATACAAAAATATCATGTGTGTGTACACAACATATATTCATAAATACTGCTGATCGTGATAGTGAACAACACTAAACTATATGTAAATAACTAAGGGTGACATAAAAGACCACTGTGATAAAGAAATAAAATGAATCAAATAATCGCTAAATGGAACACATAAATAAACAGAGTCCAAAGTCAATTCTGTGACATCCGTCACTATGGGGTCATCGCCAAGTGGAATGTCACAAATCGGTGTGAAGAAATGATCAATAACTTCAACTGATCTCTATAAGCAGGGGTGGTGTGCTGTTCAGAAACATCACCAGGGGGTGCCTTCACCTTTGGACTGGGGGTAGAAATAAATACTTTTACCCTCTAATGTGGACCCAACACACCCTACAGTGGTGGATCGCTTGCGCTTATGTCCAAATCAGTGACTCGAGGGAACGGGATCTGCAGGTCATCTCCTCTCTCATCCACGGCACCTCTTCCAGGATTGGTAACTCCAAAGCAGGGACCCGATATGGTGGAATAGAGTATCCAGACCAAAGAAGCTTTCCCAGATGTCAAACATATGAAAAAGAAAGGGAAATCCTCCACATAGTGTAAATCCAAAATATTGAATTTATTAAAATCTTAAAAAGCTCCACAACTTAAATATTATAAAAATCCAAATAAAAATTCAAAACGAACAATTAAAAGCGTGGTATGGGCAGCTGGAGTTAGCGTATGACCCGGTGCGTTTTCTCTGAAAAAGACATCAACTGGGGTCCCCACGCATAAATAGGAAGAGAGAGTACATTGAAAACCAATCCCCATGTTTGTCTTACTGCGGAACACACGTCCGGGATCACAACGTCAAAAAACGTGTGACGTCAACACGTGTATAAGTATGGAGGAAGAAACCCGAATGAAGATACAGTAGGAGAAGAAGCATGGAAAGAAGACATTAATAAAGGAATTGTCAAAAACCGGCAATTTTTTACAATTTTGATACTTTTTTTGGGTGAAATGGTAGAGGTACAATGTACCCCATTAAAAAAATATATAAAATATTGCGCCAACGAATAATAATAATAGTGAAAGCTGTATGCATCACACCGAGTAAATAGATACCTAACTTGTCATACTTTAATATTGCACACACTCATGGAATGGCGCCAAACTTCGGGACTTAAAAATCTCCATAGGCGACGCTTGATTTTTTTTTACAGGTTACCAGTTTAGAGTTACAGAGGAGGTCTAGTGGTAGAATTATTGCTTTCGCTCTAACACACGCGTCAATACCTCATGTGTGGTTTGAACAGCGTTTACATATGTGGGCGGGACTTACATGCACGTTCGCTTCTGAGTGCGAGCTTCTAGGGACAGGGGCATTTTTTATTTTTTAATCATTTTTTTTACGCAATTTTTTTTAGTTTTGCACTTTTTTTTACCTTTTTTAGTTTTGATCACTTTTATTCATATTACCAGGAACGTAAACATCCCTTGTAATAGGAAAAGTGTGTGACAGGTCCTCTTTATGGAGAGAGGCGGGGTCAATAAGACCCCACATCTGTCCTCCAGGCTGGAAATCATGAGATGGGGAAAAAAAAATCACTAATCTCCTAATTTCAGCCGCGATTGTGGCTTTGTTTATGTTTATGTTTTTAAATCTCTATGCTCTTCTTTCGGCGGCAGACAATTAGTTCTCCGGGCCTCTGATAGCACGGGAGAGCGCGGAGAAGCACTGGATGGTGGTGGGAGGGGGGGATGATCGTTCTTATGGTGCGAACAATCGCCACCTGTAAAAAAGAATATCTGAATCATGCTTGTAGCTGCACCCATCATTCAGATATCCCCCACTGAAGTCCAGGACGTCATATGACATCCTACGGTACAGAAGTGGTTAAGCATTATTACAATCACTATTCCTGGAAAAAAATGCAGTTTTTCAAGCCTTTTCTTTTGCATTGATTGATACATGTCCCCTGGGGCAGGAGCCATGTCACCAAACAATAACTTGCATATTAACCGTTAAAATTAACATTTTCTTATAGACTTTTAAAGGGTGTTTCCACTGCTTTTCGAATTTGCCGCAAAAAAACCCAAATTGTTCGCTGTTCGCCGAACAGCCAATGTTTGAGTCGAACATAAAACTCATCCCTACCGGTGAGGGGGGGATTTGGCTCATCCCTAGCCATGACCCACTTGTATTTTCACAAGTGGACACAAGAACCTACATCTCTAGATACATGTTCGTTCAGCACAGTGGTGTAGTGGATAGCACTTCACCTAGCAGCAAAAAGGGTTGCTGGTTCAAATCCGGCCCATGACACCATCTGCCTAGAGTTTGCATGTTCTCCCTGTGCCTGCGTGGGTTTCCTCCCACAATCTAAAAACATGCTGTAAATCGGATCCTGTCTAAATAAGCCCCAATATGCAGTAGTATATTTAGGTTTTGTGCTGCCCTAGGCCTGACTAAACTTCTGCACCTCCTAATTTAAAAATTACACACCCCTTCCAGTCAAGGCCACACCCTTTTTTAAGACCCACCCAGAAATTTTCAGGGGGGCACACTAGTTCTGAGGGCCCTGGCGGGGGGGCATTGGATTCCCGTAATTTGCATAGTTTTTCTCTCACTTCCTGTTTGGCTATGGGGCAGGAAGTGAAGGGAAATCTCCACAATTGGACAGGGATGGTATCAAATAAACTGAGAGGGGCTATAACCCTCCCTTACTCTATGCAAAATTAAAAAAATTAAAATAAAGCGTTGATTATAGTTCTACTTTAAGCACAAATTTCGGATAATTTTATTGAGAGGACTAAGAAAATATAACCATGCCAATAGGCCAAGATACAGCGTTGCTAATATGTATGAATGTGTGTTGGGGACCCCCACAAACACCACCCAATGTTAAAGAAACAATTTACTTCATTTGCAAATAAGTATCATCCCTTCCCCAGAGACCTTAGCAGTACAAGCAGTTTCCTGTAGGGGAGTGATGTCATACCTGTGTGCTGGCCACCGCTTTCCGAGAACCACATATGCGCATATCCAATACATGGTGGTCGCTAGTGTTGAGCAGAATATGCCATATTCGATTTCGCGATATATCTCGAATATATAGTCGAATATTCGAGATATATTCGCTAAATACGAATATTCGTGATATTTTTTGGAAATTAAATTATTGCGAATTTTCGCTATTGCGAATGCGATTGCGAATGCGAAATTTCGAGAAATGCGGAATTGAGCACTCTGATTGGCTCAGAATATTCGTGATATTTTACAATACAAAATAATTGCGAATATTCGAGAAATGCGGAAGGAGCACTCTGATTGGCTCAGAATATTCGTGATATATTACAATACACAATAATTGCGAATATTCGAGAAATGCGGAATGGAGCACTCTGATTGGCTCAGAATATTCGTGATATATTACAATATAAAATAATTGCGAATATTCGAGAAATGCGGAATGGAGCACTCTGATTGGCTCAGAATATTTGTGATATATTACAATATAAAATAATTGCGAATATTCGAGAAATGCGGAATGGAGCACTCTGATTGGCTCAGAATATTCGTGATATATTACAATACAAAATAATTGCGAAATTTCGAGAAATGCGGAATGGAGCACTCTGATTGGCTCAGAATATTCGTGATATATTACAATATAAAATAATCGCGCGATATCGCTATTGCCGAATAATCGCATTGCGATTTTTCGGCAATATAAAATGAGCGCTGCAGCTACTCGGCCCAAGGTCTCTAATCATACCAGCAATGCTTTTAGACGTCGATGGGGATCTCTAGGATGTGATCTGTTCTAAAAAAAAAATTGAAAACATTCGAATATTCGAAATAGCGAATATTCGCCGCGATATTCGTGTTATTCGCGAATACTCGAATATGCAATATTCGTAGCGAATATTCGCAATGCGAATATTCGTGAGCAACACTAGTGGTCGCGCCTCTACGTGCAGGACCCCAATTTTTAGGGAAAGTGATAGTAAAGCAGATGCAGATTTCCAGGATTGGACTAACAAATGTTTCTAGTGAAAGGCAACTGGTGTTTTCTATTAACCGCTTGCCGACCAGCCACCGCAGTTATACTGCGGCAGGTCGGCACTCCTGTATGAGAGCCCGTAGCTCTACGTCGCCACTTTTGACGGCCACTAGGGGGCACGTGTGCGCCGCCAGCGGCCCGCACGCGCGCCCCCCGCTCGCCCCCGAGTCCCGTGCGTGTGCCCGGCGGGCACGATCGCCGCCGGGCACACGCGATCGCTCGGTACAGAGCGGGGAACGGGAGCTGTGTGTGTAAACACACAGCTTTCGTTCCTGTCAGCGGGGGAAATGCTGATTTTCTGTTCATACAATGTATGAACAGAAGATCAGTGATTTCCCCTAGTGAGTCCACCCCCCCATACAGTTAGAACACAAATAGGAACAAACTTAACCCCTTCCCCGCCCCCTAGTGTTAACCCCTTCACTGCCAATGGCATTTTTATAGTAATCCAATGCATTTTTATAGCATTGATCGCTAAAAAAATGCCAATGGTCCCAAAAATGTGTCAAAAGTGTCCGAAGTGTCCGCCATAAGGTTGCAGTACTGAAAAAAAACGCTGATCGCCGCCATTACTAGTAAAAAAAATAATAATAATAAAAATGCCATAAAACTACCCCCTATTTTGTAAATGCTATAACTTTTGCGCAAACCAATCAATAAACGCTAATTGCGATATTTTTTAACGAAAAATATGTAGAAGAATACGTATCGGCCTAAACTGAGGAAAAAAACATTTTTTTATATATTTTTGGGGGATTTTTATTACAGAAAAAAGTAAAAAATATTGAATTTTTTTCAAAATAGTCGCTCTATTTTTGTAAAATAAAAACCGCAGAGATGATCAAATACCACCAAAAGAAAGCTCTATTTGTGGGGAAAAAAAGGACACCAATTTTGTTTGGGAGCCACGTCGCACGGCCGCGCAATTGTCAGTTAAAGCGACGCAGTGCCGAATCGCAAAAAGTGCTCTGGTCGTTGGGCAGCAATATGGTCCGGGGCTGAAGTGGTTAAACAAGGGCTAAATGTGTCATTGACATGCATCACAGTTGATCTGAGGAATGTGTCTTTCCAAATATAAACTAAATTAAGTCCTTTCTTATTTTTGCTTGGAGCTAGAATGCAGAGGGATTAAAAGTCTGCTCATTTTTTGGGGATATCTGCACCCCTGATAGGGTGAAGACACCTCCAAAATGTTGTCACTTTCTACTTCAAATTTATTCACTTCCTGTCACATAGCCAAACAGGAAGTGAGGGTAAAACCTTTCTAATGTCTTTTCTTGGGGACACACAGATCAATCTAAATAGTTTCCCATTATGTAAAGTGCACTCTAGCATTTTGCTGTGTATACCCCAAATTATTAGGGATCTTGGACTTTGGGGTCCATTTACTAAAGGCAAATTGCACTACAAGTGCAACTGCTGGAGGTGGACAAGCAAGGAAGAAAAAAAAATCTTGGCTTCTACATGATTGGATGTTAAAATCATCAGTGCTTCCCCTCAGATTTTCAGCAACTACACATATATTGCAGAGTGGCTTTGCCTTTACTAAACCCAAAACTACCTAATCATTTGGGGCGTACACAGCAAAGTGCAATTTGCTTAATGGGGACACTAGTTAGATGGACAATACATTGGTAGGCTTTTATCCTCACTTCCTGTTCAGCTGTGTGATAGGAAGTGAAGCCAATTTTAAGAAGAGGGACACAAAGCCTTGAGCTAGTTTTTACTGCACTTCAAGCTGTCCGCCAATACCCCCCAACAGGCCATGTTTGCAGGTTTTCCTTCATCGTGCACACGTGCTTTAAAAGACAGTCAATGGCTTAGTAGTTTGGACAGCAATTCTAGATAAGATAAATCCACAAAACATGTCCTGTTGGGGGTACTTGAGGACTGAAGCTGAGAACCACTGCAGTAAAAAGGAAAAAATTAAATACTTACCGCTCTGTATTTTTCCTTTCCTGGTGACTATCCATGGCAGCACACAATCCATGCATATGCTATCATGAAGGCACCAGGAAAGGAATTTCGAGACAAAATCACACCTTTTTTGTTAGGCCAATCAGCCTATTTCAGCTGCAGCTGGCAAAATCTGTAGCATGAAAAAGTAACAAAAAACAAACATCAAAATTTGAAAGTAATTTTATTGGTCAACAAACAGGACTTTGAAAAAAAGAGCAAGGAAAGCAAAAACTAACAAAAAACAAATAATATAAACAAAAAATAATATAAAAAATAAATAAACATAGGTTCATTTGAGACACTAGACAAAATATGTTTCATGCAATGGAAATTAACAGGAGATAAAAAAGGACTGCACCCACGCACAAGGATTGAAACATTAATTAGTCACAACATCTTGAGAAAGATTTAGCAAAATAATGCAGCACAGACAATTACATCAAAGTGAACACCCTAAAAACATACATTGACAACCTCACAAATATTTCAGGCGAAGATAGCTCCCACCCAAAATAAATAAATAAACCAGTCAAAAAACCCTTGATTAAAAACATATCTGTTTTGCAAAGACTAAATAAAATGCAACAAAAAAAATAGACATTCGATAAGGACACCCAAATATGCTCTGGCTTTCGCTGCCCCTACCCCCCGACATGCTTTTGATGTGAAAATCCCGAGATTGTAGCTGCCCCACCTCTGCACTGCCTCCTGGCGTGATGGCCATCTGTAAGCCCAGGGGCCCCATAATCTTCTATTGCCCAGGGGCCCCATGAGTTGCCAGTCTGCTCCTGCCCCTATACACACAATCTTGCCTCTTTTCAGGGCAAGGAAAAGACTGCTCTCTGCAAGCTTTATATAACATAGGCTTGTGTGCTAATGAGGCAATTGAAAACACATGCACAGCCCATGAAACACACAAAACGCAAGTTCACCCAATGTAGAGACTGAACTTCAAAGTGGGTACACGTGTTAAGGATGTTCTTAAATTACTAACCCAAAAAAACACACTCTATGAGCATGCCCAGAAACATCCAAGTGCTGTTCACACACAAAAAGCAACATCTAAGTCCCTGGGCATGCCCAGATCACCAGAAATGCAGCTAGCAGAAAATAAGACACAGCCCTGTTCAAAGGGACAATACAGTACCTGTCGCTGTTATTGTACTTTCAGCGTGATCTCATTACTCTGGTTCTCGGCGACAGGGAACTGTACATCTCGCGCTGGCTGGCGCAATAAGAAAAACACAGAAGAGAGAGAGAGCGGCCTCCATGATGGAGGGGGTGGGGGGGGGACATGCAAAATATGGGCACAGGCAGCACTGGGCAGAAAGGCAGAGGCTCAGAGGCAGAGCTGGCTGGCTGGCTGGCTGTAGTGGAGGCGGAGCGGCACATCAGAGGCAGACTGGTGGTGGATGGTAATGATGTGACTGCAGGTACACCGACAGGTCACACTCACTGCCAGTGGCACTGTAATGATCATTCCTTCACCGCTGCTGTGCCAGCGCCTCTAACACTGTACGAAGGGACTCTAGAGTGCAGCTGCTGCCTGTTGAGTTATTTGCTGAGAGGAAGTAGGATCACCGGTGGCCGGGCTCCCTGGGTGGTAGTGCCCCTGCCTCTCTCCAGTGAGCCCTAGGCGGCTGTCTAGTGGTATCACTGGCCCTGACTCCAAGGCAAATTTTAACCACTTCTGTACCGTAGGATGTCATATGACGTCCTGGACTTCAGTGGAGGATATCTGAATGTTGGTTGCAGTTACAAGCATCATTCAGATATCCTTTTTTACAGGCGGTGATTGTTCGCACCATAAAAACGATCATAGCGGCAGTTCCACCACTTGATCATTCTTACAGGCAGTGGGAGGGGACATCCCCCTCCCACCGCCATCCGGTGCTTCTCCGGGCTCTCCCGTGCCATGGGAGGCCCGGGAATGAATCGTCTGCCACCGAATGAGGAGCATAGAGATTTAAAAATATAAACATAAACAAAGCTGCAATCGCGGATAAAAGCATGAGACCAGTGACATTTTTGTCCCGATCTCATGCTTTCCAGCCTGGAGAACAGATGTGGGGTCTTTTTGACCCAGCCTCTCTCTATAAATAGGACCAGTCACACTCTATTTCTATTACAAGGGATGTTTACGTTCTTTGTAATAGGAATAAAAGTGATCAAAACAAAAAAGGGTAAAAAAAAGCGCAAAACTAAAAAAAATTCTGTTCGCACTCAGAATCGAACATGCATATAAGTTCCGCCCACATATGTAAACGCCGTTCAAACCACACATGTGAGGTATTAATGCGTGTGTTAGAGCAAGAGCAATAATTCTAGCACTAGACCTCCTCTGTAACTCTAAACGGGTAACCTGCAAACAAAATGTAAGTGTCGCCTATGGAGTGCCAAAGTTTGGCGCCATTCCATGAGTGTGTGCAATATTAAAGTTAGGTATCTATTTACTCGGTGTAACATCGTCTTTCACATTATCCCAAAAAATTGGGCTAACTTTACTGTTTTGTTATTTTTTTAATTCATGAAACCGTTTTTTTTTTTGGCAAAAAAAAGGGCGTGGTTAAATAAAACACTGGCATGGGCTTTTGTTATGCTGATCATGAAGGGGAACTCCGTGCCAAATAAAATAAAAAAAATACCTACGCCGAAAAAACGGCGTGGGGGTTCCCCCAAAATCCATACCAAACTCTTTTCCAAGCACGCCGCCTGGCCTGTCAGGAATGGGGGTGGGGACGAGTGAGCGCCCCCCTCCTGAGCTGTACCAGGCTGCATGCCCTCAACATGGGGGGGTGGGTGCTTTGGGGCAGCGGGGCACTTTAAAAAGGTGGCCCCCAGATTCCGGGCCCCCGAACCATATGTGAATGAATATGGGGTACATCATACCCCTACCCATTCACATGGGGGAAAAAAGTAATTTATTAGTCAGCTGGGGGGGTCTTCTGCGGCCCCCTTTCTTCTTTAAGCTCTTTTACAAGGGGGGATGGGCCTGGTCTTTTATGCCGTTTTCTGCCGGAGGGGGGAGCCGGACTTCACCGCCGCCTTCTGCAGGGCCCCCTCCCCTTTAAGCTATTTTACATGGGGGGTAAGCCCAGTCTTCTCTGCCGTTTTCTGCCAGGGGGGAGCCAGACTTCACCGCCGCCCTCTGACGGGGGGGAGCCGGACTTCACCGCCGCCTTCTCCCGGGCCCCCTCCCACTTTAAGCTCTTTTACATGGGGGGTAGGTCCGGTCTTCTCTGCCGTTTTCTGCCAGGGGGGAGCCGGAATTTACCGCCGCCTTATGCCGGGGGGGCCGGACTTCACAACTGTCTTCTGTCTTCTGCTGGGGGGGCCGGACTTCATTGCTGTCTTCTCTGTTCCCTCTTCTGCCGGGCTCCACCGCGGGGGCACGGTCTTCTCTGCTGTCTTGTTGCATTTTCTTTTCTAGCGATGTTGACACGACAAGCTGTCCTGCTGTAATGCCGTGTGAGCGTTGCACAATGACTTATATAGGCATGGGACATGGTCACCGGTTGATGCCACCCGGCGACCCCACCTCTTGTTACATCACATCCCCCCATAATAAACTCACTCCCAAACTCCTTCAATATACATTTGTAGATGCCGTGCGCCAGGTCCATCACTCTTATTAAAATGGTTCCATCGTATGCGTCCAAGAGGCACATTCGGCATTATAGTAAATAAGGAATTGCACTGCATTGCCGGCGCATTCCTTTAGTAAATGTTGAAGCGGCCGTTGCGCCCGTCGATGCACCATGAATAATGGCGCAAAGGCATAGTAAATCAGCCCCCAAGTGTTTTTGAAATTGTAATAATTTGACCATTGCATTTATGGGACAAAATACTTTTAACAATACAATAGTAAGGATGATTATTTAAAGAAAATACTCTTGTACAGATTACAAGATACGTACAGATTACAGATTACAGATTACGTACAGATTACAGATTATGTACAGATTAATTAATGTACTTGGCAATTTTCTTTTTTTTAGCAAACATTATTTTATAATATAAAATTTGACCAGCATTGTCCCAATGGTTTAAGATTACTAATAATTCCCATCCCTAATACAGGCTTACTTTTGAACTGCGAAAGAACCCAAAATGATTTGACAAATTGTGGGGTAGATGAATCTCTAGTCCTCACACTTTAGCCTCTCTGGATCTGGGTTCTTGAGAAAAAAAAAGTGTTTTTTATTCCTTTATTCTGTATGTGTACTTGCAATACTTTTTTACTTTTTTCCTTGTACTAGAGTGAACTGTCCCATTAGTCCTGGTTCACAATAAGGCAACCTGTCAGGCAACTTAGCCGCCTGACAATTCGCTCTCTATGCAGTAGATGGAACCGTTTTAATAAGAGTGACTCAAGGTTTCTGGACTACTTGAGGGCGACTTCGGACGACTTGCATTGACTTCTATTACAGAAGTCGTTTGAAAGCTGCGCTGTATGGGACGGCTTCAGTCGCGCAACTTTGAAGCCGCCCCAGTGTGAACTAACTGAAGTCATTATTTTGGATTTGTGTATACCAATTTCGTGAGACCCTATGTGGTCCGTTGTTCATTTTTTTTTCTCTTTATCCGGTTAAGGACCGCCGCATGTACATATACGTCCGCAGAATGGCATGTACAGGCATATTGGCGTACCTGTACGTCCCTGCCTAGAAGTGGGTCGGGGGTCTGATCGGGACCCCCCGCGGTACTTGCGGCGGTCCCCGTGGCTGTACGAGTGATCCGGGATGAGGGGGTGGCTGTTGGTTTATGTTCGCCCCCTCCGGATCGCTCCCAGCCAATGCGCGTCCTCCCCGCGTGTCACTTCCTCTGCCTGTTTAATGTAAACACTGGCAGAGGAAGTGATGTCAGCTCTCCTCTCAGTGGTATTTTCAATCCGCCGAGAGGAGAGAAGACTCACACATTAAGTCGCACCAACACTACACTGACACCACACACATAGGCACATTTAACCCCTTCCGATAACCCCCCCCCACCCCCCCTGTCACACTGTCACTGATTGCAGTGATCATATATTTACTGATCACTGCATTTCGTGTCAGTGTGACAGTTAGTGTGACAGGCAGTTAGTGTTAGGTTCAGGGTAGCCCTGTACCCCCCCATATAAAGTTTTAACCCCTTGATCGCCGCCCTAGTTAACCCTTTCACCCCCTATTGCCAGTGTCACTAAGCGATCATTTTTCTGATCGCTGTATTAGTGTCACTGTTGCCGCTAGGTAGCTAATTTTTTTTTTATTGCGATTTTTTTTTACTAAAGACATGTGGCTGAATACATTTTGGCCTAAATGTTTGACTAAAATTTTGTTTATTCGATTTTTCTTATAACAAAAAGTAAAAAATATTGTTGTTTTTTTTCAAAAATGTTGCTCTATTTTTGTTTATAGCGCAAAAAATAAAAATCGCAGAGGAGATCAAATACCATCAAAAGAAAGCTCTATTTGTGGGAAGAAAAGGACGCAAATTTTGTTTGGGAGCCACGTCGCACGACCGTGCAATTGTCTGTTAAAGCGACGCAGTGCCGAATTGTAAAAACGCCTCTGGGCATTTACCAGCATATTGGTCCGGTCCTTAAGTGGTTAAGTTATGTGCTATTATTGTGAATGTATATATACGTGTATATATATATATCTTTTTTTTTTTTAAGAATATAAAATTAGCTTTTTTGCTTGTACTGTACATGATTGGATGAGAGTTAACAGAGTTTTACCTCTTGCAAAGGAAATATTGCCTTGCAAATTGTACTTCATATTTGCATTAGTAAATCAACCCCAATGTGTCCAAACTATGTCTGTCCTTGTGTAGATATTTGTCACCAAGGTTAGTTTGTATTTGGCTCAAAATAATTAGCAGGGAGCAAAATGGTCAGGGCCTTGGCATATCTTTATGCATAAACCTGGAATTTATTATCTAAAATTCCCTTGCAAAGTAAAAATTCCTTTCAAAATGAACGGCTTATTTGACAATCAAACCCATTTTTCTCTAATGGTTGCAGGCTCCTCTATTGAGTCACAGCATTCAATCAGCGATATTACAGTTGATGTGTTTTCTCTTTATTTTTAATTTTCAAGAAACACTTCTATACTTGATCTGTTTGCAGACAGACATAACTTGAAACTCTACACCATGTTATTTATCCATTCAAAAGAAGATTGGATTAATCTTTTGGTGAACTAGAAATGATCTTTAAGAGCTAAGTGCAACTTTCCTAAAAATAATAAATGCACATATTTTTGCAGGAATTTTTTCCAATCACAGCGATCACATGATAACATGTAAACAAAACATTTGCCTTTTATTGTGATCTCTGGGATCGATCACAGTTATCACATAGTACAGGCCCATTCTCAGTGGAATTGTCACTATGGTGATACTGGACTACTCTGATGACAGTATGTAAAATATATATATAATTGAGTTCACAATCACTGCTGCACTAGTCACAGTGGGCCAGATTCCCGTAGAATTGCCGCTGGTGTAGCGTAAGCCATTTACACTACGCCGCCGCAATTTAACAGAGGAAGTGCCGTATTCCCAAAGCACTTGCTCAGTAAGTTGCGTCGGCGTAGTGTAAATGGCTCTGCGTATCCCCGCGTAATTCAAAGGGGGCGGCTTGTATTTAAATTAAGCGCGCCCCCGCATCGATCGAACTGCGCATGCGCCGGCCTCAAAAATAGCCCAGTGTGCATGCTCCAGCTCACGTCAGAAAAAGTGAATGAAACCGACATGAGCGTCGTTTACATAAATCCCTATTTGCGAACGACTTAGTAAAACAGCGCAACCGACAGAAAAAGACGACGCTGACCCGACGCCATACTTAACATGGCAACGACGGAACTTCGTAAGGTTACCCCTCATATAGCAGGGGTAACCTTACGCGTACGTAAACGACGTAAACGACAACGGGGCGGCGTAAAAATGTTCGGGAATCGTCGGACTAGGCTCATTTGCATAGGCAAATGAGAAATCATCGTAAAGGCCACCTAGCGGCCAGCGATGTCATTACATCTACGATCCGACAGTGTTATTGTTTTACACATGTCGGATCTTCACTGTATCTATGCGTAAGTGTTTCTAGGAATCACACGCATAGATACCCAGTAAAAAAAACAGAGATACGACGGTGTTTCCTACGAAACGCCGGCGTATCTCTTTTGAGAATCTGGCCCAGTGTCTGTAATTACCGTCATACCAGTCATATTGTTCCTAATAACCACCACTGCAGTTAGTGTCCCTGATCACCGACACACCAGTTATAGGGCCGGATTCAGAAACAACTTACAACGGCGTATCTATTGATACGCCGCGTACGTTTTAGGATGCGCCATCGTATCTGTGTTCCGTATTCTCAAAGCAAGATACGCCTGAATGTGGGCTTGATCCGACCGTCGTAAGTCTTAGTACGCCGTCGTATCTAGGGTGCATATTTACGCTGGCCACTAGGGGCGCTTCCGTAGATTTCCGCGTTTAAAATGCAAATAAGCTAGATACACCGATTCACGAACGGACTTGCGCCCGGCGCATTGATATACGTTATTTACGTAAGGCGTACGACCGGCGTAAAGTTACCCCTGCTATATGAGGCGCAGCCAATGTTAAGTATGGACGTCGGAACAGCCGTCAAATTTTACGTTGTTTACGTCGTTTGCATAAGTCGTACGCGAATAGGGCTGTGCGTAAGTTACGTTCACGTCGTAGGCAGTGTTCGGCGTATCTTAGGCATTCTATCCGACGTGATTCTGAGCATGCGCACTGGGTTACGTCCACGGACGGCACATGCGCCATTTGTTCGGCCATGCATCTACATGGGGTCACGCTTCATTTTTATACAACCTGCCCCCTACCTGCCTACTTTGGAATACGCGGGCTTACGCCGGCCCATTTACGCTACGCCGCCGTAACTTAGGGCGCAAGTTGTTTCTGAATACTGTACTCGCCTCTCTAAGTTACGGCGGAGTGGCGCATATGAGATGCGCTACGCTGGCCGAAAGATACGCAAATGTATCTGAATCCGGCCCATAGTGTCTACAAAATAGGGGATAGATCTATAGCATATTTTTTTTTATTATTTTTTTATTAGTATTATCGTAACTGCAATATTATGGCGGACACATCGGACACTTTTAACGCTATTTTGGGACCATTGTCATTTATACAGCAATCAGTGCTATTAAAATGCGCTGATTACTGTGTAAGTGACAATGGCAGGGAAGGGGTTAAACACTAGGGGGCGATGAATGGGTTAAGGTGTCCTAGAGAGTGATTCTAACTGGGGGGGGGGGCATGGGCTACAAGTGACATGACAAAGATCACTGCTCCCAATGACAGGGAGCAGTAGATCTCTCTCCTCTCACTAGGCAGAACAGGGAAATGCCTTGTTTACACAATTGCAGGCCACCGACCAACATCGAGTTTGCGGGGCCTGCGGGCAGGGTCAAGGAGAGCGCGTATTGCCCGCCGTGCTGCTTCTTAAAGGGGACATACAGGTACGTCTATGGTTAAAGATTACTATTTTCGTACAGAATTACTTACAGCTTCTATATCCATGATCCCTAACCTCACCACAGATGACACATCTTGGTCTAATTATAGACCGATATCCATCCTTCATATTAATATGAAAATATTGGCCAAAATACTTTCCTCCAGACTTAACCCAGTTATAGGCTCCCTAATCCATAAAGATCAAACAAGATTTATGCCCTCAAGACAAGCAGGTGACAATATACGCCGAGCTACACTCCTGGCCCATGCAGCTCGTTCCCATCGTATGGAAAGGCATTTGATTCATTATAGTGGCCTTATCTACACTCCATTCATAATCAATGGGGTTTCGGACCACATTTCCTGAAATGGATCTTATATCAACATCCAAAAGCATATATCTCCTATTTGGGATTTAAATCCAACACTTTTAATATTGAGAGAGGTACCAGGCAGGTATGCCCCCTTCCCCCTCCTTTTTGATCTGGCAATTGAACCCCTGGCCCAACTCATTTGATCCAATCCAAATATCAGAGGACTAGAACTTGGTAGTTATCATCATAAATTACCGGTATGTATGTTTGCAGATGATGTTCTAATATTCCTTACTTCACCCACAGTTTCAGCACCGACTCGTCTGTACATCCTCTCCAAATTAGAACAAATATCAGGTCTTTCAATAAATCACCCAAATCAAAAGCCTTAAATGTTTAATTGAAACCTGCTATCCAAACCTAACTACTTCATTCTCTACCATTTACCTGGTCTACAACATGCATCTCCTACTTAATTAACTTTACAGCTAACCCTATAGAGCTCTATGCAATGAATTACCCACCGATGTTTTCACAACTTCATAAGCCCCTCACTAATTGGTCAACCATACCAATGGCTTGGATGGGTAGAATTACAGTGATAAACATGTCTATTATCCCAAAACTCCTATATCTTTTTTGTGTTCTTCCTATATCGATACCGTCATACTTCCTATGCATCTTACAATTTATCTGGGGCAAAACAAAACCCTGAATACCTAAACATGCTCCTAGAATTTATGGATAGTTTTGGAGTCGGCCGCCTGTGACCCTCTTTCCACCGCAAATCTTTTATGGCTAACTCTTACACAACATCGGGCAATTACGAATCCCATTACCAAACACAGCCCTCCCCAAACTCATTCTCAGCATGGTCAAAAGCTGGATTAACATGTGCTCATCATTTCTACAAATCTTCTACCATCACACCATTTCCAACTCTGCTTGAAACTTATGATCTCCCATTTAGAAACTTTTAGGTATCTTCAAATTTTAAAACTTTTTTAATAACAATCAATGCACCCACTGACTCAATATCACTAGTTTCACTATACTTGAACAAGCCTGTAAATCTGCCCCACATAGACATTGATTCATTTTCATTTTCGACTTATATGCCCAATTACTATCACACATCACCCCTACCCAACCTATACAAACAAATGGGAAATTGATCTTCAACTACAATCAGAGGACATGAATTGGACCCAAATCTGGCAAGCAACCAAATCTGCCTCGCCGAATATAGTGGCACTTGAAACCAATTACAAAGTACTCAACAGATGGTACTTGGTCCCAGCCAGAATATCAAAATTCTCTCCACAATATCCTTCGCTCTGCTTTCGAGGCGGCTCTACTCTAGGAACACATGTACATATCTGGTGGGAATGCAATTTTTTGTCAAAAGTGTTTAAAATTCTTTCCACTATGTTCAAAGTTATACTACCACTAGAGTTGAGCGGACATCTGGATGTTCGGGTTTGGCGGGTTCGGCAGAACTTCGGAAAAAAGTCTGGGTTGGGGACCCAAACTTGACCTGAACTTGACCCGAACTTGACCCCGAACCCAAACCCCATTGAAGTCAATGGGGACCCGGACTTTTGACTACTAAAATGTCTCTAAAAGACTAAGGGAAAGGGCTAGAAGGCTGCAAATGGCAGCAAAATGTCGGTAAGAGCATGGCAAGTACTCTGAAAAAATGTGGATAGTGAATTAACTTAAAATAACATAAAAAATAAATAAAATAAAAATCTTAACAAGCAGGAACCTTCCCCTAAAGCAGTGGTCTCCAAACTGCTGCCCCCAGGGCCGGATGCGGACCTTTGCATGCCTTTATCCGGCCCATGGGAATTCCTCCTAGGCCCCGTACACACGAGGAGATATATCCGATGAAAACGGTGCGATGGACCGTTTTCATCGGACATGTCTCCTGGGAGATTTTGGTTTGATCTGTGTACACACGATCAAACCACAATCCCCGTGGACAGACAGCGCGGTGACGTGGCGGTGATGTTGACGGCGCCACATCACCGAACCAGGAAGTAAAATACTTCCACGCATGTGTCAAATCCATTCGACGCATGCAGGAGATTTCGGTCCGCTGGTTAGGCGTACTAACCAGCGGACATATCCGACAGACCGCTTTCCAGCAGACAAGTTTTAAAGCATGCTTTAAAACTTTTGTCTGCTGAAAACCTGTCTGCTAGCCTGTACACACGATCAAATCTGTCCGCTGAAACTGGTCTGCGGACCAGTTTCAGCAGATATATTCGATCGTGTGTACGCGGCCCTACAGATATGAAGTGCTGTTCCTCCCAATGATACCAATGATGATGTACTATTCCTCCCACTGACACCAATGATGGGACACTATTTCTCCCACTGATACCAATGATGGGACACTATTTCTCCCACTGACACCAATGATGGGACACTATTCCTCCCACTGATACAAATGACGGGACTCTATTCCTCCCACTGATACCAATGATGGTGTACTATTCCTCCCACTGACACCAATGATGGGACACTATTCCTCCCACTGATACCAATGATAGGACACTATTTCTCCCACTGACACAAATTATGGGACACTATTCCTCACACTGATACCAATGATGGGACACTATTCCTTTCACTGATACCAATGATGGGACACTATTCCTCCCACTGACACAAATGATGGGACACTATTCCTCCCACTGATACCAATGATGGGGCACTATTCCTCCCACTGATACCAATGATGGGACACTATACCTCTCACTGACACAAATGATGGGACACTATACCTCCCACTGACACAAATGATGGGACACTATTCCTCCCACTGATACCAATGATGGGGCACTATTCCTCCCACTGATAATCAATGATGGGACACTATCCCCCCCACTGATACCAACGATGGGGCACTATTTCTTCCACTGACACAAATTATGGGACACTATTTCTCCCACTGACACAAATGATGGGACACTATTCCTCCCACTGATACCAATGATGGGACACTATTCCTCCCACTGACACAAATGATGGGACACTATTCCTCCCACTGATACCAATGATGGAACACTATTCCTCTCACTGACACCAATGATGGTGTATTTTTCCTCCCTATGACACCAACAACGAAGCACTATTCCTATAACTAATACCTTTTATGGGGCACTATTCCACCTACTGACTACCGGCACTATAACTTTCATTTATTTTTTATTCTCACTGACCCCCCAAAAATCTGAAGGACAGTAAACTGGCCCTTTGTTTAAAAAGTTTGGAGACCCCTGCCCTAAACTATCTTGCAGAGTATCTCACAGGAACAGATGCAGTGCTGGTGTAATTAGATTTTAGAAACAGGACAGACTCCTATATATTTCTATTCCCTACAAGCACAGACAGGAAGCTTTCCCTAACCTATTTTGCAGAGCATAGGTGTGCGCAGCCTATTGCATTAGGGTGTGCACCCCAAAGATCAAACACATAGTACCGATCACTCACGATGAAACGGAAGGGGCCAGTAAGTTACATACTTACTGGCCTCTTCCCCCACTCATCCTAAAACATCCCTGCACCAACAGCTGGAGGAAGAGGAGAGTAGGGAAGCCGGAAGCACTGCAGGGGGAAGGCATGGGGAAACAGGGCAGTAGGGGGGATATGTGTTGCACAGGATAATTAGGGTGTGCCTGGGCACACCTGGCACACCCTGTGCGCACGCCTATGTTGCAGAGTATCTCACAGTAATAAATGCAGTGCTGGTGTAATTAGATTTTAGAAACAGGACAGACTGCTATATATTTCTATTCCCTACAAGCACAAACAGGAACCTTCCCTTAACCTATCTTGCAGAGTATCTCATAGTGACATATGCAGTGCTGGTGTTTCTGAAGCAGGACAAGACAGTCTGACTACTATCTAAATCTCTCCCTGAGAGCAGCAGCAGCCTTTCCCTAACCTAACTAAAGCAGAATGCAGAGTGACAAGCTGCGCTGTGTGCCTCTAGCTTATATAGAGGCTGGGTCACATGCTGGGTCACATGCTGCACTGGCCAATAACAGCCATGCCATTAGTATGCATGGCTGTGATGGCTTTTAAGTCACACGAGTAAAACAAATGGCGGTTGGTTGCCGTGCAGCGCGCCATTACATTGCCGAACTCCGAACTCGAACCCGAACTCTCAGCAAATTATTCAGGTTCAGGTTTGGGTCCAAAAAAAACAGTTCGGGTTCGCTCAACCCTAATTACCACCTCTTCTAACCACAGCGTTCCTGAATAGTAAACCACATGCCTTGTTCCTTCGCCAGTTTAAACTCATGCTCTTTGTAACCACAGCAGCAAAGCAAACCATAGCGAATGCTTAGAAAACAGACTTGGGGCCAGATTCACGAACACTTGCGCTGGAGTATTTGGATATGCGCCGCGTAACTGTGATGATGCGCCGTCGTTTCTATGTGCCCGTACCCACCAAACTAGATGCGCCCAATAACGGGTCATTTGCGACCGGCGGAACGTTCCGACGCCAGAGTATCGTCAGCGCTTATTTTCGCTGGGCGCATCAGTCGCGCCCATTGATTTCCCCTGCAAATATGCAAATGAGGGATATTTCACAATTCACGAACGGATTAGCACCATACGCTGGCTACATGCGCCGCGCGTATCTGATCCGTCCGGCGCAAAGTTATTTCTACAAAAGGCTGCTTTATCTTTACTCCAGACGGTCACAGGTCAGCAGGAGAGCAGCTACAGCAGCGTTACCGACGATAGGAGCTAGCTGAGCACCCCCACTTGCAAGGACAACACCTCTGTGTGCCAACATGCCAGGGGCACTCGTGGTCCTAGAACTACTGATGGGTCCCCTGGAACCAAGAAGGCGGGCACGTGAGAGGATATACCGCACACGTATGAGCCTCTTTGGCATGGGGGATGAGGAGGTGTATCGCCTATTCAGATTCAGCCCTGATGCAATACTTGAACTAACCACAACCCTGCAGGATGACATCACCAGCCCAACACACCGATCACAAGCAGTGCAGCCACTGGTCAAGGTACTGGCAACACTTCATTTCCTTGCCAGTGGATCATTCCAGCGTACAAGTGGAGTGGTGGCTGGGATGTCACAGTCCTCCATGAGCAGATGTGTGCACCAGGTTGTCCCTGCAATCCTCAGACGCATGTCCAACCAGTTCATCAGACCCACCACTGAGGAGCTGCGGCAGAAGGCAATGACAGATTTCTACAACATTGCCAGATTCCCACGCACTGTGGGGGCCATTGATTGCACACATGTGGCCCTACAGCCCCCCAGTGCCACAGAGCACATATACCGCAATCGGAAGCATTGGCATTCCATCAACGTACAGGTGATAGCCGATGCCCAACGCCTCATATGGCACGTCCGTGCCAAACACCCCGGGTCCAGCCATGACAGTTTCATATACCGTCAGAGTCCCATCCCAGCAGAATTTAACCAGAACATGTATGGGGACAGCTGGCTGGTTGGTGAGTGACATGGGAGTCAGGCATGACTATCCCCTCCCGTCATGCACAACAGAAATCGCACATGCATGACTAACATTCTCCTGTCTTTTCCCTTACAGGTGACTCTGCATATGCACTGGGACCCCATCTAATGACTCCTTTCCGGAACCCCCAAACCAGAGGAGAGAGAAAATACAATGAAGCACACATCAAAACCCGTGCAGTGGTGGAGCAAACATTTGGGCTCCTGAAGTCCCGTTTCCGCTGCCTGGATAAGTCTGGGGGGGCCCTATTGTATTCCCCTACCTTTGTGTGTCAGATCATCGGTGCATGTTGCATACTACATAACTTTGCTATGAAAAAAGGCCTGCATATTGACATACGTGATGACCTGACCCCCGACCCACACAGCCCCCCCCTGCCAGAGGACACCCAGTCTGCTGATGGAAGAGCAGTCAGGAGGGTCCTCGCTGTAGGCATCTTTGGACACTAAACCAAAACATTAATAACACAGACAATGCACGCGTGTACACCACTGATGTCCCTAGATCACACACACCACATGCACATCGCATTGGATTAGCCCAAGTCCAGCATGTAGGAGTTGGGAGCAGTAACGCCAGCGTCAAGGCCCCAATGATGTCACTGTCCATTCACACACCTTTCACACATCATTCATTCAGCCGTGGGGTTCACTTCACCACCACGGCCGAGGGTGACACCCCTTACTTTCAGGAGTGCCACCCTCTCACATTCACACACCATTCACACTGTCCCCTGCACTCCTGACCGTGTGCAGTACAAAAATAAATTAGAAAGATCATATCCTGATCAATAAAAGAAAAATAATCTCATAACCTGAGAAAAAAAAAAAATAAACTCATGACCTGAGTATGTGAAAAATAATAATATAAAACCAGCCACAAAAAAAAGGCCTCATCGGGGATGCCGGGGGCTTCTTCTGGGGGCCCCTCTCTGGCTCCGCAGCTGCCTGGATGGAGTGGGTGGGGGTGGGGGGGCATCTGGAGGTGGCTGATCCCCAGGTGGGCCACTCCTGGCAGGTGTGGCCTGCGTGCCCTCCAAGGCCCTGGCTATCCGTCCAAGATAACTGTTGGTCTGGGCCTGCATCCGGAGCTGACGGGTCATCTGGTAATGCTGGGCCCGCCGACTCAGCCTCCCCTGCTCCCGGATGGCAGCACTGTTACCATGGATGGCAGCAGTGTTGGCCTGGACGGCTGCAGTGAGGTGCTGGATATCCCCCTGCACCTCCCCCAAAGTGGTGACCACTGCAGCGCAATTAGAGCTCACATCCTGCACTGCGTTGCTGAGGTTGGCAACGGAGCCCAGGCTGTCCGACACTTTCTGCAAGTGGTCCGCTATGGCCCCCATTTGTTCTGTCTGTCTGGCGTGATCCCTTGCCAACTGGTCCTGGACACCATCAGACACCCCCCTGGTCTTCTGGGTCGCCTTCCTGGGGCCAGAAGATGGAGGTCCTCGGGTGGAAGGAGTCGCCCTTGAGGGGCTTCCAAGGATGGGGGAGGGGACGACAGACGGGCCAGGAGAAGGGGAGGAGACAGACAACACCAAAGAAAAGTCCTGCTCTGCCACAGCAGGATCTTCCACAACCACCTCGGCAGGTGTGGTGTGGCCACTCTCCTCCTCCACAACCTCTTCACCACCCAGTGGCTCAGGCACACGATGGCGTGGGGGGGATGGGGTGGAATGCAGGCTGACAGATGATGGCCCAGCTCCGTCATCTGTGGATGACACAAAGCAGACACATGTTGGTGGTCCCACACACTTGGCACATGTACCCCCCCCCCCCAAATGCAAAACATCAAATAGGGGATTAAAAAACACTTACCTGTCCTTGTGCCTTCCTCCACGGAGTCATAGCCTGCGACCCCCTCCACCTGCTCCCTCTCCAGGCAGCGAGCAACCACCTCCTCCTCTGCGGTCAGGGTGACAGGACATGGGGGACCACCACCTGTGCCCCTCTCATACCTCCTGATGGAGGCCACCTTGTCCCTCACCTTGCGCCGCAGGTCATTGATTTTCTTTTGTATGTCCCCAGCAGTCCGGGTGGAGTAGCCCAGGACATTGACCCTGGCAGCAATCGACTCCAGGATGCCCTGCTTCCTCTCCCGGCTGGTCTTGCGGCTTTTTTTGCCATGGAGAAATTCATTCTCCGTCTCCATAGCCGAGATAATGACAGAGACCTCCTGGGTATTAAAATTGAGGTTCCTCCTCTCTCTGGGGGTAGCGGGAGCAGCCATTACAGAGCAAAAGTATCTTCCCTGGGGTGGGGGGAAACGGAACTACTTTTGCGCCGGAATGGCGTTTCCGCCAGCGCTTTTAAGCGCCCAGCGGAACGCATTGCGCTGACGTTTCCCAGGAAGTGGTGCCGACGGAAGTTGTGAGCATGCGCACAAGGGGGCGAGTGGAGCCGCACTCACTGCGCATGCTCCGTGGATGATGCGCTGAACGTAAGCCTCTGCGCCGGGCTCCGCCCATCATTTACATATGATCACACCCACTTCCACTTGCGTCGGGTTACGCCAGCGCATTATCGTTACTCTGGCGCAAGTTTACGCGCAACTGCTATGTGAATTACAGGAATTGCGCTGAAAGGGTCTTCAGAGTAACGTAAATGAGAAGCGTTACTCCAGAGGAAAGATACTCTCATCTACCTGAATCTGGCCCTTGGTTAGTATATTATCAGTCAAACCAAAAGTGACTCAATCTATGATTTATGCAAAACTGAAGCTATCTTGATAACATATCTAAATTCGAAGCCTGTGGAACCCATGGTTTGAACATTTCCTACCACCGGGCTTTGATATCTCATTCTTACTTTCTTTGAGGACTTATGACTTATAATTCACCAAATTACTCAATTCATTTTCAACTTTCTAGACGAATGACCCCCTCTGTAGACATTCCCTTTTTACAATACTACTGACTTAGTTTCCCCTTCTTTATATACTAGTTTATCCTATTACAGTAAGAGTCTTTTAGGATAGTTGGGAATATTGGGCCAGATTCATAGAGCAATTACGCCTGTCTAACTGGTGTTAGACAGGAGTAATTTCAAATTTCGCGCGCCGTATCACTAGTTTGAATCCTCAAACCATGATACGGCGGCTTCGGGCTTCAATCCGAGAGGCTTACGTCTTTGTAAGCCTTCGGATCTACGCTGCCATCTATTTGCGGCCGCTGGGAGGAGTTCGCGTCGTTTTGATGCGTCGGGATATGCAAATGTTTTTTTACGGCGATTCCCGAAGATACGAGTGGTCGTCGCAATCGCTTTCGTCTATTTTTTTGTACGTAATGTTAGAGCAGCTTTTTGCTGCTCTAACGTTACGTAGCCCATGTTAAGTATGGCCGTCGTTCCCGCTTCGAATTGAATTTTTTTTTATTTTTGTTTACGTAACTCGTTCGGGACTAGGATCGCCCGTAAACGACGCTACATAAACAACGAATGACGTCACGACGTGATTTCGCGCAATGCACGGCGGGAAATTTGGGAACGGAGCATGCGCAGTTTGATCGCCGCGGGAACGCGCCTATTTTAAATGATTCACGCCCCCTACTCGTGCAGATGGATTGCGACGGGAGAAATACACTACGCCGCCGTCGTTTACTGGACAAAATCTACCTGAATTCCACGTAGAGCCAGGTAAAAAACGGCGGCGTAGTGTATTTCTGATACGCTACGATAATCTATTTCTATGTGAATCTGCCCCATTGTTTGTATCTTATTTCCTACTTGTTATCAGAGAAGCTTTATTACTATTTCATTCTTTTCCATGCATTGTATTACCACAAATGATGTTATTTTAAGACCTTTGTTAAACATTAAAAAAAACATAATAAAAATATTGAAAAGAGAAAAAAAAATCACACATATGGTATCCCCATACTCAGGAGGCATAGAAGAATGTGTTTTTTGGTGTAATTCTAAATATGTCTATGCTGTGTGTGTTACATAAAAAAAATGTTACTTAAAAGAAAAGTTCAGCCAAAGCTTGTTTGGCTGGGCTTCTCCTATAGATCACAGGAGTGCAATAATTTTGCACTCCTGTGACTGTTTTCAGCAGAGAGCGGACAGAAATCCACTCTCTGCTGACGTCACAGAAATTAGTCCAGGCACCTGGACTGACACCCATCTCAGACTCTAAGTAAACCGCTGAGAGCTTGAGAAGTCCGCTCCCCACCCCTCCACAGCTCAGCACTCCAGTGAGCGAGGAGGAGCAGAGAGCTTCTGGTTGACAGTCAGCAGCTCTCTGCTCAGGGAGCTGTGAGAACTGAACCATCGGAGATGTTCGATTGCTCAGTTTTTAGTGTAGAGGCGCCGGGGGACAGAAGCAGCATTAGACTGATGCAGCATCCACCTAGGTAGGTATGACTATGGAAAAAAAAACATACTTCTTTTAATTTCTCCATTTTCCCCAAAATTTTGAATAATATTACAACTTCAAAAAAGTTACCATGCATCTTGCTAAATGCCTTGGACTGTCTACTTTTCAAAAAGGGGTTATTTGGGGGTATTTGTCCTGTTATGTCCTGTAACTATGTAATTATTATACGCTGATTTGAGTTATTTTACTTTTTTATTTGAGTTAGTATACATTTGGCGTAATTGTATGGAAAATTACTTTTACATTTTATAACATAAACTCTGAGAAATTTGTTTATTTTCAAAATGTTTTTATTTTGTTTTTGTTTTTGTTTATTTAGCAAAAAAACTAACAAACCACCAAAGGAAGGCTTTCTCTGCCTCTAAAAATTATAATTTAATTTGGGCATAGTGTTGCCTGACTGAGTAATTGTCATTCAAATTATGACTGCGCTGAGAACATAAAAATGGCCTGGGCAGTGGGCAGGCATGGGGTAAAAGTGTCCAGTATTGAGGTTGTTAAACATTAAATGCATGTATATGCGTGAGTGTATATTATTCACCGGGGGTGGAGAAGCAGGGTGGTGGTTCTCAGCAACAACATATTCAGTGATGGACAATGCACACTGAGCTGAGGGGGCAATGATATCACATAAACAGGGCCGAATTCCAGACAAGGCCAACAAGGCCAGGCCTCAGGGCAGCAGTGGGTGCAGGGGCAGCGCCGCAGCAACAGGGGGCAGGGATGGACTGGCCGGTGGGCCGATGAGCTCAGTGGGCCGGTTACAGCGGCTGCCTAATCTGCATCGGAGGTCCAAGGCGATCTACCAGTCAATCACCGACAGCTGGCACCTGACGGGTAGATTGAAATTTAGCCAGCATGCAGAGTAGAGCAGGGAAAGTGTGTAATAAGTTCTCTCTAATGTCACTCTGCTCCCCTGGACCCTCCTCTCTTCTCGTCCATCCCCGTTTTCTTATGACATCATCTGGGACGGACGAGAAGAGAGGAGAGGCTGCCGGGGAGCAGAGTTACATGAGAGAGAACTTATTACACATGCTTCCTGGGCTTCTCTGCATGCTGGCTGGTAAAAGATGTGACTCATAATGTGCAATGTGCCCTGATGTGCCATGTGCCCTGATGTGCCATGTGCCATGTGCCCTGATGTGCCATGTGCCCTGATGTGCCATGTGCCCCGTGTCCTGATGTGCTATGTGCCCTGATGTGCTATGTTTGCCCCCATGCCCTGATGTGCCCTGTGGCCTGATATGGTGTGCCTCAATGTGGTGTGCCCTGATGTGCTGTGCCCTGTACCCTGATGTGATGTGCCCTGTACGTGTTGTGCCCTGATGTGCCCCGTGCCCTGATGTGCTGGGCTCTGTACCCTGATGTGCTGTGCCCTGTACCCTGATGTGATGTGCCCTGTACGTATTGTGCCCTAATGTGCCCCTTGCCCTGATGTGTTGGGCTCTGTACTCTGATGTGCTGTGCCCTGTACCCTGATGTGCTGTGCCCTGATGTGCTGAGCTCTGTACGGTGCCCTGATGTGCACTGTACCCTGACATGTTGTGCCCTGGGCTGGTCTAGATGAAGGCCCCCTATGTGAATGCATTGAAGTACCTGGACTTGGGGTGGCAAAGGGAGTAAATCTGGGCCTGCTGATAAAGAGAAGAGGGGCATAAGATATGCAACTCTGTAAAAATGTTTTGCTCTGTTTTGTAAACTAAAGAAAGACACGAAGGAAAGACTGCTGGGCCCAGAACCACTTGCCTATTCTTGCGAGGAGAGGGGGGACTATTCATATAAAAAAAAAAAAAAAATGATTTTAAAACCATTGTTTTAAAAAGGATAACAATTTTATCGATATCACTTAAAAAAAATGTAACACAATTTAAAAATTGTTATATACGTACTCCTAAAACAAATTAATATATATATATATATATGTATCCCATCCAGAATCTCCTAGCACTCTTTATATGTTGCCCTATATTCCAGAGGATTACATGTCCTGATATATATAATCTTAGATTGCAAAGAATTACAAGTACATATAATATACTGTATATCTTTAGCTCTCAATGTGTTTTTCTCGGATGGACTTCGCCTTCTTAGGAGAGTAATTGATGACCGATTGGAATGCCACAAGAGGATTGACAGACAATGTTGTGAGGCCCTGGCTGGGTTTATAGCCACAATCGCTTTGACCTTCTGTGATAGGAGGTCTATGGGAGCTGGTAAGAAAACATTTCAGCCATAGTGGTGGTGGGTCTTTCTACAGATTACACACTTCAAGGTGGTGGAAAGAGGTTATGGACTAAGAATATTTGTTATTATATTATCTGTGGGCTTGATTGGATCACTTTACATTTGGTGTATCTATTCATACAGTACATACAAAAAAATAAGCGCGCAACCCCAAAGAAATGATTAGTGCAGAAATGAACAACTGTGCATAAACATATAAACGTGTACCCAAGCATGCAAAAAATAGGAGTATCAATAGACACCTGAAATTACCAAGTGGATCAATAAGCAAAAAATATATCAGTGCCCTAAAGGATGAAGTACAAATGAAATCAACAATAAAAATGGATTGAAAAATAAAAGCTCCAAGGAAATCAATATGAATAGAAAGCACAAAGATCCTAATAGCAGGATAATTCCAGGAAAGTTCATTGATCATTGCAATATTTAACCCGACATCTTGAAGAAGAACTTGAATCATATACTCAGTCGAAGAAATATACATTTACTGACTCTTACCGAAAATGATGGACCACGGTTTTAAGGAGGTCAATAGAGCGTGTGCATCAGCCTGCCGACCCCGGTGTAGATTGACTTAACTCAGGGAGGGGTGCTTCTATCTTGCAAGAAGAGGAAAAGGCTTCATATATATATATATATATATATATATATATATATATATATATATATAGAGAGAGAGAGAGAGAGAGAGAGAGAGAGAGAGAGATCAGCCAAGGATCAAACCAAGAGGGCTGGATAATATGAGTGTGATGGCGTTAGGAATTGATCCACCCGACGCGTTTCCCAAAAACTGGCTTCAACTGGGAACGAAGACTGACTTCCCACACCAACACATCACACTTAAATACTTCCTGGGAAAATCGTGACACCGCTAGTGAGGTTTTTCAGTCCCACCCCCAGGGTCATCAAATCAACAACTTAAGATTACAAAAAAAACAGAAACCTATAGAATATTCTTTGGCAATACAGATATATATATGCGGCAAAGAAAAAACATCCTCATGGGGTCAAAAAAACTGATGCAAAAAATGTAAAAATAAACACTTTTTTCTTTCCCGCATACAATATATAGGACATAAAAAAAGGACCAGCTGGGTGCAGCACAAATAGGACTAATTAATACTTGTATAAATAAAACATATACCTCAAAATATAAAGAAATATATAATATAACCTAAAAATATAAAAATAGGACTAAAAAGATCATCAGAAGGCGGAAGTGGGTCCTATTTAACTATTGTCAATATAACAATTAACATCCCACTCCACATTTAGGCCAAAGGGTCGATAATACTGGAGGTCATATATCCATCGGGTTTCGCGTCGGGATATATGTCTAACCAGATTTTTCCCCCTGCAGTGAGGGGTATATTTCTCAATGGCTAATACTTTAAGTAAAGAGGGATCCTTGTTATGGTGTAAAAGAAAATGTTTTGAAATGCTATGTTCCGTGAAACCTTTTTTAATATTTCCTAGATGTTCCCCTATTCTTATATTTAATGCTCTTTTGGTTCTACCAACATATTGTAACGACCTGGAGAGACAACTGAAGCCTTTTCCTCTTCTTGCAAGATAGAAGCACCCCTCCCTGAGTTAAGTGAATCTACACCGGGGTCGGCAGGCTGATGCACTCGCTCTATTGTATCTATTCAAACCGCAATAGTGCAGCCCTATGGATACATCTCTTTCATTTACTTACTCACTTACTATGTGTCAAAATAGATTGTGTACAGACTGACAGGCTAATAACCTGAAATCTCTGTGGATAAATTTGTCCCATTCATAAAGTTTCAATTTGATTCCAACTAGCACTTAATGTGGAACAGTAACCTTAGTTGGAATACAGAAACAGTTTGTTTCTTTTTTTTTCAGAGATTTATAATTGACTATGTGTATAGATATTAGCAGACCCAGATTTCTGAATTTTCCCTACTACATTAATTTTTTGAGGACTTTACATGAGACTACTTCTTCTGCTTTAGGTATTCTTTACATTGTTTCCTTCTGAATCTCTGGGTTTGATCACACTGGCTCATTCTACCTGTTACATTATGTTGTGTTTATTTTCTGAAACAATTCTGATGATTATGTTTGTTATCTTTAACAATTAAACAATCTTACAGTATATAATTTGTGTGTTCTATGCTCCTTTTTGTTTTTTCTTTCTATTCCTGTTTTCTACAACTTTTATAAAATTGAAAAAATTGAAAAAATGCACTGAAAGGATGTTTTTATTCTTATACCTTCTAAATGAATTTCAAAATGACACTATTAAACAATTATACAAAGGGAAGGAAACTACTATCCTCAGACTAAAGCGACATCTACAGGCTAGAGGGGTTTGTTTGTAAAATTTTCAGCCAGCAAGTGATCACCATGATTGGCTATTGTGAGTGAGTGAGTGAAAAACTTATAGAGCGCAACACTTGCGAACTGAATCGCCTCTGGGCGCTATTTCCATTCCTTAGATAAAGGAAGGCTCTGCCTTCAGAAGAGATGAGTTTTTATCATTCTCCTGAAGGCCAAGTGGTCTGATTCCAGTCGGATGGTGGTTGGTAGTGCATTCCACAGTCGCGGTCCCTGGACAGCAAATCTCCGATCTCCTTTGGATTTGTATCTTGCTTTTAGGATGTGTAGTAGGTTTTGATTTGTGGATCGCAAAGTGCGATTGGGGTTATGGGCTTTTATTTTTTCGCATAGATATTGGGGAGCGTTTCCTTGAATACACTTGTGTGTAAGGCAGAGTGCCTTAAAAGTGATTCTGTCTTTCACTGGTAGCCAGTGAAGGGATCTTAGCGAAAGGGAGATTGACTCCCATGGTTTTTTACCAGTCACAAATCTGGCGGCCGTATTTTGAACAACTTGCAGACGAGTGATTTGGTATTTGGAAAGTCCCAAATAGAGGGCATTTGCATAGTCGAGTCTGGAATTGATGATTGTTCCCACCACAACTGCAATGTCCTCTTTAGGAATAAAAGGGGTTAGTCGGCGTAACTGGCGCAACAAATGATGGCATCCGCTGACTACCGCCCCTATTTGTGCATCCATTGTCATGTGGGAGTCAAAAATGACTTCTAACCCCTGGCACTTTTGGTACACGACCACCCACACCCATTAACAACCTCTCGACTGCTCACTGCTCCTTTAATGATGCTGCTCTCCTTCCCCTCCACCCCCCATCCTCCTTTGTCTCTCCTCTTCCCCCCTCCTCCTCCCTCCCCCTCCTCTCCCCCCTTTTTTTTCTCATTTGTCCTACCCCCCACCCCCTGTGATAATACGTACATTTCCATACCACCTGGACAATTATGTTTCACCACCAACCCAGTTTATATCCACTTTGCTAAAAACATGTTATGTTCTATGTATCCTCTACATGGTTGATTCCAAACCCAAGTACTTGTACACTGTTTGCTTTGTATGTTGAATTAAATTTAATAAAAATTATTTGAAAGAAAAATGACTCTTAGACTTTTGACTTTGGTGCTCGGGGCGATAATTTTTCCCAGGATGGGCGGGGGGGGGGGGGGGGGTCCAAGTCGATGTGGGGAGACTTTTCCTGTTTGCGTGAAACAGGAGAAGCTCTGTTTTCGAACCATTGAGTTTTAGATAACTGGATGTCATCCAGCTATCTATAAGGCCTCGTACACACGAGGGGATATGTCTGCTGAAAAGGAGATTGACTCCCATGGTTTTTTACCAGTCACAAATCTGGCGGCCGTATTTTGAACAACTTGTAGACGAGTGATTTGGTATTTGGAAAGTCCCAAATAGAGGGCATTTGCATAGTCGAGTCTGGAATTGATGATTGTTCCCACCACAACTGCAATGTCCTCTTTAGGAATAAAAGGGGTTAGTCGGCGTAACTGGCGCAACAAATGATGGCATCCGCTGACTACCGCCCCTATTTGTGCATCCATTGTCATGTGGGAGTCAAAAATGACTTCTAACCCCTGGCACTTTTGGTACACGACCACCCACACCCATTAACAACCTCTCGACTGCTCACTGCTCCTTTAATGATGCTGCTCTCCTTCCCCTCCACCCCCCATCCTCCTTTGTCTCTCCTCTTCCCCCCTCCTCCCTCCCCCTCCTCTCCCCCCTTTTTTTTTCTCATTTGTCCTACCCCCCACCCCTGTGATAATACGTACATTTCCATACCACCTGGACAATTATGTTTCACCACCAACCCAGTTTATATCCACTTTGCTAAAAACATGTTATGTTCTATGTATCCTCTACATGGTTGATTCCAAACCCAAGTACTTGTACACTGTTTGCTTTGTATGTTGAATTAAATGTAATAAAAATTATTTGAAAGAAAAATGACTCCTAGACTTTTGGCTTTGGTGCTCGGGGCGATAATTTTTCCCAGGATGGGCGGGGGGGGGGGGGGGTCCAAGTCGATGTGGGGAGACTTTTCCTGTTTGCGTGAAACAGGAGAAGCTCTGTTTTCGAACCATTGAGTTTTAGATAACTGGATGTCATCCAGCTATCTATAAGGCCTCGTACACACGAGGGGATATGTCCGCTGAAAACGGTCCGATGGACCATTTCAGCAGACATCTCCGCTCGTGTATATGGGCTAGCGGACAGATTTGTCCACCCGACAGATTTCAAAGCATGCTTTGAAATCTATCCGGTGGGAATCTGTCCGCCCGACATGTCTGCTGGTTAGTACACTTACCAGCAGAAATGTCGTCCCGCACCGCCGCCGCGCCGCCGCCGAATGGATTCGGCGCATGCACGGAAGTGTTTTACTTCCTGGTGCGGTGACGTAGCGGTGACGTGGCGGCGTCAACGTCACCGCCGCGTCACCGCCACGTCACCGCGCCGTCCGGCGGCGGGGAATTTGATCCGATGGTGTGTACACGCCATCGGATCAAACTCCCGATCGGACTTATCCGATGGAAATGGTCCGTGGACTGTTTTCATCGCATATGTCCGATCGTGTGTACGAGCCCTAAGAGTAAGGGATCTCTCTAGTCCCAGCGAATGATCCTTTCCTTTGCTAACGCGGAGATACAGTTGTGTGTCGTCTGCGTAGGAATGGTAAAGTAACTTTTGGTTGCTGATGATCTCAAAGAGGGGACAGAGATAGATATTGAACAGTACCGGTGACAAGGGAGATCCCTGGGGGACTCTGCATGATACCGGAAGCATTCCTGAAGTAAAAGATCCCAATTTCACTGTTTGTGATCTGTTTTCCAAGAAGGAAGAGAACCAGGGTAGATCCTCTTCCGTGACTTTGGCCACTTCAGCTAGCCTAGTGAGTAGTAGCCCGTGATCTACCGTGTCAAAGGCCGCACTTAGGTCCAACAGGATCAGGAGAGAAGATTCTCCTTCATCTGCGGCCTCTAGGACGTCATCCCATATTTTTACCAGAGCTGTTTCAGTTTCGTGCCCGGGCCGGAAGCCTGATTGAAACGTATCGAGTAATTTTTGGGTTTCTAAATGCTGTTGTAACTGTTGTACAACTTCTTTCTCCATTATTTTGGAGAAAACATTTAGACCCGTTATGGGTCTCCTATTGTTTGGGTCTTTCGGGTCCAGGGTGGGTTTTTTCAGGATCGGTTTTATGGTGCCTTGCTTCAACAAGGAAAGGACCATGCCCTCCTTGAACGATTGGTTTATAAGCTGCGTGATAGCTGGTGCCAGTATATCGGCACTTTCTTTCAGCAGTGGAAATGATGTCATTGGGTGCTGTGCTGTTGCGCAGAGACCGAATTATGTTTTTAGTGGCAGCGATGGAGATGGGTTTTAAGGTGAATTTCTGTGCTTGAGGCGTGTATAAAATGGTATCGGGGTTGGGATTTAGGGCGGGATACATGCAGATTCCATTTTGCTCAATGCTTACCCGGATTTTTTCAATTTTTTTTAAGAAATAATCGGATAGTTCGTTGCAAAATTCTTGTGAATTTTTTTTCGCCATAAAGATTTCTTTATGATATTTCTTTGTTATTGTCTTATAAATGGATTTTTTCAATTTTTTTTAAGAAATAATCGGATAGTTCGCTGCAAAATTCTTGTGAATTTTTTTTCGCCATAAAGATTTCTTTATGATATTTCTTTGTTATTGTCTTATAAATAGTTTAGCTCTTCTGTCTGAAGAGCTCCTTTTCCAGGCAGCTTCTGCTCTTCGACGCTCTTGCTTTAGCAATGTCAGCTGGTCGTTAAACCAGCTGGCGTTGTTTTTCCGAAAGCAAGTTTTGCGTTTTGGTGCCACCCAGTCGGCAGACTGAAGTAGCGCCTTGTTGATGGCGTCAAGTGTTTCTACGGCTGTTTGTTGTTGTTGTATTGTGTTTATTTTATTTCCTAGGGTCGTTTTGAAGAGTTCCGAATGGAGCTTCTTCTGGGACCTAGTCCAGTGAGTTATCACCGGTTTTCTTGTTTTATTTGGCCTGAGGTGATTGGCAATTTTAAATTTAATGGCATGGTGATCGGTCCATGGTAGTGGCTCATTATCCCCGATCTCAACTTCCAAGTCCTGTTTGAAAATGAGATCGAGGGTATGTCCTGAGGCATGAGTGGACCCTCGAATTAATTGTTGCAGACCTAATCCTTCTAGATGGTCGATTCAAGCGTCAGCGACTGGGTCCAACGATGAGTTGGCCCAGAGGTTGAAGTTACCCAGCACCAAAAGGTGTTTGATGCTTAGGATGTAAGAGGAGATGAATTCTGTTAATGAGGTGACAAGGTGCGTTTTTGGGCCAGGCGGTCTATAGCACAGTAGCATATGGATTGTGTCTTGGGGGTTTGTTTGCAGCTGGATAGTGAGGGTTTCCATGAATGGAAGCGAGTATTGGAGGACTGGTTTGGTGATCAAGAGGTGAATCTTGTGGATCACCGCCAGACCTCCCCCTCTTTGTCCCACTCTGTTCTGCATTTGGATGCGATAAGTTGCAGGCACCAATTCTCCCAGAATGGTGTTGCAATCAGCTGTGAGCCAGCTTTCTGTGATGAAAAGGCAGTCTAGATCATGTTGAAGGATGAAATCATGGATTTCGAGCCTGTGTTTTACTGCCGATCTGGTGTTAATCAGGGCGCATGATATGCGTCTGGGCTGGTTACCCTGTATGCAGGTTTTTACTGTTGATTGTTGATCGATTCTCAACAGTTGCTCACTCTTTAGAGCTTTTATAGTGACAGTTGGGAGTATAGAGGCGAGAGGTTTTAATTTCCAAATGGTTTCTGCAGAGTATTTCATATAACCCATGGTAGCAGAAAAAACGGAAATGGGCTGATGTGCGGGGAAGGGGGGGGGTATCGGTGACGCTGGGGGGAGAATGTCTCAATGAAACTGGCACTTTTTTAATTCTTCCCTCCCTGAATTTGAAATTGGTCCAGAGGAAGGCGAAAAACCCCAGGCGAGCTGAGCCAATCTGCAACGACTGAGGAAAAAATTCCTTCCTGATCCCTGCTGGCGATCGGTAAAGAGACCCTGGATTAATTTATTTTATTTTATAAATGTGGGGGGGGGGGTGCGTACCCCTCCAATTGACTATAGAGGTTTGTGTAGGAGGATGGTGAAAGGTGTTGTTTGTTAATGTGGGACTGAGGAGTACCAAGATGACCACCGACCGGGGGGTAGGCCAGAGCCGGGGGCTGGGGAACGGGGCAGCAGGGGGGGGGGATGGTCTCTGGGGATACTATGGGGAAAGTCTATGGGGGGCTGAAAGTGTAGCGTGTGTTTATTTATCAGGGGGGGCTATCACCATTGGTGACTTGGAAATCCCGCTAGGCCACGGCTGAAGCGGCCACGATCCCATGGCGGTGGTTCCCCGGGTCCGTGTGTGTTTCCGGATGGCCGAGGGGGTGAAGGAGATGGCGGGGACGACGACGCTGTACTATCTGGGTCTGGGGGGGTGCGCCGGTCGTCTGGTTCCCAGGATCGAAAGCCGCGGCTTATCCTGAAAAGGACGGCTGCCCTCGATCCCAGGGAGACAGACCAGGTCTTACCTTTGTAGAACACTGCAAAGGAGCGGCGGAGGGAGGCTGGAGGAAGGTCGGGTGGCTGTGGTCAGCACTGAGCTTGGGGCTGGCTGGAGCGGGCTAAGCGGCTGGATAAGGGACCCTGCCTGCCTGCCTTGCTATGCCTGCCTGGAGCTATAGCGTACACATTCCTACTCCTAGGAGACGTGCGCCGTTGTGAGCTCCTGCTCTAATCCGTCTGCCTGACTGACTGACTGACTGACTCAGCACTGATGCTGCAATCGAATACCTTTGACCTATTGTGGTGGTCACATGAGCAAGACCTACATTAATTGGTTCCCAATTGCTTCGGGAAAAGACCCAAAGCTGTAACAAACAGGTATAGAGAACTAGGAACAATAACCAAGCCATGGATTAATTATATTCATGTCCATGCTTGCCCATATCTATGCTATTACCCAATGGAAAAACCCTTCTAATGACTTTGCTGTGTATATGTTAAGATTAACACATCCCATGTGCAAAAAAATTGGTTACAGCATGTTTTATAATGGCAAAGGGAACCTTTTGCTAAAATTAAGTTGCCTAAAAAGCTGTCTGAAAAAGAAGATAATGCATTTCACCACTCTTGCTTCTCACACATCTAACAGCGCTCTGGTGAAGGGCACAATAGTGATGTAGGGGACGATTGGAAGAACTGCTGAGTGCAGCAGGGAACCAGGAATTTGACACACATGTGAGTGTTGATTTCTGAAAAGTCTTTAGCAGGTGATTACTCTGCATGAGTTTGTTATTCGGGGACCCAGCCAAGAAGTATATACTGTGTTCTTTTACAGGGACTGCTTTATGAGCACTTTGATTTTAGTGACAGAGTAGCTTAGAAACAGAGCTAGCATTAAAATGCAAGGTCTGCTTATCTGATAGATCTCCACCATCATGTAAAAAGCACCGTAAAAAAAAAAAAAAGACAGAGACTCACACACACACACAGGCAAAGGTGTAATGTTGGTAATATTTTTATGCTAATATTTTTTCTTTTAATTTTACTGTGCCTTTTACAAGGGTGATGGGGGTCAATAAGATAAGTGAACTACAGAATAAAGAATCTGATCATTGAACATGACCTAACTTTCTTATTATGCAGGTTTTCATGCCTGTTTGAAACTCAATGTTTCCTGCTGTCAATTAATCAGTATAACCAGTTACAGTGGCACTGTAAAATATCTTGATTATGACAGTACTATACTGATAAGCTACTTTAATAAAATGTTTAAAACATAAGCTATGATCCATTATAGACTAATGATGAGAAGTAGTTAATGCACCAAGAGAAGTAGTATTACAGTTTACTTTTATAAAGATGAAGCTTAATATATTAAATATTTTATTACAGGGTAAAACTGTCATACACATTAGTTCACATGCACCGCATAATAAATGATGTAAAAAAAAATTAATACAGGAAAAAGACTAAGCTAAATGGGGCCAAAAGTCATACAAATTATGCAAGACATCCTTCCTTTTCTTTACTTACTAAAGCCATTAGCAAGTTTTTCAGTAAAGAAGTTGTCATTTATAATGTATTTTTGGTTATAGACATTAAACATGGTAGCTCATAGTGAAATCACCAGCCCACCAGGGCCTTATGTACCGAATAGTTTGTTTTAAAAAAAATCCATTATTTTCACACAGTCACCAGCCAAATTCAAACCTGTTTGAAATATCAGTTGACTTTAAGGACTTGTTTTCACCACAATGCAGCTGTTTTTTTGTGCTTTAACACATGCACACTTACAGACGTTTTCCCCTGCATTGGCATGCATTTTCATACATAGGCAGTAGTGTGTCTTTTTTTCTTTCTTTTTTTCTTAATATGCTTTATTAGAAAGACTGGCAACATTTCCTCTAGGGCCCCATACACACGAGCAGACACATTTGAACAAATCTGTCTGCTGGGGACGTATTGGTTTGATCGTGTACACACGATCAAACCAAAATCCCCGCTGGCAGACGGCGCGCTGACGTGGCGGTGACGTTGACGCCGCCACGTCACCGCACCAGGAAGTAAAACACTTACGCACATAGGTCGAAACCATTTTTTTTTTTTGTGTGTGGAATCCCTGTGGAGGGTCTACTCTGTGCATTCGTGATGTCTGGTCTTACAAGCATGATTGTCATGCTGGCCATTGGCATTCACTTCCGACTAAAACAGAAAGCAAGGGACATGTTTGGTCTCTGTACCAAAATCTTTGTTCTTATCTGGACGATTTTTTTTCTTGGCGGCTCCATGTCAGCACAGCTGGGTATAGGCTCCGCCCACCCCACACCCACAGGACTTAACTAATATAAATTTGAACCCACCTACAGCCTCGGCGTTCTTCTTTTTTCCTCATACGCACAGGACCTAGGTGTGCTCCTCTACCTGGCTGGTCTAAAGGGCTGACCGTCCGTCCATACGTATAGATTAAGCTGGACGCAGTCCCTGGTGTCTCGTCTAAATGACACATGGTCCTCGGGGGTGGCTTTATCAAGGCTAACAGCCATGTCTGGGGTCCGCAGGGTCCAAATAAAATGGACAGCGGTGACGGCAGAGTTTCTCGCGCCCGCACCCGTGCTGTGCCAGTGTCGGCGGTCGGATTATAAAGGTTGGGTGAGTTAAAATGCTTTGTATCCAAATGAATGCTACATTGCTGGGTATTATAGTACTCCCTGCAGCCACTATGCATAGCCTGAGCTCCTCCAGGGAGTACTCTGCATTAGAGGTACACAAATAAATGCTTTGTCTGTTTTCACATGGCAATATTCTGTTGATAGGCTTCTCATGTTTGCTTTACTGTTGTGCCATTATGCCAAATCTTTTTCAAAGACCAGCATTTCCAAAAAGGGTAGAGGAGGTCACATGTGATGTTTACTGGAGCCAGTCATTGCCTGTTGAGATATGGGATATCCTTTATTTTTCTATGTGATCTTTGGTTTTCCTAAAAAAAAAAAAAAAAAAGGAATGGAGAAACATGTTTATGATGTCTACATTTTCCTTGGTTTGTGTCCGCTGCAGACAATTATTTTAATTTATTTGCAAATTCCTACCTTTTGTTGCTGTTCTGAACAAACTTTTCATCATGTCCTGATCCCTTGCAGGACTAGGTTTGAGCTAATTAACATCCACCTGGCTGAGCAGGGCTGTAGATGGAAGCTTCTGTCTCCCTCTAAGGCCACGTACACACGATCGAATATATCTGCCGAATCTGGTCCGACGGACCATTTCAGCGGACATATCCGATCATGTGTATGGGCTAGCGGACATGTTTTCCCAGCGGACAAAGTACACTAACCAGCGGACAGAAATCTCTGCGCATGCGTCGAATGGATTTGACGCATGCGTGGAATTTTTTACTTCCTGGAGTGGTGATGTGGCGGCGTCAACGTCACCGCCACGTCACCGCATCCTCAGCCCGAGGGGATTTTCGTCCGATGGTGTGTACACGCTATCGGACCAAAATCCGATGAGACATGTCCACTGGAAACGGTCCGTCGGACATGTTTGAGCGGACATGTCTCATCGTGTGTACGCGGCCTAACTGTGGTTTACCCTCAGGGTTTGTTACTAAGCAATCTATTTACTGCATTTAACCTTTTTTTCCTTTGCCCAGAGTAGCACTGGACTGCGGAAATGAGGCTGTGCAATTCAGGTTTTTCTTCCGCTGGTCAGTCGCGATTCCTGTCACAATTTCAGAGATATCTGTGCAAGTCTCTGTGTAGATGTCAATATAGGTCACGGCCCAAAATCACAAAGGTCGTACAAAGCTGCCTTTTTGAAGTCGGTGCGGTTCCACATATGCAGCATTGCACCGATTAGGGCGGTGCAATTGCCACCTATTTTGACATGCAATTTGACATATCGGTTCGCATGTCAAAACGCACCAGTGTGATCCAGGGCTATGTGTTGGTTTGCTGAACCAAACCCTGTAGCTAGGTTATCTATTAGTATTTACCAATCTCAGAGCGAACACGCTTCAGGCTCTTCAATATGAAGACAGGGATGAACATAACTGTGTGAATCTTGCTTTTGTTAAGCAACCAGAGATGAGGATGATGATACCGGACAGGTTGTCTTATTTATTCAACAAGTAGCCAATACACTCAAAGGAGTTATTCACACTTACCCAAGAAACGGTGTAAAATTATTTGGCAAGGAGACAATACATGACCTTACCATCAGAAGATGTGACCTTCAAGGACAAACGCTATCACTGCATTTTTTTTCTTAATCGCAGGTCAAGCCTAAATTTAATAGTGGCCAGTTTAGCTTCCTGCCTCAAGATGAAGGTCTACTGAGTTAAAGAAGACCGAAAACTGAAGAGTCAGTTTTCATGCTCACTCTCACACCAGAGAGCTTAGCTTTTGCGTTTTCTGGCTGGGAGTCCAGGGAAAACAGGAAAGCCAATGCATAAACCAAGAAGTCTGTAAAACTTCCATGTCAGGATGCTTTCTGTTATTTGGGATTGTGCCACCCATACATGTCCTAGGGGCACTATGTGGTTCCTCTGTGGACATTGGTACAGCTCTGGTGATTGACACGTGGTCCCTTAAATCAAGCATTTTGGGCCATATTTGGAGATCTTTCATCTTTCATGTCTCAGATTGAGCCATAGAAATCGTCTTGCTCCAGCAGCTCAGGCAGGCTCAGTTTAACCCTCTCTCCCGTTCAAGTTGGGTTTCTGGACCAGTGGTTTAGACTTGTGGTTGAAGAAACTAATCGTCTGCAATGTGATTCCCTACAGACAACCTGGTGGTGCAGTTAGACTCCAGCCAGTGTAGGGGAGCCTTACTTCAAGATCAATGTGCTCAAGACCAATGGTCTTTTTCAAGGATCCAAGACTCCATCCTGGAGTTGAGAGCAATTTTTCAGGCTCTTAGTCTTCAGTCACCTCACCCAGGGTAAGCCTGCCCTGGGAAGTTGGACAGCACAACGAATGTGTCCTACATCTGGAAACAAGGCTCAGTCTCTCACTTCTGAAGTTTTCTCTAATTCTAGAAATCCTCCAAGTCAATCCTCCCAGCAACCTACAACCTATGTGCTTGGCCGGAAGAACCTTCAGGCAAACTTCTTGTCCAGGACAAGTCTAAACGACAATGGATGGTCCAGGCTACTGCGAGTCTTCTGAGAAATAACAGAACTTGGTGTTTTTTCGGCCAGAGGTAGACTGCTTACATGCCCAGTCGGCACTGAGTTGCTGAAGTTCCATTCCTGGACCCAGGATCCACAAGCTATCAGGGTGGAGGTACCGACCACAGAATGGTTCGTCAAGACAGCTTATGCCTTTTCTACTGCTCGCGCTACTCATCCTTATGAGCGTCAAGGAGTGACTCCCTGTCAGGACCTGGACTTGAACCTGGGACCTCAGCTGTGTCTGGCAGTGAACCTTCTCACTGAGCTATCTGGGATGCTGGACAGCTCCCTGTCTGATCTGCTGGACGAACCCATCTGATCCATTGGACATTCCCGCCTTGTGTCTTGATTGTCTTGCACCTTGAACCCCTAGCTCCTCCCATTAACTTCCTATAAAAGCCTTGTCTCAGCACTTCCCCATTGCCAGGTTATTGTGTCTTCCCAGCCAGTGCCTTGCGATTTGTCTGCTCTGCTGCCATTGTATCTGCACCCACCTGTGTTTGACCCTCAGGCTGTTCCTGGACTACTCTATTGCCTGATCCCTTTGTGCTACCACCCGTGTTTGACCCTCAGCCTGTTCCTGGACTACTCTACTGCCTGTATACCTGCTCTGCTGCTATAGCAATTGGCCTCTGAGCCTGACGCCCGATCATGACACTCCCTGTGCCTGGTAGATCAAATCTTCTCCAGTCCCATTTATCCAGCATCCAACAGGCTCAGGATGTTGGCCTGGGTCTGGAGAGGCAGAGGCTTATGGATGCTCTTTGAAGATTTGAATAATCATACGAAACAAAGAACAAACAAAGAAGCCTACCTATAGTAGAACATGGCATATATGCCCAGCACAGAGCCCACCCAGGTTGGTAGGACTAGTTACAGAATGCTAAGGCTGTAGGTGGGTTCAAATTTTTATGAGTTAAGTCCTGTGGGCATAGGGTGTGCGGAGCCTATACCCAGCTGTGCTGCCATGGAGCTCATCAGGAAAGGAAAATTACGGCAAGTATCTTAATACAACTTTCAGTTTTTTTTAACTAAAAAGGTAAGATATACCTCTAAATGCATTGCAAATTTAAATATTTTTTTGTCATGTGGGTAAAAAGAGATTATATATATATTTTGGGCCAGATTCAGGAACAGTTAGGCTGGCGGATCCAGTGATCCGCCAGCCTAACTGTGACTTTGAGCCGGCGTTTTTGTTTTCTGTAACCAGAAAACAAGAAACGCCGGGTTGAAGCTCCGATGCGATCAGCGTAACTGAGTTTCGCCTTTTGCATCGTTACTTCAACTTAAAAATGGCGCCGGGGGCGTTCCCGCCGATTTCCGCTCAAAAAATATGTTAATGAGCGGAAATCGGCAATTCACGAGCGAATTCCGGCGCGACGCAATGACGGTACGACGTTTCCGGACGGGATACGCGGCGCGAAGATATACCTACATGGGGTTGGAGTATCCTATGTTAGGTATAGGCGTCGTCATCGCGTCGGGAAAAAAAAATCGCGTCGCTTGCGTAAAAAGTTCATGAATGGGAATGTGACGTCATTGACGTTCATTCACAGAATTTGGAGCATGCGCACGGGGATGTTTTAACACTCGACGCATGCGCAGTACGTTCGCGGCGGGATCGCGCTTCGTTTAAATACTACACGCCCCGTACCCGCCCAATTTGAATTCCGCCGGCTCATTTGCGATGCGCTGCCGCAACTTTAGGAGCAAGTGCTTCTTGAATAACAGCACTTGCTCCTAAAATTTCTGCAGCGTAACGCAAATGAGAAGCGTTACTCTGGAGCAAAGATGCTCCCATCTACCTGAATCTGGCCCATTGTGTGTATTTATGTATGTATGTATGTATGTATGTATGTGTGTATATACAGTGGGGCAAAAAAGTATTTAGTCAGCCACCAATTGTGCAAGTTCTCCCACTTAAAAAGATGAGAGAGGTCTGTTATTGTCATCATAGATATACTTCAATTATGAGAGACAAAATGTCGAAACAAATCCAGACAATCACATTGTCTGATTTGGAAAAATATATTTGTAAATTATGGTGGAAAATACGTATTTGGTCAATATCAAAAGTTCAGCTCAATACTGTTATATATCCTTTGTTGGCAATGACAGAGGTCAAACGTTTTCTGTAAGTCTTCACAAGGTTGTCACACACTGTTGCTGGTATGCTGGTCCATTCCTCCATGCAGATCTCCTCTAGAGCAGTGATGTTTTGGGGCTGTCGCTGGGCAACACAGACTTTCAACTCCCTCCAAAGGTTTTCTATGGGGTTGAGATGTGGAGACTGGCTAGGCCACTCCAGTACCTTGAAAAATGCTTCTTACGAAGCCACGCCTTTGTTGCCCAGGTGGTGTGTTTGTGATCATTGTCACGCTGAAAGACCCAGCCATGTTTCATCTTCAATGCCCTTGCTGATGGGAGGAGGTTTGCACTTGAAATCTCACGATACATGGCCCCATTCATTCTTTCATGTACACGGATCAGTCATCCTGTTCCCTTTGCAGAGAAACAGCTCCAAAGCATGATGTTGCCACCCCCATGCTTAACAGTAGGTATGGTGTTCTTTGATTGCAGCTCAGCATTCTCTCTTCTCCAAACATGACGAGTTGTGTTTCTACCAAACAGTTCTACTTTGGTTTCATCTGACCATATGACATTCTCCCAATCCTCTTCTGGATCATCCAAATGCTCTCTAGCAAACCTCAGATGGGCCTGGACATGTACTGGCTTAAGTAGGGGGACACGTCTGGCACTGCAGGATCTGAGTCCCTGGCGGTGTAGTGTGTTACTGATGGTAGCCTTTGTTACGTTGGTCCCAGCTATCTTCAGGTCATTCACTAGGTCCCTCGTGTGGTTCTGGCATTTTTGCTCACCGTTCTTGTGATCATTTTGACCCCACGGGGTTGTCACAAACTACGGTGAACGAGAGTGAACCACAACTGCGGGTTAGGAAAGATTTCAATGCACCACTCTATGCAATGTGAATTTCAGTACTGGACCCCAGGCGTCACTCCAATCACAGAATAGGAGTTTGGGGGTTCACTATATAATTTCTTTAACATACAAGAATGCGTTGAGCTACTAAGGGTGGAGGTATTACCACATACCTTCAACCCCTAGCCTTAAAAGATTACGATAAACGTGAGTGAAGAACAAATGCATTAAGCAATACATTTCAATGCACTTCTCTATGTAAAGTGATTATCAGTATCGGACCCCAGGCATCACTCTAATCAGAGAAAAAGAGTTTGGGGGTTCTCTGCATCATATCACTAACATAGAGGAATGCATTGCGCTACTAGGGGAGGAGGTATAACATACTAGACATGTGCACAGAAAAAAAAATCGTTTTTTTTTGTTCTGTTTCGTATGGTCCCGTCTGTTCGTTTCCGTTCGTTTTTCGTAAGACGCCCGTTTTCCCGTTCGTTCCCGTTCGTTTGTCATACGACGTGATTTTTTCGTATTCTGATCGTTTCGTATTTCCGTTACCGTTTTATTTTCGTACTTGCGGGATGATTCGTTATTCTGTTTAATTCATGTTCGTTTCTTGTTAGACAATAATTATCGTGAATTTTCGTCAATTTGCATTCTGTGTATCTTGAATGCTTTTCTTTTGTTAGTGTCAGTTGTATGTTCATTATTCAATGACATCTATAACAAAAGAATTTCATTATGTATATTGAATGAATTCCTTTTTCTGTTTTCTGTGTATTCAAAATACCGAAGGCAAATTTTTTGTTATAGGTGTCATATCAACATACGAAAATAACAAAAGAAACGTGTTCAAATGCAAATCTTTTGTTTATGTTTTTTTTGAATGGCCAGAGAGTTAGGCTGGCCATACATGATACAATTTTCTGTGCAATTTTCTTTAGATTTACCTTCAACTATGTAGTGCAAGGGCCTGCCTGATTGCATACAATTGAAAGTGTTGTTTAGTTTGACCTCATATATGGTTTTTGGTAAATCTAAAAGAAAATTGTACAAGAAAATTGAACATGTATGGGCAGCCTCAGTGACTGAAAGCAGCTTCTCTTTTGTGCAGAATAGTGAGTACACTTGTACAGTAAAGCCTAATAAACTTTTCTGTGGATTTTCATCTGAAGGGAGATCAGTTGGCCAGACTTTTGAACCCAAAAATGGTTTTCTGATGCAGTTTAAAAACGAACAAATTTTCTGAGAACGATCGGAAAACTATCGTTTTTATGTTTGTTGTTAAAATAGTCTGACCAAGTGTATGGGGCTTAACAATACTATTCTTCACACCAAGCTGCTTGCCTATTGCAGATTCAGTCTTCGCAGCCTGGTGCAGGTCTACAATTTTGTTTCTGGTGTCCTTCGACAACTCTTTGGTCTTCACTATAGTGGAGTTTGGAGTGTGACTGTTTAAGGTTGTGGACAGGTGTCTTTTATACTGATAACAAGTTTAAACAGGTGCCATTAATACAGGTAATGAGTGGAGGACAGAGGAGCCTCCTTAAGAAGAAGATACAAGTCTGTGATAGCCAGAAATCTTGCTTGTTTGTAGGTGACCAAATACTTATTTTCCACCATAATTTGCAAATAAATTCTTTCCAAATTAGAAAAAGTGATTGTCTGTCTGGATTTGTTTTCACATTTTGTCTCTCATAGTTGAGGTATACCTATGATGACAATTACAGGTCTCTCTCATCTTTTTAAGTAGGAGAACTTGCACAATTGGTGGCTGACTAAATACTTTTTGCCCCACTGTGTATATATATATATATATAATTTTATATATATATATATATATATATATATATATATATATATATACCAGCCCTCAAAAAAGAAGGCAGAAGCAGCCAGGATGCTGCTGAGGAAGGAGAAAAGGCACTCGGTGATAACCCCCAACCATTCCTGGCTTGCTAGCAATGTCTGCTCCCCCCCTCAATGCAGACACAGATCGCACACTTTTCTGGCCAGCTCCGCCCTCCGCTCCAGCTCCCGCTTTCTGCCCTGGTCTCAGCGGCTCCCATGGTAAGAAATCCTGCAGCCCCTGTGTCACCTATTCACCCCCAGAGAGCTTGGGGTGAATAGGTGAGAGAGCTGGGGGTGTGTTAGTGAGAGAGATGGGGGTGAATAGGTGAGAGAGCTGGGGGTGTGTTAGTGAGAGAGCTGGGGGTGTATTAGTGAGAGAGCTGGGGGTGTATTAGTGAGAGAGCTGGGGGCAGCATTAGTGAGAGAGCTGGGGACAGCATTAGTGAGAGAGCTGGGGACAGCATTAGTGAGAGAGCTGGGGGCAGCATTAGTGAGAGATATTGGGGGGTATTGGTGAGAGAAATGGGGGGCATTGGTAAGAGAGCTGGGAGGGGGCATTTGTGAGAGATAAGAGACCTGGGGGGCATTTGTGAGAGGCAAGAAACCTGAGGGGGCATTTGCAATCATGGCATACCCGTGTATGATCTGGATAAAATATGATACTTTATAAGGGTGTTTAGGGGCGGGGCAACTAGTGCTGTTTTTTATATCCTCCTTGTTTAAGCTCTCTCAACTACCTGATGTGTTAAAAGTATCCAAATTCCTATGACATTTACATGTATATCACGTAATTGTAGCCAGGTGCTTGGCTAGGAGTGGAGAATGAAAGAAACACTGGCTGCAGATAAACTCTGTGGCTGCTTTCGTGTGAAGCTGAACTGGCTAACAGCTGCATCAGTAAAAGTAGGTAGCTGCTCAACAGAGAGTTCAATGGACTGAGTCAAGCATCGCTGCACCGTGGGAGCTGTAGTCCAGAGGAGAGACTCTGCTGTAATCAAGAGCTTTGGAACTGCATTTCCCAAAGAGAGATTGCTAGTAGGAGGGGAAAAAGCTAAATTTTCTCAGGCTGTACATAACAGCTTCCTTTTGTCGTGCGGGGGAACAGAGAGTGTACATCGCTGTTCAGCGTTCACCACCACTGCTGCCTTTAGGCGGCCTGAGCAGGATCCAAAGTGCTCAGTTTGGGGTAGCCAACAGCTATGGAGAAGAAAGTGGACTAATCACTGTGTTTGGATGGGAAGGTGTAATATCGCTGGGGTTGATGAGCTGCTGCTGTGAGGATTTACTGTCTGGTGCAAGAGAGTAACTGAGCCCTTTTGGAACTGACCATACAGCTATCTAGTAGCCTTATTGCTACCTTCAGACTTGACGGGGGCTATTATCATGTGCACCAACAGTAGACATGGGCTCTAACACTAACTGGGTGAACAGTTAGGACTGAAGACTGTCCCTTTACAACTTATACACAGAGACTATTACTTTTTGCCTATGGTGGTAAGTGGTACCTCTCAGGGCACTATATCCTAGTCATCCGCCTGGAGTGCACTCTAGACTAGTTATAGTATTACTATTTAGTTTACAGTTAATACTTATATGCACTGTTTATTGCTGATTTTGCTGATTTGCTGATTTTGCTGATTCATTAGTTAACCACGTGATGTCCGCATTATCGCCGAATGACGGCCACTGCGCGGACCTGAATTTCCTGGAAGCCTTTAATAGACGACCGCCCCTTTGCACGCATTCCCCTGCAGGGTGTGCGCGACGTGTGCTGTGATAACTGAGTCACTGAGACTCAGGTGATCACAGATCCGAGAAAGGGGCCAATCCCAGCCCCTCACCACGTGATCAGCTGTCAGCCAGGTACAGCAGATCACATGATGTAATAAAGCTTGGTAATCGCTATTTTTTTCTCCTCACGCTGACAGCATGAGGATAAAAAAATAATATCACCGGGTTATGTACAAGGGACATCGGTCCCAAAGAGGAAGGAGGCACATCTGCCTCATCTGTGCCCACAATTACCGCCTGCCAGTGCCCACCAGTGCCACCTATCAAGGCCCACGAGTGTCACCTATCAATGCTGATGAGTGCCACCTATCAATGCCCATCAGTGGTGCCAATCAGCGCCTCATTAGTGCCACCTAGCAGTGCTGATCAGTGCCGACCATTGCCACCTATCAGTGCCCATCACTGCCACCTATCAGTGGCACCTATTAGTGCCACTTCTCAGTGCCCACCAGTGCCACCTCTCAGTGCCGCCTTATCAGTACCCATCAGTGCAGCCCATCAGTGCAACCCATCAGTGCCCATCAGCGTACATCAATGAAAGAGAAAAATTACCGAAAAATTACCTGAAAAATGTTATAACAAAATATAAAATAGAAAGCTATATTTGTGGGAAAAAAATGATAAAAATTAAATTTGCATACAGTGTTGTATGACCACTCAATTGTCATTCAAACAGTGAGAGCGCTGAAAGCTGAAAATTGGTCTGGGCAGGAGAGGGGGGGAGGGGGTTAAGTGCCAAGTAAGCAAGTGGTTAAAGTGGTTGTAAAGTCACTCTGTGTAATTACTTGAACCCCCTCTGTTATATTTCTTTGATAGAAGCGCCTTGGTGCTTAAATAGTTTTATTGCACGAAACACATTTTGCAAGTTATACCCATCCTAAGTTTTTCAATATCCTATAACTAAGCTTTAGTTTTACTTTAATCTGGTGGCCTATCCCTCGCTTGATAGAAGTAACCCCACTCCATCTTCAAAAATGCTCCCTAAATCTTTGATTAACCACTTAAGGACCCCTTCATGTCGAATGGCACGACTGGGCACAATCACGTACCTGTACGTGTCTCTAAGGCCCAGCTGTGGGGTCGCGAAACTCCGAAGACCGTGGGGTCCGAAGCTGACCGCGCCCGTGGGATCCGTAGACCCGATCGCTGCCGGTGGCCCGCGACCGGTCGCCGGAGCTGAAGAACGGGGAGAGGTGTGTGTAAACACACCTTCCCTGTTCTTCATTGTGGCAATGTCACTGATCATCTGTTCCCTGATATAGGGAAAGACGATCACTGATGTCACATGTCCAGCCCCACCCCCCTACAGTTAGAAACACATATGAGGTCACGCTTAACCCCTTCAGCACCCCCTAGTGGTTAACTCCTAAACTGCAATTGTAATTTTCACAGTGACCAGTGCATTTTTATGGCACTTTTCTCTGTGAAAATGACAATGGTCCCAAAAATGTGTTTAAAAATGTCCGATGTGTCCGCCATAATGTCTCAGTCATGAAAAAAATTGCTGGTCGCCGCCATTGGTAGTAAAAAAAAAGTTATTAATAAAAATGTCCATAAAACTATCCCCTATTTTGTAAACACTATACATTTTGCGCAAACCAATCGATAAATGCTTATTGCGATTTTTTTTACCAAAAATAGGTAGAAGAATATGTATCAGCCTAAACTGAGGAAAAATAAAAGTTTTCTTTATATCTTTTTTGGGGATATTTATTATAGCAAAATGTAAAAAATATTGCATTTTTTTTTTCAAAATTGTCGCTGTATTATTGTTTATAGCGCAAAAAATAAAAAACGCACAGATGATCAAATACCACCAAAAGAAAGCTCTATTTGTAGAAATTTGTGTATATTTTTGGAGGAAAAAAAAGGGCGCCGACTTTGTTTGGGAGCCACGTCGCACGACCATGCAATTGTTAGTTAAAGTGACGCAGTGCCAAATCGCAAAAACGGGCAAGGTCCTTAACCTGCAAAATGGTCCAGGTCTTAAGTGGTTAAACAATTACACTCTTGCCAACTGATTGACACTTTGAGGACCCAGAACATCGGGGCTAGAGAGTATACTTTCCTCTCAAACCTTCATAATACATATGCCAGATTGGACTATATTTCCTGTACTCTGATGAACTCCAAATCTGTTAATATGCAATCTTGTCCTTGGTCTGACATTCAAACTATCTCATTGACTGCTGTAATAATAGACCTCTCTGCTACTCCATACACTTGGTGACTAAATTAATCACTTCTTGGAGACCCTATTATTGAAACGGAACCGTCTTAAGCTATAACAGAGTTTTTCTCTATTAACTCTACTCAGGAGATTCCTATCACTACAATCTGGATTGCACATAAAGTGATGTTATGAGGCAGACTTATTGGCATTGCTTCTAAATGTAATATGCAGAATTTGAAACATTTACTTTTCCCTTACAAATTAATTAGAACAACTCTATAAAACACATGCTGATATCCTTTCTTCCTCAATGGCCCATCAAACTTCTCAAAAACTTTTGGAATTAGAGTCTTTGTTATCACATAAAGACACAAAAGTTTTAAGATGGTCTAAGGCCAGATTTGTATTACAGAGTAACTCTTCTATGTTTGCTAGAAATTTTAATCAATTCTTGAAAACCCCATGATATATATGAATTGTATAATTCCACTGGTCAATCCACCACTCTTCGGAAAGACTTTAATTTTTAACAATTCTACTCCAAATTGCTTTCCCCACCCACCTCCTCCCTCAGCTACATTTTGTTTTGCAAAGATTCCAATTTCCACTCTCTCTCTAACCCAGGTAAACACTTTCAATGCTCCATGTACCAAAGAGAAGATCCTAGCCACCCTGGCCTGAATGGCTTTTCATTTAGTTATTATAATACGTTTGTTTTCCCCTTTATTAGCCCCACAACTAACACTGCTATTTAATTACACACTCCAAAGAAATTACTTCCCTGAGAAGATGTTGTTAGCCAATAAGTCTGTATTACCTTAACCCAACAAAGATAATTCATTGCCACAAAATTATAGGCCAATCTCAGTTATTAACAATAATTTGAAGATTTTCAGCAGACTATCAGACAGATTAGCCTCTATTATTTCTACATTAATTTCACCTAATCAGTCCGGATTCATTCCCAACAGACAAATTATAGACAATATTCATTTGGGCACTAATGCAATTCAAGATGCCAATCTCCACTCCTTAAAAGCATTATTACTTAGTCTTGACATCCACAAGGCATTTGATAGTGTCACCTAGCAAAATTTAGCATTGCTTTTCTGGTGTTATGTATTCAGTGGTGAATTCCTTCATGAATTCCAGGCCTTGTACAAATCTTCTAAAACATGTATTAAACTGCCAGGCTGTAATTTGAAGTTCTTTCCCTTGGGATGTGGTATGAGACAGGGGTACCCCCTTCCCCCCTCATTATTTGCATTAGCAAACTGTTGGCTATGGCCATTAAGCTTCATCCTGACATTTTGAGCTATACTAAAGGACATCCTACCATTAAATTATTAGTGTATGTGGATGACATATTGTTGTTTTTTACCAAACTTCTTACCTCCTTACTCAACCCTTTGATGGTACTTTCTACATTTGCCATTCTGTTTGGTTAATATTTTTTTTTTTAAATGCCCCTTTCCACAGTGTGCAGATTGACCCACCCTTTTGTCTGGTCCCCATTGTCTTTCTCCTACTAAGGTATTATCCTTACTGCCTCCCTAATTTGCTTTTCCTTGCTTAACTATCCCCCGGTTATGACTAAAATTTGGTACATGTCTAAACTCTGGTCCTCTTATCATAACTTGTATCTCTGTTTTAGGTAGGATAACAGGTTTATGTATTTAGAGCTCCCCCAAAGAGTGTCTCTAATACTTTATTTACTCATGTACAATTAGATTAATAGTTTTGTATGGCATAATAAACCCCCAAAGATTTGCTAGAGCTAACCTATAACATACCCACGCACATGTTGACTTAGGCATCACTCAGGTATTGCTTTATTATGTAGCATTCTCCTAAATAGCACAATGAAACATAGTGGACCCTAAGGTGCCCTGAATTCAGGCTGAGAGTACTTCTATATGTCCTTTTTATCTTCCAGGATTGTCCAATCTCACAATCTCCTGATTGCTCAATTTCTCTAACTTTGGATTCTTCAAGAACGAATTCACAATGGTTTCCAAAATTTCCCTTTGGACCTTAATTTTAGAGGACCCTAAATCTGTAACTGCGTTTTTTCAGTCCAGGGATTTTTCCCAGTGGAAAGCGCAGGCCATGACAACCCTTTACAGTTTTCAGGATATCTCTGCTTTTAAAGGTTACTCTAGACTTCAATCATTAAAGTCAGTTCTGAGGTCTGAATATTTATGGTAGCTCCCCCCACTCTGTATAATTGTATCTGTCACACCACTCCTCGGGGTAAAGAATTTGCTATCATCACTCTATTTTAAAATGTTCTATCTAATGCAGCTTCTGTTGATAAGCTCCCTTATATGCTCCAATGGGGAAAAGATAGTTAGACACAATTTACGGATTAGAAGTGGGGAAATATGCAAGATATAATGTGTAAATTCACTAGGTTTTTACAATCCAGAAAACTACTATCAAACCTCTTACTGTGTAGTATTATACCCCTTTTAAATTGCACTACCCCTTACCCACTGGTCTCTAACTCCTGTTCCCGTAGATGTAAAAACATTTGCTCCAATCTGTTTTGCACCATCTTCCTACCTCAGATTAATGTGTATATCCTGTACCCATTCGGATTTTATACTTTGTCTCTTTTTTACCTTTTTAGAAGTTCAATATTTTTGGACTGCATGTTAACACAAAAACAATATGCCATGTTTTACAGGGAGCATTTAATGTAGCCCCTTTCCCAATGGCTTTAAGCCATATGGAATGGATCTTTACCTACAGACTTTTGCATGCCCACAGGATGGTTGAGTGCTGGCAAATTGATGATACTTCCTATAGCCTGACAACAGAAAATGTGTCAAAACTCATCAAAGCAACCTGTGCTCTTCTTTAGGGAGAAAGATGGCTACCTCTCTGAGGGCATGTTACAAAATGACCATGAACTGGATTAATTGCATAGTGGTATTTTCAGTCCCCTATTGGCAAGGTTGGCTGGCAGGAAAGCTTTGCCTAGTTTGTGAATATATAAACCATTTTTTTCTAAATTAGCATCTATTGTGACTGTAGTATGATCGTATTCCAAAGCTCTTATTCGACTGGTATTGGTATGGCATTCTGTTGCCCACATGGGGTGTCATTATTTAGAACTATGCATATTTTGTTATAATCTGTTCACTGTCACAATGTATTGCATTAATATTTAATATGCTAGGGTTAGAGCACTGGAATTTCACCTTTATTAGATGCCTTTCTCACTGATATTTATGGTAAGGGAAGCTGTGAAGCCTCTTGATGCCATGTAACTATAAATCTCTCAGATCCTAATGATGTTTTGTTGTTCATGACTTCAGTCATGTTTTAACTGTCGGCAGTGAGATGAAACAAACTTTGTCTTCCTTCTGCTAAATTCAATGCGATTGTGTTTTTTTTCATGTGCCCTTCTTTTCTGTCTATCTTCTGACGTCAGTCATAGCCACTTCTAACACCAAGGCAGTGACACAGCAGATGGAGCTGTCCGTCAGAGAGGGCTAGGAGTGCTGCATTTCAGACTCTCTGAGGGGATAAGAACGTCAGATGATTGGGAAGTGTAATGTGAAAAAGGCACGTGCCTTGTCCCTGAGCTGAAATCTTTCATTCTTTTTATCACTCCAGCAAACCTTTTTTCTTTATTCTGGCAAAATTTATCAGGGATAAGCAACTAGTAAAGAAGGGGATGGACTGTGCGGGTTAATCTGACCTCAAGCAGTAATGAAGAGTGGGAGTATCAAGAGGAATATATTCGTACAGTCAAAGAAAAGGAACAATGGGATAATATAGACAGACAAAAAAAGATTAATAAAAAATGACAATGAAAGAATTAAACAGGAATGTGCAGGAGAATAATGTTGTAGAAAGGATTGAGAAGAAGACTGATACAAAAGAACACTGATAGAAGTAATAAATGAATAACAAATAAAAAATATATTAACTATGCAAATGGGATTATGTGTAAAAGTCCAGAAAAATAGGTATTATGCCATGTACACTCGACCGGTTTTCAGGGTTGTAAAAAAAATAATTTTTAAGGGTCTAGAAAAAACATTTTTTTTCAACCCGATCGTTAAAACGGCCTTGCCTACACACGATCGTGAAAAAAATGCTCTAGCAAAGCGCGGTGATCTACAACACGTACGACGGCACTATAAAGGGCAAGTTCCATTCAGATGGCGCCACCCTTGGGGCTGCTTTTGCTGATTTTGTGTTAGTAAAAGACGATTTGCGCTTTTCAGTCTGTTACAGCGTGATGAATGTGCTTACTCCATTACGAACGCTAGTTTTACCAGAACGAGCGCTCCTGTCTCATAACTTGCTTCTGAGCATGCACGTTTTTTCACGTCGTTAAAGCCCACACACGACCATTTCTTACAACGTTAAAAACGGAAATGTTAAAAACTGAAACGTTAAAAACGCCATGAAAAATTTAGAGCATGTTCTTAATTTTTAATGGCCATTTTTTACATCGTGAAAAATGCTCTGGATCCCACACACAATCGTTTTTAATGACATTAAAAAAAACAGCATCATTTTTTACAACCCGAAAAATGATCGTGTGTACGCGGCATTAGAAGATGATGCATAAACAGAGAGAGAGCAAAGGAATTTTAGGGTACTAAATTGTAATTTTGATAAAAGAAAATTTAACCCTATAATTTTCATTTTGCTCATTTACAATTGTATGTGTTATGTATAACAATCTATTTTTTCCTAGCCTCTGTGATGGCAATAAGCTGCTCATATACATCAAATGGTAGTCAAAAAACATTGTTTCTTTAATCCTTCATTTAACAATGTTTTTGCCATACAAGGTTCAAAGGAATATGGTCATTGCACACAGCAGCAATGTAAAGAATCGAGGTGCATTCATATAAGCAGTTTTGTTAATGCAATACCGGAAGACGTTATAGTAGGATGTAGTCTGCATAACAGTTAAACAGTAGATATCTAGTTGAGTGTTGGCTCAAGTCAGTATTTGTAATCTTCTTGGATCATGGATCACATTCCAAATGGAACATATGCTGTAGCTAGGCAGGTTCAGAAAATATATCATAGTGTGTATCACAGCTCCCTCTGTGGTATTAAAATACCACCAAAAGTGGTTGGGAAAAGTTTGTGTCATTTGGTTGGACATAATACCTTCTAGAAAGAACTTTATATCCTGTTTCTTTTAGATGTTTTATGGATGAAATTAATAATATAATCCATTTGGTCTTTGGTGAAGGTAATACCCAGTTTCTTTTCCCACTTATTGTGTGGGTTATGTACAGTGGGGCTTAATTGTCTGCATGGAAAGTAAGAAGCACATAGCTTTGTGACTTTACCAGAACATATTCACGTGTCAGTGGGTTGAACGGTTGTGTCCTCTGGAGTTGGTAAAGGAGGAAATTTTCATAGCTCTCCAAAAGTCAAGTGGAAGAGATCATGTTTTGAATTTCCAGGATAGACTTGAACCAGTCCTTCTGTTGTAAAACAACATAGTCTGAAGTTTCCTAGGATATGTAGGCTGTGAAGGAGCAATCCTGAAAGTATGGGGCAAACTGGGTTACTTCCAACTGGGAGCATGCCAGAGTTGGGAGAAGAAGACATTAGCTTTTAGCATTTGGAAGATAATGTTTCTAAGAAGCTACAGATGGGAGGTCAAGGTATGTGGAAAGGTGGAAGGGGGGCAAGCAAGGTAGCCAAGGTTATGCTGCTAGCGATTAAGGAGATAAGTCCTGTTCAATGGCCACCTATTCTTTAGTTGTTGCATTTGTGCATCAATCTTTAGTTTGGAACATAGTAAAAGCATTGATCTGTGAACAAAACACTATTTAATTTTGGGAGAGCTATTAAGGTTTCATAGATGTAGTGGGATTTTGAAGATACATTTGAGTGATTCTCTACCAAGTCTCAATAAAAGTGTTTTGACATTTTAATAGACATGGCTTGTATTAAGTATAGGAGGTGGTGGATGATAATTTAGGACATTGCTGGACATTTTTGTTGAATCAAAAGAAGTAGTCTTTGATCCAGGGTATGTCATTGTTGTGTTTGACTATTTAAATGCATAGTATCTTTGAATGGTTGCCAGTTGATAATCAAGGACTGGGATATTCATGGCTTGCAATTTCTGTTTATTTACCTTGAAATATGCTAGTTTACCATGGTCTTGAATGCTTTCAATACATTTGGTGGGCAGATTTCAGGATTTGTGATAAAGAAAAATAGATCATTCACATAGGCTGCTAGTTTGTGATGACTGTGATTGGAGGGGTATCCAGAAATGTTAAGGTTGCATCTAATATTATGCAACAGTGCTCCTAGGGTGGGAAAAAAATATTAAAGGGAATAGGGGACAACACTGACTTGTACCATTATATTGGGTAAAATAGTCTAAAAGGGTTTATTTAGCAAAGACAAACACTTTAATCCATTGAGACCTTTGGATCATTACCGATACCAGTACCAATTTGGCGAATAGTGGCCTCCGTGAAATTCAATTCACTTTATCAAGCATTTTCTTAGCATCAATAGAGCTTACAGGTTGAGCCTACATATATGATGTTTTTTTTTTACAAAAGTTTTTTATTTTAGTAAATGATTAGTTTACAGGCATATGTAAAACATATATAATCTTAACAGAGGTATACAAAGATTTGGCATGAATTACTAATGGTAAGGAAAACAAAGGAACGTAAGAATAACATGAGATCATCTTAGGAGGGAAACAGGCAATGGATTAATATAAAGAGCACAATGGAGCACAATGGAATCTGGGATATATATTAATGTTGATTGGTGAGGGACCAGTAAGACCATTTAGTCTCAAAGACTTGTACACTTAAGCATGTGAAAGATTCTCTCAGTGAGCATTAACTGATCCATTCTTCCTAGCACTTGTGACCAGATTAGATCACCAGATCTCCAGTTAAGAGCTATCATCCACTGTATAGAACTACATAATGAGTGGAATAATCTAGAGCAAGGGAGGGGGATGTTTGGGATGTTATCGTAAAGAAGGCAGATCTGAGGAGTGGGAGAGATTTTGTGTTTTGAGGATCTTTCAAATCTGTTGGTGGCCGTGGACCATATCTGTGATAATAGTGGGCAACTCCAAAACAGGTGAAGTAATGTACCTTCAGATTGACAGCCTCTGAAGCAGTTAGGGGACACTGATGGATAGAAGGTATGAAGTTTCGAAGGAGTAAGGTACCATCTGGCGAACAATTTTATTGGGGTCTCTCTGAATGAGACTGCTTTATTGCTCTTTCGAAGGTTCTCTGACATGGAGTGCCAAGTGTCTGGGGGGAGAGTAATATTTAGCTCTTTCTCCCATTGGAGCATGGGATATGACTTGTCCGGCATGGAGAGGTCATTGAGATAATTGTATAATTTAGAGATCATGCCTCTATCCCTAGAGGAGGACAGGCATATTCTTTCAAATAGTGTGATGGTGGTGCGTGTGGAAAGAGAGAAGTGTGTGTGGAAGAAAGATCTGATCAATTCATATCTTTCAAGTTCCGTGTGAGGAAAATTGTATTCATTCTTGAGGGATTCAAATGTTTTAAACTTCCATTTAGACTGGAGCGATCCCAAAGTGGTGAGGTCATGATCAATCCAGGCGGAAAACAGGGTTTTGTCCTTGTAAGCTGATGTAAGTCTGGGGTCGCCCAAAAATGAGGTGAGGGGTGAAAAGGGTGAAGAGATTAGAAAAGGGTCTTTGATCTTAAGCCAGAGTTGGAACAAGTGGGCAACTATGATATTGCGTTTGATTAGATTGCGATATAGAACATAATTGGACCATATTATCCCCTGTAGATGTAGCGGATATATAGAGGAAACTTTGAATCTCTTCCATGGGATATTTTTAGAGGGGGAAAACCATTGGGAGAGCTGAGAGAGTCTTGCAGCTAGAAAGTATTTCCATATATTGGGGAGGCCCAGACCACCTTTTGATTGAGGTCTATGTTGTAGTGCATATCCATATCTTGGTTTTTTATCTGCCCATATAAATTTGTTAATGAGTCTTTGAATGGCTTCAAGCTTGGACTTTGGGATATTAATTGGGAGTGTGCGGAAATAGTATAGTAATTTGGGGATAATGTTCATCTTGATGGCGCATACTCTACCCAAAAAGGATATATGATATGTGGACCATGTGTTCAAAAGGGAGCTAATACGAGCAAAGAGGGGGACATAGTTAGCTTTGAAAAGGCCATTGTGGTTAGATGTAATGTTGACACCAAGATATTTAATCGAGGATGAGATCCATGTGAAGGGGAAGTTAGACTGAAGTAGGTTAAGGGTGTTTGGGGGAATATTAACAGGTAGGGCTGAACATTTATTTAAGTTAATTTTAAGGCCCGAAATGTTATGAAAAAGTTCCAATTCCTTTAAGAGAATTGGTATGGACATATGTGGGTTTGTGAGGTAGATTAGAGCATCATCAGCATATAAACTAATTTTATATTCATGTGAATCTTTTATGTATCCTGCAATGTCTTTGTTATGCCTTATTGCTTGGGCAAGGGGCTCATGGGCCAGGGCAAATAGGAGTGGGGATAGGGGGCAGCCCTGTCTGGTCCCTCTACCTAGAGGGAAGAATTCCGAGTTCGTGCCAGGTATTCTAATGCGAGTTTGTGGGGAACTATAAAGTGCATTGAATCCTTGTAGGAATTGTCCTGAAATACCGAATCTAGGAAGTAGGCGGTTCAGATATGACCAGCTGACGCTGTCGAAAGCCTTGTGGATATCAAGGCTAAGAAGGCATGTTTGGCGGGAGTGAATGTTGGCGTCTTGGATTATGTTCGTTACCAGCCTAATATTATCAGAAATGTGTCTATTGGGAATAAAGCCGGATTGATCTATGTGTATGAGTGGTGAGATGACCTTTGCAAGTCTGTCTGCCAAAATCCTGCCAAATATCTTGAGGTCATTGTTTAGTACCGATATTGGACGAAAATTTTGGGGGAGTGAATGGTCCTTGTTTGGTTTGGGGATTAGAGAGAGATTAGCTAGTAGCATTTCCTTTGGGAAGGAGTTACCCTCTAAGACGTAATTAAATAGATTTTTAAGATGTGGGGCCAGAAGTGGGGCAAATTTTTTATAATATAGGGAGGTATAGCCATCAGGGCCAGGGGCTGTGGAGGTTTTAAGAGATTTGATGATTTGGGTGATTTCCTCGGTCGTACATGGGGTATTCAGGGAGTTTAATTGTTGTTGATCTAGAGAAGGGAGATTAAGATTTTCCAGCCAAGTTTCTGAGGCCGCTCCGGGAGGGTTGTTTGGGTCTGACATAAGGTTTTTGTAGAATGATGTAAAGATCTCCATCACTTTTTGTGGGTGGGTTACCAGATTGCCATTACCATCTCTGAGTTTATATATATGGGTGGGGTTGCAGTCCTGTTTCAGTTTCCTGGCAAACATTGCCGAGTGGGTGTTACCGTGGAGCATAAATTTGGCTTTGGAGAATTTAAGTGATTTCTCCGCATTGGCAGTGAGAATTAGATCTAGGGCCTGTTTTTTTTCCTGAATTTGTTGAGTGATGTGTGGGTCAGGAGAATGATGTCGTTTAATGTATAAGTGGTGAAGTTCGTTGGTAAGGCGTTTAATATCAGCTAGTTTCTCTTTATTCTTGGATGCTGCTATATTAAAAACATGGCCTCGCAGCACCGCCTTATGGGCTAGCCAGATGGAGGTGGGTAATGTGTCCTCATTTACATTATCTGAAAAGTAATTTTCTAGATGGGAGGAGATATTGGATCTATTTGTGGGATCAGTTAGGAGAGAATCATTGAAACGCCAATTATAAGGTGAGGGGGAAAGTCCTATATAGGATGTTTTGAATGAGACTATATCATGGTCGGACCAGGGGCAAGGGTGTATATGAGCTTGTGTGGAGTTAGCCAAGAGGACGGGTGTAGAGAATATGTAGTCAAGCCTAGAGTAGCAGTTGTGTGGGTGAGAATAGTGGGTGTAGGCCTTAACACCTATATTGTGGGCTCTCCAGGAGTCTTTGGAGAAGAAAGATGTATGGGTGTCATTCGGGGCATATATTGAAGCAATGGTAAGTGCTCGATTGTTTATGCTTCCCTTGAGAATGATATATCGACTTTCAGGGTCTCTAAATACGTTATGTACGTCGAAAACTACCGAGTTGCGTATGAGGATCACAACACCTCTAGTTTTGTTATCGTATGTAGTGAAGTAAACCTGATTGTATGATTTATGGAAGTAATTCGGGTGATTAGATGATGCGAAATGCGTTTCTTGAAGAAGGATAATGTCTGCACCTAATCGCTTGTATTGTTGGAATGCTTTTTTGCGTTTGTGGGGGGAGTTGAAACCATTTGTGTTGTGCGATATTATTTTAAGACCCATTATCTTTGTTAAGGTGATCTATCGACAAATCAGCTAACATTAGCATTAACATCTCTAACATGTGAGGAGTAATAATTGCCGTATACCAATGAAAACTCAATGTCAGTGTGGTATACTTAGAGTTAGAGGGTAGAGTCAACAGTATGTGTCCAACAGAAATATAAACAAAAAGAGCATAATCAATCCCAATAGTGTCATAGGGAAGTATTTTACTAGAGCCATGTACTTCTTTGTATAAAAATGAGAGCAATGCATTACATTTGATTATTGCTATATATGAGTTAAACTCTTTGGGTGCAAGGTAAACAGAGTATTCGAACCTAGTTGCAATTAGAAACCTTGGGACAGGTAGATACCCGTCAAACAAATCAATTGTGTAGAACAAAAAAAAATAAAGGACCCATAGAAAAAAAAAAAGAGGGTCCTCATCCCGCAGCAGACTCCGCCAGACCTCCATGGAGGGTGGTGGTCTGATTGAGCTCTGAAGCAAGAGTGGGGTCAAACCAGCGTCGGCGGACGCTCCCGGTCCTGAGATAGAAGTTGTAATGAAGAAAAATTTGAAAATACATTTGTGCATAAAAAAGCCATATAATGGTGAAAGAGACAACATAACATAGGAGAAAACTGTATAAACAGCGCTGTCCTCACTGCATATTCAAAACTTTTAAATAGAGGAGACAGGTGTTCATTGAAACTGTGGCAGAGCCATATCAGGATTAAATCTAATGAGGTAAGGGCGTCTGAGCATGGGAGTTCAATTCACATATGTGTTAGAGTAAGGGAAGGGTTCCCATCATACCGCAGTGAGGGTATAAATGCAGGGAGACCAGGAAGTCCAATCCCTGTGTTTTGGGGTGAGAGAGAGAAAAAAAATTGGGAAAAAAAACAAAAAAAAACAACAAAAAATGTTTTTTTTTTTCCTGCAGACGGTTGCATAGTGGAGTGAACATCACAGACTGGGGGGGGGGGGGTCAATCAAACAAAGAGGTAAACTTGTTCAATGTAGATGATGAGAGGTTTTAGACCCAGCATTGGTTAGGTGCGAGAGTCAGTTTTGAAATGGATTGAACAGTCTCCTTTGATCTCTCTGGCTGCGTCTGGTGGAAGGGGTGGACCATATAGGTGAGGGTCTTGGAGTAGCAGGAGGGCGAATCTGGGGGTCATGTGCCAAGAGGCCCAGCTTAATCAGGAGCTCCTTCCCCTCAATCACGTTATATACAGTGTATGTGGAGCCATTGTGGGGGATTGTAAGTTTGAAGGGGAAGCCCCAGCGATATATTATTCTGTCTGATTGTAGAACTGAGGTGACCTCTTTCATCCTGCGTCTTCTATCCAGGGTGGCAGGGGAAATGTCAGGTTAAATCTGGATTCTTTTGCCCTCAAAGGTGATGTTAGGGGTGTTCCTGGAGGCTCGCATAATGTCCTCTTTAATTATGAAATCCTTCATACACATGATGATATCCCTGGGGGGGTTGTCAGGGGTGGGTTTGGGACGTAGGGCCCTGTGGATCCTGTCGCAGGTGAACGCAGACAGTGGCTTGTCTGGTAACAAATCATGAAATACCCTGGAGACTGCTGGCAATAGGTCAGTGACGGATTCTGGGATACCACGGACTCTAATATTTTGGCGGCGATTCTATTGTCTAAATCTTCTACTTGCGCTTGCATAAATGCAAAATTGTCAGCCAAGTTTTCAAAGTCTTTCCTCAAGTCATTATGGGCTAGGGAGAACTCATCATGTTTGGCCTCCAGGAGATCAGTGCGATTGCCAATACTTGCAATCTCCTGGGAGAGAGCTGCTGTAGATTTGTGCACCTCAGCTTCTATCTTTTCCACCAGCTTATTAAAGATGCGTGAGAGACTATCATCTAGGTCTGCTTTTGAGAGAGGGGAGTTGTACTCACAGTTCTCCTGGTTTTTAGATTGATGTGATGCGAGTCCTCCTTCCTCTCCCCACACGCTGCTGCAGGCGCCATTTTGGGACGTCTTCCCGGTTCTCTGCTCCATGTCCAGGAGATAGTTTGTGAGGGAGTGACGCTGTCTCCGATTAGGCTTTTTTTTGGTGCCAGGCATGCACGCTTTGTTCCCACAGGGGTGCTGATGTGTTTTGCGGCGAAACGAACGGTATAGCCCTGGGGAGATCGATCTATAGGACCGGGAGCGGCGGAGCTGTGTCTAAGCGCGTCCCATCAGCGTCGCGCCGCGCATGCGCCCCCCCATATATGATATTTTAAAGCCGATTTGTGTTACATTATCTTTGGCCTCTCTCCTGGGGGTAAAAAGCTATTTGATCTGGGTCTGTAAGTAAGGGAAGGTGTGGGAGCAAGAAGTTATACAATATTTTTGTGAAAATGTTTAAAGTTATGATTAGAGAGATCACTCAATAATTATAGCATAATGTCAAGTCTTCATACAGGTTGCAAATGACAGACATGTGTCTGAAAGGATCACTCCTGTCTCTAGGATGTTGTATGATTTAACAATTATTTAAATGTTTAATAATACTGTCTTGAAAATTATTTGTGGGACTTAGTGTGGCTTCATTGAAAAGAAGACAGTTAGGAATTCATCTCTGTGAGTCATTAAAAATTGTGGCAGACCCAAGTCCTTGGTATTAAACAGGGGGAGGGGCAGACATTGAACAGAATATTGTTAAATTCTTTATAGTAGTTCTTAAAGCACAGGATGATATCAGAGGACATTCTTCCTGGTGTAGCATTCACCCTCAAATGAGCCACTGGTAAATGGGTTAGCCACTCCTGCACAACCAGGCAACAATTATTCTCCACACTTTCTCCAGAAACAAGCAACAGTCTTTGAGCTTGGTTTTACCTTTTATTAGGGGTAGTGACTTGAATGGGGAATATTAATTATGGGGTGCCCAACTTGATGGCAACAAAACCAGGGACAACTTTCTCCCTATGTATAACTCTGATTTGTCTCTTCTTCTCTATGTACAACTCCAGATTGATCTCACTTCCAACTGCTTACAGTCTCTGTGTTTTGTAGGTCTCTATACTACTTGGGACTTTGTATGTCAACTCTATGCATCAAATAATATACACATTAGCTAAATTGATATTGGATAGATGATCTACTGGTGTTAAAGATGTTAAAAACACCTGTAGTATTTCTTGCCTTAGGATCAGCCAAGGGCAAACTATAGTTCTATTTGTAACTGTTGAAGTTTGCTGCCATGTAAAATAACAGAACAGAGAAGAAGACAAAGAGGAATTGAAAACATTTTGTGAGTCATTACTACATGCCAAATTAACTGAATACACTTATAATGAGCAAATGTAGTCTTTAAGGGTTGAAACATTTATATGTTGATAGCTTGTTAAAGTGTTGAGGCTAGTGAGTCTTGATAAATCGAATGCACGGTGCATCTGACTGCTATTATCTTGAGGCTTGGAGTGAGATTTGGTGATATTACTACTTTGGTCTCACTGTTCTTGTTAGAGAGGAAGCTGTATCAAAGGACCTGCAAGGATTTGCTTGCTACTGCTTCAGCAAGTCTCTGGATCTGTGCTTTCTGCATCTTGTGTGATGCTTCTTAAATATTCCCCCACTATTAATCAGATCATAAATACATGACACAAGAAAGCAAAGTCCAGCCTCTATCAAAATGAACACTTCCACACAGAGACACAGGGCAGAACAAGGCATGATAATTCAAAAATGGCAAAAAGATCAGTCACATAAAAAACATGAGCAACACTGGTAATTTAGGCAATCTTTAAAATAATGCCCAGTAACCTCGCCATGGAGGTCCTTATTCAGGCACTTCTTTCTATGAGTTGACAATGCTCTGTCCCTGCCTACTAATTGCTCTCCTGCATTGACACCTTATCTAATGCGCTTTTGGTGAAAAATATAAACAGCACTGCCAGCACACATTGAACATGCATGGTCTACCACTTGCACTTGCAGATAGCTAGTTTAATGTAATGACATACAGCCACCACTGTAGCACGTGCATGCAGACAGAAGTGGTTGCACAGAAGTTTAGGGAGACCAGGCAAACTAAAATGCAGAAAAGGATTAAAAAAAGCTGGAAACATTATTTTCTACATGAAAAAACATGGCATTTTTTTGTGGTACCTAATAATAATAACAATAATAAACTAAACAACATCCACATAGGAGTTTGGAAATAATTTTAAACCTGCTAACTTCTATATAGTAAGGGATACAAGTAGGAAAAAAAAACCCCATAGAGTTTAAGACTACCTACTTGAAGTACACAAGTGTATTGGTTGTAAAGAATCAACGTACTAAAGCTACTGGTTTACACAGCTACTAGTTCTACATTGGAGAAATGACCCAAATCAGACAGTTGAAAAACATTTAACAATACAAATGTTCATAAGGATGAAAGAATAAGTCAATATGGATTTTGAAGACTGCAAAGTCTATAAGAAAGTGCCTGAGGCATGCAATAACCTTGTGCATATGGCAGGAAGGGAATTGATCAAAAAGAATGTGGCAGAAAGTGATGATGAATATACGAGAAAACACAATGTCGTATCTGCCTTCAGCCTGTCCTCTTTAACTGCAGCTACTATTATTTATTTATAAAGCATTAATAGAATCCATAGGGGTGCTAGAGTGGTTTTCTGTTAAATCACATACTATCATAGTGGTGGTGGTGGTATGCAATATAAGATGCTTTTTCTGTGAGCATTTGTCCTTCAGAACTAGCTGTGCTCTACCAAACTGTAGATTATCTAATTCCCTTATACTAGTGCTAACCAACATTACTGCTACTTATCTTTTGTAAACACAACATAAATGGATGAAATGCAGGGGTGTCCAATCTTTTGACCTTCCTAGGCCACATTGGAAGAAGAGGAATATTCTTGGGTGTATATAATTGGTGGGGGACCCAGCGTGACAATGAACAGGCACCTTCCCCTTAAGAACAATCAAAGTATTAAATAGCAGGTTCCTGATATCCCACCAGGGACCAGAGGGAAATGGGGATTTATATGTGTCAACATATCAAAAGGAAAAATTAAATATCAGTAAAAGACAGGTAGATCAACATGTTTTGCCTAGAAAGAGCTCCATCTGGATCCACTTTCTTGTTTTCAATGTAGAATATAGTAGCCTCAAGATGTATATAAGAAAAATTACACTGAGAGTCGATACTTTCAGGGAATATCCAAAAATGTGGAAAATATATAAAGACTTTATTTTCCCAATATAGTAGCCAAAAAAAATCATATAGTTGACCCCTGGAAGGACAACAATTTGACGATAAATGGTAGGTATGCATGTAATAAAAAAAGGAACATGCCAGACAGAGGTCACAACCAGGAAACATGTATTGTATTTTTCGACGTATAACACGCACAGACATATAACGCGCACCCTAACTTTAAGAGGGAAGTTTCAGGAAAAAAACATTCCATAGCCCCCTGCGTATAACACGCACAGGGCCGGTGCAAGGATTTTTGCCAAGTAAGGCGAAGGTGCAGTTTGCCAAGTAAAGCGTAGGTGGCGTTATTCTGCATTGCGCTGTATAATGTACTATTGCTGGGATTTGTTGTTCCTCTGTAACTGGTGGTATTCTCCATTGCATTGTATAATGATTATACTGCGCAATGCAGATTACCACTGACCAGTTATAGAGGAACTACAAATCCCAGCAATAATACATTATACAGCTCAATGCAGAATACCAGCAGTTACAGAAGAACAACAAATCCCAGCAAAACATTATATAAAACACAATGCAGAATACCAGCAGTTACAGAGGAACAACAAATCCCAGCAATACATTATATAAAATGCAATGCAGAATACCAGCAGCTACAGAGGAACAACAAATCCCAGCAATACATTATATAAAATGCAATACAGAATACCAGCAGTTACAGAGGACTACAAATCCCAGCAATAATACATTATACATGCTGCTTAATATATTATTGCAGGGATTTGGTGTTTTTTTTAAACAGGAAACTTTAAAACAGGACCCCCTTACCTGTTTCTGAAGCCTTGTAAGTCACGGCGACGTCTCTGCGGGTGCGTGTCCGGCCTGTGTGGTGAGTGCAGCGTGGTGTGGACTCGTCCTTCAGATGCCGCCCGCCGCGGCAGCCCACACACAAACCACCCCCCCTCCATTAGTACAGACCCCCCTCAGGAAAAACCTCCCGCCTTCATTAGTTCAGACCCCACCATAAATCACCCCCCATTAGTACAGACCCCCCCACAGGACAAACCACCCTCCCATTAGCAGAGACCCCCCTTCCATTAGTACAGATCTCCCCTCAGACAAACCACCCTCTCCATTTGTACAGACCCCCCACAAGCCATCCCCCATTAGTACAGACCCCCCACAATTAGTACAGAGACCCCCCACAAACCATTCTTCATTAGTACAGTCACCCCCCTCTTCTAGTACAGAGGCCACCACAACCCCCCCACCCAGGACAAACCCCACCCGGGCGGCAGCTGGAGAGGAGAGGACAGTGTGCAGCTGCACCGCCCGCCCGGGTGGAGAACATGATTCGTGAGGAGGACTCAAAAATGCCGCGGCGGTGAAGAGCTCAGAGCGTAGCATTAGACAAGGAGAGGAGGAGGGAGCAGAGCACTCTGGCGCTTGAGCGCCACCACCGCTGTGGCGCCTTGGTGAACTGCACCCCGCACAGTGCACATAGTAGAAACGGCCAGCTGTATTTTTTCCCGTTATGGAGGTCTCGTTCGGGCGGGTTCAACCGATTTTCCGCCCTGACCCCTGGCTGGCGCTGGCGCCGCAAGGCAGGCAGTCAATGTTGCCTTGCGCTTGCGCCGGCCCTGAACACACAGACACAGTTTACACTCTATTTTCAGGGTAAACAAGTCAGTGTTATACGCCAATACATACAGTATATCAACAGGTATAATAGATGAACAACTCTGCCTAGGAACTTGACTTTGTCAGCTCACATTTTCTGGCAGTTAGCTTGACTTCATGCTGTTGATAACATTGAAGTACTACTCATGTGTGTTTTGCATCTTATGGAATGATTTGCTGTAGACTAGATTGCCATCTAAGCAAGACTGGCAAATTTCATCTTTGAGACCTGTTATAACCTAATTTCATAGTTGCTGGAATTCAGCAGTTGCCAAGACAAAGGATATGCTGTTCCATTCATACCCTTTGGTCTCCATTTAGTCTAACCCCAATAAAGACTGTTAAAGGTCAGCTTGATTCTTCCACATATCTTTGATGATATGCATTACCTTGACCTAGCACAGAGAACCAGAAGCTCCCAATTAAACTATCAAGCATGTCTAGAATCTTTGGAATTGGATGAAGGGCAGTAATGAACTTCTCGTTGAACTCTTTATAGTCACAACAGAGTCCTAAACTGTCATCTTTCTTTCGCAAACATACAGTACAATGGGTGAAGAATATGAATATTTTAACCACTTAAGGACCTTAGGTGTTTTTCATGACTGCTGTATAACAGATATCATAAAACCCACATTAACCCCCATATACATCAACCCTTACTCTTAACTATAGAAAACGAGACCACAACCGTGTTGGAGTTATAACAGGCTGTAGCAGACCAATTTATTAAACCAATATAGATAAATAACTCTATAAAAATTAAGATGATAACTTAATAACATAAACATAATAACATAAATACAGTAAATAACATCTAAATGGTGTTGGTCTCAGCAGGGACTAAATACCCCTATAGGGGAAAAACCATAATGCACTGCGGTACTTAACAGTGTATGATAGGCCTCCTGCCGACAAGCTGGCCCAGAGACAGCCACAGACCGCAGTGCCCCATTATCACTTCCCAGCTAACCTTCGTTAGCTGGAAACCATTACCGTGACCCATAGCAACGATGGGTCCCCAACACTCCTCCTTCTGCCATATCTTTCCTCTCCTGCCAAGACCAACACCCGCCACTGCTACGACATTCAAAGGATCCGATAACCTGTGAACAAAGCAGAAAAAAAACAAAACACACAAAGCAACAGAAACAAGGAAAACAAATCACATAAATAAGGGAGGGTGGATGGGAAACTTTCCCCCAGGATGTGCTTGAATAGGAAAGGGAGGGGCCAGCTTTTATATGCCTATCAACTCCTCCCACCAGAAACTCTTACAGAAATCACACTAACTTTTACTTCCCCTGTTAACCCCGTCATGTCCGCCCTGCGCATATGCCATTGCATTCTAATGCTCCGGGCTTCTCTTGACTGCTGTATAACAGATGTCATAAAACCCACATTAACCCCCCATATACATAAACCCTTACTCTTAACTATAGAAAACGAGACCACAACCGTGTTGGAGTTATAACAGGCCATAGCAGACCAATTTATTAAACCAATATAGATAAATAACTCTATAAAAATTAAGATGATAACTTAATAACATAAACATAATAACATAAATACAGTAAATAACATCTAAATGGTGTTGGTCTCAGCAGGGACTAAATACCCCTATAGGGAAAAAACCATAATGCACTGCAGTACTTAACAGTGTATGATAGGCCTCCTGCCGACAAGCTGGCCCGGAGACAGCCACAGACCGCAGTGCCCCATTATCACTTCCCAGCTAACCTCCGTTGGAAACCATTACCATGACCCATAGCAACGATGGGTCCCCAACACTCCTCCTTCTGCCATATCTTTCCTCTCCTGCCAAGACCAACACCCGCCACAGCACCCAAGGGGAACCACCTTACTCTTGGGCGCCCTCCAAACACGAAGGGCTCTCTGTACTCCATCCTCCAACCCCAACACCCAAAGATCAATCCCAACATCATTTAGATGTATGAAAGTAAAGTCTAATGCGCTACTGTGAGTATACAGATGCGTGATCTGGTGGCATCAACGAGTTTGAGGCAGCTCAATCTAAAGTGACCACAATGCACATACATGAAGTGAAATAAAGATAAATAGTGATGAGCGCTTCAAAAGAGTGATACGTGAACACTACACAAATACATAAATAAATAAACAAAAATCAGTGCAATAATAGCTACTATGGCTATAAGTGCATAAAACAAATTTATAAAATGTGTCAATAGGTAGAATCCCATATAGCAAGTGGGTCTAGGTGACAATCGGGTCCTGTTGAACCAGTGAGAAGGTATACTGGATGTGGATATATGCACAAAACAGTCTTAAACTAGCACAAAACAGTCATAAACTGGTGGTGTGATGATGGGCTGGATGATTAGATGGTGAGGGTCTTCGCTCTGGATGCTTAACTGTATCTATGAGTCCACATAGGTGTTGCAGTTCCCTTACCTTGAGGGCGCTATATATGGGCATATAGTGTGGTTCAACCGGAATTGGAGATCTCGCTTTCCCAAATCGGTTTCGTTTCATACATCCAAGTGGCTACGGTGATCCAAGCTCAGCAATCCACCGGGTAGATGTAGTGGGTATGGGGAAAAATAAAGAAGATACAGATCTTCAAGTTATAAGAGATCAAAAAAGGTGAGATTGCAAAGCTTCCCTCCACTTCCCAGATTCACATTCAGCATTGTATGGAAGTGGATCACATGTTCCACCACAGACACCTCAATCTCTACACCATTTAGATGTACTCTGTCACCCCTCAGATACCTCCAAGTGTCCAGTTCCAAGTCCCGGTGTCTAACGACCAGACCCCCTTTTTCCACCATGAATTTGCTTATAACATCGTTAACCTTCTTTCTAGCCCTGTTAAGTCCCATAACAGACCTAGCCATCCTCCAAGTAGTCCTCGCCACGATGTCTGACCAGACTATGACCATGCCTGGAAATTGCAACATCAATCGCTCAACATCTATCTTGATGTCACGCATGATGTCCATCATTGACCTGACCCCTAAATCATTGCCACCAATGTGTAATACCAAAACGTCAGGCGGCCTGTCCCGTTCTGCAAAACGCTGAACTTCGGGAACAACACCTCCCCACAACATACCCGGGACTCCCAACCACCGCACACAAGCCTCACGTCTGGACAAACCCAACTGCCTACCCCCAGGTTTATCATCACCTCTCCGGGCCCCCCAGCACACGTATGAGTAGCCCAAGATCCAGACCAGGCCCGGCACATCACCTGAATAACAAAAGCAGATAACAGGAAAAAACGGGCACCGAGACAACAGATCGCCCAACACAAATATAAAGTGCAACCCACACCAGATTACACCCCCCCCCACCACTCATACACCTACAACTAAGTGAGGACGGACATATAACAAAAATCTCGGGGGGCGTGGCTGGGCTGGGCTGGGCTAAGAGATGGCTGCCTGATCGCTGAGCTCCTGCCACCTCAGGGCGATTTTCACCATTAGCTGCGGTTCCTGACCCCAATTTCTAACTCTGGAGATGGGTACAGCATCGAGGCAATCCTCTGCATCTAGATCCCGATCCCCCAGGGAGCAGAACAAATTACTCACCCAGCACATCCCAGAGATGTTCAGGACCAGCCGGGGAAACATGGCGGGTTCCCGCCAAGGCACGACCCGCTCGCAAACCTTGCCATCTCAGGGACAAGACATCATCCTCTCGGCTACTTCGCTTGCTCCTGTCCCGGTCCCTGTCGGGGAATCGATACTCAGTCAGACCCCCGCGTCTCCACTTCCTTACCTGACGATACTTGATTTGAAGGCAGTTGCCACCGACATTAAGGACACACTCATGGCGGCCATGACGGAGCTCCGACTCGACATGAAAGCGCTAGACGGCAGAGTAGCAACCGCGGAAAAAACCCTCGAGGACCACGATCTTGTCCTCCACCGTTCCACCCGGAAAATTGATGACCATACCCTCCAGATGAGGGAAATGAACCGCCATTTGAAGGATTTAGAAAACCGGGGACGACGCCATAATGTTCGCATACGGGGAATGCCAGAAGACATTGAAGGTGACCGGATTCCGCAGGAGGTGACGAGTCTTTTTAATTCTATTCTAAAGCGCCCCCCAGACACTTTCATCGCAATGGAAAGAATCCACAGGGCGCTGCGCCCTAGAAGCCAAGACACAGACCCCCCTAGGGACATTATATGCTGCCTGACTGACTTTGGGCTGAAAGAGGAAATCTTGAGGCAAGCTAGGGACCAGCGCCTGCAACTTGGGGGATCCACAATACAGCTCTTCCAGGACCTATCCGGCATCACCCTGAAGCACAGACGAGATCTTAAACCCCTGCTGGATGTCCTCCGGACCGAGAACATCCGATACAAATGGAAGTTCCCTTTCTGCTTGTCAGCATCCCGCTACGGGCGCACTGCACTACTAAGGGTGCCTGAGGATCTACCACATTTCTTTGAAACCCTGGATATTCAACCTGTACCGGTCCCGGAATGGTATGCCATATACCGCCGCTCAGTAGGGCGATGGCATGGACCCCAGGAAGACAGCATGGAGACGCAGCCCACACGCTCCCGCAGAAAACGATCCCCGTCGGGCACCCGTCATCCTGCCGTGGCCACAGGCTCAAGGAGGAACCGTGATGCGCTCTCCTCTCCTGGTTCCAGGAGAGCCCGAAGAGACTTCTAGCCGGGTAAGGCAACTTCTAGTGAACTGCAGCCCCACACAATGTTGTGAGTTAGAACTGTTTATTTGACTTTCTCTTTATTTTTTCCCTGGACTATGCACAATCCTATGCCTTTTTTTTTTTCTTATTATACCTTGGGCCAGTTATGCTTCCCCCGGCAGACGCTTGTGCCACACACAATACATCCGAGGCTGTTGACCATCCCTGGCGCCAAACGACAGCCACTGGTCTTTCCCGTAATGTGAATGAGAGCCTACACGACTCGATTGATATGGGAACCTACGAATCCCAAAATGCACCTTGCCCGGATCCTGCACACGAGAGTGAACCCGAGTAACCGCCCCTCTTCCGGCGCCTGTCATACGCATCATGCTTTGAGAGACGCAGGCTTGTCAGGTGACGGGACCCTAGCCGATCATGATACATCCCGGCTCGGATGCGATGCTACTCTCATGGGCGCCTACACTCACCGCCAATCGATAACGCCGGATGACACGGGAAGATCGAGAATCCCGGTCCAGAAGCCCGGCCTTTGATCCTTCCACCGTAGACTGTCACCGGGGGCTGAAACCTGGTCAGCACCCACCTGCCTTCCTACAAGGACCCACCGACGCCTGGCCCACGCTTTGAGGTATCTCCTAACAGCCGTGACAATCCACTATCCCCGCTTGTTGAACTCAAAGCCCCGATTAACGCGGCAACCCTGGCCATCAAACTGGTAACTACACAGCGGACCTGGAAGCAATCAGACTTGTACTTGCTCCTAAGGCTGGCACTGCATACATATCTGCTTGCCCCGGACTCTGCATTCCGTGCAATGACAGCTGACTCCTGATAAGTATGTGTATTGATATGAATGGTGGTTGACAGGTTTGACCTCTATTGTCAAGCTAATTGCTTGCTGCCATCCCACTGCTGGACTACCACATCGGGGATCCAGCCCACATATGTATCGCCTGTAGTGATATTTGGTAAGGGACTGCCCTACACACAACGGCATCTTGCCCTGCATTCCTCTCTCCCTTCCTTCCCCCGGACTGCCACCCCACCTAGCCAAATAGATTTCCGGCAGCCCGAGGCGAGCCCCCCCCCCCCCCCCGTTGGCAGGGGCCCTCCTGCCGACATGTGGGGGACGGTAGGGATCCCACCACACCCTCCATGGCTCAGGTGCTGGAGAGAGAGGTTGTTCCATTTGTTCTATTTTATACTGTTATATTATTAATGTTACAATTTTCAATGTTTTCTTTTTACTCGATTGGATCTCCCTTCCTCTCTTTGTAGAGGAGAAACCTTGACTTCCAGTTCTCTACACCCATCGTAAACCATAAGCCTAGGGGATCAATACATCCCGCATTGCGGTTAACATGCCGCTCTGGGGTGGCATACCATACCATACCACTCGGATTTACTTACACCCTGATCAGGTCGTCTACTGGCGTAGCCAAGACCAACCCCCAAGCGGCGACGTGACCCGGTGCTCGCGCCCAATCTCGGCGACAGGCTCCCCACACGACCGCACCACTCCGATTACCCACCACCCCTATCAGGTGGCGGGACTAAGTCCATCTACCTAATCGGTCGTACTCGTTCCTCCCCCCCCCCGGCCACGGATCAGACTCCGTAACACTTGTTAAGACCATCGGCCCGCTCAACGTGCCCCTACCCCCTCCTACACCGGTTGAGACAATCATCTGATCGGTCTCCTCCCCGCCCCCCTTGCTGTCCCCGAGACCCCTACTGGAAGTCCCCTCTCTCTGAAGCCACCCAACTCCGCCACAGCTCGAGTGCCCACACATCCAATACCCAAGGGTCCGCGACCCGTCCCGGTCTCCCACAATGCCAAACTTAACGACGGATACATCCGCCCCCCTACTGAAAATTGTCTCTCTTAACGCACGGGGTCTCAATATACCAGAGAAACGGGCCCAACTCCTACATGCAATGCATCGAGCTAAAGCTGACATTGTGTTTATACAGGAAACGCACTTCAAATCAGACTCCACACCCAAGTTACACAATTTTCACTTTCCGACGGTCCATCACGCCACGAACTCACAAACTAAGACCAAAGGGGTATCCACGCTGGTAGCCAAACGATGCCCCTTCCAACCAACAGATACACTAGCAGACCCGGACGGGAGGTTGTTGTTTTTAAAAGGATCATATTTCAACAGAACAATCACATTCGCTAACCTGTACGCACCAAACAAGCGCCAAGTACCCTTTTTTAAAACTGTTCTGGACATGCTGATACCCTTTAAAGAAGGGACTTTGGTGCTGGGAGGCGACTTTAATGTCCCTCTCGACCCCGCCCTGGACACGTCAACAGGTACCTCCTCTCTCCCTTACGCAGCACTGAGGAGAATTAAACTGCTTCTCCACAACCTCCTCCTCCACGACACGTGGCGAACCCTGAATCCTAAGGGTAAGGATTTTACATTTTACTCGGCACCCCACAACCGCTATTCGCGACTTGACTACCTACTCATTAGCCAGGAAGACCTCCCGTCATTACACTCCACCTCTATTGATCCCACGTTTCTGTCGGACCACAACCCGATTTTGGCGACGCTGTCAATACCCCCCGGCCACCCGCAATCGCGAACGTGGAGGCTTGACCCCTCTTTGCTCACCGACCTGGTTATAGCTAAAAATTTGGAGGAAACGCTCGGATCTTATTTCCGGGAAAATAGGTCAGAAGACACAGCCCCCAGCATCAACTGGGAAGCCCATAAATGCGTGGTCCGAGGTGCCTTGATAGCCGCGGCTGCCAAGCGCAACAAGGAAAGACGCAAACACTATGACGCACTCATGGACCGTATTCGACGGCTGGAAACGACGCACAAACACTCGCACGCATTGGCGGTACTCCAGGATCTGGGCCAAGCAAGGGCCGAGCTCCTGGAACTCGTAGACAAGAATATTAGACGCAACTACGCTTTAGCCAAAAGATTGTTCTATGAATACGGTGACAAAGCCAGTAAATTATTGGCGAAAACCCTACAGTCCCAAAAAGCCAAGGCGACCATCCATTCCCTAACAGACGTAAAGGGCCTTAAAGTTTCATCCCCGTCTGACATAGCTAAGCTATTCGTTGCATACTACAAGAACCTGTACAATTTACCGTCCCCGACATCCTCTGAAGCGCAAGCTGCGAGACAGACATTGATCACGGACTTTCTACGCCAACACGGCCCCCCCAAATTGCCTGCCCAAGCCAGAACTGACCTAGATAAGCCCCTTAACAATTTCGAGGTGGAGGCGGCTCTGAAACAAATGAAATCAGGCAAGAGCCCTGGCCCCGACGGTTTGACTACTGGATATTACAAAACTTACGCAAACATCCTCACACCCTTTTTTGTCTCGGCCTTCAACTCATATGCCACTCCCACATCACCGCCCCAAGACCTCTTGACAGCTCACATCGCAGTAATACCCAAACCCGGTAAAGACCCATCAATGGTATCCAACTACAGGCCCATCTCACTCCTAAATGTAGACCTCAAATGGTTTGCCAAGACAATAGCGAATAGGCTCCTGCCTTACTTACACAATATGGTCGGCCCTGACCAAGCGGGCTTTATCCCGGGTAGTGAAGCACGGGACAACACCCTCACGTCCCTGAATATTCACCACTGGCTCACCTCCCATAAATCTCCCGGGTTCTTCCTTTCCCTCGATGCGGAGAAGGCGTTCGACAGGGTGGCGTGGGACTTCATGCGTGAAACTCTAACGACCTCGGGCCTCCCGCTGATCATGTTGAACTTCATTTCCGCGCTATACTCGGGCCCAACGGCGAGGGTCCGGGTTAACCATCACCTGTCGGATGCCTTCTCCATAGCGAACGGAACACGCCAAGGCTGCCCCCTTTCCCCCCTGACCTTTGTCCTTACCCTGGAGCCCTTTTTGCGAAAGCTCCGCTCCAACCCGACGATAAAAGGTATTGACATTGATTCCCGTTCCTATAAAATTGCCGCATTTGCGGACGACATCCTCCTCTTTCTTAAGGACCCCCTCACGACAATCCCGAATCTGATGAAAGATCTTGACGACTTCAAAATGCTTTCCAATTTCCAAATCAACTTTTCGAAGTCGTCAGCCCTGAACGTCTCTCTGCCCACAGCCCTCTGCGACTTATGCCGACTGAACTTCCCGTTTTCTTGGACTACTCGTTCCATTACGTACCTGGGGATTCAGCTCCCCGTTTCCCTATCAGACCTATATGCCCTGAACTACACCCCTCTGCTTCAGACTATAATTAAAGATCTGAAGGGGTGGTCCCCAAAACCCCTATCATGGTTCGGCCGAATAGCAGTGGTAAAAATGAACATTCTCCCCCGGCTCCTGTATATCATGCAAGCGATCCCCCTCAGGCTCCCCCTGGCCGTTTTTTCCTCCTATAGATCGGCGTGCACAAGATTTGTATGGCACGACGCACGCCCCCGCCTAGGCTATGCCAGACTCACGGTTCCGAAGCTACAGGGGGGCCTGGGACTGCCGGACATACAGAATTATAATAGAGCCTGCGCATTAACTAGAATAGTTGATTGGGCCACGAATGAGAGTCATAAGAATTGGGTGAGTTTAGAACAGTCGTTCTCTCCCCTTCCACTTCCCCACCTGCCGTGGATAGCCCCTGGTCACACCCCTGTGGAGTGCGAGGACCACCCATTCATACAAGCTTCCTTGACAGCTTTTCGTGAAGCCTGTACCAAACACAGACTGTCGGACCAATGCGGCCCCATGACTCCCCTCAGACAGAACACTGACTTCCCCCCTGGAATGTCCCCCTCGTTTCTGTCCGAGCAGTGGCCCCACGCCATGGTACGGGCCGGACAATTCTTCGTCTCAGGGAAGCTCCTGACACAAGCAGATCTGGCAGGCTTCACGGTTGACAATACGTTCCCTTTTTGGCCATACGTACAAATCCGGCATTTCCTGCACAAAAAGGCCCCTAGTTCGCAATGGTCGAGACAGCTCTCCCCCTTCGAAACCCTATGCAACAGTTTAGAACCACAAAGACACCTAGTTTCGCGTATATATGGCTTAATGTTCTCTCTACACTCGCCCAAATTCCATTGGACTAACCAGCAATGGGAAAACGACCTTGAGATTAATCCGACAGAAGCAGAATGGGAGAACATATACAGACTCATCCACAAGGGTTCAATTAATGTCCAAACGCAGGAAAACGCGTACAAACTCCTCTCCAGATGGTACAGGACACCGCTAAAGTTGCACAGAATCAACCCCGCTCTTCCGAAGATATGTTGGAGGTGCCATCTGGAGACGGGTTCCTTTCTACACATCTGGTGGACGTGCCCCAAGCTCCGATCGTATTGGAGCAAGGTCCACAAATATATTGCACGTATATCCTCTGACAACTTAGAGTTTACCCCCGCGCAGTTCCTTCTTCACCACGCTGCGTCTCTCCCACGAGGTTACTGTAAATCCTTAGCTATGCACATGGTGAACGCCGCAAGGATGTGTGTTCCCCTTACCTGCCAACGATAGTCGATTGGTTTAACCGCCTTCAGAAGATAATGGAGATGGAAAACTTGATGGAAAACTTGATACATCAAGCAAACGACACTCCCGCTAGATTTACAGAGACCTGGGCCTGCTGGCTGCATTTTACTTCAACAGACGAATATAAAAATGCCAGACTCGGGGGACGCTGACCATAGACACTCATGCCCCACTCCCACGATGAGCTGTGGTGGACTGACCCCCCCCCCCTTTCTTCTTTTTTTTTTTCCCCCGGTTCCACCCAGTCTTCCGGTGGAAGGACCCCCTTCTCCCCCTCCTCTCCCCCCCACTTTTTCCTGATCCCACTACTCTCCCATATGGATAAGACTGTACTGAATAGCCTACAACCACTGACATTTCTCGCTTCCTGTCGCAACGGCATGGCTTTAGAGAGACCTGCTTACAAAGGCAGGTTAAACAGTAGAGATCCGCTCCTACTTGGAGCCAGGAATGAATCTACTGCTGGGAATATACTCCCCTCCACGCTTAGCTACATCACTGACAGACGCTGGAGACGTTAACAACGACTGCTCAGATCAGGAATCAAGCCCAGTTGACCCATCAACTGACACGTTTCACGCTTCATATCTTGCTTTACATTGTTTATGCTCGATGTTTATTCCTATTACTATAAGCTGCAGTTCTTCACTGAAGGCCTCAATTTTCTGATCTGTATGGCGGCTGCGTCCGCCTGCATTATATTCTCTGTATGTGTGTAACCATTGTCCTTAAGATTATTGTTACCCTTTAAAAAGTTTATTAATAAAGTTTATTGGAAAAATATAAATAAATCTCCTGGACTCCCACCGACCAATCCTTTTAACCACCTCCCCATCCATGCCCACCCTGGCAGCCTCCTTAGCCGCCCCAATGCGGAATGAGTGTGAGGAAAACTCCTTACCAATCAGGCCCAAACCCCCTAAACATTTCCTGAAAACCGCCACAAATTGGAAACGAGATAGAGGGGAACCGTCCGAATGTATCAAAAATGAACCCACTGACTTTGGCCGTAATCCTAAATAGGCTCTGACTGCCCCCAACGGGCACAAGGTAGAACCCGGGACAGAAAATACTTGCACTGACCTGCCCCTACCGGCCTGGTCCGTTTTTGACCTGCTCCAAAGCAACCTCAAATCATCAGCACCACAAACTACCTCCCGGAACCCAATGCCCCCCTGAACCTTCCTGGAGGGGCTCACCAACTCCCCAATGCGAAAGGCTCCAAAAAATGCCAACAAAAAGGCCACTTTAAACAGGGCAACCTCATACGCTGAGGAGCAAACCAAAAACAGTTGCTCCAAAATGCCACCCAAAATCTCAAATGTAACCGGTCTCCTAGTGTCCCGGCGAACCAATGCTCTCCTATATCCCTTCATAGCCTGACGGTCCCAAAAATCTTTAGTGAAATCCATCTGACCTTGCAACTTAAACAAAGATGCCAAACCCGACAAAGTGGTATTAACCCTTGTTACTGATACCCCACTCTCGAGTAACTCGGCAAGATAACATAACAAAAGCCCCCGCACTTGATTGCCCACAGGCTCCTCCCCCAACTCCTGAACAAAAACCAGCTACGCTTGCCATACCTTTTTGTAAGATGACCAAGTGCCTGAGCTCAAAGACCTCTGTAACCAACCCTCTAAGTGGTGAACGCTACCTCCCACAACCATTCGGGGCGATACTCCCTGTTGCTCCGCCGTCAGTGCCAGCTCCCGAAACCTGTCCCACTGGAAGAGAAACAAAGCATCAGCAACCACATTCTCGACCCCCGGAATATGTACCGCATACAGAAAAATATTGAGTTGTAAACATCGCAGAACCAAGTGCTGCAGAAGCCTTATGACCGGTGGAGAGGATGCAGAAAACGTATTTATGACCTGCACCTTACCCATGTTGTCCCCATGGTAACCACTTTCAGATCCCTAAAAGACGCACCCCACAGTTCCACCGCCAGGACCACCGGAAACAGTTCCAGCAAGACCAAGTTCCTCGTGAAACCAGCCTCCACCCACGAGCTAGGCCACGGACCCGCATACCAATGTCCCTGGAAAAAGGCCCCAAAACCAAAAGACCCTGCCGCATCCGTAAACAACTCGAGGTCAAAGTTGCTCACCGGGCCCGACATCCACAGAGCCCAACCATTGAAGGATTCCAGAAAAGAATGCCACACCTCCAAATCCCTCCTGTGCTCTTTAGTTAAACTAACAAAATGCCTCGGCGACGTAACTCCAGCCGTGCTAGCTGCAAGCCTGCGACTGAAGATACGCCCCATTGGCAAAATGCGACATGCAAAATTGAGCTTGCCCAACCACGACTGCAATATTCGCAGCTGGAGCTTGCGCAACCCCCTAAGCTCTGACACCCCCTTCTTCAAATCCAAAAGCTTATCTTCCGGCAGCCTGCACTCCATAGCCTCGGAGTCCAGTACAATGCCCAAAAACTTGTTGACAGAACAAGGCCCCTCAGTTTTTTCAGGGGCCAACGGAATGCCAAACCTCTCAGTGATGTGCTCCAAAGTAGTCAGGAGCACCCCACAAATCCTGGAAGAAGCCGGACCGATGCACAGGAAATCATCCAGGTAGTGAATCACAGAATTCACCCCGGAAACATCACGCACCACCCATTCAACAAATGAACTAAACAGCTCAAAAAAGGCGCAAGAAACCAAGCAACCCATCGGCAAACACTTGTCGACGTAAAACTCACCCTCCCAGCAACATCCCAGCCACCAGAAACTGTCCGGGTGAAGCGGGAGCAGCCGAAAAGCCGATTCCACATCCACCTTTAGCCATCAAGGCACCCTTACCGTAACGCCGAACCCAGCCGACCGCAGCATCAAAAGACATGTACGTAACCGAACACATGCTTTGATCGATCGAATCATTAACCGACCCTCCCTTAGGGTAGGACAGGTGGTGAATGAGACGAAATGTATTGGGTTCCTTCTTGGGCACGACCCCCAGCGGGGACACGACCAAGTCCGGAAGCGGCGCAGAAGCAAAAGGACCACCCATGCGACCTAAAGCAACCTCCTTACCCAGCTTCTCAGAAACCACCTCAGGATATTGCAAGGCCGACCTGAGGTTCCGTCCCACCGGAGGGACCACCTCCAAATTGCATGGAATCTTGAAACCCACTGTAAAACCCTCTTCCAAAACCCGGGCAGCCACCCTATCAGGATACCTACCTAGGAACGGCCGCATCCTTTCCACCCTCACCGGCATCTTCCCTTTTGTTTCCAGAATCGCCGGTCTTACCCTTGCCTTGCTTAAAACATCTGGAGCCTGGGTGAGCACCCCCGCACCCGGTCCACTCATGCTTGTATCGGCAAGAACTGCCAAACTTGCAGGTTCCAGAGTTATATTGCCAACACAACCCTTTCTTGTTCCCCGCCGATTGACCCTGGGCAGCGGGTCCACCGGGCCAACCCGTGAAAAGACTGATTTGGACCCCGCGGAGATGCCATAATCCGCATCCACACTGTAATGTCCTTGTGATCCCACCGCAGATCAGGCCGAACGGCCCTGCGCTGCCGAAACTGCTCATCATACCAGAGCCACCCCGTGCCTCCATACACCCTATAGGCTTCCGAAGTGGAACCCTGATAGCAAAAAAGCGCAGAGCACCATTCAGGATGCTTCTCCCCAAGTACACTGGCCATGATACCAAATGCTTGCAACCAATTAGCAAACGTCCTAGGAATCAGCCTGTACCTCCGCTTCTCTTCATCCTCTTTCTTGGAATCGTCGGGCTTAACCCTATCCAAATTAAACTGCTCCAGGGGCAACAGCGAGAATATGTCCACATAATCCCCTTTCCACAACTTTTCCCGCACCTCTGGTTTCAAATGTGACCCCAAAGGTCCCTCATACCACAGGTACACCTCGCATTTTGCCGCGTCGGCCAGCCTAACAATGTCCTGCCTACCCACCGACTCCCCTGCGAAACTTTGGTGGGCCCCTGCTGCGCAACTGGCGCAGGGGTATCCCCGGCCGGGACCACAACTGCAACTGACCCCCCAGTAGCCCCCGGGGCCCCAACAGCTGGCGGGACCCAGGCAGCCACCGGAACCACCCGCGACTTCTCGACCGTCTCAAACTTCTGCACCAACACTTTAATACCCTCCAAAAACGCCAGCATACCCCCACCTTCCCCAGCAGCCCCCACCACCACTGGAGACATCACCCCTACTTGGCTCCCATGCACTGAACTACCAGCCCTATCACCCTCATGCAAAGGCAAATTGTACCCCCCGGACTGCGCAGGTGCTGACCCGCCAGCCGAACAACTGCTCTCCACCGACGCCACCCTCCTGGGCAGTGGTTCGATCTCGTCCTCAGAGTCCGCCAGTTCACCGACCGACAGTGGCCCGTCCGACAGCTCCCCTTCCGATAAAGGCCCGCCCGGCACAACAGCCAAGGCTGCCGCCCGATCTCCAGCCAACCGATCCCTCCGCCGCGCCGCATACCCGTCCACCGACTTATGGACAGCCTTGCCAGGGCCAGTGTGTGAGGTCCAGCACCAGGCCTGGTCACTGTTGCCGCCGCCGCGGGGGGGGGGGGGGGGGGGTCGCGCCGCGACCGCGTGTCCTGCTAGGCCGCAGCGCCGCTCCCGAGCCCTCCCCACGCTCCACATGAAGCCTGCTATCTGGGCCAGGGATCCGCACAGGACTCCCCGCCGCATCCAACGCCGATCGTGCACCCGATCCGCCCCCCCTCCGCCGCGTGGAGGCGCCAGAGCGCTCAGGAGAAAAACACTCTGGAGGCCTGGATCTGCGGGCCCTGCCAGCCGCAGGAACCGCTGCCTGAACATCCCCATCTGCTTGCAGAAAGGCAGGCCCCAAGACCCCCTGTAGCCAACCCCCCCCCCCCCCCCGTGCCTGAGCCTGCTCCCTAAGCTGGGCAAAAAGATCCTCCATCACAGACATGCTGCCTACCTTAAACTTTCCCCCAGGATGTGCTTGAATAGGAAAGGGAGGGGCCAGCTTTTATATGCCTATCAACCCCTCCCACCAGAAACTCTTACAGAACTCCCACTAACTTTTACTTCCCCTGTTAACCCCGTCATGTCCGCCCTGCGCATATGCCATTGCATTCTAATGCTCCGGGCTTCTCTGATCTGGTGTTTGCAAGACTAAAACATTTTTTTCTGCTAGAAAATTACTTAAAACCCCCAAACATTATATATATTTTTTTTCTAACACAATAGAGAATAAAATAGTGGTCATTGCAATACTTTTTGTCACACCGTATTTGCGCAGCGGTCTTACAAGCGCACTTTTTTTGGAAAAAATTCACTTTTTTGAATTAAAAAATAAGACAACAATAAATTTGGCCCAATTTTTTTATATATTGTGAAAGATAATGTTACGCCGAGACATGTCACGCTTAAAAATTGCGGCCGCTTGTGGCATGGCTTCAAGCTTTTACCCTTAAAAATCTCGATAGCCGACGTTTAAAAAATTCTATAGGTTGCATTTTTTGAGATACAGAGGAGGTCTAGGCTCTTGCTCCAACGACCGTGGCGATACCTCACTTGTGTGATTTGAACACCGTTTTCATATGCAGGCGCTACTCGCGTATGCGTTCGCTTCTGCGCGCGAGCTCGTCGGGACGGGGCGCTTTAAAAAAAATGTTTTTTTGTTTTCTTATTTATTTTATTACTTTTTACACTGAAAAAAAAATGTGATCACTTTTATTCCTATTACAAGGAATGTAAACATCCCTTGTAATAGAAAAAAGCATGACAGGTCCTCTTAAATATGAGATCTGTGATCAAAAAGACCTCAGATCTCATATTTAGACTAAAATGCAAAAAAAAAAAGAATTTTTGGAAACTGTCATTTTTTTAAATGACAAAAAAAAAAATGTTTCTTTAAGACGCTGGGCGGGACTGGCATTTTGACGTCACTTCCACCCAGCAGAGCTATGGGGACGGGTGAAGGACATTTTTCCCTCACTCGCATCCCCAGTCAGCCGCCGAACAGACCCGATCGCCTCCGCCACTACCGACAGCAACGGTAAGCGGCAGAGGGCGCGGGAGAGTGGCGGGAGGGGGGCCCCTCTCCCGCCACCGATAACGGCGATCTCGCGGTGAATCTGCCACGGAGACTGCCGTTATCGTGTACAGGACCGCTCACACTAAAGATGGATACCTCGGTTGTGGCAGCAGCTCTTGCCGTTACCGAGATATCCATCTTTAAAGTACTGACGCAAATGTACATGAGCGGGTCCTTAAGTGGTTAATGGGTCCCTGTCATTTCTTCATGCAGTTATTTTGGTACAGACATTTAGGCTCTCCTTACAGGTTTGTAGTCTTAGTGATAAATCTATAGCTAAGAAAAATAAACTTTCTCTCCCCTTTTAAGGTCATAGGGGGTTATTTACTAAAGGCAAATCCACTTTGCACTACAAGTGCAAACTTCAAGTGCATAGTTTACTTGATATTGCACTGAAAGTACACTTGGAAGTGCAGTCACTGTAGATCCGAGGGGGACATGCAAGGAAAATAAAAAGCAGCATTTTAGCTTGCACATGATTGAATGATAAAATCAGCAGAGCTTCCCCTCATTTCAGATCTACCCCTCAGCTTTACAGTGATTGCACTTCCAAGTGCACTTTGTATTTGTAGTTTGCACTTGTACTGCAAAGTGGATTTTGTCTTTTGTAAATAACCTCCATTGTTTTCCCTTAACATCTTTCCAACTACTTGCTGTTGTTCTGTAGTGAGGTGCTCTAGATATTTTGTGGATCCCATAACTTTTGAGTAGTATATTATGTTTTGGTATGTTTTTTTTTTTTTTTTAATTGCATAGAATTCCTTATTTATTGAGTGAATAGATACAGTTTCAGCTTTATCTTTGGAGGGTACAGTGTCTTTATAGGCTTGATGCATCTAAGCTTAGTTCAGCCTGGTGAAACAATGGGGGGTTATTTCCAAAAGGCAAATCCACTTTGCACTACAAGTGCAAACTACAAGTTGAAAGTGCATTTGAAATTGCACTGAAAGTGCACTTGAAAGTGCAGTCGCTGTAAATCTGAGGGGTAGATCTGAAAGAAGGTGAAGCTCTGCTGATTTTATTATCTAACATTGTGCAAGCTAAAATGCTGTTTTTTTTTTATTTTCCTTACATGTCCCCCTCGGACCTACAATTGCATTTTGCACTTGTAGTTTGCACTTGAAGTGCAAAGTGGATTTGTCTTTAGTAAATAACCCCCAATGCCTTGTTTGGTTGTATCCCAAACTCGAATTGTCACTGTGGACAAGTGTCCTTTTTGAACTGCTACCGTGTTTCAATGATTTGCAGTCCATTGGGCAAATGATAAATGGCACAAGATGTAAACAGTACTATTTGATTTTGCAATGAGCAATACATCAGATGCTGGTTACAGTGTTTTCAGGAATTCTTTGTTTTTTTCATTCCAGTCTTCGTTACAGCACCATAGGTTTCTATGCATCTGGCTTGTAGATGTTTAATGAGGACTTCTGCTTTATTTGTTGATATGGCCAATGCTGTTCTTAGCATATCATCCAAGTCATTAATGGAATCTTCAAAGACATAACTATGGTTGCACAGATACTGAGCATTTGCACGGCTATCTGTACTTGCATTGATACCCAAAATCAATACCTTCTGGGTCGGTTCTTTCAGCTGTACGTGGAATTCCTCGCCTCCTCCTCTCCTTCCACCAGCTCTCTCCCCCCTATGATGACAGCTGGCGGGAGAGGAGGAGTAGGCGAGGAGGGAAATGCCGCAGACAGCTGAAATGTCATTGGATGTTAAGGACGCGGAGGCTCCTTACACTTCTGCACTTATATGGCACTGCTCTCCCTGTCCTTTGTGTTCCCAGAGTCCTATTGGAGCCAGTAGCCATTAAAGATGTCGGGTACATTTAAGTATGGAGTCATTTATTATGTACTTATGTCAGGGGTCAAGTCCTGGGGAAAAAAGTGTGGGAACTCCCACCCAAGATCCACTCCCCCACCAAAAAGATAAAATGATACGCTCATATGTACAATTACTAAAGCGCATGTTTTTTTTTTTAAAGCAAGTCCTTTCTAAATCCCGCAATAACTCACGGCAAACCTCCGCAATGTCTCCTGCGAACAATGACAAAAGCTCTCAGGAGACATTTCGGCATCAAGGAAGTGACGGAATACCCGCACACTACCCAATGAATCCATATATAGGAAGCGGCCAGTAACATAAAGGATTACTAAGGTTCGCCTGCCCCTGACAGTGACTCGAGCTGGGCATCGCCGCTTATTGAAGGATTGGCTCGGGCGGTTCGGCTGCTCTCATCCTGCAAAGGGAACTGCGTTACTGCTGTGAAAAAAGTGCAGGAACTCCGTTCCCACACGTTCCCGCAGGACTTGAGCCCTGACTTATGTACTATATATATTTGTATATATCACCATTTTTCTGGTCTATTTTAGTTGTACATAGCCCCAGCTGGACTATGATAAACTGTGGGTGCCTGGGACAGGCGGCAGACTTATTTAACCACTTCCAGGTTTAGTCTGTCCTCAATTACCCCCCTACTCCCAGTAAATGGTATCAGCGAGTACTTTTAAAAAAGTATTGGTACTCGTACTCAGTGTTAAAAAAATGGTATTGGTGCATCCTTAATTATAACCAATAATTGGTTGCTTGGCTATTTATAATACTACTAGTGGCACCAACTGTTATGTGCATTATTGCTTGATGTTAGATGGAAAGTTTCTTCCACCCACCCAGAAAGGGGAAGTTACATTTTAGTGACTGCTTTTTCAGAACTCTGTATGTGCAATAATTGTCTCTAACCCTCACTGATTAGACTAACCTGGAAATCTGTATCCCATAAAACTCGGACAGTAATGTTATCTATATTGCAATTCCCGAGACATCTTTTGCCGGTGAGATTACGCATTTTACTAAGGTGTTTTGAGGTAATGCAATTCATATTTTATAGCTGTCTGTCAACTGCTTTGGATAGTTGCTGAACAATGCAGCCTTGTATTCTCTGTGAAAAATGTGGACATACAGTACACACTCAGTCGCTGTATTCATTGCTTGGTGAGGATTCCCCGTGGAGGATTCTTTGATTCAGAAAAAAAGTGGGATTTGAGGCACAGATGTTCTGTAGGTCACTGTTTGTAGAAAGCAACAATTGGAATATGTCCAAGTTGACCAAACTTGAAACAAAAGTCAGACATAGTTCCCTGATAATTTTCACAATCTGTTTATATTATTACTGATGTAGCTGTTGGCCCTTTAAATACATGTTCATTTTGAGCTGCTGAACTTTGGTTAAATATCTTAATTTCTAGCACCTCTTTTTGCATCTGCAGTTATTACCTTTGTTTCGTCAGGGAATGCCTGAACAAATAATTGTATTGAATTGCAGTGCCTCGAATATAAGAATAATTTTACGGATTTAATAAATTATTTTGAGTTATTTTTTTTTAGTCAAGCAGAATTCTTTATCAAAACACAAAAGATTGTCAATATGGCTGAACAGAACAGAAAAATAATAATTAACCACTTCAGCCCCGGGAGAATTGGCTGCTCAATGACCGGGCCATTTTTTGCAATTTGGCACTGTGTCGCGAGTGCGCCTACTATTCCGCTTAAAGGGTCCGACGTACAGTTACAACAGTTTGTGGGATCTTGCCGACCTACCGCAGTATAATGACGGTGGCTGGTTGGCAAATGGTTAATAAAAGCAGTTAAGTTATCCTAAGGACAAGTGTTAGGTTGCAGACAAAATATTACAATTGGCTTATTACTTTAGGCAAACAGAATGACAAGAATATATATTATAATGACTCTCCAAGTATTAGATAGCCTTTTAGATAGTGGATGATCAGACCCAAGGATGGCTGATGATTAATGGGCAGAGTTGGCCTTCCCCAGAATGGTGTCTGGTGGCCATGCTGGAGCTGTGTGTCCTGGCTTCAGTGAGGTGTCAAGGTGATATTATGATGATGGGTCTCTTCAGGTGATCATTTTGATGTCTGATGTTCCCTCCCCAAGTGTACCTGACTTCTATTGTTACACTGTGACAACAATATAATTATAAAACATGCCAGGGGGTAGCACAGAAGGCGTTACCTTATTCTTATTGGTGGATCTGTTTAATTATCAACACCTGTTTACTCAGGCATTACCTCCCTGGACCACTGGGTGTCACTCTCAGATAAGTTATGGCTATTTTGAGTTGTATTAGAAATCCCTGGGTGATAAAACCTGGTATAATAAATGTATACACAAATACAATTTTATGTCAGTTACTCTGAAATGTGGGCAACACAGTGGCTAAGTGGTTAGCACTTATGCCTTGCAGCACTAGGGTTGTCATTTCAAATTCCAATCATGACACTACATGTCTGTAGTTTGCATGTTCTCCTTGTGCCTGCATGGGTTTCATCTGGGTACTCTGGTTTCCTCCCACCCTCCAAAGAAATCCTGGTAGGTTAATTGACTCCCATCTAAATTTACCCTAGTATGTGCATGTTTGATTGCGAGTTAGGAACCTTAGTTTGTAAGCTCCTTGAGGACAGGGACTAATGTAAAGTGCTAAATAGATAGAAAGCGCTATATAAGTACCTGTAATAAATATGTAGAATTCCTTGGAGAGTCTGGCATATAGTGAAGAAAATGACACATAGAGGACAGAAAGATTATACATCTGAGAGTCCCTTCCAGCATTGTACTCGACAATATCAAGATTTTGTTTGATGCAATATTAAAGTTAAATTGACACTAGTTTTTTCTTCTCTGGATACAACTGTCCTGTAACCATCCTAGGAATGTTTGTTCTCTAAACTTCCATTGTGGGCTCTTCTCATTCTAAGGAACAATGACCAATTAGGAGAGTGAATGAACATTTGTTATTTGCAAACATGGAAGAGTTGCTTTAATGGATGTCCTTCTGGTTACATGTTGGGGCTTTGCAAACATGAGACAATTTTCACCTTCCCAAGATAGGGTTTAGTATTCTTGATTTCTGGGGTAATTCAATTTTTTGTGACTGGGTCAGTGATACTATGAAGGTTGTGTTAGTAATAGCTTGGCTCCTGATGACAATACAAATGATTGGATTCAGTTTCATCTGTTTGCTAGTTTGAGATTTGTTTTGCTTTTGTTCTGTTTCAATCTCTATATTAGCAGCTTCCTTCAACTTTCAATGAGCAGCTCACCTGAAACAGAGTCATCAAAATATTGCTTTAGCTGAAACTTGATGCGGTCACTTGTCAGCCAAGTTCCAAAGTGTTCATCTGAGCCGTCTCTTTGTGAAACAAATAGGAGATGATCTTTCAATACAATTGTTTCAAACCGAACATTCAAAGGTGTTTCTTTGCTATCTTGTAAGATAATAATCAGATGTTGTTACAATTCTGTAGCATTCGCTTCTTGCATTTTTTTTTTCAGTTGAACAAGAGTCAGCTCATTCTTAATTTCAAGCATGCCTCTGAGGCCTCGTACACACGACCGACTATCTCGTCATAAAAGAAACGTTGTTTTCCTCAACGTGTTTCTTGACAGGCTTGTTCCATTCCATTGGCGCTACGTGCGTGACCCCCAGTGGCCAGGAGGAGCAGAGGACGTCAATAGACATTTTCCCGGCCCTGTAGAGACATCTTGTGGCCGTCATTTGTCAGTCGCCCGGGTCTCTAGTGGATAACCAATTAAGGACCGCCTAACGCCGATATACGTCGGCAGAATGGCACAGCTGGGCACAGGCACATACCTGTACATCGCCTTTAAGAGCCCAGCACGATTGACCCGGTCCAAAGCTCCGCGATGGCGACCACTGACCATTTCGCCACCACTGTCCCGCGATCGGTTTACAGGAGCTGAAGAACAGAGAGAGGTGAGTGTAAACACAAATTCCCCATTTTTCTCTGTGGCAGTGACACTGATCGTCTGTTTCCTGATATACTACTCCCTTAGGGCACACTTAACCCCTTAGCGACACCTAGTGGTTAACCCCATCACTGCCATTGTCATTTTCACAGTAATCAGTGCATTTTTATAAAATTACAATGGTGTCAAAAGTGTCCGATGTGTCCGACATTGTGTCGCAGTCACAAAAAAAAAAAAAAACGCTTATCGCCGACCAATTGCTAGTAAAAAAAAATATATATATTAATAAAAATGCCATAAAACTATCAACTATTTTGTAAATGCTATAACTTTTGCGCGAACCAATCAATAAACGATTATTGCAATTTTTTGCCAAAAATATGTAGAAGAATACGTATCGGTCTAAACTGAGGAAAAACTTTTTTATATATATATTTTTGGGGGATATTTATTATAGCAAAAAGTAAAAAAATATTGAATTTTTTCCATAGTTGTCGCTCTATTTTTGTCTATTGCGCAATTTTTTTTTTATGTTAGAATGCATTTAGGTGAAAAAACATGTACATTTACAACTCTTTTAAAGGGTATATATTTATCAAAATAATCACTTAGTTTCCCTTGTTAGTGAAAGGGGGGACTGATTTCAAAAGGTAAGGTCTTGGTGGAATAGACAGATATTTAGGTTTACCTCTTTTATTATAATGACTTGAAGTTGCTTAGAAAACCAAGTATTTAACCTCCCTGGCGGTCTTCCCGTGTGTGGCACGGGGTGAGATTTTAAAGCTACGATCGGTAACCCCGTGCCACACACGGACTTGCCTCGCTGGATGCAGAAAAAAGTTTACTTACCTTTTCTCTGCGATCCAGCGATGAATCCCCGCAGTACACGGCGGCCGGATGTCCGCCTGATGCTGTGTGTTCCGCCGATTCCCTTCCCTGCGAGCGTCGCGACGTAGGGGGGGGAACGGCGCCAAATTTAAAAAAGTAAACAAACACTATACATACAGTACACTGTAATCTTATAGATTACAGTACTGTATGTAAAAAATACACACCCCCCATGTCCCTAGTGGTCTGCCCAGTGCCCTGCATGTTCTTTTATATAATAAAAACTGTTCTTTCTCCCTGCAAACTGTAGATTGCCCATAGCAACCAAAAGTGTCCCTTTATGGCAAAAATTGTTTTAGAGCAGCTAAAAAACAGCGATAATAAATCAGAATCACTTGCAGAATTTAGCGATAGCGATTTGTGGGGAAATTCGTCATAAAAAAAAAAAAATAATGACAGCAAAAATTCTGCAACTGAGCAAATTTCAGTGATTTTGATTTGATTACATTATTGAATAATTTTTACTATAATTATATTATTATTTGTTATAATTTTTTATAATTATTTATTATATTATAATTTTTAATAAGAAAAAAAAAAAATCATACCCAGGATGCCTATTAGACTCTTGTTTGGATAGATTTCAGTGAGTTATTCCTAAGAATTACAAGCCTACAGTATAAAACGCCAAATTCCCTTGCAAATAATGGTACCGCTTTTAGCACCTAAAATCTTAAAGAATCATACCGCCAGGGAGGTTAAACAATTTTAATGGACGGAAGAAAGGTATGTGGTGAGGAAACAAACAGTAACAGGTTCTTGCCATATACTGTAGTGATGATTTGGAGTGATGGTCAAGAGGCTGAATCCTAGATACTGTATGTTGGGTTTGTTATGTGGCATGTTAGCTACAGTAGATGTTCTATTATAAGGATATACAGTAGAGCGGGGGGGGGGGGTAGAGGGAAAGCTTGACCGGTACCTTTGTAGATATTTTTGGAGATTTTGACAGGATACTATTACAAGAACAAATATTTAGATCAGGAAAGTCAGAGGGAAATCATAACACCTTCTACATACTTGATCTGAGTTAATATGTCAGTTAGACTGAAGCCTGTGGTTCGGATCCCGTTCTCAGCTACATGTGAATAGAGTTTGGTGGTCTCAACCCGTCTCCCAGTGGGTGTGCTATGCAAGGTAAGCCTGTGCTTAGTACGCCCACCCCCCCCCACAAAAAAACCACCACACTTGCACGCACACGAAATTGGTTTAACACGCACGCACTTTGGCCATGCGGTCTCCTAAGAAAGAGAGGCAAAGGACCTACGGGGCTGGCTGAGCGGGCTAGGCCCCCTCACTTCCTCATAGGGGGAGTCCCTCTGCCCCGTCGGGCTCCCAAGCGGAGCAGGTAGGGTGGGGTGAGGGTGAGGTCCTCCCTCACACCCGCCATTGCCACCGGGGGCATGAAGAAGGATGGCAGATTGCCTCCGGGGGGAGGGTCTGCCTACTTAATTAATAATTAATTAATTAATATTCATTAGAAGTTTACGAAAGCAGGAAAAAAGGATATGGGACTTTAAATGAAGCCCCTCTGTTAGTACAGTGTACAGTGTCATACCCATAAAGGATTAAATAAACCAATCCCCGGTGGATAATCCCCATAGCCATGATGTAAAATAGTACATAATAATTAAGGTATTTTGAAGAATTTTAATAAATGAGGAAAAATATATACATAAGGTGCATCACGTAAAAATACATAATGCATAGGCTTTATAGAAAAAAATGTATTTCATAATAATAATATATTAAATATTTAATCTCAAGTAAATGTGATTGGTACACAGAGCAATGGTACATATAATACACCAATGGATCAACTGTACATGATTATTATAAAGAATACAAACAATTCATAATATAGCAATAAAAATATAATAAAAATGTTGAGAAATTCATGATGGTAAATAAGCAATAACTTGGTACCCTTGCGTATAGACTTGGTGTTTAAAACCACTCATCAGGGGTAGGATGCTATAGAACAAATGAATATGAAAATAAGTAAGTGGGCAAACGTCTATTAGGGTATACTTTCTATCTAAAAGATGGAAGACACAATCTAGCAATGGATACTTTACCTGAGAGGATATCTCAGGGGTGTGACTTTAGGGCTCCTAGGATGTAATGGAGAAGGTCTGGGAATAGTTCTCTCGTCCGGGGTTGAGGCAGGGGACATCCTCCCGTTGCCTCCAGCTCCACAGTCCCCCTAGGAAGATAGGGTAGACTGAGTCAGAAAACATGTGGCCCGACAGCCAGGAACAGAACCAGGTGTCCACAACATTAATACAGGATTGAAGGTGAGTATCCCTGGGATGTAATGGTGCTGCTGTGAGTAAATGAATGAGTAAAGAGAAGAAAAATGAATAACATGATAAAGCAATAGAAAAGTTAAGAATCAAAAACCAGTCACTCAAAATTATTACCCTGCCTCTGTTGTGGTTGGGTATTAAAAGGTCACTTTCCATTTTCCTTAGCCTCATTAGAAGTTTAATTGTTTATTAAATATCTAGTAGCATGGTCCCATAGGACGTAACATGTATGGGAGGAGGAGCCACGTTCTGCTGACATCACCCACTGCCATCTGATAAGATCCTGTGTACTGAAAGCCGCTCGGCGGTCATTTAAAAAGCTGTACACAAGACGAAGGATCTTGTAAGTTGTTTTTTAATAAAAGTGTGTTTACACATAAATACAGAGAGCAGATTTTATTTCTTAATATTCCACGATACCGGGATGACGTTTTTCAACATTTGAGAGACCTTAGACTGGCTACCATATACCTTCTCTTGCGTGTTTGACCTTCTGTGGTGACAGAGGTAAGCGAGGCAGTATTGGTGTCAGTGGTGAGCTCACTTCCACAAGGAGTCTGGTGTGTTCTATCATTACGAAATTTCCAGCACAGGGATTCTTTCATGAACTTTCTGCTGTATACTTTTAAATCTTTTTTTCAGATATGGGCATTATCATCATATGATTTTATACATTATGCACCTTACTTTGTTTTGTTTGAGTGTTATTGGGCTTCAGAATTTCCCAGGTGTCTAGCTGGCTTATTCATTTATTCTTATTCAGTAGTAATATAAGGTTTGCGCTGATTGTACTGTTTTAAATATTAATGAAAATCTGTTGCTTGTGTATTTAATAAAGGATCATTTCTTGTATCTTTTGAATTTTTGTTTGTGTGATATCAGCACTTGGCTCTTCTGTTTCAGCACATCTGCTGTAGGCCATTTTGAGGGGTTCCCAATTTTTCTGCTGGAATAATTATTTATACTATTGGCAAATACAACAAGAGGAGCTGGGACTCACAAAGATGGGCAGAAACATCTTATACTTCTAAGCAGACAGGAGCAGTTTCAGATTTATGACTTATTATTGGAGTATCCAAGACATAAAAGAAGCTGGTTCAACCTACTAGGCTCTCTCTAGCTTTTGTGTGGTAAATACCACTAGGCCACAAAGCTTAGCCTATATGTATGCATCATTGGAATCTTTCCTTAGATCTTTACTTTAAGTCCTATCATTCTGTACTTGCCACATATTGTCTCCCATACTTATGTTTTTTCATTCCCTTTCATAAATGAGGTTATGGTAACTGAAATGGTGTTTCACCACAGGGGTTTTTATTACATTAACAGTATAAACGGGTTATAATGAAGCTAAATATGAATAATGTATGTTTTATCTGACTGTAATTAGAGACTCTCATTAGTAAGTCAGGGGGAGGTTTTATACTTGAGAGCTCATTACCTGAATTCTACCCCATGAGGGGGCTGATTGCATGAGTCACATTGCCCTGTAGGGTGTCACAGGAACAGGGAGTAAGTGGGACATTCAGTTATACATCTGGAAAATCAACAGTTCTGTGTCCACAGTTTGGTAGTGCAAGAAAAAAAATAACATGTTTTTTTTCAAGCATCTTGTATAAGAAAAGTATGACTAACTGTATTTTACTTTACAATTATTATGCATTCAGCAAACCCATCTTGCAGGCCTGAACCGTAAAAACAGCTATCGTTTTTATGCTCATAAAAAAATCATCATTAATCAGCAGGGAAAAGCATTATTCCTTTTGTGTTTTACCTTGTAAGATTAACTTTATTCAGAATTTTCAATTTTGGGATCTGAGATCTGTGCTAGCATGGATGCTTGCTATAAGATTCTCTAGAAAGTAACCAGCTCCTTTTGTACACTCAATCGGATCTGATTTCTAAAAGCAATAAAGAGAATGAAAATAAAAGGAATAACCTTTAGCAAAAAGTGTCAAATCAAAAAAACATTGGCTAGAAAACAACAGCTGTCAGAAAACAGTAATTGTCAACAGTTTCTAATAGGAAACTCAGATAAATATATGGTATGTGTATTATTTGAGATCATAACAGAGGACAACATAGTTTTGCATATTTTCTACTGGGTTTTTATTATTTTGTACTGTACTAAATATGGATGTTCACTTTTTTTTAATAGGCATTTTACACTTGAAATGCCTATAAAGTTTATATATAGTTTCACCTAACTCCTATGAGCTCTGGGTGGCACAAACTGGGACAATAATTTGCTAAGTGTAGTAACTAATAGTGGCCAATCAGAGGTATGTCAATGCATACAGCAGCATTTGAAATAGAACACTTTAATACAGCACATATTGCAATACAATTCAAATCTGTTATTATGTTTTAAAAACAAATGCAAAAAAACATTAGGGATCATAAGGACAGGGAACAAGAGTTTAGTGTCCAAAAAATACGACACATTCTGTAAAAAATGTTAACACCCTTTAGAATTCTGTTGGGGTGCAGCATCAAAACTGTTCGTGCTTGCACCCAATTTATGTACTGGTCACAGACAGGTAAATTGATACTACAGTACTCACACTGAGGTTGCAGTGTTCATACTGAACACTCCTTTCTCAGTGTGCTTCTTAGATCCACCCCCCCCCAGTCAATGCACCCATCACACAGACAGGTGCATGGCTAAGGAGATTTGCACTAGGGATAAGCAAAGCCTGTTGGGGGACTAAGAGAAAGCACACAACTGTGGGCAGATCCATAGTCTCTATTCAGTCCAATGGCTACTATTGAACACATCCACTGCTGTGCACAGTAAATGTAAAGTAAAACTGCAAAGGTAAAGAAGATCTGATGGGAAACTAGTCTTCCAGCTCCCCATCAGACTCTGCCTGCCCAGTGGCAAGTCATTTTCCAAATATGAATATAAGCCAGGCAACAGGTTATGCAACAGGACAATACACCTGCCCTCATCCCTAACAGCATAAACATACTTTTCTTTTGCTTCTCTACTTCTGGGAGTGAAAAAAATACCCAGTATCTCTAGGTGTGAAGAAACATTTTCCTCTTATGTCACAGGCCTGGCGATTGAGTCATTGACCAGCGACTCAGAGTTTAGCCCCAGACAGGACCGACATTCTTCACGCTACTCTTTTTCTACTGAAGGACCAGTAATATTTTTGATATCATCCCATTTTGTATGTAAATGGAGTCAATTCAGAACATTTTAAGTAGGATAAAAGTTTTCGACCCTTGGTTGATCACATGCAATCATGTGAAAAGGTAAGTACATTCCATGGAATTTTATTTTTTTTTTAATACATTTGAACAGGCAAACATAAGAGCTATGTTTAAACAGTGTCTACAGATATATGTAATACATTTTAATAGAACACAAGGAAAATGTACCTTTTAAATTCAATTAAAATATCAATAGTGTAATGGTGTAGTGTGGAAAAAGTAATAACCCCCTGCCCCCTTTAGCAGTCACATTGACTTTGTGAACTGTTTGACCACTTCTCTATGCAAGGTAAAACAATAATAAAAAGAAACTGAACACATTTTATTTACTATCATTCACTTGTATTCATTTTAAAGAGTAGACAGTCCCTATTGCTTTCGTAAATCAATCCCAACAAACCTGTTGGAGAGAAGGAGCAGAAAACTCATGTAAACATTCTAGTAATGGACCTCTTTTGTGGGAGCAGAAAAAGCAACCATTATGCAGCAGGACATTTAGACAGCAAATAGGGTTACCCCAATTTAGAAACAGTATATTATTACAATCTATATGTATTTATTTCAAGATGATTTATTTTAAATGTTTACTTGATAATATATAAAAGACTACACATTCTCTGTAATGATTGCCCCAGCTTTGCTCTGATGATAAATGCTTTTGCCTTGGGGCCATCATTAAGATCAGCTTTTAGTTTTCTGATCTGCTAATGGTATCAAAATATAATAGGTTTTATGAAGTCTATTAGTTGTCAGCTTCATGCAAAAAAACTGTTACATTCATTTTTACACATTTAGCAAATAAGAACATTGACAACTACCAGGGCTAGATTTTGTGTGTCTGTAAATCATTGTCCCTAGTAGGCAATAATGCCACCCTGCCGTAGCATTGTAACTTACAGTAGGCTTCTCCTTTTTGATAATTGTTCATCTTCCACCATGTAGGAAAGGGGGTTTCTTTCTTGTGGTATAATTCAATGTTCTTGTAGCCTTAACTGCAGGTGAATTTGGTTCTATGGAGAACCAATCATGTGGATATCACATGCCACCTGATTTGGGAAAACGAGAATTATATATATAAATCCAAATACCACTTTTGAGCCTCCAAATAAAAATGTACAAATATAGTGTATTTTTTTTTTTTTTTTTTTATAAAGAAAATGCTAAACTCCTTACAAACTGCCTAGCTCTTAAAATGGTTGTAAACGCACTATATCATAATCATACAATAACCCTGTGTTAGATAACCTTATGGGCCAGATTCAGGTAGAGTTAGGCTGGAATATCTGTGATACTCCAGCCTAACTGTCACTTTAAGCCGGCGTTTCTGTTTTCTGTAACCAAAAACAAGAAACGCCGGGTTGGTGTTCCGATACGATCGGCGCAATTGAATTCCGCCATCGTATCACAACTTTAATTTAAAAATGGCGCCGGGGGCATTCCCTGATTAACGCTGAAAAAATATGTTAATCAGCGGGAATCGGAAATTCACGATCGTTTTCGGGCGCGACGCAGTGACTTTCCGACGTTTCCGTAAGCGTAAAGATAAAGCAGCCCCCTAGTGGAGTATCCTATGTTAAGAAAAGCCGTCGTCATCGCGTCGGGGAAAAAAATTTTTGCGTCGTTTGCGTAAAACGTTCATGAATGGGGATGTGACGTCATTGACGTTCACTGACAGAATTTGGAGCATGCGCACTGGGATGTATTGACACTCGAAGCATGCGCAGTACGTTCGCCGCGGGATCGCGCTTAGTTTAAATAATACACGCCCCGTACCCGCCCAATTTGAATTCCGCCGGCTCATTTGCGATGCGCTGCCGCAACTTTAGGAGCAAGTGCTTCATGAATAACAGCACTTGCTCCTAAAATTTCGGCAGAGTAACGTAAATGAGAAGCGTTACTCCAGAGCAAAGATGCTCCCATCTACCTGAATCTGGCCCAATGTGTCCCCATGTATGTGCTATAAAAAATATATACAGATTTCTACCTTATTTCAGAGTGCCTCTCAGCACTCACGTGACTGCTTGCTGCACTCCCATCCCGGGCTGACAATTACCCCTGGAGGGGCTGAGAACACCTGCTGACGTCAGCTAGGAGGAGAGGAGGAGAGCGACGAGTGGGCTTGAGCATCACGAGGCCCTCTGAAATAAGCTAGAAATCTGCATATTTTCTATATAGCGCAGTACACTGGGACATATAATGTTATCTAACAGAGGCAATTGTATGATTATGATACAGTTATTATAGCAGCAGTAAAGGGAGGGAAGGGGAGAAGAGCATCACTGTCACTAGTTGACAGGCAGGGAGGGAGGGGGAAAGAAGGCCAGAGGAGAGCTGCAGATGACGGTTTATCATGGCTGCTTTGCCCCGACCATGGTGTCAGGGCTCAGCAGCCATGATAAACCATGGTCAGTTTACAGGGGAGAGGGCAGCACCAGGCAGGATCAGACAGGTATTTTAGGTTATACAAAGGGCCAAAATACACAGCACAAGCACTATGCTGAATAACATGCTTTTAGGCTGCTTTCACACTGAAATCGATTGGGCGTCGGAGTTAAAACAGCACCATTTTTAACGGTGCTTTAACGTCGTCTTTGCAGCGCTTTGCCGGCTGTTCGGCAACAGCGCCCATTGATTTCAATGGGCAAGGGCTCTTTAGGAGCGGTGTATTCACCGCTCCGAACTATAATGGCATCCCAGTCTTAGTTCGTAGGGTTCAATATTAAGTTGGCTTAAACTTTACAGCTATAACAGCTTCAACTCTCACGGGAAGGCTGTCCACAATGTTTAGGAGTGGGTCTATGCAAATTTTTGACCATTCTTCCAGAAGTGAATTTGTGAGGTCAGGCACTGATCTAGACAAGAAGGCCTGGCTCGCAGTCTCCGCTCTAATTCATCCCAAAGGTGTTCTATTGGGTTGAGGTCAGGACTCTGTGCAGGCCAGTCAAGTTGCTTGACCCTAAACACGCTCAACCATGGACCTTGTTTGTGCACTGGTGCGCAGTCATGTTGGAACAGGAAAAGGCAATCCCCAAACTGTTCCCACAAAGTTGGGATTGTGAAATTGTCCAAAATGTCTTGGTATTCTGATGAATTAAGAGTTCCCTTCACTGGAGCTAAGGGGCCAAGCACAACCCCTGATAACAACCCCACACCATAATCCCCCTCCATCAAATGATTTGCACCAGTGCACAAAGCAAGGTCCCCAAAGACATGGATGAACGAGTTTGGGGTGGAGGAACTTCAATGTCCTGACCTTTGGGATGAATTAGAGCGGAGACTGCGAACCAGGCCTTCTCGTCCAACATCAGTGCCTGACCTTTACAAATGTGCTTCTGGAGAATGGTCAAAAATTCCCATAGACACACTCCTAAACCTTGTGGACAGCCTTTTTAGAAGAGTTGAAGCTGGTAAAGCTGCATAGGGTGGGCCAACTCAATATTGAACCCTACGGACTAAGACTGGGATGCCATTTAATTTCATGTGCGTGTAAAGGAAGGTGTCCCAATACTTTTGGTAATATAGTGTATATATTAATATTTCAAGGCCCTTGTTGCTGCACAACTTTGTGGCATTCCATCACCTATGTTAGGCCCCACAGTGTTCAGGGGACCAACAGATTAAAAAGTTGGTTGTTGATTGGTTGATTTAGGTTAAACCTATCATTCAGCTTTAAGTAAGGATTACAAAGAAGATTGTTCAGTCCAAAAAAAACACAGACTGCCTAGCTAGCTCTAGATGAATTATTTGTCAATTTTTGTAGCAAAACCAATACTTTGAATATTCTTTGCATTTATTTTGGAATAGAGATTATTGAAAGATTAGGACTATAATAGTTAATAATCCAAAATGTGTATTGTTAAAAAAATCCTAAAATGACACAGGTTTAGACTATAATTCTGAGCAAATTGTTACAGTGATGTGCTTCACCGAACAGAACAATGGCTTCTCCAACACCTGCTATCACAGTATATGTGTTTATACTTCTGAGCAAAAAAAGCTAAACGAACATAGAAGAAAATAATTATTTGGCATTAATAAATATGCTAAGCATACTGTTTCAAACTATTCATTAAGGGTTAGTTCTCCTTTACCACAAAACTGCCTATGCAGATAAGGATCATCTGTAGATAAAAACAAACTGTGCAGCCTTGACTAAAATTAAATAATACACATAGAAAGCACTCCCATGTATTCATTTCAACAGTGGAACAATACATTTTTGACCATTTTAGTTTTGGTCACATGGCTGCAGCTTTTCCTCTATGGGGGCTAGGTGGACTCTGCTCATAGATCTTTGTTATTGCTATTAGACACGAGATTGTCAATTCCTCCCCAACCAACAATATCTAACTAGCCTATAGAGATGAGCACGATGTTCGAGTCGAACGTAAGTTTGACTCGAACATCGGGTGTTCGCCTGTTCGCCGAACAGCGAACATTATGCAGTGTTCGCAGCAAATTCTAAAGCACCGTTTAAAATGGAAGATTAATGTGAAAAACATGAAAAAACAAAAGTGCTAATTTTAAAGGCTTATACAGTATGCAAGGTATTGTCATAAAAAGTGTTTGGGGACCCGGGTCCTGCCCCAGGGGACATGTATCAATGCAAAAAAAGATTTAAAAACGTTAGTTTTTCCGGGAGCAGTGATTTTAATAATGCTTAAAGTGAAACAATAAAAATGAAGTATTCTTTTAAATTTTGTACCTGGGTGGTGTCTACAGTATGCCTGTAAAGTGGTGCATTTTCCCCATGTTTAGAACGGTCCCAAAGCAATATGACATTGCTAGGGACAACTGTACATGTGTCTTAGCTTAAAGCAACCAGCCAGCCAGGAAATGGGTGCGTTTGCATTGGGGGATGGTTACTCTAGTAGTGGAGGGTGTTAAGTGCTTGGCACCTTCACCTTTGGTCAGTTCCTCACATACTCATACCGGACCCACAGCACAGCGTACCTAGGGACCAAGCTTGGAGTCACGGGAAAGTATGGTATGTATAGAAGGGCCCCCAAAAGAGATAGCAAGCACATAGTTACGGAGGCAGGTTCATTTGTTGTATCCTTTAGTAAACTGTAGAGATGTCACTTGTAGTGTGGTGACAAGTATTTCTGGGTTCATGGATGCTGATGCATGCATGCTCTGTGGCACTGGTTTCTAAATGCTCAAGTGGGTGTTCTCTAACTGTAGTAGTGCCTGGAGTGCTTATTGCTAACAGTACAGCAAGTTTTGGGTTGCTAGAGAGTTAACTGTGTTTGTGACTCACTTCTGAAGTCATGCTGTAACACCCCATTCACACTTGTGCTACTCATTAACCCCTTATGGACCGCCGCATGTACATTTACGTCTACAGAATGGCACAGGCAGGCACATCAACGTATATATATGTTTCTGCCTTGACGTGGGTCGGGGGTCCGATCAGGACTCCCCCGGTACATGTGCGGTCCCCGTGGCTGTACGAGCGATCCGGGACGAGGGGGCAGCTATTCGTTTTTGTCCGCCCCCTCCGAATCGCTCCCAGCCTATCCGCGCGCTCCCCTGCTATGCACTTCCTCCTCCTGTGTAAACACAGGAAGGAGGAAGTGATGTGATCTCTGCTCTCTGCGTTTTTTTCAACAGCCGCTGAGGAGAGATCACATCTCACAGTAAGTCTGCACAACACTACACTGACACCAGTACACGCAGGCACACTTAACCCCTTGCGATCACCCCCCTCCCCCCTGTCACAGTGTCACTGAATGCAGTTATCATACATGTATGATTACTGTATTTAGTGTCAGTGTGACAGTCAGTTAGTGTTAGCTTTAGGGTAGCCCCCGTACCCCCCCTAATAAAGTTTTAACCCCTTGATCACTGCCCTAGTTAACCCTTTCACTCCCTATTGCCAGCGTCACTAAGAGATCATTTTTCTGATCGCTGTTCCCGCTAGGTAGCTATTTTTTTTTTATTGCGATTTTTTTTTTTTTTCTAAAGACATGTGGCTAAATAAATTTTGGCCTAAATGTTTGACTAAAATTTAGTTTATTTGATTTTTCTTATAAAAAAAAGTAAAAAATATTGTTTTTTTCTGAAAAATGTCGCTCTATTTTTGTATATAGCGCAAAAAATAAAAATCGCAGAGGCGATCAAATACCACCAAAAGAAAGCTCTATTTGTGGGAAGAAAAGGACGCAAATTTTGTTTGGGAGCCACGTCGCACGACCGCGCAATTGTCAGTTAAAGCGACGCGGGGCTGAATCGCAAAAAGGGGCCTGGTCATTTACCTGCATTTTGGTCCGGGTCTTAAGTGGTTAAACGACTTTGAACATCAAGTCATACCCCACGTTTTCCAATGATAACTATTCATATATGCAACTTAAAGTCGTAGCGACTTCAGAGTAGTCCATGCAACTACTTTGGTCCTACTTTGGTCCTACTTTCATGCAACTTGAGACCATAGACTTCAATGTTAACCCTCAAAAGTTGCATGAAAGTCCTACCTGAATGTTTTACATGCAACAGTGGTACAACAGCTGTCAGTGGAAGTCCCACAAACCAGCAAGCCAATATGTTACTTGGAGAAAGAAAAGAAAGGCGCACCAGCCTGGTGTATTACCGCTTGACAATTTATTGAATAATAAAAAAATGTGTTAAAAACTACTCACAAAAGACGTAACAAAACAGGCTTGTCAACAGGCAATGAGGTATATTCCCCTCAGACCGCACTCCACAATGGGGGGACTGGAAGTATGTTACTGCTGGCTAACGCTTTTCGAGGCGTCTGGGGCCTCTTCATCAGAGCTCAGCAGTATAGACCCTTCCGCAGACACTATTTTGATAGCACTACATTCAATAGATGAATAGCAGGAGGCCACAGCCTCTGCAGACCGCGGGGTCAAGAAAAATCTACATATATATATATATAAAAATTAAAAAATGGGGGGAGGTGTATTGTAGATCCCCGATAAAAACACAATAAAAAGATCAATAATCAAGCGAATCTCCAATGGCCACTCTAGTGCCATGGACAGCAAGTCCCCAAGAGCAGAAGTAGAAGAGGGAAAAAGGGAAAAAGGAGAGAAAGGAGAAAAAGGATTGTAGCACTAAAAAGGAGACAATTTTGACTCTTACAAAAAGAAGAAGAAGGTCGCCCAGTCATGATAAAACTTACTCTAATGCTGCCAATGTACCATGGCCCAAATAGCGCAGACCCTTCACGGGTGGCGGCGTTGCAATTCCCCTCTCCGCATGGCGCGATGTAGGATGTCATTATTCCTGCACGCTGGAGCGCAAACACTATTCCATCTGCGCTCCACAGGGCCGATGCGCCGAGTAGTGACGTCATCAGCAGCGGCCGCCAACCCGACGCTAGCTGGAATACACGTCAGGCGGCATGCTGTGAACCAAACTGCCACTAGGTGGCCACCTTATTAGTGAGGATTTAATCATAGGGAAGTGGGAAACGAAAAGCGAGAATTACACAACAAAGACACAAGAAAAGAAGAGAGAAAACAAGGAGACGAGAAAGAAAGGAAAATAGGGAAACACTACAACTATGACAGAATTGGTGTGGGCAGTAGAAGCAAGAAGCAAAGAGAGAAGGGGGGACAACTGGTATAATAAAAATACTTGAATAAATAATGTAATGTAATAAAATATAATATATCATATATCATGAGGGGAGAAATACGGTCCCCGGCAGAGTCATCCCAGTCTACAAAGGGTGTGAGCCAATATATATGTATAACAAACGAAAGGGCTGATCAAAGGCTAAAAGATGATTAAAAGCATAGATATATATATGTATGGATATATAGAGATAAATGTATGTGTATTTACACTCTATGGAAGCATTAAATATTGTGTTGTACCATCATTATAAAAAGCCAATGATATATATGGTTGTTACCAAAAAATGGGATCGACCTAAAATAGACACCAAAATACACTTGGAAAGAGAATAATCAAAATAATACAAATGGTGAATGAAAATGTATACAAAATGTATAAAAAATGTATAAAAAATGTATACGAGGGGAATTGAAAGAATGTTACAGTATTATGAAAATTGTTTTTAAAAAATTGTTTTAAAAAATTGTTTTAAAAAGTTATTGTGTACTAATGAAATAGATATACACGATACCTTCCCAGCAAAAAACAATAATAAGGATATTGTACATAGGACACTTGGAACAGGACCCTAGCGAAACTACCTAGCACCACAATCATACCTCTGGAAATAAGGGCTAGATCTGACCAATAATTACCTGATCTTATGAATTTCAGGATCTTCGTTGAGTCCACCAGGGGTAAGGCTCCCAAGAGTAAAAATCCAGTAGGCTTTCCGTTTACAGAGCCTCTGGTGCCTCCGACCCCTGTCTAGGTCACCTATGATCGACTCAATGCCGAACACTCGCATACCTGAAGGGTCACCAAGGTGTGCCTCAACAAAGTGCCTGGGGACTGGATATTTAACTCTTGTGTTAAGAATTTCTCGCTTATGCTCACCAATCCACACTCTCATAGGACGAGAAGTGCGGCCAACGTAAAGGCGACCACAAGGGCACATGATTCCATAGACCACAAACTCTGTCAAACAAATGATGAACTGCTTGCACTGGTGAACCTGGCCATCCAGGCCAGCTACTGACTTTTTTCTGTGCCACATAAAAGTGCAAGTGCCACAGTTTCTGGTACTGCACTTATAGCTCCCCTTCTGATCGAACAAGGAGGTCCAGGCATTGATAGATACATTATTGGATTTTGTGGATTTTGTGACGCGACTCGGAGCAATCATACTCCTCAAGTCCCGAGGCCTTCTAAATATAACATTGGGTTTAAAGGGAAGGACTCCGTTCAGGACGGGGTCTTGTTTTAGAATGTCCCAATTTTTCCTTATGATATTTTGTATTTCGAAGGCCTTACTGGTATATTGGGTGGTGAAACAAGACGAAGAGGGGTCAGGAACACTGCTAGAGAAGGAATTTGGAGGACTATCGGCTGGACTGTCATAGAGGTCCCCATATTTCTTGCGGGCTGCCTCTAAGAGTCCAGGATCGTAGTCCTTCTCTTTGAACTTTTCGATTAGAAGCTCGCTTTGGGCCAGATAGTCTTCCTTTTTTGTACAAGTGTGTTTCAGACGGCAGAACTGCCCGTACGGAATATTTCTAATCCATCTGGGATGGTGGTTACTCTTCGAATGAAGAAAAGAGTTGCCCCCACTAGGTTTAAAATGTGTCTTTGAGACAACACTGCCGTCTGGATCACTACTCAGTTCGAGGTCCAAAAAAACAAGAACATCTTTGTTGATGACATGGGTAAATTCAAGTCCAAAGGGATTGGAATTGCAATGGGCGAGAAAATCGTCAGGTTGGCAGTCTGTTCCATCCCAGATAATTAAAATATCATCAATGTACCTGGCATATAGGACCAAGTTAGCCTTAAATGGATTGTTGTGCCAAATGGAGGCCATTTCCCAATGGCCCATAAAAAGATTGGCGTAACTGGGTGCAAACCTGGCGCCCATAGCTGTGCCTCTAATCTGTAGGTAGTGCTCCCCTAGAAAGGAGAAGTGGTTGTGGGTAAGTGCAAACTCCACTGAGTCCAAAATGAATTTTGCCTGTAAGGGATTAAGGTCATTGGCACCTGACAAATAGTGACTCAGTGCCCTGAGGCCATGTTTGTGTTCAATAGACGTATACAGGGAGGCAACATCAAGGGAGAGCCATCTATAGTTGGGTCGCCAGGTGTAATGTGAGAGAATCTCAAGCATATGGCTAGAGTCCCTGACAAAAGACGGGAGGCTAGTTACTATATTTTGTAAAAAGTAATCAATGTAGCAACCCAGATTGCTCGAGAGGCTGTCGATACCCGAAATAATGGGTCTACCCGGGGGATTTGACAAGCACTTATGCACTTTATGGATGTGGTAAAAGTGCGGGGTAGCTGCAAACCTATTAAACAAAAAGGAATATTCATTCTTTGTGAGAACTGTATCAAGGAGAGCCCGATCAAGTAGTGACTTAAGTTCCTTGGTATATTCTAGGACAGGGTCCCTTTTTAATTTGTTATAGGTATCTGTGTCCCCCAGTAGCCTCATTGCCTCTGCAATGTAGTCTGATCTGTTTTGAATGACCAGACTTCCACCTTTGTCAGCTTTCCTAATGATTACATCCTGGTTTTCCTTAAGGCTACTGACAGTTTTTGTCAGGCTATCCTGAGACTTCCCATATTGTTTTTTGTTGTCTCTCGTACTTCCATGATGAAATTTTGTCTTGAAGGACTCAAAGACAACATCGTAAAAGGTGGAGATAAACCTACCCTTTGCCCAATGGGGGCAAAAGGAGGATTTGGGTCTAAATTGTGTATGGGTAATCTCACTTTCCACAAATGGAGCAACTTCCAGGGGGGGCACTTCGGCTCCATTGGATTCCAAATATAGATCCTCTAGCATGCTTAGAGCCCTGTGATTGTCCTCAGGACTGGTCTCTCCAAGGGTTACAGATACGGAATCGGGCACACTAATTGTTGTAGTGTCCTGTCCGCTATCTTTCAAAATGAAGTACCGTTGGAGAGTGAGTTTCCTAATGTACTTGTTCAGGTCAATGAACAGCTCAAATAAATTGGGCTCACTGGGTGGAGCATAGTTGAGGCCCTTTCTTAAAAGATCAAGCTCGGTGTTGGTGAACACCGAGCTAGATAGATTGAAGATTTTTATAGTGGAGTTAGATGCCACTAGACCCTGCCTCGCTTTATGTCTCTTTCCTCCTCTTTTTCCTTGTCTGGTTCCTCCCCTCTTTTCCTTGTCTTCTTTACTGAAGGGATGATCGCTGAGGGATTCGCTGGCCCTTGTTCCGTCCTGGCCCCCTCTACCAGAACTGTCTCCTCCCCTAAAAAAATCAGGGGGGGGGTGTGATGCTAGGCATGATCTCGGAGTTCTCAAGGACCATGAAAGGATTATGGGTTTGGAACTTGCCCATTGACTCCAAACGAAATTGGGTGTCTATCAGGCTAGAGGTAACAGATGTTCCCGGACCTGATAGACCCAGTGGAGAAATGGGAACTTCTCTTGTTACTTGTAGCAGCTCTAACATACAAAAGCCTTATGGCTCTTTTAGTTACACAACATGTGCTCTGTTTAAATTTTGTTTCTGCACAGGACTGATGCTGCGTACACAGGATCGGAATTTCCGTGTGTAGGCCCCATCGGACTTTTTCTGTTGGAATTTCCAACAGCTGAAATTTGAGAGCCGGTTTTCCAATTTTCTGACGGGAAAAGTTCTTGTCGGAAATTCCGATTGTCTGTATGCAATTCCGATGCGCAAAAAACACATATGCTCGGAATCATTGAACTTCCTTTTTCTCGGCTCGTTGTAATGTTGTACGTCACCGCATTCTTGACGGTCGGAATTTTGTGTGTATGCAACACAAGTTTAAGCCAACATTCCGTCTGAAAAAAAAACAAGGTTTTCTTGTCGGAAACTCACATAATGTGTAAGCGGCATGAGTGCTATAGGCATCAACCAGTCTTACCCAACAATTAATTTAGTTAAGTACATGGCTAGTACCTGACTAGCCTGGCTATCTGTCTCTAAAATTCTATATCAATTCCTGCATCACTGTGTTATAACACTTCCCCCCTACGCTGCTAGCATACAATGAGAATTACACACATAACAACATAAAATCAGCAAATGTATAATCTGAGCAACACTTAAATTTCAGTAAATATAAACCCTTAATAAAGTCCCACGGAAATAATATAACATTAGTGCTCTATTAATTCTTCTAGTAAAGCTTTTTTGTTTTTCATGCATCCACACACTTTCAAATTCTGAAGACCTTCACTCAAGCTATTGGAAATGTGCTCACTTTCTAGGTTACAGGAAGTCAAATACCAGTTCATTAAAATATAAATATGCCCAAACCGATACTCTTCTCTCAATTTGTCATGCGTTCAACTCCAACAACCAATCCAGAGTACCTCAGCAGTTAAGCACGAAAAAGATATAGTACTCACCGTTTCCAAAATAGCATATCAATTAAACAACATTTCAAATACTCACAAAATTACTTTGATAAAAACATGCAATTAGTGCTCAAAATATTGCACATAGGGGTCAATTCACAAAGCTTTATTTTCAGATTGCGGGTGTTATTTTAACGATTTTGCACGTTATTGAAGCTAGTTCAATTCACTAAACGATTTAACGCTTTGAAAAATCATCAAATAATGTTTCACTACACAGAACCGATATTTTAAGGTGTGGATCCTTATTTAACCACTTGCCTACTGTGCAGCTACACCTCCTTCCTGGCCAGACAAAATTTTAGCTTCCGGCACTGCGTCGCTTTAACTGACAATTGCGCGGTCGTGCGATGTGGTTCCCAAACAAAATTGGCGTCCTTTTTTTCCCACAAATAGAGCTTTCTATTGGTGCTATTTGATCGCCTGTGCGGTTTTTATTTTTTAGGCTATAAACAAAAAAAAGCGAAAATTTTGAAAAAAGACACAACATTTTTTGCTTTTTGCTATAATAAATATCCCATTGAAAAAAAAAAAAAAAATTGATCTCAGTTTAAGCCGATACATATTTTTCTACATATTTTTGGTAAAAATAAAATCGCAATAACCGTATAGTGACTGGTTTGCGCAAAAGTTATATTGCCTACAAAATAGGGAACATAATTATGATTTTTTTTTTTTTTACTAGGAATGGCGGCGATCTGCGTTTTTTTTCGGGATTGCGACATTATAGCCGACACATCGGACACTTTTGACACATTTTTGGGACCATTCACATTTATACAGTGAACAATGCTATAAATATGCATTGATTACTGTATAAATGTGACTGGCAGGGAAGGGGTTAACCACTAGGGGGCGGGGAAGGGGTTAAATGTGTATCCTAAGGTGTGTTCTTACTGTGGGGGGAGGGGGGGTGACTGGGGGAGGTGACCGATTGTGTCCCTATGTACAAGGGACACAATCGATCTCCTCTCTCCCTGACAGGGACGTGCAGCTCTGTGTTTACACACAGAGCTGCACGTCCAAGCTCCGTTACACGAAAATCGCGGGTGCCCGGCGGCCATCGCGGCCGCCGGGCACGCGCACGGTGTTGTTAGTTACCCGATGGGTGCGTGCGCGGCGCCACCTAGTGGCTTGAATTGACATCACGTCATATGACGTGATGTCAGGATAATTGAGTATCCCGCCCGCCGTCATTTCACGGTGGGCGTGTATTAAGTGGTTAAAGATTCGATCGTTATTTTAAATAGTCAAATCGTTATTTTAAAGAGTCAAATCGTTAAATATGTACAGAAGTGCAATTCACAAAGATTTTTTTGACAGTTATCGATCGTTAATTTAACACCTCCCTCAGGGTGTCGTTATGACATTTCCCAGGCAATATTTTGTTGTTAGAGGAAGCTTTTGGTGATTTTTGTAGTGTAGTGAAGTTTTTTGTAGTGTTGGGCAAGATGGAACCATGCTCTATTTGAACTTAAAATTATCCAGAGGCGAAGAACACGTTAGAATGTTGTTCAGATTTATAAACATGTATTCCGTTCACATACTATTTTGGATGACTTTTCTGAAACCCAGGTGATAGCTAAATTCCGATTATCATCTCCCATGATTTATTCTCTGTATTAGGAAATACACATGGCTTTAGAAAAACACACACTAGAAGTTTTGCACATCACATGCTCAATCTCCACGTGTGTCTTGTATGTCTATCTCTCTCTCTCTCTCTCTGCATCTGCTCTTTTCCACATGCAGCTGTTCTCCTCCCCTTCTGCTCCCAGAATGCATCGCTCCAGCATTATTTAACGATCTTAGACGTTATTATTACGATTTGGGACGTTAAAATAACACTTGAGTAGTTAGCATAACGATTGGATAAAGAGTCAGTTGAAAACCATAACGACTATGTTAAATAACGATTATAGCTTTCGTGAATACCATGTTTGCTAGCGTTAAATAAGGAGTGCTAATTTAACAACTGAAGAAAACCAATAACGTTTCTCTTTGTGAATTGACCCCATAGTGTCCCCACGTGCCTCTGCCATGTAGCAGTACATGGACTTTCTGTTCTGTTCCTAGAAAAAAATCAAGTCCGGCAGATGTTGCTCAGCCATTCACAGGAAGCTTTGCATTGTATGACTGAATGCAAGGCTTCCCCTTAATTGGTTGAGAAGGAGAAGACCTCACAATCTCCAGAATCTCCATCCCAGCCAATCAGAGACAGCATTGTATTGGTTAAAAATAAATAAATACATGGCTTTCTGCAACTGGTTGAGCAATGCTAAGCCCTACTATGTGCAGTGCTAAGCCCCATGTCAGATTTTTATTATTGCCTGGGAATGAAGTGGTTAAGTTTGACATGACACTGACAGTTATACACTGTTTATATTCATGCTATTTATGATATGATATCATAGTTTGTGTTTGAGATACATGCATTTGGCAATAGCTGATGCTGCAAATCTTTTATATTCTGACAAGAAGCAGGATTATCTTTGATCGATAGGGTCTGACTCCAGTGATTTATAAGCAAACTGGCATATTGCAATAGTTTAAAGCAAGATCCATCTCAATCAGCTATATACCCTTGTCAGTACACTATTGTCAATAACTAGCAGCTCACGCTTTCCACAATACAACATTACAATGACCAACATTATCTACCCTTTAATACTGAGAAGTACCCCAACTTTTATGTCTGCTTACTAAACATCATTAAGTTTCAAAATGGACGCATACTTTTTTTTGCAGATAGTTGAGCTTGCATTTTGGGGTATGGAGTGATACATATCAATAGATTTAGACAGCACATAAAGATATAGACTAGTGTTCCCTACGTTGTTTTGATTGATTGACACATTCTATTTATTTTAACTATGTGCACTGCCTATTATTTGTTTTTTATGGGGTACCCTACAATTTTGGATTAGAGTTGTTTAATGTATTGACAAGTGTAGCGTCCGTGACAAAGGCAAAGTTAGGCTTAAAAATGAATAACAGTCTAGGTTGATGGAAGAATGAACTGGGGAAGGAGGAGAGTTGATGGACACACTGGAGGTGGCACATGGCACCAGGCACAGCATGCACACTATTGTCTCAGTCTTATTTCACTAATACAAGAGAAGGGTAGAATTTCAAAATAATAAACAATCATAGGCGAATGCAGCATCATTTTAATGCTGAATCTGTTCTCTGACGCCTCTAACACCAAGAACTGAGCGATCAAACACTGCTAATTGCTCAGTTCTTAGGTCTGCTCTGAGTGCAGAGCAGTCCCTGTCAGTCATTGGCTCTGTACTCTGCCCCTTCAGTGGTCACTGGCCTCTGAGCAGTGAGCGGAGAGGCTAAGCCAGCTGCCGGTTAGGCATCTGGGTAGATCCTGACATTAATGCCCTGTACACACGATCGGTCAATCCGATGAAAACGGTCTGATAGATTTTTCCATCAGTTAACCGATGAAGCTGACTGATGATCAGTCGTGCCTACACACCATCAGTTAAAAAAAACGATCGTGTCAGAACGCGGTGACGTAAAACACAATGACGTGCTGAAATAAATGAAATTAAATGCTTCTAAGCATGCGTCGACTTGATTCTGAGCATGCGCAGATTTTTATCCATCGGTTATTTTAAAACAAGTTTCAACTTTTTTAACCGATGGATAAATATCCGATGGGGCCCACACACGATCGGTTTGGTCTGATGAAAACGGTCCATCAGACTGTCCACTGTCGGCTGAATCTGGGTCACAGGAGTGCAGAACTATGTGCACTCCTGTGACCCACAGGACAAGTAGGGCCAAAAGAGCTTTGGCTCTATTTCTCCTTGAAAGCAAAAGTCTGGACTATACCAATATTTTCTAAATACATTTGCTATGTCTAATCTTATATGGATCTGGGTATCCTTTATGTATGTATTCTATATCTGTACAATTATCCAGCATCAAACAACTACTGTACATTGCTTCTGTGTAAAAGTTTACATTAGTGATGAGCGGAATACGCCATATTCGATTTCGTGATATTTCACGAATATATAGAAGAATATTCGCGAAATATTCGTTAATATCAAATATTTGTGATATTTTATCAAAAAAAAAAATTTTGCGAAATTTCGCTAATGCGAATGCGAAATTGTTTGCGAAATTCTCGTCAACACGCGAAAACGGAGATCATTTCCTGGATTACTAAACTGATATGCACTAAACACTATCTCTACTTACACAAACTTATATGACTAAACTAAAGCTAATTTTTTTTTTTTTTTATACACAAAACACAGAAGGGCAGAGAAAGTATTTGCGAATATTCGCATTACGAATATTCGCATTGCGAATATTCGGCAACATAAAACGATCGCCTCAGCTACTCGGCCCAGGGTCTCTAATCATACCAGCAATGCTTTTAGACGTCGATGGAGATCACTAGGATGTGATCTGTTTTAAAAATAAATTTGAAAAAATACGAATATTCGCAATATCGAATTCTCACCGCGATATTCGATTTATTCGCGAATACTCGAATATGCAATATTCGTTACGAATATTCACAATGCGAATATTCGTGAGCAACACTAGTAACCACCCCCTACCTGACTTGTCACTGCCCTAACAACAAGAAGAAATCTATAACATTTAGCAGTGGTAATAATACTAATGCTAAATATTTTGCTTTACACTTCAGCTAGAGGTTTACTTGGACACCCATTCATTTGGGCGTTCATACAGGATCTCTATAGACAGTAACCGTGCAGAAGTTTCCCTTGTATTATTTGCCCTGTTGGTAAAATGTTCTAAGCATTTATTTCTTACCAATCCCCCCCCCCCCATTCGCTATTCTAACACAACTGGATGGTCTCCACACGCAATGCTCTGCATTTAGAGCCAACCCTATTTTGAAGCCTATTAGAGCCTCTGGCTCTAATCAAGTGCTTAAAAAAACAAAAACAGCTGCTTGCACCCGGCATCCAGAAAGGGCCCGGAAGCATGAATATGGGGTGGCGGTTGAAAGGGATGGTGGCGCCCATGCGCCCTTAACCACTTTCCCACCGCGCCATAGACATTTTACTGCTACATCGCGGTGAAGCTACTCTGGGACGACGTCCCTGGGACGTCCTCGTGCACTTCCGCGATTACGCGTCCCCTGGGACGCGCTCATGGAAGTGTCCAAGCTTCCAGACCCGGCGCATCACGGATCACGGTAAATTGCCGCTGATAGCGGCCGTTTACCACGAGAACGCACTGTCAAATGACGGCGCGATCACTTGTAAACAAACCGGCGTCATTTGATGACGCCGGTTCCTCCCTCTCCTCTCTGTACCGTTCGGTACAGTGTGAGAGGAGGGGGGGGCGGGTGGCAGCAGCAGCGCTGTGGCTGGATCTGTGACAAATGCAGTCACAGATCCATCCATCCCAGCTCAGCCATCCCTGCCCCATACTCTGCAATACCCCAGTACTCTGCAATACCCAAGTACCCTGCACAATACTCTGCAATACCCCAATACTCTGCAATACCCCAGTACTCTGCAATACCCCAGTACCCTGCACAATACTCTGCAATACCCCAATACTATGCAATACCCCAGTACTCTGCAATACCCCAGTACCATGCACAAGACTCTACAATACCCCAATACCCTACGCAATACTCTGCAATACCCCAATATTCTGCAATACCCTGCACAATACTCTGAAATACTCTGCAATACCCTGCGCAATACTCTGCAATACCATGCGCAATACTCTGCAATACCCCAATACCCTGCGCAATACTCTGCAATACCCCAATACTCTGCAATACCCCAATACCCTGCGAGATACTCTGCAATACCCCAATACCCTGTGCGATACTCTGCAATACCCCAATACTCTGCAATACCCTGCGCAATACTCTGCAATACCCTGCGCAATACTCTGCAATACCCCAATACTCTGCAATACCCCAATACTCTGCAATACCCCAATACCCTGCACGATACTCTGCAATACCCCAATACCCTGCACGATACTCTGCAATACCCCAATACTCTGCAATACCCATTTTTTAAAGCACCCCTGTCCCCGTGTGCTCGCCTGCGGAAGCGAATGCATACGTAAGTCCCGCCCACATATGAAAACGGTGTTCAAGCTACACATGTGAGGTATCTCTGCGAACGTTAGAGCGAGAGCAATCATTTTGGCCCTAGACCTCCTCCGTAACTAAAAACATGTAACCAATAAAAGTAAATAAAGCGTCGCCTATGGGGATTTTTAAGTAGCGAAGTTTGGCGCCATTCCATGAGTGTGCGCAATTTTGAAGTGTGACATGTTGGGTATCTATTTACTCGGCGTAACTTCATATTTCACATTATGAAAAAAAATTGGGCTAACTTTACTGTTTGTTTTTGTTTTTTAAGCACAAAACATTTTTTTTTTAAAACACGCATTCAAAAAATGTCTGCGAAAATACCATGCGAGATAAAAAGTTGTAACGGCCGCCATTGTATTCTCTAGGGTCTTTGCTAAAAAATCATATATAATGTTTTGGGGTTCTATGTAATTTTCTAGCAAATAAATGATGATTTTTCCATGTAGGAGAGAAATGGCAAATTCTGCCATTTCTCTCCTATATGGAAAAATCATCATTTATTCTGGGTGCTCCAGAACGCCTGATGGCGTTCCCTGCATGTTGGGCCTCTTTATGTAGCCACGCTGTGTAAAAGTCTCACACATGGGGTATCGCCATACTCGGAAGGAATAGCAGAATGTGTTTTGGGGTGTAATTTGTGGTATGCATATGCTGTGTGTGAGAAATAACCCGCTAATATGACAGAAACAAGATTTTTTTTTTTTTTTTTTTTTACAGAATTTTCAGTCATTTTTCTTTTTTAGCGCAAAAAATAAAAAAACCCAGAGGTGATCAAATACCACCAAAAAAAAGCTCTATTTGTGTGAAAAAAAGGACAAAAATTTCAAAGGGGTACAATGTTGTATGACTGAGTAATTGTCATTCAAATTGTGAGAGCACCGAAAGCTGAAAATTGGTCTGGTCAGTAAGGGGGTTTAAGTGCCCAGTGGTCAAGTGGTTAATAGATGGGCAGCCCCTGGTTCTAAGCCTATGATGCTAGGTTATTTTCTCAACTGGTGAATGTTAACTTTCATGGTTGAATGTTCTTATAGCTGTTAGGACTGGATGTTGCACCATACTTATACCAGCAATAAATAGTAAATGAATACATAAAATATGCTACATGTTTTAATATGAAGCAAATAAACTACATATTACCATGCAGATAAGACTCCTTTAACAAGTTGTGGGCTTCATGTTCATGTCAATTACTTGTATACCTTCTGTAAGTCCTTCTGGTCTGACCAGTTTTATTCAGTGTTCATTTTTAAACTGTAAAAACACAATTCAAATATTTTGGGAAAATCAGATTATGTTCTGGCCACCCTTTGTGTGTGGTATTGTGTCTCAAGTAACATAGGCCAAGAAAATGTTCATGATTTTTTGTTGTTGTGCTTAATTAACTTTTTTTTATTACACTTTCCGATTTTTAGTAGCAAGACTAATGCCGTGTACACGCAATAATTTTTTGGGTTGTAAAAAACAAAGTTTTTTAAACATGTAATTTAAAATATTCGTGTGTGGGCTTCAGAGCATTTTTCGAGTTTTGAAAAACGACCAAAAAAAAATCAAAAATCAAACATGCTCTATTTTTTATCGACATTTTAAACAATGTAGTTTTTCGGGTTGTAAAAAATGATCGCGTGTGGGCTTTAACGACTAAAACGGTAAAACTACCGTTCGTAATGAAGTAAGCACATTGATCACACTGTAACAGACAGAAAAGCGCGAATCGTCTTTTACAAACATGAAATCAGCAAAAGAAGCCCCAAGGGTTGCGTCATCTGCATGGAACATCCCCTTTATAGTGCCGCTATACGTGTTGTAAAGCATTTTTTTTTCACTATCGTGTGTAGGCAACGTCGTTTTAATGATGAAGTTAAAAAAAAAAAAAAAACATTTTTTCTAGAGGCTGAAAAACTTTGTTTTTTCCAACCAGAAAAATGATCGTGTGTACGCGGCATAAGGTTTGCATCAATTTACCACTATTGCCTAATGGCTGTTTTTTGATTTGTAAAAATAACAGGGAGACCTTTGCTGTGATTTGAAGGAGCTGAAAGAAGGCGTAATGCAAGAACCATCTGAGAAAATGTGGGAGGAAATATCTCAAAAGTTTGGGGAAAAGACAGAGTCCCCTAACTGCATAGAACAGTAGCTCTGGATGTAAATCATGTGAGGGTCAACATAGCTCCACAATCTGGCTCATTCTGTTTTATCTGTAAGTCATTTCATATTGTGGTGTTGGCCTTGATGGATACCAGTCAGTGTTTTATAGCCTTTAATGCCTAGCACTAGCTTCCTCAAGTAATTCTTTGTTTCACACCTCAGCCATTGGGGAGGACAATCTATAATGACAAATTTGGATTTCCTCCCAGAAGGCCTTGACACTGATGGATAAAGTTTGCCCTGTTCTTATTGTAAGAGATGAGGTTTTTAGAATTCATGAAGACATAATACATCCATACAGTGGTCACATACTGACAAAAAAAAAAGTAATTATAGACTGAGCAGAGCCAGACACAATGTAAAGTGTGCCTTTGGTATTAGTTCATCAACGTGGCCTTTCGAAAATCCAGCTAGATGAAAAAAAAAACGTCACCAAAATGCTCTGGCTTGTTGTGTACTAAGCAACTTTGTAAAGCACAATAAATCTAATTTGGCTGAAAATGTTGTTACTCACTCACTTACTGGTCAGAATGCAACATTTTCAGAATTTTGTCTATCACAGAATGCTCTGAATAATAGCAATGGTTTTGCTAATTGTGTTACTTCCCCTTCTGATTTTGTATACTGGCAAACCAATTCCTTTTAAATACATATCTAATATGAAGCACTACTCAATAGCAACCAATCAGCGTATACATTTATGCATTATTTAAACCTGCAATATAAAATAGAGATAAAAGCTTTTTGTGTGCTGTGGGGAAGCGCACCATTCTGTGCTAAAATACTGTGTCCAAGTACATCAAGGATGGCCAGAGATATAAAGTTCACATGTGACACTATTACTGTTTTTGTTCTAAATGTAATGATGATTTATGTCTGCAATTTTTTTACTAATAAAAGTATAGTCTTGTAGTGCCATGTATGTTCTTATCTATTCACTTTATAATCATTCACATGTGTGTCTGCACTCATTGAACTTATACATTCAGCTAGGGCTGTATACATCAAATACAGAAGCACCATCACAAACAGAAGGAACATATAGGCATAGATAAATTGAACCCCACTCAGAAGTGTTCTAACATGGTGCGAAAAATATCCAAACGTGAAACGAGATGTATTTATCTTGTCGATACACTTCAACCCAAGGGGTTAAATGTTGAGCTGGATCTGAATTGTTTTATCAGTGATTACCGATGGGAATGTTCAGATCTAGTTTAGTTTAAAGAATTGTGATGCATCCTTAGAAATTATTTTTTGTGGTTCTTTTTTTTTGTATTTTTTATTTTCTTTATGGTTTTCTTTTAGCTCTCGCCTGATGTTTGCTCAGAGCTTTTTTTCCTCAGAAAATAGGTGCAGGAACTCAACCACGACCAGTTCACAATTCACAAACGGTAGAAGGGTCTTAAAGCGGCATTAACTACCAGAATTGCATTACATACAGAGTGCAGAGTTCAGGTGGTTACAAAGCTGTCACTTGTAAACAAAGAAACCAGACTTCTGTGTTTACAAGTGATTGTGGTGAGCAAGCCCCAAAGGGTCTGAGCCAAAGGTGGTGGAACTGAGTTCCCCCAAGTTCCCCCTGAAAAAAAGCCCTGCGTTTGCTTAAAAATAGCAGTATTTGGGGTGACTAGGAGGCGACTCTGTGAAATTGATATCTTTTTAGATTATTTCTTATTTTAATCATGGAAAGCATCATGCTTCATTTATTCATTTAGTTCTTAGCTATGCCATTACAGAAGCAAAGCGGGGACTGATATACATACACAGTATATAGTCTGTTCTCTGTTTTGAATATTTACTGTAGAGTTTTATTCAAGTAATTGAATGTTTTTTTTTTCCTTTGTATTAACTAAAATGTTTAAGGTATAGCAATTGTAAATCTATAAGGTAGACTATATATGCCTGTGTGTAAAAAATAATTAATTTAACTTTTTATAACTAAGTCTAATGATAGCAATTATTTTAGGTGTAGATTTAATTTGCTAATATTTAGTGTTTATGATACTGCATTATGGAGAGGACTGATGTGGAGCTTGTTTTTTGTTTGTGACCACTATGATAGGTTAATTTCCCAGAGTATATAATTATGCGTCCGTAGCATCTGGTCACGCCTATTGAGAAAGACGTAATGACGAAACGCATCTAGGCATGACCAAGCGGCCTGATTGGAACTGTGGGCTGTTAACGATCTCCACCTAGGAATCACAGTGGACGAGCGCTCCTACAGGTGGTGAGTTAGTATCGTTATACGTGTTTTACAAATGACACAAATATTATGAGATGCTATTTTACTTTTCATTTGATGTAAGCATATTTCTTAAAAGGGGGGATTGTTCTTAAGAATAAAAAATAGTTTTACGCTATAAGGATCCTTTCTCTATTTCCTTTTGGTTGGTAATAAACAAACCAACATACGAACATCCCTCTCTGATTGAGTAATCCTTGTTGTATGACTGAAGACGTAAACTTGCTACAGGCTAATGACACATCATTGTAACAAGGCGTCTTTATAACATTGTTCTGTGAGGGAGTTTTTTGGTCTCACGTGGTGCGGTGAAGGTTGTTAATTTTTTGAAAAACACCATATGAATATCTTTAGGATCACCTGATCACCTGATGCACTTTGGACTCGCTTTTCCAAGGGCATATTATCACCATTGGACATTGTTGTTTTATTTTGTTTATTTTTGTTTATTCTACAGTATGTCCTTCTAGAGCTTTGTGTTTAATTACACGTGAATTTTATCTATTTATTTATTTTTTAAAGCAGGTGCCTTCCTTTCTGCAGTTCTACAAACCAATCAGCTTATATCTTTTAGCCTAGTCACATTGGAGCGATTTGTCATGCAATTTGAGAGATCAAATTGCTTGACAAGTTGCAGCCTATTGGCAGCAACGGCACTGTTCTAATTGATGCGACACCGATTTTGCAGCGCCGCACTACTTTTGCCGATTTCAGGTGCGACTTCAATAGACATCTGTGTATGAAGCCACACAGATGTCTATCAAGTAGCACCTGAAATCCCACTGACCTTCCTACTTTGAAATTGCGCTACTTCAAGTGAAGTAGTGCGATTTCAAAGTAGCATCAATGTGAACCAGGGCTTATGTACAGTATTCAAAAGACAATAATGAAAACCAAAAGCAAATTGATTGCTAATGTATGAGTAATAGTGTTGCTCACGAATATTCGCATTGCGAATATTCGTTACGAATATTGCATATTCGAGTATTCGCGAATAAATCGAATATCGCGGTGAATATTCGCTATTTTTCAAATTTATTTTTATAACAGATCACATCCTAGTGATCTCCATCGACGTCTAAAAGCATTGCTGGTATGATTAGAGACCCTGGGCCGAGTAGCTGAGGCGATCCTTTTATGTTGCCGAATATTCGCAATGCGAATATTCGTATTACGAATATTCGCGAATACTTTCTCTGCCCTTCTGTGTTTTGTGTATAAAAAAAAAAAAAAAATTAGCTTTAGTTTAGTCATATAAGTTTGTGTAAGTAGAGTTAGTGTTTAGTGCATATTAGTTTAGTAATCCAGGAAATGATCTCTGTTTTCGCGTGTTGACGAGAATTTCGCAATCAATTTCGCATTCGCATTAGCAAAATTTCGCATTCGCATTAGCGAAATTTCGCGTTTTTTTTTTTTTTTTATAAAATATCACGAATATTCGATATTAACGAATAGTTCGCGAATATTCTTCTATATATTCGTGAAATATCGCAAAATCGAATATGGCGTATTCCGCTCATCACTAATGAGTAATAACAAAAATTACCATGAGCATAGAGAGTATTGTACATATAAGGAAACATGCCTTCAATACAGAAGATGAGAAACAGGTAATTAAGCAAGTACCTCTCTACCCAGTATTGAAATAAGAGAAACATAACTTTATCAAAATAAAGATCAGAAATAATAGAGTGTATATAACAATACAACACAATACAATATTTACATAAATAGGGTGTTTTGGCATCATATTGAAGACTGTGCAATATTATTTGTGTAGTGGGTGGAGTCACTGACATATGGCTCAATTCCCATGGGCAGATCCAACATGGTTGGCGAAGCAAGATAAAAAGGTTTCCTGACCTTCCTGGATACCTAATAGGCAGGCCATGAGGCCTACTTGCGCTCAAAAATTTGTATGAAGTCCATGATGCCATCAAACTTTATTTTAAAAAACAACGTTGCCTACATACCATCGTTTTCTGAAAATGCTCTTGCAAAGCGCAGTTACGTACAACACTTACGACGGCACTCTGTTCCATTCAAGCTTGCGTCATAACTTGCTTCTGAGCATGCGCGGGTTTAAAAACTTTGTTTTAAACGTTGTTTTAGCGTACACACGATAATTTTTTATGACATAAACGACATTCTGAAAAACGACATAAAAAAGTGAAGCATGTTAGAATTTTTTTTTTGTCGTTTTTCAGAAGACATAAAACTAAGTTTTGCCCACACACGACCATTTTAAATGACGTTTTTTAAAACGTCGTTTTATTTCATCACAAAAAACGACCGTGTGTATGCTGCATTAGAGTATGGTATATTTTCTCCATTAGTTTAATAGACTCCATTCAGAGAAGCACCTGGGACCATGGAACTGACAGATTGCCAGTTAAGAGCTATAGCCCAATGAATAGCACTAAATAGTGTGTGAGTCAATTATTGACAAGGGGATGGGACCTCCATGAGATCTGCTAACAGGATACACGTCTGATAGGTCAATGTTATAGGTGCACCTGTTATCTGCAACACTTTCATAGAGGTTTGTTGTCATAGAGATTGTAGGGCTATCCAGCTCCAGAATATATGGAGGAGTTTTTCCCTTATTCGCCACATCACCTAAAGGACGTATCTAGAACAGAAGGGTAGATTCTATGTATTTTAACAGGAGTGTAGTACCATCTGGTGTGGAGTTTAACTACAGTCTCTTTGATAGCAACAGAACGTGTGCATTTATGCATGTTGGATACCATAATAAGCCAATCTTCTGCAAAGTGCTTTTGGCCTGTTTCAATCTCCCAGCCCATCATTGCTGAAGACTTTGCTGTGGTGTGATGGTCATTGAAGCAAGGATAAAGGGTAGAAATGGTCCCCTATCTCTAGACCCCTTGTGACATATGTTTTCAAATGGTGTTCTGGCCTCCTCTCCATCCAGAATAAGGATGTCAGTAAAGAAGTGGCGAATCTATACATATTTATAAAATTCAGAGTTGGGGAATGCATAGGTATGTTGGAGGTATTCAAATGAGCAAAAGGAGGTGCCTTGTAGCAATAAGTCTAAGGTTTCCATGCCTATAGAAGAGCAATTATCAAATTCCATACCTGAAATTCGGTATGGGGACCAGTGGGCGAGAAACCGATTAATGTTGGAAAAAGCCTGTGGGTAGTTGAGGTGGGATATTAAGCGGCATAGAAATACATTTAGATGGGTTCACTCCTAAGCCTGATATGTTGTGGAAGCTGTCTAAGGTGGTGAGAAGATTGGGTAAGGAGATGAAGGGGTCAGATAGGAATAAAAGGGCATATAAACAGTTAAAATTCTTGCTCATTTTTGAGAATAGAAAATAGAAGGGGGGAATAGAGAGCATCCCTGTCTTGTACCTCGACCCAGGGGAATCATAATCAGTTACACCCAGGGAGCTTGATTTGTGTACGGGGCTGGTGGTAAAGGGCTCGATAAACATTAACACCAGAAAATCCAAATTTAGAAAGAAAAGTCAGAGAATGCTATCGAAAACCTTGTGTATATCTAGGCTCAGAAACAGGACCTTACGGGAGTTAGTATCTGCATCTTGGACGATGTTCGATTGCAGGTGTATATTATCTGTAATTTGATTGGTTGGTTTAAAATTAGTTTGGTCTGGGGAAATCAAGGATGTAATCACTGCTGCTAGTCAGTCTGCTAGGATACGACCAAAGATCTTCAAATCATTATTAATTACTGATATAGGGTGATAATTTTGAGGGATAGTGTGGTCTTTGCCCGGTTTTGGGATCAAGGACATATTTGGTTAGAGCATATCTGTGGGGAATGGGTCACCTTTTAAAATCTGGTTAAATAGTTTTGCCATTTTGGGGATTAGTGGCCCTGCAATTTTTTTTATAATACAGTGCTGTATAGCTGTCAGGTCCCGGAGCTTTAGAGGATTTTAGGGAGGAGATAATAGAGACTCTCTCCTCTTCTGTGCAAGGTGCGTTTAGAGATTGTAGGTGTTCGTCTGTGAGCACTGGCAATGGGAGGGTATCAAGCCAGGACTGATGGGTAGAGCCTGCAACAGTTGGCGAGTCAGGAAAAAGCTTTTGATACAATGACAAAACTTCTTTCTGGTGGGAAGTGATATTACCATCAGAGTTTCTGAGTTTATAGGAATGTGACGGTTGAATCAATTGTTTTAGCTTTCTCGCAAACATAGTCAAAGCCAAAGCTGAATTGCTGTTCAAGAGGAAATGGGCTCTTGAATAGCGAATGGACTTTTCTGTTTGCTCTAAGAGCAAAGTATCCAGAGCACCTCTTTTTTTGGTTGATTAGCAGCAGCAAATCTTGAGTTGGGGTATGGCTATACTGATCATAAAGCCTATCTAGTTCCAACGTAAGAGAACGTATGTCTTGCAATTTTTGGTATTTCCTAGTGGTGGCTACTGACATGAGATGGCCCCTCAACACGGGAGAGATTCCTTCCACAGCATTATGAGTGAAGTACACTGTGATGTGGTCTGATATTTGGGTAAGCACTACGGGGCCCGTAGGGAGTCGTTAAGACGCCAGACCCCTAGAGCCGGAGAAAGGCCAATATGGGAAAAGTGGCAAGACACAATCTGATGGTCCATCTAAGGGCAAGTATGAATTTAAGCTGAGGTTGAGTTTGCGACTAAGACAGGGGAGCAGTAAATATGGTCTAACTAAGAATAGCTATCATGGGGATGGGAGTAGAAGGTATATTCTCAGGGCCCTACATGCGTTTTCCAGGTATCTAGCAATTGGTGTTACCTAAGTAGGTGTTGGAGTGACTTCGGAAAGGTGTTAGGCGATGTCACTGTGCGACTTCTGTCCAGGCCCGAGTGAGCTACCAGGTTAAAGTCACCTCCCACCAACACGAGTAATTGATAGGAACGAAAGGCTTTTATACGTTTATGTGGTGAGTTAAAACCTTTAAGGTTATGGGTGATCACTTTAAGACTCATTTTAGATTAATGTAATATAGAAAAAGAATAGAATGGAGTCAAAACTGTGAGGTGTGCACTGGGTCCCTGCGGCCAAACCCTATGCTAACCAGTAAACAGTAATAGTAGGCAACCAATAAAAGTACAGTGTCATATATCATGCATTTCAAAAACTGTAGCACAGGAGTCAGGGGAATTGGTATGCAAAAGGGGTCAGGGGAGTAGTCATCCCCCTGACCAAATAAACTTTTTTAACATGGATCAGAAGGTCCAATACTCTAATAAAGTGGAAAAGTCAGTCTGGGTAGTCGTGAGGCTATTAGATAACCGGAACCTGGAAGGGACCCACCCCAGGCGATCCAACTTTAGGGTAACAAATATAAGGTACCAACAGAATTAAAATAGGGGGGCAATCAAACAGGGAGACAGAACTTCAGCACAGGTTGCAATTAATTTGTGATTGACTTTGTTGTTACAGAGAATATAACAGAAGGCCATTGCTAATGTTGACCACGACAATCTCTCCTGGGGGAGGATGTAGCCCATATAGCAGAGAGACGAGGAAGAGATGGCATCGTTGGATGGTCTGCAGCGTTGATTTTTGAAAATGTACAACCTTTTTGAAAAAAATAACTTATCTCATCTTCTTTTTTTTATTATGTGCCAGGTGCATGGGAATGCAGGCCCCACAGCCCCACCCCCTCAAAACCCAACAGTTCCCAGTGAATAAATGACTAAACAACCGTATGACATTATAATGGCCTTGGCACTTTATTGGTATGCATACAAATTATATATAAACATTCCATATTTTAATTGAATCAATTTAAACATACCATATTGAGAATAAAATCTTTAATAACAGAAAAATCCCTGCGCAGTCTCAGGACTCGAGCAGATAAACAACTTGAAAAACTGTAAAGCTTTTCGGAGGTGACAAACTACATGAATGTGCCAGCCAACAGCAAGAAGCAGTGGCTGCTGCTGCCTTATATAGGGTCCATATGGTTCCGGAACCTTTGAGCCAGTCACCTGCTCCTCCTGGACCAATCAGAGCACACCTTGACACAGGTAACCTAAAAAGTTTAAAGGGGGAGTGACCCAGAAATACACATGCATTTTAATGTCATTTTTTTTATTATTATATTCTGGAGGGAAAGATAAGCAAAAAGGGGGGGGGGGCGCACAAACCCATGTGATTTGCGCCCTATTATGACATTATGTGATGGTGATAATCTTTCTCAGCATCACCTATAAAAAATTGCTGGGAAAGAGCTTTTGGTTTGTTGCTCTTAGCCATGGGCGTAGCGTGAAGGGATGCAGGAGTCGCCATTGCAACTCCGCGTTCAGCTCCAGAGGGCCCGCAGCTCCCTGCTATGAGCTGTCATCTTATATGCTGCATTTTACAATCACAAAATCCTGGAAATAGAATCCAGGTCGGCTCTGCCCTGTGTCTCCCAGCCTAGCTCTGTAATACAGTCCGGAGCTTCTAGTTTGCCTTCTCCCCAGAACCCCAAACCACACCCCTCCTCCACTCTCATTGGCTGGGGAAAAATTGTGCTTTTTCCTGTACAGAGTGGAGGACTGAGTGCTGCGGAACCTGGGACAGGTAAGTGTGGCGCTGTACTGCTGTATGCTGCTGATAAGTTCTGGCGACAGTGAGCCACCTCCCTGTCACAAAGACCCGTGTCTTTGTGTGTGCGAGTGTGCGAGGAGGAGGAAGAAGAGAGCAGTGCTGATAGCCGGGACAGGACGCATGTACCTGAGGTATGACACTGCTCTGCTCAGTCATGTCACTCAGTGTACCCCCAACCTGACATGTCTGCTCATGTGGAAACACTGACAATTTACCGACAATTTACAAAACACTGTAAATTTACAGACAATTTGTAAAAATCTGCCAATTTTACTGTGCCTGTAAGCCCTGGTTCATATTGATGCGATGCAGGAATTGCAGAGGATTCACTGCGTTTCCCTGCATCGCCCTGCATAGCAATTACACAACATCCATGCGATCTGCTGCGAATGTCAATTTTAGATTAACGACACCCCAAAACAGATTGCAAAACACATTGTGACTGCCAAAATCACCCATGCAATGCGATTCAGATGCAGGGAAAAAAAGGGTCCTGCACCATTTTTGTGCGGATGTGATTTGAGCCATACAAAATGTATGGCTCTTATCGCACCGCACAGACATTGCATGTGATGTAAACAAGAATGCTTTGCAATTCCTGTGTGAATCACATGCAGTGTTCTGCACGCACAAGTGTGAAACCAGGCTAAATGTCTGGGAATGGCAGCAACCGCCCATAAACAAAATATGGCCACAGGTCAGCTTGCAACTGCACATGCACAGTTCCAAAAGCAGCAAAGTGGTGTTTGGGCTCAGGGTGGGTGTGCTCAAGGTGGGCTGGCGTAGGCATAGTGACGTCATGGTGTTTGGCACCTTTTCTTTAATTCAAGGAGTGCTGCACTGAGACTCAGAGTTGAAAGAGGCAAAGGAATAGCTTATCCTCAGTGCCCTGTACCCAGCAAGAAATTACAGAGGTCAGTGTGAGTGCCACAACAGCTCCAGCCAAGAGGTCACACAGTTTGTGGGGGGGAGGGGGGTCAGGTCGCTTATGTAAGGGGGGGAGTGAATACACAAATATAAGGGGAGCACTGCACTGATATCAATCAAGCCTTTTATCAGTAACCCCCCCCCCCACACACTTTAGTGTATTCACTCCATGGAAGGTGGTCTGTGGTCACCGGCCATTAGAGAATGCAGCTTTCCCCCTTAGGCTGTATTTACACCTGAGCTTTTCTAAGTTGCATGTTTTTTCTGCACTTTTGTACAAGTACCCAATGTAAAAAAAAGCAGAAAAACTTCTGTAATCTGCCCCAAAGAAGCTCATGTTCTTTTTTGAGCTGAAGGTGTTTTTGAGGTGTTTTGCTTCAGGTGACATAACACTCAGATGTGAACAGGTGAAATTAAAATGAATGGGATTTTGCTTGTTGGGCATTTTTCAGGCGTTTTTTGGAGCGTTTTAGTCAGGTGTGAATGCAGCCTAACGTGGTAGTAGACTTTTTTTTATGAATGTCTCCTAAACCTGCACTGATTGAGCAGCAGCCGGTGACATTACTGTGAACTGTGTGCCACTGCAGAGACTCCTGTGCATGTCATCGTGGGTCATCCAGTCAGATGGCTGGAGTCCCCAAACCAGGAAGGAAGACCGAGTGAAGATGGAAGCATCTGCAGAGGTGACAGTGTGCCGCTGGAGGGCTTTGTTCTAAGGTAAGTCTTTCATAATGTGCTAGTATGCATTGCATACTAGCACATTATGCCTTTACCTTGCAGGGCTTGGATTTGTTTTTTGCTTGAAATACCTTTACAACCACTTTAAATCAGAGTCCTCAGTGTTCCCCTTTACAACATCAAAGTTTTCAGAATTCACATTTACATTGCAAAGGATCCTGATATAAAAAGGTTACACTATAGGCTGTGATGTAAGGGGGAATAATGCAGGGGGAACTGGGATTCTGTAAGAGGTGGGAGGCTCTGGTGTTCAGAGACCCCCTACATCAGAGTTTCCTTTTATTCCAGATCTCCCTAACATCAGGGACCACAGAGTTCTTATTTTACATCAGGGACCACAGAGTTTGCTTTTTATATCAGGGTCCACAGAGTTCTCCGTTTACATCAGGGTCCACAGAGTTGTCCTTTTACATCAGGGTCTACAGAGATCCCCCTTACACTGTAAAGGGTAACCCTGCAGACTCTGATGTAGGGGGGACTATGATGTAAGGGGAAACTCTGCAGACTCTGATGTAAGGGGGATCTTTTGAGGACTCTGATGTAAGGGAGAACTCTGAGCACTCTGATGTAAGGGGGAACTCTGAGGACTCTGATGTAAGGGGGAATGCTATGGACTCTGATGTAAGGGGGAATGCTATGGACTCTGATGTAAGGAGGAACTCTTGGAACCCTGATGTATAGGGACATGCTTGGGACTTTGATATAAGAGGGGACTCCAATGTGAATACAGGGTTCATTCTAACTGCTGCACTCTACATGTTGTTTTGTATGTTACTTACTCCTGGCCCCTGCACTCTATACATTATGTTGTCCTTTACATAGTGCTGACCCAGGTGTTCATTGTCCCAATAGTTTCTGGTTTTATTGAAGTTCTTTTTTAAAGCGTAACTACATGGCATCTGAGCTCCACAAACTAAAAACATTATTTAATTTACTTTTAATATTTAAAGTAAACACATCAATCCATCCATGTCTCCATGATTTATCACTTTGAAAAACACTTCCCTAGCATATCTTGCCGGGGCCATTATAATCCTTGTCAGACTCACATTTTAAGAAAGAAAGTGCCACTCACCTTAGCCAGTCCTTATATGGAGGCATACATTTAAAAGCCTTAGTCAATGCCAATCTTCGTGTTTCGCCCCCTGACATGTTTTGCCCCATCCAAAAGGGCTTAATAACTCTTTAGCCACTTATGCCCTGTACACACGATCGGTTCATCAGATGAAAACTCTCTGATGGATTTTTTCATCAGATATCCGATGAAGCTGACTTTCATCAGTCTTGGCTACACACCATCAGTTAAAAAAAAACGATCGTGTCAAAACGCGGTGACGTGAAACACTACGACGTGCTGAGAAAAATTAAGTTCAATGCTTCCGAGCATGCGTCGACTTGATTCTGAGCATACGTTGATTTTTAACCAATGGATTTCCCCACAGACGATCGTTTTTTTCTTTAATTTTTTTAACCATCAGATAATTTTTAAAACAGGTTCTATGTTTTTTCACCGATGGGAAAAAAACTAATGGGGCCCACACATGATCGGTTCGTCTGATGAAAACGGTCCATCAGACCGTTTTCATCAGATGAACCGATCGTGTGTACACGGCATAAGAGTATCGTGGTGCATATTGGAAAAATGTTGGCGCGCAGTGGAAGTGGCGGGTGGTAGTGGGGGGGGGGATCCAGGTCAACTTCTGCATCAGGGCCCATGGGCTTCAAGCTACGCCTCTGCTCTTAGTAATAGACTTAAGATAGTGAAACTATGAATCGAGTGATCTCATATCTCCCTACAGAATTCTGTGATTGCAACAGGTAAGTATTTCCAATTGTTCAGCTAAGTTCAACTCTGCACACCAACACTGAACAAGCCACAAACAACATTTTTTCTTGATTTGGAAAGGAGACCTAAATGTTGCACTGTAACTGGCACTAATATCAAATTGACAAATGGGCATAGAAAATCGTTTTTTGTATTCAGACCTAGTCAAAAATGTTTTCTTTGCAGACCTGGACACTTTGATTTTGGCGCTGATGTCCATGGTGTCAAAAAGGTAGACGTACGGTATATACACAAAATTGACTATATGTTAAATAAAAAGGGATACATACAAGTAAATGAGTTGTGTAAAATAAAAGGAAAAGCTAACAGATTACTATTTTGAGCCAAGAATAGGTACATGTGGAATATACCCCCATTTAGCAACAGGACCCAGGAATATTGACAGTTATTGAATATTAAACAGTGGACTATATACTGCATGGATAAAAGTACAGTTGTTGGCTACTGCATCTCACAAAAGGCCAACAATTACATGCTAAGGTAATCTCCACAGGAATGCTTAAACCTAGCAAAAGAAAATGATACTAAACAGAGAAGTGTAAATTGCCATAATTCATTCACGTAAATCATATCTATCATGCCACTGGATTTTTTTTTTAAATAAGTACATTTTCTGGCAGTGCTGTTGTGTGGTCACATAATATTTCCCTGTTCTTTGACATCTGTAGGGAAAGATCCTTGGGAGGGGCTTCTATTGCATCATCCTGATGTATGGTCTCTACAGTGTGAGTATGGGTCTAGCCAGCCCGGATTGGACACATTATTAAAACAAAAAACAAAAAAAGGTTTCAGAAGAATTCAAATTAAATTATAAATATGAAATAACTGTTTTACAGCTCAATATAAATCTTTATTTAACAGTTTCAGAAGAGAAATTCAGATTAAATGATAAATATCAGTTTTACAGCTCCATATAAATCTTTACGAAGCATCAATTGCGTATTTTTTGTGCATTAATATGTTAAAGGGCAAAGTCAAAGATGATTGACACTAACTTTAATTCTGTTCAGACAGCATCTGCATCCAAGGCAGTTTTTTTTTTTAACATGTATTAGCAATTACATTTGATATATGTAATACTGATTCATATTGCAACTACGTTTTTTTTTGTGAGTTTCTTAGTGAACGTGATCAATAGGCCTATTATATACCACCCTCCATAGTGTCTAGTAGTTGGGGGAAATGGAGGAGGAGGGAGGAAGTGAAGTGTCATTTACCACTCTGAATACGCCCATATGTGTGACTTGTGGGCTGCCCGGTTAAAAAAAAACAAGGAGATGAACAGCTTAGAAGGCAACTGAAATTAGAGTGGCATTAATAACACAGAGCCAAATGGCTACTCACAAATGATGAGAAGTAAAAGACGTATATAGTGCAATAGATGGTTCAGTCTCACTCGGTAATCCAGATGATTAAATGAGGCAGCAGTCAGTGTCAGCTAGGCATGAAAGTCAGTGACTGCTGCCTCATCCATACCATAACTATCTCGATTACCGAGTGACACCGGGCCATCTATTGCACTATATACGCCTTTTACTTCTCATCATTTGTGAGTCGCCATTTGGCTGTGTGTTATTAATGCCACAATAAACTTTCAGTTATACTCCACTTAGATTGGCGCACCTTTTCTTATTTACCATATCTTCCAGAGCCTGCTTTTACTTTATTGGTAGCTGCTGCTAGAGCTTGACTACGATTTATTACATCGACTTTTGGACATTTTATTGGACTATTTATTTTACTTTAGACTATACCCTAATAATCCTTGTGCCATCTACCTTTTTTCACAACTGAAATTAGAGCATGCTCCATAGAGGTCACCAGTGTCAGGAGAGTGTAAATGCTTCTATTTCACAAAGCTTTGCTCAATCAGGGTGCAATGTATGCTGGTTGTTAAGGAGCGGGGCCAGGAAGATGGCTGCGGTGTTCTTTAACAGCCAATGAAACACTGACAGCTGAACACAAAAAAAAAAAGTGGCGGTTAAAAAAAAATAAAGAAAAAAAAAACGGCAGGTCTTTGGGTCTGGTATGGATTTGGGGGGAAACCCCAAGTCAAAATAAAAAACATAGTGTGGGGTCCCCTCCAAAATCCATACCAGACCCTTATCCGGCCATGCAGCTTGGCAGGTCGGGAAAGGGGGGAGGATGAGTAAGTGCCCGCCTAAACCATACAGGTCACATGCCCCCAAAATGGAGGGTGGGTGCTTTGGGGCGGGGGGGCTCTGCTCTCACACCCTAAAGTACCTTGTCCCCATGTTTTCCCGACTACCTTGGGCTGTGATTGTTGGGGTCTGTAGGTGGGGGCTTATCAGAGTCAGGAAGCCCCCTATAACAAGGGGGGCCCCAGATCCTGGCCTCCCCCTTTTGTGAATGAGTATCGGGTACATAATACTCCTATCAATTCACCAAAAAGTGGCAAAAAGTAATAAACACAAAAGACAGTTTTTGACAAATCCTTTATTTAAAAAAAAATTGTGTCCCTTGATGTAAATCCATCGTCAATCACACCGCCCACTGACCCGAAAAATAAAAAAAATTAAAAACACTCCTGCATCCTGGGAGGCCTCCTGGTGAATGCCTCCTCTCCGCTTTGGCATTTCTTATCTAGGTGGCCCTGCCCCTTACCTATAAATGTCAATTGGTGGCCTTGCCCCCATGTGACATCACATGCCCGGCATGCATCAGTCCATGATGTCAGAAGGAGGTGGTACCTCCGAGTGATGTAGCTAGGTGGCTCCGCCCCTTACCTATATAAGAAATGTCAAAGTGCAGAACAGGCAGTCGCCTTTTATTATTTTTTGGGGTCAGCAGGTGGGGTGATTAACAATGGATTTACTATTTTTTGTATTCTCTCATGTTTTTTACTTTTTACCACTTTTGTGGTGAATGGGTAGGGGTATTATGTACCTGATGCTCATTCACATGGGGGGTGGGATCTGGGGCCCCCTTGTTAAAGGGGGCTTCCAGATTCCGATAAAAAACAGACAACCACAGCCCAGGGTTGCCGGATGCCGGCAATTGCAACCACTGGGATTTGAGTTGTTTTTTTTCTTTAGTAATGTCCTTTTTGGTGCAGCATATTTTATGCATGCTACAAATGCACCACATTAAAGGCACATTATGAGGACCCCCTAGGGAACTATATTTAATGGAAGATTTAATTTATTTTTTTGCACTTTAAATATAATTCATTAAAATCTCTTCTCCTGCAAAAACGTTGCTTTTAATTATTATTTTTTTATTATTATTGATAAATGTCCTCCATGCAAACCCCCCGAACCCTTTTTATGGCAAATTACTTGAATAAAAGTCTTCAAAATGGGCACTTTTGATTTTTTTTCTGTTCAGCTTCCATAGACTTCAATGGAGTTCGCTGTTCAGGTTAGAACATTTCCCCTGTTGTGGAGTTCTGCTGCGATATGAACAGGGGGGTGTTCTATAATAACAATATGAGTAACCTTCATTTTTCGACTGAAGGAGGCTATCTGACTATACGTAAAGCTTTCCGTAGACGGAATGTGAAATTTTTGCTGAATAGATGTAAAGGGCATCATTTTGTGATCTACTGTAATATCTGCCAAGGATAGTATCCCATTTTCAATCCACCGGTGTACTCTCAAGTTAGGTATCAGCCACCTAATAGACTCCAAAGGTATGGGAACCCTGACCGTTGGATAGCATGCACTTCCCTCCACGTTAACTTTGGGCCAAGCTTCACATGCTGCTTGAATAGTAGGGTGGTCTTCAACCTGTACTTCCGTTGATAAAGCGGAGGCCACAAGAAGAGAAAGTGGTGAAAGGGCATGAAGCCTAGCAAGTTCTAGTTGGCACCAAGGTTTAACCACTGGTTTATCAAACCAGTGTTTAAGCTGGTCAATAACAACCGCTGTGAAATAGTCTTTTAGTATTGGTAGACCCATACCACCTGCAGATTTATGTTTAGTCTGTATGTGAAGAGAACATCTGGCTCTGCTCCCCCCCCATACGAAGTTCGACAGTTGTTTTTGCATTATGTTAAAGAAGGAAGAAGGGACCTTAATGGGCAGTGCTCTAAAGACGTAAAGCAATTTCGGTAATAACAACATTTTGTAAGCTGCTAATCGGCCAGACCAGGACAAGTAATATCTCCCAAGACGCAAGATTTCTTTTTGAAATTTATCGATGAGTGGCACATAGTTTAATTGGAATAAATTTGCTATAGGAGAGGTGAGTTCAATACCCAGATACGTAATAGATTTTTTAGTCCAGGGGTATGGAAGTAACGTTTGAATCTGTCTCTTTACTTCCTTAGGGATCGAAATGCCCAATATGTTTGATTTAGCTGCGTTGACTTTATAGTATGATGCTCTACTAAAGTCCTGGAGGACATTGTGAGCTGCGGGCAGGGACACTTTCGGATTAGAAAGTGACAAGATCACATCATCAGCAAACAATGAAATCTTGTGCTGATGCGATTGCGAGGATATACCCTGAATAAGGGGGTCAGATCTTACCCTTTCTGCCATAGGTTCCATTATCAATGCAAAAATTAGAGGGGACATAGGGCAGCCCTGCCGGGTCCCATTTGTAATGTGAAAATTTTTGGAAAACATGCCCTCTGTATAAACATAGGCCGACGGTGACGAATACAGCGCCAAAATTGCATCTCGCATCGGGCCAGAGAAGCCAAATTTAGACAGCACTCTCTCAAGGAACCCCCAGTGGACTCTATCGAAAGCCTTCTCTGCATCCAGTGTAAGAAGCAGAGAAGGCTCTCCCCTCTTTTCGGCTATATGTTGAATATTCACCATTCTCCTAGTAGCATCCACCGTTTGTCGGCCCGAAACGAAACCCACCTGGTCATAATTTATCAGTTTGGGTAGCACATCTGACAATCTGCGCGCTAAGAGTTTGGCATACAGTTTCACGTCCGCATTTAATAGGGAAATGGGTCTGAAGTTTTGAGGCAAATTAGGCTCCTTACCCGGTTTTGGTAGGGTAATTATAGTGGCTGTAAGCATCTCCGGTGGGAAAGATACTCCTGCTATTGCGGCGTTAAATACTTGTTGAAGGTGTGGGGACAAGACATCACCAAAAAATTGATAATACTCTGAAGTGTAGCCATCTGGGCCTGGGGATTTATTATGTGGGAGAGTTTTAATTATCTGTTCTATTTCCTGAGAGAGAATTGGTAAATTCAATTTATCCAAGTCAGTTTGTGAAATTGTGGGCAGGTCAATGGATTCAAGAAAGTCCGAAATTATGGCGTCTGTAGGTTGGGGAGTATTGGGATCATCTTTAAGGTTATAGAGAGCTTCGTAATAATCACTAAAGGCATCCGCAATCTCTTTGGGATTCATAACTCTAGTTTTACTCTTGGGATTTAAGATATGAGATATCTTCTGTTTAGTAACCTTTTCTTTTAATTGGTTAGCTAGCACTTTCCCTGCTCTATTCCCATATCTATAGGATTGGGCCTTTAGGGAACGAAGTTGATAGTCATGCTGAGATACCAAGAGCACTCTTAAATCATGTCTTGCAGTAAACAATTCATCCCTTATTGTCTGAGTGGAGAGTTGCTTGTTAATAGTTTCTAATTGGTTAATAGTAGTCAATAAATCATTAAGCTTTTTCGATTTCTGACGTTTGAGCCTAGAGCTCATCTGAATAAGTAGACCCCTGACATACACTTTATGAGCATTCCATAGCGTGAAAGGATCGCTAACCGAAGGGCCATTAATAGCAAAAAATTCAATGAGAGATGTGCGTATTTTTTCAAAATTTGCTGGTTTGGACAGTGTGTGAACGTCCATACGCCATCTGTTAGCCCTGGTTTCGGTCCGACGATCCCCCACCACCATGGAAATTGGGGCGTGGTCAGACCACGTTATGCAATGAATGCTTGAATCAACAATATTCTGCAAGATAAACTTATCCACTAAAAACAAATCTATGCGAGAATACGTTTTATGCATGTTAGAAAAAAAAGTGAAGTCCCTTTCCGAGGCGTGCTGGCACCTCCACACATCATACAGGCCCGAGGACGAAATGAAGCAGTTTAATGAGGCTCTTTGATGTTTAGATTTAGTTCCACTCGATAGATCCATATCTTTGTCAGGAATCAGGTTAAAGTCTCCACATAAGATAATTGCACCTTGTTTCATAGAAGACACCTTCTTCCATATTTTCTGCAAAAATTTCAGTTGCTTTGTATTAGGAAGATAAACGTTGACCAGAGTAAAAACGATATTCTCAAGTTCACAGATCAAGATAATATACCTGCCCGCAGTGTCTGTAAATACATCCAGTTCTTTAAAATGTATAGAGTCTCTGATAGCTATTGCTACCCCTCCTTTTTTAGTAGGGCCGTTTGCAGTATACACATGAGAAAACATGCGGTGTTTGAAAGTAGGGGGCTTAAGTGAGCAAAAATGCGTTTCTTGAATGCAAAAAACTTCGCTCCGGAGTCTAATAGCTTCTTTCCATGCCATTTGCCGCTTTTGAGGACTATTCAGTCCTTTAACATTGAGAGAAGATATATTGATGGGCATGGTGAAACAAGAATTGACCGCTAGAATGCAATAAATAGGTACGTGCAGGAATAGAGAAGGTTACCTGGCAGTAGATGAGACGTTGGGTATCCCTCGGAAGGTAGATCCTCTACAATCGGAGTTACAGTTTGTTGAGTTTGGAAGATAGGTCTGGTGAATCTTATACAATTACCCTGCTGAATTCCTCCAAGGAAAAGGAAAGGAAAGAAAAAGAAAAAAACAAATAAAACACAATGCGATTCTAATCAGAACCTGTGCGGTAGGACAACCGCTCAACTTTGGGGGTCAAGACAAAGGGACAAATAACAGAGCTATCCCCTGGACCAATCGAGAGACTGGTAATTAGATCATGAGAACTCAAAAATTAGCCTGTCTCGGCATCCGAGCAGTCTCTAGGTGAGGTAGGCGTTCCAGGACGGGTTCCTCCCGCATTGCCAGATGGAATAATTTGCCAGTTACGTAAGAGTTTCAAACCTTCCTTGACACTAGAGATTGTGTGGGAAGTGCCATCTTTGGTTATCAACAATTTCGCCGGGTAGATCCATCTATACACTATTTGGTGATTGAGCAGCGGCTTCGTAACATTAGCCAGTTCCCTGCGTCGTTGCATAGTGAATGCAGATAGATCCGTAAAGAATGACAGTTCCTTTATGTCAGAAGGCATATTCTCTCGATCTCTGACCGCAGCCATGAAATGATCTTTAACGTGGAAAAAATGTATCCTGACAATGGCATCCCTTGGTAGATGCGAAGCAATGTGTTTAGGCTTAGGAAGTCTGTGGATTCGATCTATAACAAGGTCATTCAGAGGAGCGTCAGGGAGTACTGCTTTCATAACATTGAGAAAGTAATCCTTCAGATCAGGAGGTTTGATTGTTTCAGGGATTCCTCTTATTTTGACATTATTCCTCCTAGACCTATCCTCTAAATTTGCCAGTTTTTGTTGGATCTGTAAGATCTCTTCATCTCTATCATTATGGGCATCGACCATGTCATTGAAAGTGGAGGCAAATTCACCCATTTTTGTTTCAACATGATAAACTCTCTGATTGACTGCGGAAATTTCAGATTTGAATTGGCTTGTTAGTGCAATAATGTCAGCATGCAGTGTAGATCTTAGTGATACCAACATATCTTTCAAAGTGGTGTCCATGACTGGCCTATTAGCAGTGGGAAAGTCAGAAATGGAATCCTGCAATTCCCTGGTATCATCAAGAGACGAGTTCAGGCTTACCTCCAGGCCTTCTGCTTCCGGATAATCTTGCAGCTTCTGTTTGCTTTTGGCTGGGCTAGAAGATGCCGATGGAGGTTGAGGTATGTGACCTGTTTTCCCCTGCTTGGTAGTGTTATGGCCGGGTGAAGGAGTAGAGAGCGACCCTCGCTGTACATTAGATCCGTGTGCGTTCCCCCATCGCTCGTCGCCGCCATCTTGGCTGGTGTAGCGGCGCTGCATGGCAAAGAAGTCGGGCATTTTACCCGGTTGTTTGGCCTCTTTTCTCCTGCTGGCTGACATCCTGAGGGTCTCCCAAGTCTCCCGCAGTCTTCGGTGCCAGAAACGAGGCTTTTAGTCGCCGTTGTAGTCTCTCGTTGGTCCGTCGTGGAGAGGAGCTGCGTTACACAGCAGCCATCCGCTCCGCCGGCTAGACACGCCCCCCAACAGGGGGGTGTTCTGTCCATCCTTAGATACTATTATTGAGTTATGCCTTTAGTGATTGTGACACTTACAGCAGGGCCATCTTAATAGCATCATGGGCCCCTGCGCAAAGTAATGCTCTGGGGCCCCTACAATGGTAACAGCAAGAAACAGTGAGAAAATACATACATAAAAGTAACAAAGCTGTCCTGTGCATATAATATATACAGTATATATTAGATTGATGCCTCCCCAGCAGTATGGCCCCTCTACGCCCCAGATATCCCCCCAGCACTCTGACCCCTCTACACCCCAGATATCCCCTCAGCACTCTGACCCCTCTACATGCCAGACATCCCCCCAGCACTCTGACCAATCTACATCTCTGATATCTCCCCAGCACTCTGTAGTACCCCCTTTTTCAGTGAAGATACAGTGCATGTAAACTTTTGGCTCTCTGTCCACCTCCAGCACTGGACTCACCTACACCAATCAAGCAAGCAGAAGGAGGGGTAGATGAGGGAGCCTCCCTCCGGGCATTCCAAGCCTTTTGGTGCAAACAGTGCTAGACAGCTGGGCTCACCATGACACCACAATGCTACTTCCGCAGGTGGGCTCTCAGTACTGACTCCAGGTCCTACCCCACACCCTTCGAGTCCCAAGCATTCAAGCTGCATGGGGCAGGGCAAAGCATCACTGGCGTTCCAGCCCTGCCGGCTTTGAAATAGGTATTCTGCACAGCACAGAGCACCGCTTCCAGCCTGCCTCCCCTGTGTATCCATCACTCTCAGTACCATCATGGGGCCCCTAATTTCGGAGCAGCATGGGCTCAAGGACCAGCTGCTTTGGGAAAAGTGCAGGGGCCCCTTATGCAGCTGGGGCCCCTGGGCAGTGCCCAGGTGTGCCCTCTCATTAAGACAGCCCTGACTTACAGTATTATTTACACAGAGGCACACAGATAACTAGCTCAATTGTTTTGGTCCCAGAAAGACTCAAATTATTAGTAACTCATATCCCAAGGCTTCTATATTTAATTTATTTTTAAATCTTTTAGCCCAACCAGTCTTTTACATTAATTATTACAGTTACTGTTTACAGCATGGGATGTGCATTATGAGTTATTAAACTTTGTTGGAACTGCAATCTCGCATTGTGATTAGATATGCATATCAAATAACAAGATCCTGTATAATAATAATGAAATAAAAAGATGAAAGACACTGCTTTCCCTGAAACCAGTACGTCTACTAAAACTTTTGAAGAAAGCTTTTGCTAACTGTCCCCTGCTGTGAGCATATCCTCCTTAAGCATAGTGGGGCTAAATACTATTTACATGATATCATTAGTCTCCATGATGCCTAATTGGTAACCCACGATACACTGAATTATGATGCTGGAGAATGACATGCACTTTAGCAGTTTTACTTATCCTACCATCCCTGCATTCTGATTAAACGTCAGTTGTGAGGAGGACTTGTTTTACTGGTAATCAGGAGTGTCAGACAAAGGGATCTCCAGCTGGACACAGTGTTGCTGATTTACTAAAACTGGAGAGTGCAAAATATGGTGCTGCTGTACATGGTAGCTAATCAGCTTCTAACTTTATCTTGTTAAGCAAAATGGCAACTGAGCATAGTCACCAAAGCGAGATGAGAGGATTGTAACTACTTTCACTACTCTTAAAGCAGAGTTCCACCCAAAAGTGGAACTTCCGCTTTAAGCACTCCTCACCCCCTTACATGCCACATTTGGCATGTCATTTTTTTTTAGTGGGACTTCCTGTCCCACTTCCTCCTTCCTCTTCACGGCCACCTAGGCAACTCCTTCTCTCGCCCTAGACGACCCCTCCCTGCCAGCAATCTTCTGGGACGAGTCACAGGTCCAATAAGATTGTCTGGCCAACAGCAGAGCACGACTCGCACATGCACAATGAAGCCGAAAGCTGTCACAGCCGGGTGCCCACAGTTGCTATGACGACGCCATGGAGAGGAGCAAGGCTCTGGGCACCCACATCACTGGACCGTGGGACAGGTAAGCGTCTGTTTATTAAAAGTCAGCAGTTACACTTTTTGTAGCTGCTGACTTTTAATAAATAAAAAAAGGGGTGGAACTCCACTTCAAGGAAAGGAAGTTGAATGATCTTTATATATATATATTTTCACTATTAGGTGGCAGCGCGCAGCCATATTGTTTATTTCCAACACTGGTTTAAAAAGTCTAAATACCATTTTTAAATACCTAAAATTGTGGTCCTGTTACATTGCAGGCCCAAGCCATTTGTTTACTTCCTGCGGGGTCCTTCTTTGCCAGCCCATGTTGCTGCCTCATTTCCTATTGCTGTCCATAACAGGATCTTCTCAGGATACAAAAGAGAAGTGACATCAGCCTGAGGCAAAAGTAGGGGACCAACTGGCAAGAGACCATCTGCATTACTGAATTGGCAGTCCCCTATATTAAAATGGTGGTGGCAAGAAACCTGGGAGCGGTTTCCAGTAAATTGTAACTTCACCGGGTAAGACAAAAAAAGAAAAAAAATCCTGTATGGGTTACATGGGAGGGGAGAGGGTTGTACTTTTATTTTTTTTATTTTTTATAATAATATAAAAAAAAATATTTGCGCAGAAATTGAATCCAATGAAAACACCACAAAGAGACCACTGTTACTGGGAAAAGAGGTAGAAGGTAAAGATGGCTATCTTCTGTTTATAAATGTACTCTTATTTACTGAAATGTTGGAATATACTGTACCAGTGAGAATGCTATTACACTGGCTGACTGACTCACAAACCCCTGAGAAGCAACTCTGTTGCCAAGCTGAAATTACAATTAAGAACTTAAAAAAAAAAAAAAGAAGAAAGTGAATACTTACCCACCACTTGTGCCACTGAACACAACTCCAATGAAAAAAGCAAACCTACTGTGGGTTGAGGCATTTTTTGAATCCTTGTAGTATTAATTTCCTGATCTCCCACTGGACTCAGCAGTTTCTGCCAGCCACCATATTATTATTGTGCCCTGTATGTGTTGGTGGGTGAAAACGCTGAGCACAGCAAGACACAAGGCGGTTGATACTACCTGAAGTGTAGGTTTCTAAAGAAGGCTTATATAACGAATGGCCTTATATAATAATGAATCTGGAAACACAAAGAACAATACCCCCTAGGCTTTGTGTGAAAGACCCTTCTCTATTTTTTGTTGTATGATCTACAAAAACAGACGGTATTCTACAGTTTTAGGTTCTTGTGCCTATACTTGGTTTGTAGTATATGGGCCAGATTCAGGAAGTATTTACGCCGGCGTATAATTTCAAATGTGCGCCGTGGCATCTTTGCATCGATTCACAAAGCGACATATGCTGAAAAACATGGCTTTAGCCGTCCAACTTAACTTGCCTACGCCGACGTATCGTGGGCGCATAGTTACGCTGGACGCATTTTGTGTTCCCATTATAAATATGCAAATAAGTAAGATACGCCAATTCACGAACGTAGATGCGCCCGGCCGCTTCATATACGCGCTTTGCGTAAGGGTTACGTCCAGCGTAAAGTTACCCCTGCTATATGAGGCGCAGCTAATGCAAAGGTATGGGCCAGTGAATGATGCCGTCGAATTTTATGTTGTTTACGCCTTTAACGTAGTAGGCATTCTATCCGACGTGATTGTGAGCATGCGCACTGGGATACATCCACGGACGGCGCATGCGCTGTTCGTTCGGCCCATCATTTGCATTGGGTCACGGTTCATTATAATAAAACATGCCCACTGCCTTGCTACTTTGAATTACGCGGGCTTACGCCAGCCCATTTACGCTACGCCACCATAACTTAAGGAGCAAGTGCTTTGTGAATACAGCACTTGCCTCTCTAAGTTATGGTGGCGTAGTGTAAAGAAGATATGCTACGCCTGCACAAAGATACGCCCGGGTACGTGAATCTGGGCCTATGTGTTTTTTTATAGCTTGTTACAAAATAATGAGATAGGAAGATATTTATATCAACACAGGAGCCATACACCTACAAGTATTTTTCTGTAAGGGGTTGCGTTACACATCTTAAGTGCGTTAAGAAATAAATGTCATGTTATATTTATCTGTGTAAAGCGTTACAGTATAATAAGGACTAATAATAAGGTCATTAAAGAAGAGCAAGAAATGGGGGTTGGAAGCATGCATCATACTGTACTTTTAGTTGCTGATGTGATTAATTTGCTGTTTATTATAGTTACTTAATTCTGCTTTACTTTACAAACCCACTAAATACACACTTGCACACATTTAGTGATAAAACTATGTATTTAGTAGCCCTTCAACCAAAAATTAAAAACAATAAATTCCAAGTAAAAAAAAATCTACAAAACCTATTATACAGGATTTTAATGGCACAGTTTGTGTAGTGCTCTACAAAATTATGGGAGACGGCACAGTTACAATACCGTTCAATACAAGAAAGATCACAGGGTTAAGAATCCTATGGAAATTTTTAAAATTCTGACAAATACAGTAGTTGTTTTCCACCTTTATAATATATTGATTTCACGTAAACTAACCTGAAGAAAGATCTACTTTATCTGCTTCATTGTATGAAATTGGAAGCAGAAGAGCAGAACAGGCAGCTGTATAGATATACGCCATTCTAATACTGTACATATTCTCGTAGTGCCTTATAATACAATTTCCTTCGGCTTTATACTGACAATAGGTTACCTTCTCAATGCTGGATTATACAGCTGTGATCATATGTTTACATACCCTGGCAGAATTTATGATTTCTTGGCTATTTTTTAGAGAATATGAATGATAACACAAAAACTTTTTTTAACTCATGGTTAGTGTTTGGCTGAAGCCATTTGTTATCAATCAACTGTGTTTTACTCTTTTTAAATCATAATGGCAACAGAAACGACCCAAATGACGCTGATAAAAAGTTCACATACCCTGGTGATTTTGGCCTGACAACATGCACACGAGTTGACACAAAGGGGTTTGAAGGGCTATTAAAAGTAACTATCCTTACCTGTGATCTGTTTTCTTGTAATTAGTGTGTCTGTATAAAAGGTCAATGAGTTTCTGGACTCCTGACAACTTTCGTACAGTACTGCACTGATGTTTCTGGATTCTGAGTCATGTGGAAAGAAAAATAATTGTCAAAGGATCTGCAGGAAAAGGTTGTATAGAACAGCAAAGGGATATCAAAAGATATAAATATGGTATGCTGCGCTGCATAGATTGACAAATCAACAGTGAATGATGAAAAGGTAATGAAAAAGTGTCCTTATGCACTAAACACAAAAAAACACATAAAAACATAATAATTGAATAACCAACACCAGGTGACCCAATGTACATCTAGTAACACCAAAGAAAAAATTGTGATGAATAACAATATTAAAAGTTCATAAGGTGTCGATTTCCAAGCGCCTCCAAGGTAAGTCACAGCTTAAGTAAGTTCAAAAGATGTCCCAGAGAGTTGTGTCTATGCAGGATAGAAGAGAGCCTCCACATCCACCTCTTATTTAAAATCTGCTTACCAGATACATTCGATCTGTAAAAGATCAACAGTGCGTCTGGCTCAGTTGCCTTTGCAAATTTCAAAAGGTTTCCTGTGTAGGTCTCCTATTCCTGTCTCAACTGGCTGGGTCTCAAGCAAATCACTCCCAATAAGGTGGCTCAAGAGGGAAAGAAAAGGGATACTGACATAGAGTAGTAACGTTTAAAATAAGATTTAATTAGAAAAATCGTTGCACTTACAATTGTCGAATATAAAAGAGCATATAAATAGTTAGCCGGCCGACTCTCACAATCCGCCCGTCCTTCCGGATGGTCGTGAGGATAAAAGCAATAGTGACGTCAGCGCGCCGTTCCTCTCTACGCGGTTTCGTCCAATAGCAGACTTCTTCCAGGGGCACTCTCACAATCCGCCCGTCCTTCCGGATGGTCGTGAGGATAAAAACAATAGTGACGTCAGCACGCCGTTCCTCCCTACGCCGTTTCGTCCAATAGCAGACTTCTTCCAGGTTCTTTTATATTCGACAATTGTAAGTGCAACGATTTTTCTTATTAAATCTTATTTTAAACGTTACTACTCTATGTCGGTATCCCTTTTCTTTCCCTCTTGGGCCACTTAATTGGGAGTGATTTGCTTGAGACCCAGCCAGTTGAGACAGGAATAGGAGACCTACACAGGAACCCTTTTGAAATTTGCAAAGGCAACGGAGCCAGACGCGCTCTTGATCTTTTACAGATCTAATGTATCTGGTAAGCAGATTTTAAATAAGAGGTGGAGGCTCTCTTCTATCCTGCATAGACACAACTCTCTGGGACATCTTTTGAACTTACTTAAGCTGTGACTTACCTTGGAGGCACTTGGAAATCGACACCTTATGAACTTTTAATATTGTTATTCATCACAATTTTTTCTTTGGTGTTACTAGATGTACACTGGGTCAGCTGGTGTTGGTTATTCAATTATTATGTTTTTATGTGGGTTTTTTTTGTGTTTAGTGCATAAGGACACTTTTTCACTACCTTTTCATCATTCACTGTTGATTTGTCAATCTATGCAGTGCAGCATACCATATTTATCTCTTTGTTTATCTGGCAATTTTGCTGCAGCAGCACCCACGTCCACATCACACATGATTAATACTTTTTTTCATTACTAATTAATCTTTGTTATATTTAGACCTGCGCAGTATTTTTCACTGTTTCCACATATCAAAAGATATCCAAGGAATTGAGAATGCCAATCAGTGTGTTCAAACTCTAATCAAGAAGTGGAAAATGAGGGCTTCTGTTAAAACCAAAAATTGTTCGGGATTTAAAGAAAAACCCACAAATAACTTCAGGTGAAATACAGGACTCTCTGAAAACATGTAGGTCAAATTTTGCAATTCTATATGGGGTTGGGTAACATCCAAGTAAAATTGTTTGCATTAGTTCCCATAGGTTCACAATTTTGGTTGCAGCATATGAGGCGCTGAGTGCTTTTTGCCATTGGTCAGGGGTATAACTGGCCCCCAGCTCATTTTGCCACGCTAGTATGTTGGAGGTTTTATGATACATCTTTATCATTAAGCATTTTGTAAAACAAGGATATAAACTTAGTTCTAGTGTTTGTGTTGGTATATCTAACGGATTGACCCGTGACAACCAGAGATGTTGGAAGGATGAGAGATACTCCTGTGCCAGCGGCACTAATAATTCTTGGGTAGAAATCCACCCTGTGCCCTTTTGGGTGTAGGGTGGCTAATAGGATCATAATTCATGTATTACATGAGATGGGACATTAATAATAATTCATATTGCAGGACTGGAATATTAAAAGGTGTTCCTACTTGATATCTGTTGCACAGAAAAGGGACATTACAAGCTTATTTAATGCTTAGCTCAGGCTTTTGAAATGTTAAGTGAAGCCGAGCTTGTGAAATATCTTTCAATCTGTTGAAAAGGTGTTAATTGCATCTACTCCTAGACAATACATTGTCTATGGTACACAAAGGTGTCAGAGACAGTACATCTGTCTAGAATGTGATTGAGGTTCCTTATATGGGTGTGAAGATTATCTGTGATTGTGTATTATTCAAAAGGGAAAATCATTGTGTGAGAGTATTTTGTTTTGATGTCATTATCTACAGGAATGTCATTCTCTCTGAGTTAAGTCTATTGATGATGCGGTGCCGACATGTCTAGCTACGATTAGATAATTAGCCTCAGTGTGTGAATAGGGGGGTGGGGACTGCATTGTCCTGTGATTACTTGTACTGTATAAAAAAGCTGACAAGAGACCAATAAAGTGTTCATATTTTTGGAAGCAAGTACAGAGCAGTAGTCTTGTCTTGATTATGGGAATTGATATGGATCGTGTATGTAGTATTGTCGGAGTGTGTCAGATAAGCTTGTCGTGTTGGATGGAAGGTCGTAAATGGTGGTGACCGTTACAGTATAGTATTGGGCTATATTCCATTGTAAGGACAAAGTGGTAGTCAGATTTGAGCGGATAAAATAGGTAATTTGCAAGTAGGTATAATAGTCATTGTCAGTCAAGTCATACTCTATCTGTAGGGATCTAAAAGTTTTAGGAGTCCTATCATCTACTTCCCTAATCCCTTTATTTATCCAACTGCCAACAGTCAGGTTAGGAAAAATAGTAGTTATGCTCTATAGTGGTTTATGAAATTATAGTGTTCTTGGTTTCTCTTGGAGAGGAATAGTGTTGCTCACGAATATTCGCATTGCGAATATTCGCTACGAAAATTGCATATTCGAGTATTCGCGAATAACTCGAATATTGCGGCGAATATTCGTATTTTTTTCAAATTTATTTTTAAAACAGATCACATCCTAGTGATCTCCATCGACGTCTAAAAGCATTGCTGGTATGATTAGAGAGAGACCCTGGGCCGAGTAGCCGATTCTTTTATGTTGCCGAAAATTTGCATTGCTACTCGGCCCTTCTTTTGCATCAGAGCCAATCAGAATAACTCGAATATTCGACAAACGGAATATTGCGCGATTATCTTCTCTGCCCTTCTTTTGCATCAGAGCCAATCAGAATAACTCGAATATTCGGCAAAAGGAATATTGCGCGATATTCCTTTTGCCGAATATTCGAGTTATTCTGATTGGCTCTGATGCAAAAGAAGGGCGGAGAAGATAATCGTGCAATATTCCTTTTGCCGAATATTCGAGTTATTCTGATTGGCTCTGATGCGCCCTTCTTTTGCATCAGAGCCAATCAGAATAACTAGAATATTCGACAAACGGAATATTGCGCGATTATCTTCTCCGCCCTTCTTTTGCATCAGAGCCAATCAGAATAACTAGAATATTCGGCATAAGGAATATTGCGCGATATTCCTTTTGCCGAATATTCGAGTTATTCTAATTTGGCTCTGATGCAAAAGAAGGGCGGAGAAGATAATCGCGCAATAGGAATAGTGCGCGATTATCTTCTCCGCCCTTCTTTTGCCCCCTTATTCTCCTTTCTTTTAAGTAGAGTTTGTGTAGAGTTAGTGTTTAGTGCATATTAGTTTAGTAATACAGGAAATGATCTCCGTTCATGAGAATTTCGCAATCATTTTCGCATTAGGGAAATTTCGCATTAGCGAAATCTCGCACATTTTTTTTGGGATAAAATATCACGAATATTCGATATTAGCGAATATTCGCGAATATTCTTCTATATATTCGCGCAATATCGCGAAATAGAATATGGCATATTCCGCTCAACACTAGAGAGGAAGTTAGTAGTGCAACCCAGGCCTGCAGGGAGGATAGTACAGTAGGGGATAGGGTCGTGTTCTGTGGTCTACAATAATGGCTCGTGAGAAGGAGGTGGTACAGATTATTTCCACGTACTTGAGAGCTTTCCAGCTCTGACCACCGAGTATCTTGAGATGTAGGGAACCATGTTTTAATTTGAGCTAAAGTTGCAGTAGTGTGGTCGTCCTTTAGTATTACCATTCCTACCCCTCTTGCCTTTCTGGTGTTAACCAGTTTTGAAAAGGTGCATCTTGCCCTCTTTCCTTGCTATAGGCAGTTGTTAATTTTTGACTGGGCTGTTGTCACAAACTACGGTGAACGAGAGTGAACCACAACTGCGGTTAGGGAAAGATTTCAATGCACTTCTCTATGTAATGTGATTTTCAGTACTGGACACCAGGCGTCACTCTAATCACAGAAAAATAGTTTGGGGGTTCTGTTGCAAATAATATCAATGTATGAATTCTGACCATCCTCTGATTCCAGTCAAACAAGCCAGGATACCTGCCCCCCCCTCCCAGGAATGGGATAAGTAAACTTGTCTCCAGGGAGTCTAGGAGGAGGACAGCTGTTGGGAAGTCTCCACAAACAAACAAACAAAAGACATTGATTATTACAAGGATCAAAGGAATTCCAGTGGCTAGGTACTGAATGAACAGGGATGTGAGTCATAAAATGCAATGATTGGTTGAACATCAGATGGTCAGGCAACATGGGAGGCGTTGCGAATGATTAATGAGTGAGGTTTGGTAAAAGGGTTTTGGTAGAGAACTTTCGGTCGCTCTATTCATTTGAATGCTGAAGTGGACTATCATCTGGAGGCCTATACTGAAGCCACATGGCCTAGGCCGCATGGAAGCCTGATCGATATTTTGGGCCTGGCCATGTGGCCAACAAGGAGGCCTAGCATTTTCCTTTTTCCATCAGGGCCAAGCCAGAAAGGACTGAACTTAAGTATCTTTCTATCTTATTTGCCAAAAATGTATTAGGTCATAGAGATTGATGTTAGTGATTGTATATTGTGCAATAGGAATTCTATGCTACAGCTTTGTTTACTATACAATAGACGCCTTTTGTTAGAATAAATATAACTGTTCAATTTCAAAGGTGTCTGTCTCATTAACTAACGATTAGCCTCAGGCCTAGAGCACACTTCGGCCGGATATACATTAGCAGATACAGGACTCATGCATGTTAATACAGATGCAATAGCTTATGTATAGGTATTACAAGTTACAGTAAAGGATAGATACATATAGTTAGCTGTTGTTGATATGGTTTTTATTTACTTCATAATGGCACCCTAGATCGTTGGACATAGAGTCTACAAACCCTAAGGTATTTTTGTTTTGAGTCCATTAAGCTAAGAGTCCTCAACCCAGAACTGAAATTTGTCGCAAGTTAAGGACAAGATTGCCGCTGGCTCGCGAATCTCGAAACCTTGCTTTGATGATCCAGGAAGTTCTGTAAAATCTCATCGGACGTTAAGACGGACAGAAAACGGTGAGATTCCTTGCTGATATGTTTATTTGTTAAGCGTTTGTATTGTAGTGTTCATGTGTGTTAGGCCTTTAACCAGTCACGGGTACTGGTGAGTGAGGGGAATGATCACCCCTGGATATGCGATATAGCCTGCAGATTGACAGGATAGACTACACATCGTTGCGGAAAAACTGGGACAAATATATATATATTTGGTATGATTTTTATTTTTTATTGAATTTTAAGTTTTATTTTTAGTTCATTTTTTTTTTTTTTTTGATACCCAGGTGAAAGTGAAAATAGCTTTCTGGTCCTATAGAGGATCAATGTGGCCTGCAATCTAAAAGGGCTAGAAATCAGTGATAGATAATCTACTGATGTTGGAAGAGCATTGATAGCTGTGCTCGGAACTCAAGTTTAAATAGCTTTAAAGAAAGTTTTTTTTTGTTTTTGTTGTCAGATGTGTATTGTCTAAGCAACTGGCCAAACTAGTGAAGCTAGTGGCAGATTAGCATAACAATGGATTTTCTTGGAAGACTACTTAATGAGAATGGTTTTAATACTGTACAAAAGAGTGCTATAACACATGAAGTCATGGATTTTGTGGGCAATGTAATGAATATAGCTAAGAAGTGTGATGCAGATGCGGGTAAACAAATTGAACAATTAGTAAATGAGAAATGTGTATTGGAAAAAAGGGTTAGTATGTTAGAGGAAACATGTATGTTGAGGGAACAGTGTATCGCATCTTTAGAAAAGAGAGAGGCTGTGAATGAATCTGCGATAAAAGTACTTAATAGAGAGTTACAAGAATGTAAAACTCAAATAGCACACAAGGATCTTTCTTTGGAAGCACAAGCAATGGAGAAAATGCACAGCCATTGTTGTGCTAACAAGGATACACAGCCCAGTGTGACAAAAGTGCAGGGAGAAGGGATGCTAATAGAAGAGCAACCAGTATGGTCAGCTGACAAGACAGAGGAGGCCCCAGATCACAGTTCCCCTCTATTTGCTCCTGCGTCACAAAGGACTTGGCCAGGATCTACAATTTTAAAAGGTGAGGGTGGCACCCAATCCATGACACTCTCCATACAAGATCGCATAAATCTGTGCCAGATTTTGGGAAAATTTGACACGTTTGCCTCACCCATTAATCTCTCAATCAGGCTAGAAGCTGTAGTGACACAGTACATTCTAAATGATAGGGATGCATGCGCACTTCTCCGCGCATGGCTTCCATTGCAACTGTGTGGAGAACTGCAACCACCAGTCGGGAATCATAGAGGTCTATCTCCCGAGTTAAACTCAAATTGGGGGAACTCGGCAGATAGAATGAGGGAAATGCAGCGCATAATGGGAGGAAGGGACACTAGGGGTTCAGATGCCCTAGAAAATACTAAATTTAGAAGGGGAATTGATCCAATACTCTTTTGCAGTGAGTATTTCACCATTTATAAGGCTACATACAATTGTCCTGATATGTCTCACGATGACAGCAGTTTTCTGTGTTCTATGGCTAATAAGTGCACGTGCATTGATTACCATACTAGAATTGCACTGAGGAATGCCACCTCGTACCAGACCTTTGTAAATACATTAAGGGATTGGGTTCGGGAGACAGATCAAGACAATAGGCCCCATAAGAGAATTGCAGAAATAGCCGAAAGCACAGTAGTGGTGACACCCCCCACAAATGCCAACGGCATAATAAAGATAGAAATTAAGTTTGAAAAGTTAAATGGAAATGCGGTAACCGCATTAGAAAATGATTCTGGTATTGAGACATCTGATGAGTCCATTGCTAGTGACTACTCCTCGGATGATCAAAGTATAAAGTCTGTTCAGAGTAATGTTATGCAACAACGTGTGTCTCCATCGTTTTATACTCAGAGAAGGCACCAGGCAGGGAGACCGAACTTTAAATGTTTTTTGTGTAAAAAGGGGGGTCACATTGCCAGATTTTGTTGGGCGGCGAATAATATCAAAATAGGATCTCAACACCCCAAAACTACCCCAAGGCGGTATGAAGTTTATTCAGTGAGATGGGGTAACCCTAGGCATAGAGTCCATAATACTCAATTAAGACAGGGGAATCACTATTATGAAAGGGGGTGGAGCCACATGTCCATTCAAATATAGAAAGGGGAGGAAACAGTGGTAGCAGCCCTTAAAGAGCTGCAGGGATGGTGAGAATTTCCGGGTTAACGTTTCTTTGAGATGAATAAAGATTTAGATGTTAGAGTTAGAGATTTGCCAGTCATGTTTGGAAAATCATAGAGGACCTTGAGATGTGTATATTTCGAGGATAAGCCTCTTATTTAATTATTTTTTTATCTAACCTTTACATTTTTTTTTTTTTTTTGTAATATTTTGTTTTTCCCCCTCTCGTGTAATTTTTTTAAATTTTCATATTTTTTTTTTATTCAAAACATTTTTTTTTATTTTATTAAATTTTCATTTTTCAATTTTTATTTGTTATTTTTTTTATTAATTTTCATTTTTCAATTTTTTAGTTTTTTTTTTAGTTTTTTTTTAGTTTTGTTTTGTTCAGGTGGAAAAATTGTTAGGTTTAGTACACCTGCAAAGGATCATTAGCAACTGACTTGGTGGTCGTTGAATTATGTCCTCAATTAGCAGCTGGCGACATTAGGAAGCCACTTTAGCTGCTGGAATTATGTTTTGTTTTTTGTTTTTTTGTTTTTTCTTTTTATTCAGGTGGAAAGAATTCCAATATTTTATGATTTTATCCACCTGAAAGGGGAAGTAATGCATAGATCTTAGAGTACAGATAATGCATTGTTTTTTTTTTTATTGCTTAAAATTTAGAATTTCTGAGAAGCAACGGTCACATTCATTTTTTTTTTATATTTTAGATTTTTGCTTGTACCATGGGGATCCATTTTAGAATGGGTTCATCCTAGAGGAATCATGGTGTTTTGATCATTTGTTTAGAAATCAGGAATGCTAAATTCCTGTGTTATGAGATATTATCGATAAGAATTTGATTCTGCTCTTGTTCTTTAATTCCAGAATCTTGGTGGAGCGAAATTGGAGAGGATTCTGGAACAGAGATGAAGAATGTTCATCTGGTTGGCAGTTCGTCTGTACCATACCACACCGAAATTTGTTCTGATAAACGTTCAGGAGGGGAAAGATTCAGATTAATACTTGAAATATAAGGTTTCGTTTTCTTAAGGACAATTTTTGCACTAATACTGAATCTGAAAGACTTTGCCCAACAACGAGACGCGTCAAACTTTGCCAAAGTCTCTCCTGTCATTTATGGATGCAAACGGACTATGAATACAAAGGCAATGGGTTGGAGGTTGGGGAAGGAATATAACGTATCCAATCCTTCAGAACAGAAGATGTAAAATATGTTTTTTATTGTGGGAGGAGGAATTGAAAGAAGGAAATGTTTTTTGTTCACATGTATTGACTTAACTGAATATGGTGCAGGTACCTAGGAGGCTGGCACTTATGCATAATACAGTGTCTGTTGGCCAGACTAGAGGGTGCCAGGTGATACATCAATGGGGTGAAAACGTCCTCGTAGGGGCGGTGTCTCAATCTTAGCAGTCCTATAGAGAAGCTCTCGGTTACTGGACGTGTGGGAGATACACCTAATTGATGTCTTACCTGAGAGGTTGAAACCCTGCATGGGTAATGCCAGTGACAGCAATAAACCCTGGCTACCAGGGTACAGTATGCCGTCGTCACATGGCGCTTCAGCATCTCGCAGTGGTTGATAGAATCCTAGTACCCTATATGTGCTGAATTTACTCTGAATCAAATGTTATATATCAGTGGATTTCTCCCAGGGATGTGCGGACACAGAGTTCAGGGCGCTTATCTCTGAGGAGTAACCAGAAGAGGAGGGATATATTCAGCACTATATTGGGGGAATAGGACCCAGTGTAACGTGGCTTGAGATTTTGTCAACCAGGGTGAGAGGTGGTAGAGAGTGTGAGATGGTATAGGACAGGTATATGTCATTGGCTCTGGCGTGCACGCAGCGGTAGGCGGAATTATGAACCACCATCAAGCTGATTGTACAATCTCTCTGTGAGGGCCAGTGTCCTGATGAGGTAGCATCACCGCTCAGTAAGACTTTGCAGAGCACTTCGCTTACACAAATCCAAATTGGTAGTCTGTACTGGTTTGGATTGTGAAAGGTTGTGCTGTATGGTCCATGTATAGAAGTGCAGACTCGGTCTGTATATTTTGTGACGTCAAAGGGCTTACTGATTGGGGATTCTATCTTGGTGCATGTGTGGCCAAGTGACCCACATGTGGTCAGAGAGTACGGAGCTGGGGGCAGGTTTGTATTTCCCTCTATCGAAAGCATGACCACTATCTCCTCTGCATACCAGGTCAATACACAGTACTCTGTGTTCTGGATGGAGAGATCAGTGCTGGGAAGTGCGCCGGGTTATTATGTAGGGCGTAGACAAATTTGTCCTTGTCCTAAAGGATACCAATGTAACGTCAGTCATGAAACAAGGGTATTTCTTGAACCTAACAGTAGGTAGGGGTGCAGGATATACCCTGGGCATAGTCACTGAAGTCGAATCACAGAGATGGAATTCTGTGGGTTTTTTTATTTATTTTTTTATCATTGTTTGAGATTTATATGTGTTGTTAGACTCCAAACTTATATAGGAAGCTCTCCTGCTTATCTATGCAAGTTGAGGGACCAATTGACGGTAATTTCTCTTAATACAAATTAGAGACTTTGTTGCCAAGTTAGATCCCTGAGGTATCACAGACAGGCCAAGTTGCAATAGGTAAAACCACTGTGAGCAAGCCTGCATAATCCCGACCTGTATTTAAAGGAGGTTGGGAGCGGGATACGCGATTTGATGGGTCATATGTATATATATATATTAAGTTGGGTGGTTTGTGTCATGCTGTAAGGTGATAATGGTGTGTTTTAGGCTAATAAGATGGGCAAGAAAGATGAGCCTTGGGACTCTGTATCTGAAAGCTGGTTAATATGGTGCTCTGAGTGTGTGCTGGTGAATGGTGAGTGAATGGATGCCCCTTGCTTGTTCTGCACCCCATCATGAAGATGTGAAGAAGAAGAAGAAGAAGATACAGAATGGGGACATAGAAGTCATCATGGAAGAGTGATGTTGGTGTGTCACCCAGTAGCAAAGCGGCACGTGTTGAGGAGCACAGCACGCTGAAACCATTATGGACTGTCCCAAAGAGCTGTTTCTGAAGCACATGTTGGAAGGAAGACAGTTGATGACTGGAGGTATTGATTCTGGGACACATGTTGGAAGTCAGTTATGGACTGTTTCATAGGAGCCGGTTCTGAAGCCTATGGTAAAGAGGCGCAACACAGTGAAGCCACTGTGGGCTATTCCATAGGAGCTGTCTCTGAGGCGCATGTTGAAGAATGCAACACATTGAAACGGTGGAGGACTGTTCCGACCATATGGACTGTTCGAGGGGAGCCATGTCTAAAGAAGGAGGATATGCGCCTTATTAGGCGCAAAGCGGCATATGTTGCAAATAATATCAATGTATGAATTCTGACCATCCTCTGATTCCAGTCAAACAAGCCAGGATACCTGCCCCCCCCTCCCAGGAATGGGATAAGTAAACTTGTCTCCAGGGAGTCTAGGAGGAGGACAGCTGTTGGGCAGTCTCCACAAACAAACAAACAAAAGACATTGATTATTACAAGGATCAAAGGAATTCCAGTGGCTAGGTACTGAATGAACAGGGATGTGAGTCATAAAATGCAATGATTGGTTGAACATCAGATGGTCAGGCAACATGGGAGGCGTTGCGAATGATTAATGAGTGAGGTTTGGTAAAAGGGTTTTGGTAGAGAACTTTCGGTCGCTCTATTCATTTGAATGCTGAAGTGGACTATCATCTGGAGGCCTATACTGAAGCCACATGGCCTAGGCCGCATGGAAGCCTGATCGATATTTTGGGCCTGGCCATGTGGCCAACAAGGAGGCCTAGCATTTTCCTTTTTCCATCAGGGCCAAGCCAGAAAGGACTGAACTTAAGTATCTTTCTATCTTATTTGCCAAAAATGTATTAGGTCATAGAGATTGATGTTAGTGATTGTATATTGTGCAATAGGAATTCTATGCTACAGCTTTGTTTACTATACAATAGACGCCTTTTGTTAGAATAAATATAACTGTTCAATTTCAAAGGTGTCTGTCTCATTAACTAACGATTAGCCTCAGGCCTAGAGCACACTTCGGCCGGATATACATTAGCAGATACAGGACTCATGCATGTTAATACAGATGCAATAGCTTATGTATAGGTATTACAAGTTACAGTAAAGGATAGATACATATAGTTAGCTGTTGTTGATATGGTTTTTATTTACTTCAGGTTCACTACATCATATCTCTCACATATTGGAATGCATTGAGCTACTAAGGGAGGAGGTATTACAACATACCTTCAACCCCTAGCCTTAAAAAGGTATAGCGAACATGTTCAGTATTTCAGGCCGGGAGGCCGTATACTATTAACAACAAATGACAAACATGTAGCATATGAGAATACTGTATGCAGATAGCATATACTTGAGAGGGGCAACTGAAGATTAAATGGTTTAAGAGTGTATGTCCCTTTAAGATATTCCACAACTGTTATATGAAACCATAATAACTAATCCCAAGCACAGCGGTAGTATAAACTTGAGCCAGGTTCAAATACAGTACTTAGTAAATACAATATGTGAACAGGGTAATTCTATAGCAATAAATGTTGTAATGGTACTTATCCGTTTGCAGAGCATTAGCGTTCATCAGCAATAGCAGAGAATTGTCGCAGCAATGGGATTCTGTAATGGATGGTCTCCTTGTGGTGAACATCTTAGGGTGTCCCCAGAGCAATGGCAGCGTGGATCCAGGTATAGGTTATTTGGTAGGATTAAGCTTTGGCTTAATAGTGGCATGGATCCGGTATACAATGGTTTTCAGCTGAGGGGATCTAATGCCAGTAGTTTGGTTTTTGCGTGGTCTGGCTATGGCCGACAATAATAGAACAGCATGCTGTTTATAGTAGCAAGGCAGGTGTGGCAAATGGAGCGTTGATTACGCTCGGCACTTCCGCGTTCCACTCTGGAACGCACGTGGCGCCGGGCGATGACGTCAGTGCGCGGTCGTCGTATTCGTTCCAGCGTGGAACACAATACGGTGACGAAAACGCCATTTACAGCTCTAGTAAAAAAGGAATTGGGTACAGGAATAGGGAGCGTTCGAAACAAGTATATAAATTGGGGCAGTAGAATAATTTTGAAGGCCGCTAGTTGGCCTGACCATGAAAGCTCGACGTTAGCTAGATCTTGGAGTTTAGAGTTTAGTTTATCTGTGAACAAGTTATAGTTGGCCTTAAATAAGTCCTCTGTGTTTGGAGTTGCCTAGGTATTTAATATATATATGTATATATATATATATATATATATATATATATATATATATATATATATATATATATAAAAAGTATTCGGGGGAATATTCAACCCAAGTATGTAGGACTTCAGTTACTTTGTAATATGAGAGACGATTGAACATTTGTAGTGTACCGTGGGATTTTTCCACATCCGTAAGCATTAAGATTACGTCATCTGCAATTAGGCTAAAAGTATGCGATGATTTATAAGTCTGAACAACTGTGATGTGGGGGTGGCTACGAATGTGGCATGCCAGGGGCTTCATCAATAGATTAAATATTTGTGGTGATAGTGGACATCCCTGGCACGTCCCATTTGTAATTTTAAATGGGGTCGAGAGGGCTCCTGAAGTGTATACCTGGGCTGGAGGGTTGGTGTAGAGGGCCATAATGGCCAAAAAAATCAGGCCTGTAAAGCCAAAGGCTGATAGTACTTTAGCCAGGTATCCCCAGTGTATGCGGTCAAACGCCTTCTCCGTGTCCAAGCCAGAAGCAGAGAAAGCGACCTGTGCAATTGTGCTTGGTGTATAATGTTTATGAGGCATCTGGTGGCATCCGAGGTCTGAGGATCTTTGGTAAACTCAGATTGATCAGGGTGTATGAGTTTAGGGAGGATGTCTATCAATCGTAAGGCTATAAGCTTAGCATATAGTTTTAAATCATAATTAAGGAGTGAGATAGGCCTGAAGTTCTGTGGAGTGGATGGGTCTTTCCCTGGCTTGGGTAACGTTATAAATAAAGTTTTAAGCATTTCTGAGGGGAAAGAGGAGGAGGCAGCAGCATCATTGTAAATGTGGATCAAGTGAAGTGTCAGGATCTGTTTAAAGGCCCTTGAATATTCCCCTATGAATCAATCAGGGCCTGGAGATTTATTGAGCGGTAGTGAATTAATAGCTTTGATCACTTCCAGAGAGCTGAAGGGTGAATTCAGTTGTTGTAGTTGTTCCAGTGTCAGTTGGGGAAGGGACAATTTTGTTAGAAACTGTGAGATCAGTTCAGGATCTGGCTGATGAGTGTTTGGGTCGTTTTCAAGATTATATAAGGAACCGTAATAGTTGCTGAAAGCTACCGCAATGTCTCTGGGATAAAATTGTTTATCTTTAGTAGTGGGGTGAACTATGTAGGGGATTCTAGCCCTGTACCTGCAGCCACGTAAAATGTGCGCCAAAACTTTCCCCGCTTTATTGCCATTGGCATAATAAGTCATTTTCAATCGCTTGGAGGACTTTTCAAAGTGCTACAGGAGATGTAGTCTGAGGTCATATCGAAGATGTGTCAATTTGAGGGATGTTAATGGTGAAGGGTTTTGCTTATTTAAGTTTTCCAGGTTGTGGATACTGCCCCAAATGAACACTTTGTGGGCATTCCACAGGATAAAATGATCAGTTACAGAAGCTACATTGTCCTTAAAGTACTCATTAAGATGTCTTTCTAGTGCCTTTTTAGTATTGTCCCTTTGCAGGAGAAGTGGGTTGGCTCTCCATATTGGGATCGCACCAGAGTCTATGGGAGTCTGCAACAATCAGAGCTACTGATGCATGGTTTGACCAGGTAATGGAGTTGATAGTCGTGTTGATCGTTTTTGAGAAAAGACCTTGGTCCACAAGAAAAAAATCTATGGAGGAATAGGACTGGTTGGGTGTGGAAAAAAAGGTAAAGTTTCTTTCTCCTGCATGCAGTCAACGCCAAGCATCATACAGGCTATTTTGATAAATTAGATTAAGAAGAGAGGGTCCCGTGCAGGTAGATGTTGAGGTAGAGTCCATGGTTTTATCAAGTGTGTATGTATTTTCTTTAACAGCTTGTTGATAAATCTAATTTCATGGGAGTTAGGGGTATAAACATTGGCAATTGTATATGTAGTGGAGTTGATGTCACATATTAGGATTAGGTATCTACCCTGTGGATTTTTAATTTCCTTGTGAAGCTGAAAGGATACTGTGTCCCTGACTGCTGGGAGGACTCCTCATTTCTTCGATTCTGCATTAGCCATGAACATGTATGAAAAGTTCCTATGAGAGCATTTAGGTTGTGCTGTGTCACAGAAATGTGTTGCCTGTGCACACAGGACACCACTTTTAAATTGTAGGACTTTCTGCCACATAGATTTTTTGCTTAACTGGATGATTGAGGCCTTTTGTATTTATGGATAGAAATGTCACCCCCATGTGGATAGATTAGGAATGAGAGGTTGAGAGTCCTTCAGGCAGAGACTCGGTTTTTGTGGGAGTGTTCCCCCCAGTGGCCACTGTTAAAACTGTCCTCTTTGTGTAAAGAGTATGTAGGAACTGTGTCTGCAGTACTCACAGTATGAAGCTTGGTCTGTGCCCAGCAAAGATGTTGGAAGTTGTCCTCTGTATCCCGGTGCTGCAACAGAAGGTTGGCCCGGTGATGCCTTTGGCTTGAATGATGATTGCAGATGTTTCTCTGGGTGCGATACTTGGGAAGCTCGGTAGATTGTTAGGAATGGACCGTGATGAATAGAATAAACACAAAATAAACAAAAGGAACAACAAAGTTAATGTAAACATCTGGATTCCAAATTTCTGGAACATTTTAAACATTTTGGACTATATGGACTGGTTGTCCAAGTCCCTGTAGTGGTACTGTGTACCCTGATGCAGTTCACTGCTGCTCAAATGTAGTCAGAGGGTTAAGTTTGTGGCAAAGAGAGGTCCCTGTCTCCACAGGTCTCCACAAGCTCGTAGACTTATTTGCAAGGTTCAAGCATGTTTTTTAGAGTTTTTGGCAGTGACAGTTTTCCATTTAGGCTCCACCGGTAGGACCCTCCTAGGAAGTTTATGATTGCTATCAGGTTAAGGGATAATTTGCCAATCCTTCAGTAAGGCCGGCCCTTTTTCCAGTGTATCTACGATATGAGTGTCCCCATATTTGGTGATGGTGAGTTTTGTCGGGTATCCCCATCTGTAGTTCCTGAGGGCTTTGGTTATAGTGACAAGGCTTTTCCTCTTTTTTAAAGTATATTGGGAGAGATCTGCATAGAATTGCAGGTTTTGGTATTGAGGTGGGATGGATTCTCTTGTACGCATTGCCGCTATCAATTGCTCTTTGGCCTAGAAATGCAATTGCAGGATCACATCTCTTGGTGTCTGTTCTGGGAGGTAGGAAGGTTTAGGAAAGCGTGGATCCTATCAATAGTGATACAAGCGCCGTTAGATCAGAAGGATTTTTTGTGAGTAGAGTAGCGTAGATCGCCCTGTTGGACAGACTCAGGAATACTTCTAATCTTCATATTATTTCTTTTTGATCTTCCATAGCTGCCGTTTTTGCTCTGATGCTCTCCGTTCCTTCCTCATTCCAATCATGGGCATCTGTTAGATCATTTATTGTGGTTGCACATTCCTCCATTTTTTGTTCGATGTGATCTACCCTTGCTTCCACTACCTGTATATCTTTGTTGAATTTTTGCATGCAGGATACCAGGTCAGCCTGGAGTGTGCTCCGCAATGAAAGCAACATGTCCTTCAATACAGTGTCCATAACAGGCTGATTTGTGGTGGGGAACTTCTCTATTCTGTCAGGCAGTTTCCTTGCGTCCTCCCCAGAATCATCAGGCCCGGCCACCGGACTAGATCCAGAGCCATCCATCCTAAATTTAGCCTTAGCTGGGCTGGCAGACTTAGGTGTATGTGGGTAGGAGTGGGGGCTTGCAGGGGATATGCTATTTTTGCTACTAGTAGTGGATGCAGGCAAAAGGGATTGTGAGGCACAGGCCAGGCTAGAGGATTAGCCGGCGCCATTTTGCCTACCTCCATGCTGCCGATGTGTGAAGTTCTCGGTCAGCTTCTGTGGTTTCCGATTCTCCTTGCGCTTCCTGGACATTGTCATCCGGGGAGAAGCCCCCTTCTCCCTCCCTCTCTCCCCTTCTTACCTCCCCCCCCCCACACACACTCTCTCTCCTCTTTCAACCCCCTTTTTTCTCTCTCTCCCCTCTTTTGCTCCATCCTCTCTCTCTCTGACCTTTTTTTCTTTTGCCTCTTTTCTCTCTCTTCCCCGCCCCCTGTTCTTTTTTCCCCTCTTACTCTTTCATCTACCTTTTTCTTATCCTCCTTCTGCCCCCCCCCCCTCTTTCTCCACCTCTCTTTCTCCCTCCTATCTCCTCTCTTTAGCCCCCTCTAATAGATCTAATGACAAATTAGACAGGAATAGGATTGATATATAACATCTCTACTGCCACATAACATTAGCATTTTGTGTTTTTCGCATTACAACTAAGGGCATGTCTATAGAACTATTCCTTAAAGCATCTGAGTTAGCTCCTATAAATGTTAAAATTAAAACCTACCATAACAATCAACAATCTAGTAGCAAACTCTTTAATAAATTATATACAGCACAAACTACAAGATTGAGAGTCGTAGATCTACTACAAGAACATAAACCTAGAGAAGGCAATGTGCCTTTAGGGAGAACGATTCACTGGATTAATCTGGTAAAAGGAAACTTCAAAGAACACTTAATAAAGCAGTTCAATAGAATAGTCATATTGTAAATTATGCAGTGTAAGCTAATTGTCCAGGAAAGCTTAATATAAGGACAGCAGTTAAACAGTAATGTTCTAGTCAGTGATATTGTATATGAACTTTCAATACTACCGTCATATGTAAAATGTTTAGAGTTAAAGTGACAGTTAACTCTAGTTTAAAAAAAAAATTAAAATAATATTCAGGTATGTATTCTTAACTGAATTTACCTACTGCTCTCAGCTTGCTCCAAATCTCCAAATATTTGTATTTATTGCTGCTCTGATCTGATTTCCTTTTAGAGGGTGGCTACCTTCATTCTCCATGGCCCCACTCACTGTATTTACCCACCTCCTCTTACAATTTCCCAGGATGGACTAGGGACTACCGACTATGGAATGAGTAGTGTGACAGAAGGCAGTTACATCCTAGGATACCATGTATTCTTTCTATTCATGTCTGTCTTTCTGCCCCATGCCTTGATTGTTTGGCTTTCTAAGGAAAATGTTTTTTCTTGCATCAGCAATAGTGAATAGGGACCCTCACTTATAGCCTGTAGAAGAATGAGACTTCTTACTTTATTTATATGAATAATACTTTTATAAGATGGTAGGTAGGGAAGGGTGAACGGTTTGGCATGAGCATTTTCCTGTTCAGCTGCTAGCCAAACACCCAAATGTGCAGGGTGTACACCCTGCAATGCACTAAGCGCTGCACAGTGTATTCTTTGCCTTGATTAGGCAAAGCTTTGCCCAATCAGGGCACAGCAGAAGCTGGTTGTTAAGGAGTTGGACGGGAAGTCGGCTGCGGTGTCATCAACAACCGATGAGTCATCAGCTGTCAATGGGTTTCCCTGCTGACAGCTGAATAAAACTCCAAAAACAAAATTGCTGGTAAGAAAAAAAATAACGAAAAAAACGGCGTGGATCCAGTTTGAAATTCAGCAAACCCAAACTTACCGTCAAATCCCATACATTTTTTTTACAAGAAACATTTTATTGAAATTTAAATTATTTCCATACAAAAGTTGGTCACATGACAACTACAGAATAGAGAGTAAAAGATCCTATCTGTAAGTACAACAGTTATGCATAATATTTAGTATACCATTAACAGCAACAATCTACAGCTTATGGTTAGAGGTAATTACCATTATTACACACATGGTAAAACAAGTAACATTTAGTAGGTAATCCAGCATCTAAAGTGTGATGCGCTGTGAGGTAACATAACATTCGAGAAGGGATGGAGGGGGTGGTTGCTGAAAGTGGGGAAAAGGAATCTGGAATCAAGGGGAGAGAGGGCGTCATGTTTCACGCTTCTGGATAATAGGGGTGATGTGCAATGATGGATCAGGGAGAGCATTTCAAAAGATTTGTTAGGGGTAGATAATTTTCACATTGGCCAATGTCGTTTTTTCTAATTGGAAATTCTAGGAGGGAGTACTGTTTTGCCGTGTGTGGGTGGGGGAGGAGAACAGAAGAGAAAAAAACAAACAAAAGGGGGAGAGGGATGGATGGGGGGTATAGTAAGAACAGGCAGGGAGGGAACTCATTAGGAGATCCCTCCGGCAGGTTGTTTTGGCCAGGTGTTTGTTCCTTGTGATCCTGTAATGCCGCGTACACACAATCATTTTTCAGCATGTAAAAAAACAACGTTTTAAAAAAAATGTAATTTAAAATGATCATGTGTGGGTTTCACATAATTTTTTGGGTTCTGAAAAACGAAAAAAAAAAAAAAAATTCGACCATGCTGTATTTTTTAACAACGTTTTAAACAATGTCGTTTTTTCGGGTTGTAAAAAAATATTGTGTCTAGGCTTAAACAACGTTAAAAACCCATGCATGCTCAGAAGCAAGTTATGGGATGGGAGCGCTCGTTCTGGTAAAACTACCATTCGTAATGGAGTAAGCACATTCATCACGCTGTAACAGACAAAAAAGCGCAAATCATCTTTTACTAACATGAAATCAGCTAAAGCAGCCCAAAGGGTGGCGCAGTTTGAATGGAACTTCCCCTTTATATTGCCGTTGTACGTGTTGTACATTACCACGCTTTGCTAGAGCATTTTTTTTTAACGATCGTGTGTGGGCAACATCATTTTAATGATGAAGTTGGAAAACGTTGTTTTTACAAGCCGAAAAATGATCATGTGTACGTGGCAATAGACTGTGTATAAGAGAGGGATCAGAAGTGTCAGGGGTGTCCTATGTCGTAGAGGGGTTCATCAGGCGACGGAATGTCTCTGTGATTCAAAAGTGCATGCCCAAGTGGATGTGAATTTGGATATGCAGTCATTCGCTATGGAAATTAGTTCTTCCATTTCTTCAATTTTGATTATACGAGTAAACCATTCCGCAAGAGAGGGGGTATGGGTTGCCCCAGTGAACCCCAGTGAACTGGTATGCAGAGTTTTGCAGCGTTGCTTATGTGCATCAATAGAGATTGTGGTGGAGGAGAGATTGTGTTGCAGTGAAATCCAAGTTGTAAGTTGTCACTTGTGATATTGTGTTGTGTACTCCTTTCCAGGAATTTTGGATTAGTGGGCAATCCCACCAGATATGGAAATGGTGCATTTGCAGACTCTTCCAAAAGGATAAGGGGGTATTGGATAAATGACGCGTTAATTCATCATGTGTAAGTGTACCATTCTGAAAAAATGTGTGGGCAAAGGTTGCAGTATTGGATTTCACATTGAAAAGAATGTAATTGGACATTCCGGGTGGGAATTCCAGGTTTAATTGTATCGGTGTTAGGGGGCCTGGTGTTGAAGACAGTTTGAATTTTCTGCATACCTCTCAAAAACGCACAAGAGTTGTGTTCATGAGAGGATGATTTCTTCGGGTGTTTGGAATGTGTTGAGTTTTCACATATGGTGTAGAGCTGAGGCGTAATAGAGAAAATTAGTCTTTGAGCTGAAAACAGTCTTTGATTTAGTGATGGATAGACCAGTCTACAATCCTAGATAAGTGGCATGCCCTGTAATCGTAGGTCTGGTAACCCAGTACCTCACTTTTGTTTTGGAAGGGTCAGCTGTTCACAACTTATACGTGGATGGCCTTGGTGCCATAGGAAGGCCACACATAATAGGAGTTAAAAAAATGTAGTAGGTATTTTAATTGGGATTGTCTGTAAGAAGTATCATAAGCGAGGTAGGACGTTCATTTTTAAGTTTGCTGTGCGTCCAAACCATGAAAAGTTGGGGTTATCCCATCTGCGTATATATCCTCTGTCACATTTTTCAGGATGGGTAGTACGTTTTTAGATAATAACTCAGAGAGGTGTGTGGGTAGTTGGATACCTAGATTATCGAGTCGGTTTGCCATTTAAATAAGAAATTATTTTTGCATTGATAAACTACCGTTGAGGGTAGGATTACATTGAGGGCATGGGATTTGTCAAAGTTTATTTTGAAATTAGATATGAATTGGTAAAGTTCAAAGTCTTTTAATAGGGTAGGGAGTGCAGTATGTGGTTCTGTAAGAAAAAGTACAATATCATACGTGAATGCGGTTAGCTTATAGGGTCGATCCTTAACTGTAAATCCCTTAACACCACTGTTGTCTCTGATGCGTCGTAGTAATGGTTCTAGTGTGAGAACAAAAAGCATCCGGGAAAGGGCACAACCTTGCCGTGTACCGTTTTCGTATATGGAAGGCATTCGACAGGTGGCCATTAACGTGTATTTTAGTGGGTGGAGTGATGCCTCCATGTAGTCCCAGGCCAGCTTGTCGAATGCCTTTTCTGCGTCTAATGAAATAAAGAATCCTTACTGTTTAGTGGAAGTGACCCAGTGGTGTAGGTTGATTGCTTTAATAGTAGTATCCCTAGCTTCCCTATTGGGGATTAATCCTACCTGGTCTTTCGCTATTAATGAATTACGAGACAGTAGCAGACGGTTTGCAAGGATTTTGGCAAATATTTTTATGTCAATATTTAACGGGATATCTAGCGGTAGTTGGTGACTGATGTGGGGTCTTTTCCTGTTTTTGGGATAACCGATGTGTGAGCTTCCAGTAGATTGTGAGTAGGAGGGTGGCTTGAGGTGAATCCTCGTAAGAAGGGTTCTGTTAGAAGATCCTGGTATGTTTTGTAATAGCTTGCGGTGAATCTCACTGTGCAAATCCTGTACCCCCTACACCCCTTCACCATCTGTGTATGACCTGTTTAAGGATGCACTGTTCTTATTGCACCATGAAGAAGCTCAATGTTTTAATCACCTCAATTTAAATAATTTTCTTTATATCCAAAACTTGTGGCAAAAAAAAAAAATTACCTTGGAGTGTCAACATTCCTAACATTTCTAGTGTTGTGTTTTATAACAACTATAAGGAAAAAAACTTTGAGTATGGCCTCAATTAAGACTAAGGCCTCGTACACACGAGGCAATCGATTTGTTCAAAACGGTCTGTCCGACAGCGCGCTGATGTGTCGGTGACGTGGCGGTGACGTTGACGCCGCCACGTCACCGCACCAGGAAGTAAAACACTTCCGCGCATGCGTCAAAATCATTTGGCGCGTGTGCGAGAAGACATGTCTGCTGGTTAGCATACTAACCAGCAGACATGTCGGGCGGACGGGTTCCCAGCCGACAGATTTCAAAGCATGCTTTGAAATCTGTCGGGTGGCCAAATCCGTCGGCTTGCCCGTACACACGGTCGAATCTGTTTGCTGGGACGGTCGGGCTGACTGTTTCCAGCAGACAGATTTGATCGTGTGTACGAGTCCTTAGAGATAATATACACCAATGTGCCATTATCCAGAATACTTGAATACAGAGAATGGGACCAAGTGAGTATAGGGTGAGGGCTGCTTAAGGCCGTCTAACCCATCAAGGTCATGGGGTATTGACTAGGATTTTTCTAGGCACTGATAACACAACCAGATAATAATTAAAAAAAAATATTTATTAACATAACAAACTATTAAAGTTAAAAACATGTTTTTTTCTTCATTCCGGTGTAAATACTATTGAATCTGGCTGCAATACTGGAACCCTGGCTTCTGGAAAGAGTTTCCCATTTAAGCCCTATTGACTTATTTTTAATTAAAGAGTCAATTAATGCTGGTAAGGAGCCATCTTTTATCTGACCATGTCGGGTGCAATGTTAACTTTGTTAACAATGGTAAAGGTTTTGCACCCCCCCATGTCCCCTGTTTGGTAAGTAGACACCCCAAGCTATTTGCTGATAGGCATGTTGAGTCCATGGAATATTTTAGATTTTGTCACAAGTTGTGGAAATTTTTTTTTTTTGCACAAAGTTGTCATTAGTTTATATATTGCTCAAACATGCCATGAGAATATGTGAAATTACACCCCAAATACATTTTGCTGCTTCTCCTCTATGGGGATACCACATGTGTGAGACTTTTTGGGAGCCTAACCATGTACAGGCCCCCAAAAACCAATCACCACCTTCAGGCGTAAAATGGTGATTTCACTTCCTCAATACCTATCACAGTTTCGGAGGCCATGAAATATCAAGATAGCACAAAACCTCCCCAAATGACTCCATTTTGGAAAGAATACACTTCAAGCTATTTTCTGAGAGGCATGTTGAGTCCATGGAATATTTTATATTTTGCCACACGTTTCAGGAAAATGTATTTATTTTATTTTATAATTTTTTGTTTTACAGAAAGCTGTCACTAAATGATATATTGCTCAAACATGCCATTGACATATGTGAAATTACACCCCAAAATACATTCTGTTGCTTCTCCTGAGTACGGAGATACCATATGTGTGAGACTTTTTGGGAGCCTAGCTGCGTACAGGACCCCAAAAATCAAGCACCGCCTTCAGGATTTCTAAGGGCGTACATTTTTGATTTCACTCCTCACTACCTATCACAGTTTCGAAGGCCATAAAATGCCAAGATAGCATAACCCCCCCCCAAATGACCCCATTTTGGAAACTAGACTCCCCAATTTATTTGCTGAGAGGCATGTTGAGCCCATGATTCTATAAGAGTGCATTATCATCTAATATAAGGTGAGCGGCCATTGCACTTGGTGGTGGATTGTTGGTGTTGTGACGGCTTGTAGCTTGTATAACAGTGTCAATTTGCTGCCCCTTCAAAATAACTCAACACACAGCCATTAATGTCAAAACCGCTGGCAACAAAAGTGAGTACACCCATAAGTGAAAATGTCCAAATTGGGCCCAAAGTGTCAAAAATGTATGTGACCGCCATTATTTTCCATTACTGCCTTAACCCTCATGGGCATGGAGTTCACCAGAGCTTTACACTGGAGTCCTCTTCCAGTCCTCCATGATGACATCATGGAGCTGGTGGATGTTAGAGACCTTGCGCTCCTCCACCTTCCGTTTGAGGATGTCCCACAGATGCTCAATAGGGTTTAGGTCTGGAGAGATGCTTGGCCAGTCCATCACCTTTACCCTCAGCTTCTTTAGCATGGCAGTGGTTGCTCTGCTTCAGTATGTCACAGTACACGTTGGCATTCATGGTTCCCTCAGTGAACTGTAGCTCCCCAGTGCCAGCAGCACTCATGCAGCCCCAGACCATGACACTTTCACCACCATGATTGACTGTAGGCAAGACACACTTGTCTTTGTACGCCTCACCTGGTTACTGCCACACACACTTGACATCCTCTGAACCAAATAAGTTTATTTTGGTCTCATTAGACCACAGGACATGCTTCCGGTAATCTATGTCCTCAGTCAGCTTGTCTTCAGCAAGCTGTTTGCAGGCTTTCTTGTGCATTATCTTTAGAAGAGGCTTCCTTCTGGCTGTGCAGACCAATTTCATGCAGTGTGTGGCACATGGTCTTAGCACTGACATGCTGACATGATGTCCCCCCACCCTTTCAACCTCTCCAGCAATGCTGGCAGCATTCATATGTCTATTTCCCAAAGACAACCTCTGGACATGACGCTGAGCACGTGCATTTAACTTCTTTGGGCGACCATGGCGAGACCTGTTCTGAGTGGAACCTATTCTGTTGCTGCAACTCAGTTTCAGGGTCTTGGCAATCTTCTTATAGGCCATATTTATGTAGAGCAACAATTATTTTTTTCAGATCCTCAGAGGGTTCTTTGCCATGAGGTGGCATTTTGCACTTCCGTTGACCAATATGAGAGAGTGAGAGCGATACCACGCTAAATTTAACATATCTGCTCCCCATTCACATCTGAGACTTTGTAACATTAATGAGTCACTTGACATCGGGGAGGGAAAATGGCTAATTGGACCCAATTTGGAAATATTTACTTAGGGGTGTACTTACTTTTAGATTTACACATTAATGGCTGTATGTTAAGTTATTTTGAGGGGACAGAAAATTTACACCTTTATACAAGCTGTACATAAACTACTTTACATTGTAGCAAAGTGTCATCTCTTCAGTGTTGTCACTTGAAAAGGTATAATAAAATATTTACAAAAATGTGAGGGGTGTACTCACTTTTGTGAGATACTGGGTATATATATTTACATTGGACTTGAATTTTTCACTATTAATTTTTGGAAAAAATTTAAATAAATCTAGACTCTTTTTTCACAAGTTGTATTCTACACATTGTATGTGTTTTTATTGCACATGTATTTGTTTACAATGTTTTCATAATAAGAAGTATTTCACATATTTTGAGATTATTGTTAGCACTGTTCTATAACATCTATATCATATTCACTTTATGTTACTAGATTGAACGCTGTTCCATACCTTTATACTTATTAGGAGATAATGCCTACGACATCTGCAGTGATTCACAGCTGACTCACAGCTCTTGAGCTCCAGTCCTGCAGGCTAGAAAATTGAGCAATAGCCTGTATTGTCTTCACTCTTAACTGAAAATGACATCACTGTTTGACACGTGTAAGACTTTAATCTGCTCATTTGCACAATCAATGAAGCTAACAGGTGATAATAGAATTATCATATGGTTAAACATTTAGCTCTCTATTAAGAATCCTATTAAGATTTAATACAAGTTTGGGTAATGACCTAGATTGACAAATTCTAAAAGAGAAGGCATCAGGAAATCAAAGTATGGGAGCATCGTATGTATTATACTACCTATGTAAATTATAATATTACAAGAATAGCTTAAAGAAAAGGTCTGTACATATTTGTTTTCTAAAGTGGTTCTAAAGCCTAAACATGGAGGGCCAGATTCACAGAGCGATTATGCCGGCGTTACAGGAGATGCGCGGCGTAAGTCTAATTTTGCGCATGCGTTTCGATGTGCCGCATCCCCAAAACGAGATACGCAAGAAATCTACTTTTTTTGGACCGGCGTAATTTCGATAGACCGGCGTATCCGTCCACGCAAAACTGCGCTAGACACACCATTGATTTGCTATTCAAATATGCAAATGAGGGAGTTACGGGAATCCACAAAAGAACGTTGGTGCAGCGCAGGCTACGCGCTGTGCGCAACAGCTGCACGTCCTGTCTAAAATTAGACCATATAAAAGGTGGTATAAAATTAGACAATCCGTCTACATGTCAGCTAAAGCAACACTGTTAGTGAGGAGCTAAGCAGTCACACTTGCTGCCCAACAAACTGTATGCCAACATGCCAGTGGCATCCATGCTCATAGCTATACTACTGACTTTAGATGAGCAAAGAAGGAGGAGGGCACGGAGGAGGGCAGAGAGGAGGGCACGGGAGAGGTTTTTTTTATTTCCAAAAAAAATTTCTTTGCTTTTTATAAACATTTTTACAAAAAATATACATACATATATACATCAATACATAACATACGTACAAATTACAAACACAGTCTCACTATCTTTCAATAGTCTTTTAAAACCTTGATGGATATAATAATCTAATCTGATACAAGCCCCTCACTCTTCACTTGATATATCACACACGCATAGACATCTTTGGCATGAGTGATTCTGAGGTGTCTCGCATCTTCAGATTCACCCCTCATGCCATCCTGGAATTAACCACAACCCTGCAGGAGGACATCACCAGCCCAACACATGACACCATCCATGACACCCATGACAGCTACATAAACAATCCTAGCCCCATCCCCACAGATTTCGAGCAGAACATGTATGGGGACAGCTGGCTGGTTGGTGAGTGACATGGGTGGCAGGCATGACTGTCCCCCCCATGATGCTGAAATCACAAGGGGCACATGCACTGCTAACATCCTCCTGTCTTATCCCTTCAGGGTGACTCTGCATATGCACTGGGACCCCATCTCATGACTCCTATACGGAACCCCCCATGATACCCTGTTGTATTCCCCAAACTTTGTATGTCAGATCATCGGTGCATGTTGCATGCTGCACAACTTCGCAGTGAGAAATGGCCTGGAGATTGACATAAGTGATGACCTGACCCCTGAACCAGACAATCCCCCCTAACCGAGGCTACCCCGAGGGTGACACCCCTTTTCCGGCAGGAATGTCACCCCCACATTCAGAAATCATTCACAACACAAAAAAAAAAAAACAGGAAAAAAAAACGGGAAAAAAAACAGGAAAAAAAAAAAGTAAAAAAAAAAAAGGGGGGGAAACCAAATTAATGCCGCTGGCGTGACCCACACCTAGGGCGACCACGGCCACGGCCCCGGCTCCTCAGGGGAGACTCATGGGGAGGGGGAGGTAATCCGGGGAAAGAGGAGCAACCCCTGGTCTCTGCCCACCTGGCGGCCTGCCCTCCAAGGCCACGGCAATTCTGGTCAGGCCAGCACTTAGTGATGCCGTATTGGCCTGGATAGCCTGGGTGAGGGCCCTCACACCCTGCCCAACGTCTGCTGTAGTAGTCTGCAGTACGTTTAGGCAGTTTGTAAGAGCCAGGGAGTGGCAGTCCAGGTCCCCAAGCGTATCCTCCATCCGCCCCAAAGTCTGGCTGACCTGTCCCAGATGGCGGGTCTGAAGGGCCTGGTCACTTCGCAGATTGGCGGGTAGAACCTCGGCCACACCCCTAGTATTCTGGGATGACTTCCTGCCTCCAGCTGATGCTTGTGGCCGGGGAGAAGGGGAGGCCCTTGGGAGGGGAGCCCTGTTGGGGGAGGAGTGGGAGGGGCTAGCCCTTATGTAGGGCTGGCTGCTGCCAGCCAGAGAGGAAGACTCCTCCAAAAATAATAATCCACTGGCTGACATGACATCCTCCTCCTCCTCAAACTCCTCCTCCTCCAACTCCTCCTCCTCCAACTCCTCCTAAGACTCCGGCCTTGTCGGGGGGTCCTCATCAGGCTGTTGTCCCTGGGATGGTGCGGTCAGCCCAGATGGCCCTGCACCCTCCTGCACATCTGTGGATGACACAAAACATTCACAGGTTGGAGGATCCACACACTTGCCACATATTCCTTTCCCCCCCTCCCCCACACATGCTACACACCAGATAGGAAAACACGCATCACGCCTTCATGACTGGAGTCATAGCCAGGCAGGCCCTCCACTTGTTCTCTATGAAAGGTCTGGGCCACCACACGCTCCTCCACTGTCAGCCTAACAGGAAATGGTGGGCCCCCTCCTGTGCCCCTGGCATGGGCTGCCATTTTGGCCAGCTTCTTTCTGACCAGACTCCGGAGGTCATTGATTTTCTTGACGATCCCCTCGTGTGTCCGGGTCTCCCCCCCCCCCCCAATTCATTCACCTGGTCAGTAATGTTCTGCAAAATCTCCTTTTTCCTGGCCGGGGGGGTGTTGGCACTCTCCGGGCCGCGGAGGAAACGCCCATATTGGGTAATGGCCCGGGCCCGGGCAATAATTTGTTTCTCCCCCAAAGAAAAATTGCTGTTCCGCTTCCTCTCAGTCATACTCATACAAAAACTCTCTCTCAAACAATCAACAAAAATCACTCACAAAAACAAGCAAGAAAAATAAAGCAACAAAACAAACAAACCAAAATCTATCAACCAAAAAGTCTCACAAGCAGTCACCAAAAAACACTTTCAAATATATTCTACAAAACACTACAAAACACTAGATCAAACAGTCAACAAATATCACAAAGACAAGTCACAACGCAACAAACAACAGAACAAAAGCACTTTGCTGTATAGGAAGGGATGCAAAGGGATGTACTTTTGCAAAGGAAGTGCGTTTATGTCTGTCTATTTATGCTGTCTGCGTAGTTCACTAAGTTGCCCGGGTCCACTTCCAATTTCACTGATTGCGCCGTTCCCGAGTTGTGAGCATGCGAACAGAGGTGCTGACCAGGGTCTGCTTCATGTGCACATGCGCGAGCCGGCCGGCCCTTCATTTGCATGGGGTCACGGCTCATTTCAATGTAACACGCCCACGTCCTTCCCAATTTGAATTACTCCGCCTTACGCCTCGGAATTAACATTACACCGGCGCTAATTTCTGCGCAAATACTACGAGAATACGGTGATTGCGCCTCTACATTGTTCCGGTCTAACGTAAAGGAGGTGCGCTACGCTGGTCAAAATATGTGCCAATGTACGTGAATCTGGCCCGGAATGTATAAAGGTAAAAAATACTTAGGCATCAGAATGCCCCCCTCCTTTTACTTACCTGACCCCTCATTTGATCCAGTGCTGTGCCTGTGCAGCTCTTCTCTCCCCTCACTTCAGTATCCCACTGGCTCCCGTTGCTGTTAATCAAAGAGATAAATGGCTTCCAAAACAGAATGTAGAGACGTCCAGTTTTGACTACACAATGCATATCATACAGACTGCAGAAAAGTATACCAAGTGGGGTCGTGCAGATAATGTATCATGCAGTGTGATTTGTAGAGCATGGATGTCAAACTCAATATAATTGCGAGCTGCACCAACATGTCTGCTCTCAAAGGGATGCTTGTATCTGTAAGACTATACAAATGTATCTACTCTTTATCATATTAAATTATAATAGCTTAAGAGTTAAGCTGTGAAAGGCAGGTGCATAACGGCACAGAGCCCTCTTACATTCCTGTAGCAGATGATGCAAGTCTGAAAAGGAGGGTCGCAGACAGAGCATGGCTCTGTCATGGTATTTTGTCTAAGCAGTCTCCACTAAAGTTCCTTGTGGATGATACCATTGATGTACAACCCTCATTTTCAACTGGCATAGAATTGTATTATTCTCATAATAATTAGTGTTGAGCAGAATATGCCATATTCGATTTCGCGATATATCTCGAATATATAGTCGAATATTCGAGATATATTCGCTAAATACGAATATTCGTGATATTTTTTGGAAATGAAATTATTGCGAATTTTCGCTATTGCGAATGCGAATGCGAATGCGAATTGCGAATGCGAAATTTCGAGAAATGCGGAATGGAGCACTCTGATTGGCTCAGAATATTCGTGATATTTTACAATACAAAATAATTGCGAATATTCGAGAAATGCGGAATGGAGCACTCTGATTGGCTCAGAATATTCGTGATATATTACAATATAAAATAATTGCGAATATTCGAGAAATGCAGAATGGAGCACTCTGATTGGCTCAGAATATTCGTGATATATTACAATATAAAATAATTGCGAATATTCGAGAAATGCGGAATGGAGCACTCTGATTGGCTCAGAATATTCGTGATATATTACAATACAAAATAATTGCGAAATTTCGAGAAATGCGGAATGGAGCACTCTGATTGGCTCAGAAAATTCGTGATATATTACAATATAAAATAATCGCGCGATATCGCTATTGCCGAATAATCGCATTGCGATTTTTCGGCAATATAAAATGAGCGCTGCAGCTACTCGGCCCAAGGTCTCTAATCATACCAGCAATGCTTTTAGACGTCGATGGGGATCTCTAGGATGTGATCTGTTCTAAAAAAAAAATTAAAAAAATTTGAATATTCGAAATAGCGAATATTCGCCGCGATATTTGTGTTATTCGCGAATACTCGAATATGCAATATTCGTAGCGAATATTCGCAATGCGAATATTCGTGAGCAACACTAATAATAATTATAAGCAGATGTCCAGCCCCCTCCCCCCTTACATCAGATGTCAAGAGCCCTCCACCATCAGAAGTCAAGAGTACAGGGTCTGAAGGAGGACCAGTGGGGAGCTGGAGTCCCAGGGGAATCCAGGGAGGGCAGAGACAAGGGGATGCTGCAGTTGCACATAAAGACACAGGATCTGTAGGAGGAGTTCTGTCGTCCTAGCTGCTGCCAATTGCTGAGAGGGGGGGGCAGAGACTAGCCGGTCCACGACTGCATGGAGAAGTACAAGATCTGGGAGTTCTGTCCTACTCTCTGCTGCTAACTGCTGAGACAAGGTGGGGCAGAGATGAGAGGGGTGCTGCTGCTGCAGGAGAGATGTAAGGCCCACATAAAAGAGCCTGGTGGTACAAGTATGCAACTCACAATCAGGGCAGCCATCAGAAATGTTGGGGCCCCTTACACAGCTTTAGGTCTACCCCCCCCCCCCCTGGGCCTGACCACAAACAATCCTCAAGGGCTGCCCACTGGCTGTCCCACCGAATCCACCCACTGGCCATCCCACCAAGTCCTTTAGTGCACCCACTTTTATTTTAATACGGTACTCAGGAAAACAGCCTGGAATCCCGTCGGGAAAATAGAGAACCTGCTCTCTATTTTCCCATCCGGATTCACATTTTTTTTTCCGCCAGATCTACTACTTTCCTATGGGAAACACTGCGAGGCAGTGCCGATGGAGCATTCCCTTCCAAAGCTCCATGGCAGTTTTCCTTCCGGGTTCTCGGCTTTCACCATCGAGAAAACCGAGCGTGTGTACAGGGCTTTACAATCCAAAATATCCTCCATCCCATGTCCTCTTCCTCCTCCACTCCCATATCTTCCACCCTCCATCGCAGGTCCTCCTCCATCCCATGTTTTCCTCTTCCAGTCCCATCTCCTCCATCCAATGTCCTCTTCCTTCTCCAGTCCCATCTACTCAATCCCATGTCCTCTTCCTTCTCCAGTCCCATCTCCTTCACCCCATGTCCTCTTCCTTCTCCAGTCCCATCCCCTCCACCCCATGTCCTCTTGCTTCTCCAGTCCCATCTCCTCCATCCCATGTCCTCTTCCCTCTCCAGTCCCATCTCCTCCATCCCATGTCCTCTTCCTTCTTCAGTAAAAAATATTTGCCAGCACACCATGGAACAACGTCAATAGCGTCCAAATGGATGATTTATTGCATGATCACAACAAAAAGAGAGTGCAACGTTTTGGAGCCATGCAACGCCCCTTCATCACATGCCTGACAAAGGGGCCCTGCGTGGCTCCGAAACGTTGCACTCTCTTTGTGTTGTGATCATGCAATAAATCATCCGTTTGGACGCTATTTACGTTGTTCCATGGTGTGCTGGCAAATATTTGTACTGTAACGTGCACCAGTATCCAGCTGGTTGTTGCTACGAGCACCCAAACCCAAGACCATATCCAGGAATGTGTGCGATGGGAATATAAAGTATGACTCTTTCTTCTTCAGTCCCATCTCCTCCATCCCATGTCCTCTTCCTTTTCCAGTCCAATCTCCTCCATCCCATGTTCTCTTCTTTCTCCAGTCTCATCTCAATCCCATGTCCTCTTCCTCCTCTTGTCCTCCTTTTGTCCTCCTCTTGTCCTCCTTTTGTAGTCCCATCTTCACCATCCCATGTCCTTCTAGGTCCTCCTCCATCCCATGTAATCCTTCTCCAGTCTCATCTCCCCTCTATATCGGTCCTCTCTCACAGTGTCCTCCATCTGTAGTCCTTCTATCCCTTCTGTGCTGTTAGTACAGCCCCGATCTAATCCAGTGTAATCCCTCCAGTAAGTAGAGGGGAGGAGTGTGGAGGGTATGACAGTTTCAGAATGGAGAAGGATTTACTTTAATGGCAGTCTCTGGGGTGACCAGGGAGTGATGTTGGGTAGATAAGGGTCTAAGTAATGTCCATCAGCTGGATATATAAAGTGGTCTAGGGGTGATGCAAGCTGGGGGGAAAAGGGGACGAAGATGTGGTCAGATAGTGATGCTTATAATAATAAAAAAAAAACTATTGTGCTCATCTACTAATATATACAACAAAACATAATACAAAATTGTTAGATGTTAGATGTACATATATAGTACAGACCAAAAGTTTGGACACACCTTCTCATTCAAAGAGTTTTCTTTATTTTCATGACTATGAAAATTGTAGAGTCACACTGGAGGCATCAAAACTATGAATTAACACATGTGAAATTATATACATAACAAAAAAGTGTGAAACAACTGAAAATACTGTATATGTCATATTCTCGGTTCTTCAAAGTAGCCACCTTTTGCAGCAGACACATCTCTAGAACAACTGTTAAGAGGAGACTGTGTGAATCAGGCCTTCATGGTAGAATATCTGCTAGGAAACCACTGCTAAAGAAAGGCAACAAGCAGAAGAGACTGTTTGGGCTAAAGAACACAAGGCATGGACATTAGACCAGTGGAAATCTGTGCTTTGGTCTGATGAGTCCAAATTTGAGATCTTTTGTTCCAACCACTGTGTTTTTGTGCAATGCAGAAAAGGTGAACGGATGGACTCTACATGCCTGGTTCCCACCTAGAAGCATGTAGGAGGAGGTGTGATGGTGTGGGGGTGCTTTGCTGGTGACACTGTTGGGGATTTATTCAAAATTTAAGGCATACTTAACCAGCATGGTTGCCACAGCATCTGGCAGCGGCATGCTATTCCATCCGGTTTGCATTTAGTTGGACCATCATTTATTTTTCAACAGGACAATGACCCCAAACACACCTCCAGGCTGTGTAAGGGCTATTTGACCAAGAAGAAGAGTGATGGGGTGCTGCGTCAGATGACCTGGCCTCCACAGTCACCGGACCTGAACCCAATCAAGATGGTTTGGGGTGAGCTGGACCGCAGTGTGAAGGCAAAAGGGCCAACAAGTGCTAAGCATCTCTGGGAACTCCTTCAAGACTGTTGGAAGACCATTTCAGGTGACTACCTCTTGAAGCTCATCAAGAGAATGCCAAGAGTGTGCAAAGCAGTAATCAAAGCAAAAGGTGGCTACTTTGAAGAACCTAGAATATGACATATTTTCAGTTGTTTCACACTTTTTTGTTATGTATATAATTCCACATGTGTTAATTCATAGTTTTGATGCCTTCAGTGTGAATCTACAATTTTCATAGTCATGAAAATAAAGAAAACTCTTTGAATGAGAAGGTGTGTCCAAACTTTTGGTCTGTACTGTGTACTATATATATATTGTGACAGGGTACACGATTTTATGTACACCAGTGAGAGACTGGAAAGGTCAGCTTTCCCTGCCTTGGAAGGGGTTAAGCCTGGCCAACAGGTAAACCTCCTCTCTTCCCCCTATTAATTAACAGTCACCTGGTAGGGAAGTGGGAAGTGAGAGCTCAGTGTGAGAGGTATGCTGAGCTGGAAGGACAGGTTGGAGACTGTCTACATTGGAGGAACAAGGTCTGTCACAGATAATTGTTTATTTGGACTGTTATTCTGTTTGTTTCATACTGGAGGCTCGAATAGCCCCTCCAGTACAGTGTAGTGAGGGACACTACTGTTAGTTAGCCTCCTAAATTGGAGTAGGCCATTTTGTTTTGTATTATTTCTTTTGAGTGCAATAAAGCCATATTTATTGCTTAAGATCAGCGACTTTGCTGCATTACATTACCTCTATTGTGAAAAGCACAGTGTATGTATTTAGAAGCAATGGCACTTCTGCTGTCCCCATAGTGGCAAGTGTACCCCCCCTCCACTTACCCTGGGCCCTCGGTCCATCCCTGGTCAGAATAGAGGAGGAACTTAGACTCCATCGTCTAGGTCGGTGTGCTGTTGTGATAAGCAAGAAGCTGGCACGGCACCTGTCAAAGAGAGCTTCATTGCGGCGCCCCCACAGAATATGCAGGGAAAGTGCCCAAAGAAGCATGCCCCTATGGACGCTGGGGCCCCTTACAGGTGTATGGGCTGTACCCCCTGAAGGCAGCCCTGCTAACAATGAACAGAGTGGACCTATTCTATAGAACATCCAGTACAGAGTAAGGAGTATATGCTGTATAGTACAGTATATACAACATATAGCACCGTGTCACAAGCCCAATGTCCACTGCATACCTCCTAACTTTTAAACTTGAGAATGATGGACATTTCAGTGAGGCAATGACCTTCAGTGTGCCTAGTGCACCATGGAAAACAATGGGTGTGGACTGTTAGCTGGCTTAGAAAGGAAGGTTAAATAAATCCCAGGCCTCCTTGTACCTATAAAGTATGGTTTGATTGCTGTGCCACAAGCAAGAGTCTCAAAAACATACAATACCCTCAGCACAATCATTAAAAAAAATCTGCTTTGCAAATAGCAACTGTTGAGACAATGAACACCTTGGTGAGAAGTGTATAATGTAGGGTCCGGAGTACGTACTCAACAGTGCTGCAGTCAGTGTTGGGTTCAGGTATACATAACACAGAGTGCATGTGCCCAGGGTATGTAATGCAATTTGTTTAAGGATCAAGAGCATGTAACACAAAGAGTGCTGTAGTCAGTGCTGCGTATAGGAGTGTATGGCACTTAGAGAGGAGACCATCCACATACCACAGAAGGGTAGAGCCATGCTCCCATGACTTCAGAGTTTTTCTTAACACAGCAGAGTAGATAGTAGTGGAGTTACAATAGCCCTAAGGCAGGCATTCTATTTCACGTACTGTATATTGACCCTCTTTATATCTGAAAACAAACAGTGGTTTGATGTCAGGGTCTACCACAATGCTATAAAGAAAGTGCTACAGAGGTCAATTACCAAAAAATGTGTGTGTATGGGGGGGCTTTGCCATTAGGTACTATAGGTGCAGGTAGTTAGACAAGAGCATTCACCACTCCCAAGTCCTGTATAATGCCGTGTACACGCGATCGGTCAATCCGATTAGAACGGTCTGATGGACCGTTTTTATCAGACCAAACCGATTATGTGTGGGCCACTTCGGTTATTTATCCATTGGTTAAAAAATGTAAAACTTGTTTTAAAATTAACCGATGGATACCTAACCGATAGAAAAAAATGATCGTTTGTAGGAACATTCATCGGTTAAAAATCTACGCATGCTCAGAATCAAGTAGACGCATGCTTGGAAGCATTGAACTTCCACGACTGACCATCAGTCAGATTTATCGGTTAACTGATGGAAAAATCCATCAGACCGTTCTCATCGGATTGACTGATCGTGTGTACAGGGCATAAGTCTGTATTTATATCTTCCCCATTTTGGAATAGGATTTATAGGTGTATAATAAAGTGATACTGTGTGTTCAATGATATTCTTTATTGGTAATTCCTGAACATCTGGATTAACACCCTTCTCCTTTCCTTTGAAAATGGATATTGTTATTGAACACTGGTCTGGACCTTGGCTTCACTGGCCTGGTAGTGTACATGAGATGCAGCTTGGATCTACAGAGGAAGTGGCCCATAAAGTGCGAGGAAGTGCTTCAAGAGAATTTCTCACAATGTATTTCACCGTCACAGTGTCTGTCATAAAACGTGTTACAATACAAGTTTATGTATTTCCCTTCGGAAGATGTTAAATAAGTTAAAGAGAATATCAGCTGCCTTATTTGGGTCTACATCAATACATCTTGCCCCAATAGATTTACTGGACACACTTGGATTACCAAAAAAGCACATTGTGTTAGTGGTTCAGCCTTGTTAATACCCATGGTCAGTGTAGGTGTGGTCAAGCAGTGTGTCACATGCATCACTCAGAGAGGTAGCATTATTCTTTAACTCACAGGTGTCAAACACAAGGCCCGTTGGCCAAATTTGGCCCTCCAGGCCATTTCATGTGGCCCTTGCACCTCTCCTGCAGCTGCAGGAGAGCTCCAGCCCGCCTCTGGTCCTCCTCCAGACCCCTACTTTCTGTTTTCAAGAAAAGGATCCAGCTTCTTCCCAGCAGCAGCATAACAAAAAAGAATTCAACTTCTGATGGTGGGGCAGCTCTTGACATCTAATGTAAAGGGGAGGGGATGCACTGGACATCTAATCTTACAGATACAACCGGCCCCTTTGAGGGCAACCATAACGCTGATGCAGCCCACGATGAAATTGAGTGTGACACCCCTGCTTTAACTGGAAAATCCTATTCTACTCCCTCAACTATCAGATTGCACACACGTTGCTATTGCCAATCTGAAATCAATGTAACACTGAACAATGAGAGAAGTTCCCTTCTGGATATCGCTTTGGGCCGGGCGCCACTGAAACTGATGATGTGGCTAAATTGAGGCTTGCCCTTGTGTTATCTGAGGGGTATCTTGTAAAGACCCCTCAGCAACTTGCCCTACTCTAGGAGACCAGGCATTCTTCCAGTGTTTCATCTGTTCCGCAAATAAAACAGGCCTTATTTCTCACATTAACCAGTCTCCCATCTCTACCTGAATCCCCAAATGCATTTCCACAAGGTCCGTGGCTTGGCTTTGTCTCTTGGCTTGCTTTAACATTCTCAGGAAAGCAACCTTCTGCTTCCACGGTCATTATCATCTTGCCCTCAGAAGTTTTATTTTTTCCTTCTTCACTGGTCTGTTTACCCACCATAGCACACTCTGTTTAAAAGAATAATCCTTGCTTAATAACAGTCTTTAATCACTTACATATTCCCTAAACAACTTTCCTTATTCCTGTCCTGACATTTATTTTGTACCTTCAATGTACACACACACACACCACTTGCTGCATCACAGATCAGTGTAACTTTCCCCATAAATTCTTATAAGAAAACATGTTGTCATCTCACCAGGTTTAAGTTTCAACCAGAAATCTGCTGTAATTGTCTTTTTTTTGGGACCTCGCCAGCAGTTTTAAACTTAATATTCAGAACATTAGAAGATTTTTGAGGGTTACCTTGCTTAAAGTTCCTATGACTCATATCTGCAGCAAGCAATTAATATGTAACTAAGCCAGAAAAAGCAAGAAAAAGCTATACACTTGTTAGAAAAACCTGCAAATATTGTAGCACATTAATCAAGACGCAGAAGGAAGTATCAATCTGATTCTAGGGGCTGCTAACCTTATGTGCTTTTACTTTATTTCCTAAATAATTTTGTCTGCAAGCAATCCTCACTGCTGTTGATGATTTATAAACAACTCAACACACAATGAATGCACTGGTTTTTCAACACAGGCTGGTCATTGCCTTAAAGGGGTTATAAATTTGTTTTTTATTTTGTTAAATAGGTTCCTTTAAGCTAGCGCATTGTTGGTTCACATACCTTTTCCTTCGATTTCCATTCTAAATGTTTTTTTTTTCTTTGTGTGAATTTGATGGGATGATGGTGGAAAGCTTACTGAGGAGAAACAGGAAGTGAGAAATTCAGACAATGAAAAAAACATTTAGAAGGGAAATTGAAAGAAAAGGTAAGTGAACCAACAATGCACTAGGTTAAAGAAACCTATTTAGAAAATAAAAAACAAACCTTTACAACCCCTTTAACCAGCAACCAGGCTTGGGGAGTCCTACTGTCACTCTTTATATCATAGTTTCAGACACAATATAGATACTTACTTCAAAAGTTAAAATAGCTAAAAAACAATTTACAAATGAGTTCACTGATCCAGCAGAAGCACACCACAAACTCAATTAGTTTCTCTTACATGTATTACCAAAGCACTGGTGAATAACCCATCAGCTTGAGATCCCTAGAAGCATCGAGCAGTCATAAAAAACATATTTACCACTAGTAACCAACTGCCACCAACTTTTTTTGGGCTACTTAATAATACCCCCAGGTAACCAGCCTTTTGTTTCTGTTCTAGAAAAAAGACAGGGTAGTCAAGGGGTCGCCCCCTCATGTATGTTTCTGAGGATGGGAGGGTTGATGGATTAGGCTGGGTTCACACCTATGCGAATTGAGTGTGGCTTAAACCGCATCTAATACGCAGAACGTTTCTAAATACATTGTTTTCAATGAGGCTGGTTCACATATGTGCGATGCATTCGCACTGCGCATTGCAGAAAAAACGTGTGCGTATTTTATGCCTTGTGGTGCGGCTCAGGTGCGAATTCAGTCCCATTATCTTCTATGGGTACGCAGCTGATTCGCAGATGTGTTCAGTTCTCTTCAGGAATTTCTCTCATTCAGCTCAATACACTTCTCCCCCACTCTCCTCTCACCCGGAACTTCTCCCAGGTCTCCAAATTCGCAGCTAAAAACCTAGCTAATCTGCTTAACACTTCCCTTATCTATCTGCAGAGATAAGAGAGTTTAAATTCACACTGCACTAGTGTGAACCCAGCCTTAATGAAAAAAGCACCTCCATAGCCCAGTAACAAATATCATTCACCTAAATACATATGTATAAATAGTAAGGTGTCTCCTTCTGAATAAAAACAACATATAGGAAAAGATAGGAAGAACTGGAGTGTCCAGAAAGGATTCTTCAAAAAGGAACAAACTGGTAATAGCAAAAACAAAATATCCTTTATTAAAAAAATTCTTAGAATGGGTGATTTTGATAGAATCGTTTTTCAGAAAAAAAATAGGATTTTTCCATTTAAATGCTTTATAGCCCCCTAGAATAAAATAATTAAGGGAATCTGTCTTTCTGGAATCATAGGACCAGATTCACAGAGAGTTGGGCGCACATTACACCGCCGTAGCGCAAACATCGTACGCTGCGCCGACGCAGCGCGGAGAGGCAAGCACTGCATTCAGCAAGCTATGGCTCCCAACGCTGCGTCGGCGTGGCGTAGGTTTCGAAGGCACAGACCGGCGTAGGTGGAAGCGGAAGTGACCCCATGCAAATGATGGTCTGAGCATGGTGCAGTGTTTTACGCCCAGCGTATCACTAACTGTGCATGCGCCGTGACGTGGACGCATGAAACAGCTCCCTTATGCGTATGCTCACAATCACGCCGGCACAAATGCCTAAGCTGCGCTGGATCACCACGTACGCCGTGAACTTAACGTACGGCCAATATGCCGGCCTGTGTTCTCTGGTGCAGACCTTTGCATGTCTGTTGCCGGGTTGCGCCTCATCTATGGGGATTAACTTTACGCCGGACATACAATTTACAGGCACTTCGCGTAGCATGCATCGGGTGCACGTATGTTTGTGAATCACCGTTTTTCCCCCATTTGCATGTTTAAATGCCTAATCAATGGGAGCAGCAACATGCGTCCAGATGAAAAGTGCACCCACGCTAAGTCGGCGTATGTAAGCTACGTCGGCGTAGGGTGGCCAGTTTCTAGGCGTATGTTGGTTTGTGGGTCTGGCGCACAGATACACCAACGCAAATTTGCACTTACAGGCGCACATTTGCACTTACGTCAACGTAAGTGCTTTGTAAAATCTGGGCCTTAGTCTTTTCAAATTCTAGACTCTGCAGTTCATTCTCTAAGAATAGGGTTCTGACCTTACTACTATCCAGGGTTCTCACACGTCCCAGGAGGGGATGGGGTATGACTCCCCCCCATCCCCTCTTTTGCTCAATGAGATATAATTTCCCTGACTTTCACATAGAGCTTTATAGAATTACCTCTTTCCATCTGATTCTTTGAAATATACCTGAATATATCAAATAGAAACTAAGGGCCAGATTTAGAAAGAACTTACGCCGACGTATCTTGAAATGCGCCGTGTAAGTTTCAATATGCGCCGTCGTATATATGCGCCATACCCAGAAAACTAGATACGCCTGAAAATAGGCTTCTTCCGACCGACGTAACTTTTCTACGCCAGCGTATTGTAGGCGCATATTTACGCTGGACGCATCTGGCGCACCCGTTGATTTCCTATTGAAATATGCAAATGAGGGAGATACGGCGATTCAGAAATGTACATTTGGCCGGTGCAGGCTACGCGCGGTGCTCGTAAGCTGTACGTCCGGTGTAAAGTTACCCCTCATAAAGCAGTGGTAACTTCGCACCAGACTTGCACAGGTCAGCTGGAGAGCAGCTGCAGCAGCACCTTTACGGACGAGCTGAGCAACCACACTTGCAGGACAACACATCTGTATGCCAACATGCCAGGGGCAGCCGTGGTTATAGCACTACTGCATCTACAGGCACGTAGGAGCTCACGGGAGAGGATATATCAACGTGTTTGGCATGGGTGATTCGGAGGTGTATCGCATCTTCAGATTCAGCTCTGATGCCATCTTGGAAATAGCCACAGCCCTGCAAGATGACATCACCAGCCAGACACACCGCGTACATGCAGTGCAGCCACTGGTCAAGGTACTGGCAACACTCCATTTCATTGCCAGTGGATCTTTCCAACGTACAAGTGGAGTCGTGGCTTGGATGTCACAATCCACCATGAGCAGATGTGTGCACCAAGTTGTCCCCACAATCCTCACACGCATGTCCCACCACATCATCAAACCCACCCATGAGCACCTGCGGCAGAAGGCAATGCAGGATTTCTACAGAATTGCCAGATTCCCACGCACCGTCATGGCCATTGATTGCACACATGTGGCACTACAGCCCCCCCGTGCCATAGAGCACATGTACTGCAATCGTAAGCATTGGCATTCCATCAACGTACAGGTGATCGCCGATGCCAAATACCTCATATGGCACGTCCATGCCAAACACCCAGGGGCCAGCCACGACAGCTACATATACCGTCAAAGCACCATCCCAACAGAATTCGAACAGAACGTGTATAGGGACAGCTGGCTGGTTGGTGAGTGACATGGGAGTCAGGAATGACTGTCCGACCCCATGATGCAGACATCACGAAAGGCACATGCACGGCTAACATCCTCCTGTCTTTTCCCTTACAGGTGACTCGGCATATGCACTTGGGCCCCATCTCCCGACTCCATAACGGAATCCCCAAACCAGAGGAGAGAGAAGATACAATGATGCACACATACGTACCCGTGCAGTGGTGGAGCGCACATTTGGCATCCTGAAGTCCCATTTCTGATGCCTGGATAAGTCCAGGGGGGACCCTGTTGTATTCCCCAAACTTTGTGTGCCAGATCATTGGTGCATGTTGTGTGCTGCACAACTACGCCATGAGAAAGGGCCTGGAGATTGACATATGTGATGACCTGACCCCTGAACCACACAGCCCTCCCCTGCCCGAGGAGACCCCGTCTGCTGAAGGAACAGCAGTCAGGAGTTGCCTCGTGGAACGTATCTTTGCACATTAAACACACACATTCATCATGGCACACGGACAATGCACGCATGCACACCACTGTGGTCTCTAGATCACACACACCACATCCACATCACATTGGATTAGCCCAAGTCCACCTTGCAGGACTTGGGAGCAGCAACGCCACGCCAAGGCACCAATCATGTTGCTGTCCATTCATACGACATTCACACGGCCGTGGGAATAACCTCTCCTCCACGACCCAGGGTGACACCCCTTACTGGCAGGAGTGCCACCCCCACAATCACACACCAGTCACACTGTAGCCTGCACTACTGACCGTGTGCAGTCACTACAAAAAAAAATCATAACCTGAGTATACAAAATAAAATAAATAAACTCATTACCTGAGTATACAAATTAACAAAATAGCTCATTATGTGAGCAAAAAAAGAAAAAGTAAAAAAGGCACTCATTTGTCCTGTCGTGGGCTACGCCTGGTGCCAAGGCTCCTGGTCATCAGTTGCCTGGGGGGGCCTCAGGTGTGGGGGGGTGTGGCATCTGGTGGAGGAACATCCCCCGGTATCTCCCTGGCTGGCTGCCCTCTAATGCCAGGGCAAAGCGAGTGAGGACCGCATTAGTCTGCCTCCCCTCCGCCTCTATGACAGCTGTATTGGCCTGTATGGCCACTGCCAGGTTCCGGACCTCTGCCACAAGGCCTGATGTTGTGGCCTGCAGCTCCCCCAGGCAGGTCACTATTGCTGTGCAGTTCGCACTGACATCCTGCAGGCTGTCAGTGATGGTGGTAGTCTGACCAGCCTGCTGTGTCAGGGCCTGCTGGACTGCCAGTGTGCAGGCAGCCTGGGTCTGGGCCGAGGAGGCCAGGCTCTCTGCCACACGGCACATGTCACCCGCTTTAGAACCCATATGGCGGGTCTGCCGGGCCTGGTCCTTCGCCAGATTTTGTTCGAGGGCAGCTGGATCACCCCTGGTCTTCCTCGTAGCCTTCCTTGGGGCAGGAGAGGCTTGGGGTCGTCTGTATGGGGAGGCCCTTGAGGGGCTTCGTCGGATGGAGGGGGAGGATGAGGGGCTTCCCCTGATGGGGGAGGAGATCCCTGAGGGGAAATCCCTGATGGGGGAGGAGGCCCTTGAAGGGCTATCCCTGATGGGGGAGGAGGCCCTTGAGGGGCTATCCCTGATGGGGGAAGAGGTTTGGGAGGGTCCTGGAATGCGGATCTCCTCCACAAGGTAGACACCTTCCTCAAAAGTACCGTGCTCCTCCTCTACTTCCTCCAGAGGTGAGGAGTGGGCACTGTCATCCCTGGATGGCGTGGGTCGCCCAGCAGCCAACGACGGCCCAGCTCCCTCCAGCACATCTGTGGATGACACAAAACATTCACATGTTGGTGGACCCACACACTTGTCACATATTCCCTTGCACCCACTCACATGCTATACACCAAATAGGAGATAAAACACACACTTACCTGTCCTCAAGGCCTGATCAACGGAATCATAGCCCTCCAGGCCCTCCACCTGCTCCCTCTCCAGGCACTGGGCAATAACTTGCTCATCAGGAGTCAGCCTGATCTTAGTGGCTGGTCCACCTCCAGTGCCCCTGACATGCCTTCTCATCTTGCCCATCTTGTCTTTGACCAGGCGACGCAGGTCGTTTATTTTTTTAGCAATGTCCTTTGAGGACCGAACCTCCTGGCTAAGGGCATTGACTTTGCGGTTATTTCCTGCAAGATCTCCTCCATTCGGACCTTGCTGGTCTTGCCACTCTCAGCACTATGGAGGTACTTGTTGTGTGTTGACATGGCATCAATGATGATTTGCTTCTACTCTGGAGAAAAGTTTTTTTTTTCTCCTCTCCTTAGACTCAGTCACTGGAGCAGACATGGCTCAGTAATCAGACAGCAAAAGGAAACAGCAAAAGTAGCTACACCAAAACCCCCAAAAATGCTGGTGTACTTTTACGTTCGACGGGCGCATGTCTGGGCGTATTTATACACTGGGCGTAGGCAGTGAGCTGGCGTATCTTAGGGGTTACGCCGGGCGAAGTTGTGAGCATGCGAAGCGGGGTGCGGCCCATACGTCCACGTCACAGCGCATGCGCCTTTTGAGATACGCCCGACGTAAACCACTTCGACACGCTCAGAACATCATTTGCGCATCTTGGTGCGTAATGCCTTTCTGAACACCTGAATGCCTCTCCGCGCTGCGCCGTCATAGTGTAAAAAAGATACGCTACGCCCGCATAAATATGCGTCGATGTATCTGAATCCGGCCCCTAGTACTCTCCCTATTGATTTTTTTCATCTTCTTTCTACTTTATAATTCTGACCTTACCCTACTTTGGAATACATTATAAGCTCTATTCTTTGTAACCATTCCTTGGAACCTTCTTAAATGTAGTTGTATGTTTATGTTGTTACTTGTGGACACATGTGAGTACTGCACTTTGATTTGTACTGCACTTTGATTTGAATATCCTCACAGGACTTTATGGTGTTGTTAGTTTGTTGAAAGGAGCGGGTGATGAAAGAGACTTGGTGATTTTAATAAGACTAATTAATATACTATTTAAGAGACTCATGTCCCTCGTTTACATATGCTCTGAAGAAACTTGATTATCAAGTGAAACAAGTTAGCACAATGCCACCACACTATCTGTAGCTCACAGACAGACAGATTGGTTTCAACAACTATTCCCTTCTCAGACAATTACGGAGTCCGGCTGGGTTATCGATGGGCGGAAGTGCTTCCCTGACCTGAAGCGGAGACTGCAGTATGAGAGACAGAGCTGCAAGCTGACATGCCTAATGTTGACCTTCACTCACTGGCGGTGGACAACAACTCTTTTTCCCCATTACCATCTGACAGGAATCCATCCTTCCAAGGCATAATTTCCCGGACTACTGGACATTGGGAGAGCGGTGAACCCTTATCTGTGCGTTTGTCATCTGGCCGGGTAAGTGATGGAAAAGCACTTCCCCATATCACACCCCTTTCATCTTGTCTAATGTATTGCCATTTAGCTAGCCCTGATAAGTTAACGGTGGGAAGCAGGAGTAAAATATTTAATTGGAGAACTGGACATTGTACTGACGGTAGTGATCAGCATTTGGATTGAAGATGATTCCTCGCTTTAGGAGTGAACTTTGGCTTATCTCTCATCAACCCACTGTGACTTACTTGCTGTGATTTTCTTAATAAAGAATATTTCGTTTTTGCTACTACCAGTTTGTTCCTTTTTGAAGAATTCTTTCTGGACCCTCCAGTCCTTCCCCTCTTTTCCTATTTTGTTTCTGTTCTGTTGGGTCAGATCACCCCAAGCTTGGGATAATGAGAAGATACAAGACACAGGAAGGTATTGTATGCACCTTAGATATTTGTGTTAATTAGACATAGAAGGTGGCTTAGTCAGTAGCCAATTACAAGTTAACAGTTTGCATACGTAGTGAGAATGGATCTAGCAGATAATACACTCTCAGTTTAATGCTGCTACCTTTGTGAAGGCTCAGTCTTCAGTTTACTGCACACGTGCATTGTGGTTTAATAGCCTTTAATTGTTTGTTCACACTTGTGGCAGCACCTAACACTGCAATTGATTGCATTTCAGAGGGGGATTGACAGGGGACTGGGAGGCAATATGTTCCTTCCTCACCGCCTGTTTTAACCTTGAAAAGTCTGCACCATCGTATAAATTTTAGGGCTCATTCACATAGTCGGCTGGGGGGAGATGATGGCAGACTTTAATAAAAATAGGCAGCTGAACCATGGTTTTATAGCCTCCCTAAGCTTTAAGGATACTTGGGTGGCAAGGGCTGCCTCAAGTGTCTTTATAGTTACACTTAAAAAGGAAGTAAACCCTGAGGGGTTTTAGTTCCTCTTTATTTCCCTGCAAAGGTAAAGCATTGCATAGTAGTCCATTATGTGTCACTTACCTGAAACCAAAGCCTGCAATATCACTGCTGTCCCCACTAGCAGCGAGTGTTCATATTCAACCCTCTTCCTTCCAGCGCATGAGCGCAGGAGCCGTCAGTCACGGCATGACCTCCTTTAGAAACGACAGATCACTGCTTCTAAAGTGTGCATGCGCCGTTATCTAGGGTGTTGTAAGTGAAACTCCCGCGCTGTCTGTGGATAGGGGACCGGACGTGAAAAGGGAAACAAGGGGGGAAGGCCAGTGGGGGCACTGCTGCAAACACAAAGGGGGTCTACCCTGTTAGACAAATAAACAAATAGAAAAAGTGAAAGTGTCTGCGCTGTGTTGGAAGTGAACGTGAAAATAGGACAAAGGAGCTCTAGGTGCTCAGGGCATACATAGAGGGTGACCTCCAAAGGAGGAACCCCAAAAGTGAGGTAAGTGGTCTAGGAACAGTGGCAAAAAACTGAGCAATGATAAAAATGATGTAATATGTGTCATAGATATGAATCACTAAAAACATACACACGGTATCACATAGTAACACACATGGCAACAGTTGTACATCAATGGTGCAAAAGGAAACACGTCCAGAAAATATATGAATATAAATAAAACAAAAGATCTTGCAAGGAAGTCCAAGGTGGATGTGGATATAGAGAGAAATAACAGAGTCTATAAAAAGATGATCCCAGCAGCCAAGTGTGAAAATGGCACAGCAAAACTTCACAGTGCGACGCACACCTCTTGTGGGTCCTAGCAGCTTACCTCCCGGCTAACTCCAGTATAGCCTAAAGCAAACTCTTAACCACTGGCACGATGGCTCTGAGGGAACCTCGGAGGTCTCAAGGCAGATGATACATGTGGGAGACAGAGATGTGCAAATAGCGTAACTCTGTTACATAAACAATAGCTGTAGGTGAATGGGAGTCACATGCACTTACTCAGAGTACTGGGAAAGAGTGCCTATCTCCACGAGTGGCGAGCTTGTCAATATCCTGTTTTTCCTCTCTTCTTTGGTATCATATGGTCACACAGGGGGTCACAGGAGACTCAGATAGTGATGGTGTGGATAAAGAGAAGGGAAGGAGGACACATCGCATAATCCAGTAAAAGACCGTGGTTTAATACACAGGAGAGATAAATAAAAAAACTCACATTTGAGCAGTAAAAAAAACACTGTAAATATCCACGAGCAGCGAGCTCGTCTGCCGTCCGTTCAGGAAGTGCAGTTGTCCAGTGCTCCAATCCTGACGCGTATCGTCACACCACGTGACTTCATCAGGGGTGCATGTGCCGTAGACATCAGTGCACATCTCTATTGTAAATATTTCCAAAACTGCGTAGGTTTATGAGATATTTCCAACTTCTACAGGTAAGCCTTAATCTAGGCTTACCTGTAGGTAAAAGTGGTTGTACAGGGTGTACAACAACTTCAAAGCGTATCTATGCTCAAAATGTAAACTGTAAATATGATCTATTCCACATTGCATTTCAATTGTTTCTTGGCTACTCCTATTAATCTAAATGATCTTGAAGTTTGTAAACTTATTTTGTGAAGAACCCCACATGTTTACTTCCTTGAATTCTGTGAATTGTATCCACTAGGCCCTGCAAGTAGGCACTGCTGTGTCACCCATTTTGCGGAGTCTTCCTTCTAAGAGTGAAGCAGTTTCAGGAGTCAGTCCAGGAATCACTGCCTGCAGGTAGCAAGGTACCATGGGACTTGTAGTCCTTAGAAATTAAAAGTAACCAGCAGAGGAAAAGCTACAAAACATTAAAGGAATCCAGTTATTTGTGGAAAGAGATGGTCAGCTGATATCACTCACAACATGAACGGAATATAATAACTATTGTTTGTATTGTATTGTATTGCTATTACAATGATGATGTTATTATATGAAAGTATATGCTGTGACCAAAGAACTCCTTAAATGACTACCCTTAATATACTGCAATTAATACTGCCATGTGTAATAAGTATTTTGGATACATTTACAAACACGTGATGTCATGGAGCCCGCAAACCCAGAAGGAAGACCAGGTGAAGACGGAAGCCCTGTCAGCAGTGACAGCATTTGTTTTAAGGGAAGTCTTTCATAATGTGCTAGTATGAAATCCATACTAGCGCATTATGCTACTAATATGCAGGGGGGAATTTATTTTAAAAGGACCTTTACTGCCACTTTAAACAAAATATATGAATCAATGAAAGTACAAGAGCCACAATGTGGAAACATATGCACAGCAGTAGAAGTTATATTTCTTTATTAGCATGCTTACCAAATGCTCTCAAATGCTCCAACATCTCAATATTTAGTTGTTTAAGGATTGAATATAGTATCTCAGTATATACTTTAAGTAATTCTGGATCGTGCATATTCTCATCAGCTGAGGCTTATTAGAAACACTAGGACTGTGGTTGGCTGTCATCCTTCTGGGACAAGTTTGCACAAAAACATAAGCATACCCAAAAAATATACTGTACCACTCAATCACAGCACTATGTAATTCAAAAGGATTGTGCACTTACACACAATAACAAAGTAAAAACAATAAAAGAATCAGTGATAAATGCAATTATTATAATTGTCTTCCCTCAGCCTCATTAAATATGTAAATAGAATATGAACATCTAAAGAGAATCCCCATCTATGGACTCTCTTTAGATGTTTATATTATACCCAAAACATTTACTTTTAACCTAAAGTGACAGTAGCAGTGAAAAAAATTATCTTGGTATTCGCCAGTATGCTGTTTTTTTTTTAAATGCCCCACTTACTGTGTAATCCTTAATTTAAATGTATTTCCCCCGCGGTGGATGGCGCCGCTATAGCCCGTCACGGCTTCTGAAAATATCTGATTTAGGACTTGGGTATTTCCAGCGCTATGCGGCGCCTGCGCACAGACCTAGGAGCTGACTGCGCAGGCGCCGTATTTCTCCGAGTCCTATTTCGGCTTTTTTCGGAGGGCGTGACGCGCCATAGCCATAGGACTCGGAGAAATATGGCGCCTGCGCAGTCAGCTCCTAGGTCTGTGCGCAGGATTACACAGTAAGTGTGGCATTTAAAAAAAATAAAAAAAAAGCATACTGGCGCTGACGCCAGTATGCTGGATCACATGGGAAAGAGTATATTTAGGGTGAACCACCTCTTTAACATAGCCCTCACAGGTATAAAAAAGCTAAAACCGATGGTCGGTGATGGTAACTAAAATTCAGGAAACTGTTGCCATTACTGCATCCCCTAGTTGTTCCCATGTTAAAAAAAGATCAGTACTATATTGAGGGATTTAGTTAATATATCTTTCTATCAGCACGCAAAGCATGTACATAAAGTGACCCTTTATCGAATGTTAAGCAATTCACTAGGAATCCAATGAATAACTAACCATGTGCATATTAATTAGGAGTCATAGGATTTCTGACTGATGCACAGGTCACATTTAGTTTGTCACATTTGTGAGGCTGGAATTATGTTTACGCTTGGGATTCAAGACTTTTGAACTATGGCTCTGAGGTGCTGACAGACAGCTTTTAAATAGATCTTGTCATCTACTTTAAAAATTGCAGGTACAATCACAGGAAATCAGTGTGCAGTGTTTTATCTACACATAATTTATGATTTATTTGCTTTGCAATGTAACTCTGGACTTGCTAGCAAATTTACTTCAGAAAAGTCAGTTCACTAACAGAGAACCCTCCCTCCTCCCTCCACATCATAGCCCTTTCCTCTTCTGGGAAGGACTTATTACTTTCTGTGCTGGCCCAGCTTCTCTCCTTCTCAACTCCTTATACAACCTTTAGATGAAGAGTGAAGAGGAAAATGATAGAGTGTCGATTGAGCAATAGCTCAGAGTCTGCTAGGGCCGCTGACATCACATCCAAGATGGCGGCACCTAGCAGCAGTCTCAGTGTGTTTGGATGACAACACAAAAGAGGCTTTTACAGATAAATAACATGCCTAAAATACATTAAATGCAAATATAGTCTTATGGGACGATTGTTATTAAAATACATTTTCTAGCTATAGGGTGCCTTTAAGGCCACGTACACATGATAGGTTAACCAGAGGACAACGGTCTGATGGACCGTTTTCATCGGTCAAAACCGATTGTGTGTAGGCCCCATCGGTTACTTAACCTTCGGTTAAAAAAAAGACAACTTGCTTTAAAATTTAACCGACGGACACCTAACTGATAGGTCAAAACCGATCGTTAGTACGCACGACCATCGGTTAAAAATCCACGCATGCTCAGAATCAAGTAGACGCATGCTTGGAAGCATTGAACTTCATTTTTTTCAGCACGTCGTTGTGTATTACGTCACCGCGTTCTGACACGTTCGGTTATTTAACCGATGTTGTGTAGGCACATCAGACCATCAGTCATCTTCATCGGTTAACCGATGAGAAATGTCCTTCGGACCATTCTCATCGGATGGACTGATCGTGTGTACGCGGCTTAACAAGGGCAATGAGACAGTGACAGCTGACATTGGGGGTTATTTACTAAAGACAAATCCACTTTGCACTATAAGTGAAAACTACATGTGCAAAGTGCACTTGAAATTGCACTTGGAAGTGCAGTCGCTGTAGAGCCGAGGGGGACATGCAAGGGAAATTTCATGTGCACTTTTCACTTGTAGTTTGCACTTGTAGTGCAAAGTGGATTTGCCTTTTGTAAATAACCCCCATTGTGCTACAGCTCTGGACTAGGAGTGCACACTGCATTTGACTGACACATTACACAGTGGTCTGGAAAGTGCTAGAAGAATTTTGTGAGTTATAGCCGCAAACCATAATAAAGCTGACCATAGATCCAGCATTGTGCTAATCTGCAGCACACACACAGCACAGCTAAGCCACACCCCTCACTCCCCCCACTCCCTCCTCACTAAATTTGACTAACAGCAGCAGGAGCCAATTGCTGCTGTCATTGTATAAAAGGGGGGTGATATACTGTGCTAAAATATATATGAACGTGAAATGAGAACTAAGGACTGCAGTGATAAACCAAGTGTTATAAACCAGGTAACATACATAAACAAAATTAAATTGCGCTAGTCTGTGAATGTAAACAATACTTGTAATGCTATGACACAATAAACAAGTGAAACATCATAAAGTGCAAAAAAACAAATAATGAAATCATTAATAGTAATAAATAAGTCCTTTTAGTATAAAGAAAAACATCAAAGAATAAGCTTATTCCACCACGAAGTGACTTGATGCAGGGTTTTCTGTGGCACACCACATGCAATAGTCATGAACTATTATTAAATACTTACCTGAGTTGTCTCTCGATCCAGCATCACCGCATAGCCCCGCCTGACATCGCGCAGTGCTACGTACTGACCCCAGAAGTGCAGGTGTTTGTTCTGTCTTTGCCAGCAATTGATGATATGTACAATTGATTATGCGCATACCAATTTTTAGATTGTAAGTAGCCATTTGGCTTTCCTTTTTCAATAAACTTTGCCTTAACGGAATTTCACTATAGGAGCTCCATTTCTTTGTATGAATATCTTCTTCCCCTGAATGATTGGGATGTCACGCCACAATGGGGAGACTACGGTGAAGGATTCATCCACTATCCCATTGCCCTTGGAGGCTATATTTTTCTACCCCGCAGAGGTTATTCTGTTTGCCTGTTTGACCCTCCTAGTGATAGGTGGTCCCGTTCATCTGGTAGGAGTCCTTGACTACTGCATGTGGTGTGCCACAGAAAACTCTACATCAAGTCACTTGGTGGAATATTTTTTCTTTGTACAAAAAGGACTTATTTATTACTATTAATGATTTCACTATTTGTTTTTTGCACTATGATGTTTTACTTGTTTATTGTTTACATTCACAAAGTAGCACAATTTAATTTGTTTATAGTGTTGCTCAGGAATATTCGCATTGCGAATATTCGTTACGAATATTGCATATTCGAATATTCGCGAATAAATCGAATATCGCGGTGAATATTCGCTATTGCGAATATTCGTATTTTTTCAAATTTATTTTTAAAACAGATCACATCCTAGTGATCTCCATCGACGTCTAAAAGCATTGCTGGTATGATTAGAGACCCTGGGCCGAGTAGCTGAGGCGATCCTTTTATGTTGCCGAATATTCGCAATGCGAATATTTGTATAACGAATATTCGCGAATACTTTCTCTGCCCTTCTGTGTTTTGTGTATAAAAAAAAAAATAGCTTTAGTTTAGTCATATAAGTTTGTGTAAGTAGAGTTAGTGTTTAGTGCATATTAGTTCAGTAATCCAGGAAATGATCTCCGTTTTCGCGTGTTGACGAGAATTTCGCAATCAATTTCGCATTCGCATTAGCGAAATTTCGCATTTGCATTAGCGAAATTTTGCAAAAATTTTTTTTTTGATAAAATATCACGAATATTCGATATTAACGAATATTTCGCGAATATTCTTCTATATATTCGTGAAATATCGCAAAATCGAATATGGCGTATTCCGCTCATCACTATTTGTTTATACTGTCAGTGTAGCGTGTGAATTCATAAAGAGAGCTGGTGCTGCAGACAGGTAAGTATTTGGCAGGGGGTGGTACCAGACAGTAGAATTTGTTTTACTTTGATGCATAGACTGCATTAAGGTAAAAAAAAAAAAAGAAACTTTACAGTTTGTCTCTTTAACTCACAAAGCACCAGATCAGTTACACTTTTAATGCAATACTGAGGACCTACAGTATATTGTATATTCAGTTTGAACACTTCACTAACAAAGTGAGAGAGTAGAGATTGGGTCACACAAATAGCTATACCGTAGTTTTGGGATCAGATAACAAACTCTAAAGGCCTTGTGCTGCCCCAATATGGGCATAGAATATGAGATGCATAGCCTCAGTTAATATTAGCATTTTTATATAGATTAGAGTTCATATAGTGTGGTTTGCTTAACTATTTTCTCATAGCTAAATCTATGTGTTATCCTATGCTGCCATCTAGTGGCCTTTCTTGCAATGTACATGTTCTCTGTAATTCCTCATTAGTTACCACATTTTCCAGTTTATGTATGCCCCTCCCTACTTCCTGTGGGTAGTACTTCCTGTGTCATTCCCTCAGCTAGCAAGCCACATGTACAAGGACACACATGTATCTGCACGGTACTTGGGAAAGGCATCATCTTTTGACCGCACAATACTATTACCATTCATCTGCTGTTCCTGTTATCTGCTGTAACCCCTGAAGTTAAAGAATAAACACCTCTTTTGAATGAATCGGTATTGACGAGTTCAGCTATCTGACAAGGATTGTCCGCAGTGAGTACATCTACTTATACAGGCCAGGCATAGAGGTCTCAGCAAGGGATATATCGCTATCACAACAATCGGAGTCAGAATAGTCAAAAGATGCATAGAATTCTTACAGCCTGCTGTGTATATGTGTGTGCCTAATCTGCAATCAAGCTCAGTGCCAGCCGCCATCTTGTGAAAAGCACATTGTCGCACAAGCTTACTGTGCTTCATGTGAAATGTTGAAAAGCTGTTAAATTGAACTGTGTTACCCCACCTGTCTAAGCTGCTGTGTTTTCTCTTAAAGAGACAGTACCATTTTTTACAAAACCGTGAGAAATGTCTAGACAAGGCTCTGAACACTCTTTTATGGCTGAACCAACGCAGATTCATCATGCCTCTGAACCCGCAGACATACAGGGAGCAGACTCTGCAGATATTGCTGAACAGAGTGTAAGACCCAAGTGTACAATAAAACCAACACAGAAACTCAGAGAAAACTATGAATACACTAGAGATGAGTTCTCCAGCAAGCTGTCAGACCTCTGGGACAAAACTTCACACTGCATGTCAGTTTTGCCACACTTTAATGATCAACCAGCTGAATTAAGAGACTCTATAGATCGCCTATCTGCTGCGTATGAACATTACCAGCGGCTGTCTGCAAAATACACTGCCTTCTTGCAAGACTCTGTAAATATAGAGGACTTTTCAAGCAGAACTGACCAAGACTGATGCACTGAACCAACAAAGGGATCTCTTAGTGCAAAATGCTCAGTGTAAGGCAGAACTCCGCATTGCTCAACTGCAAGAGACCAGATCTCACAGATCAATATCAACCAAGCACACTGCACGTTCTTCTAGATCCTCTCGCTCCAGAAGTTCAACATTAAGCGACAAGCTAATAGAGGCCCGCGCTGATGCTGAATCCAGAAAAGCGCAAAGCTCCCTTGCTAAGAAAGAAGCAGAGATGGAAGCCCAAAGCAAAGCTCTGCAAGCAGAGATGGAAGCTCAAATAAAGATTCTGCAAATAGAGAAAGAGGAAGCAGGTGCCCTAGCAAGGCTGAAAGTCCTTGAACAAGCAATGGGTCAAAGTACTAATTCAGACTGTCTTATCCCAGCAGAACTGGAAGATCCAATTGAACGCACCAGTGAATATGTGCTAAAGCATAATGCTTACAAAGATACAGAGTCATCTCCTATACCTCCTACTAACAACACTGTTCTGACTCTCAACACAGTGACCTCTCAGCTCCAAAAAAATGCCTGAGCCTCCTCAAGTCCACAACACAAGTGCATCTACGCAGCAAACCACATCAACTCCTGCCAACAACAAGGTGACTTCCAGCGACAAGCCGCAGCTACAGCCACAGCCAGCAGAAGCCTTAGAGACTACACCAAAGTTAAGCGCCCATGCAACACATCATTTTATCCTGGTAAACCCTCACGCTTCTTCACCAGAGAACTTTCACACCCAAGGGGTTCCACAAGTTACTTTTTGCACCAAAGAGTGAGAGATCAGACTTGAATGACTTCGCCAGATATATGGCACACCGTGAGCTCATTAACACTAGCCTCTCAAGGTTTGATGACTGTCCAGAGAGCTACAGGGCCTGGAGATTAACCTTCAAGGCTGCTATTGCTGATTTCAACCTTACTGCCAAGGAGGAACTTGATTATCTCATAAAGTCGTTGGGGCCAGAATCTGCAAATCGTGTTAAAAGACTGAGGACAGTACATGTTGACCACCCAGATGCAGGTCTTGTTGCTGCATGGGCAAGTCTTGAGCAAGCCTATGGTAGCTCAGAAGCCATAGAAAGCGCTCTATTCAAGAGACTGCAAAACTTCCCAAAAATAGGGAACAAAGACTATCGCAAGCTCCAAGATCTAAGTGACCTCCTCATGGAGTTAGAGTTGGCAAAGACAGACCCACGTCTACCTGGACTAAGCTTCCTGGACACTGCTCATGGTGTCAATCCAGTGGTGTCTAAACTGCCATACGGCCTGCAAGAGAGATGGGCGTAGCAGGGCTCAAGGTACAAAAGAGACTATGACGTATCCTTTCCTCCATTCTCATATTTTTGCAGGTTCATCAGTGAACAAGCCTGGATGAGAAATGATCCCAGCTTCAGCTTCAGTGAACCCAACTTACCTGCTTCATCATCATCACCATCACCAAGGTATGATAACACAGCAGCTAAACGCAGAGACGTTCATAGAGCAATATCTGTTAAAAGGACAGACGTCTCACCACCTGTGTCCTCTCATGCTTACCAGAGTGATTTGGGTGGTAGAGATAAAGATCCTAATCGTCAGTGCCCTATTCACAAGAAGCCTCACCCTCTTAAGAAATGCCGAGAGCTGAGAGCAAAGACTTTATAAGAGCGCAGGGAGATTCTCCAGAAACTTGGAGTATGCTACAGGTGCTGTGCTTCTTATAGTCATTTTGCCAAGGACTGTAAAGTTGTCATCAAGTGCACAGAATGCAGTAGCGAAAGACATGTGACAGCTATGCATCCTACTCCACTTACAGACAGCCCACACAGCAGCTACCTACCTCCACCCCTCTCTCAAATCATGGCGGGGAGCAACAAAGCCACGCTCTAGCCAAGGAGAATGTTTCTTCTCATGCACAGAAGTCTGTGGAGAAGGTTTAGATCACAAGTGCTGTGCCAAGATATGCCTTGTTAAGGTATACCCAGAGGATCAACCTGAAAAAAGCTGCCAGGATGTATGCCATAATAGATGAACAGAGCAACAGATCCCTGGTGAAGCCTAATTTCTTTGAGATCTTTGGCATTGAGGGTCATGCCACACCGTATACTCTCAGAACCTGTTCTGGTCGCGTAGAGACTTTCGGCAGAAAGGTCGATGGGTTCATGGTGTCTCATATCGAAGGGGAAGAGGGCATACTCCTACCAACATTAGTTGAGTGTGACCAGATACCAGACGAACGAGAAGAGATTCCTACTCCAGAGGCTGCATATCACCATCCTCACTTAAGGCACCTTGTTGATGAGATTCCCGCAATGGGACATGAATGCTGAAATCTTAGTTTTGCTAGGAAGAGACATTCTCAGAGTACATAAGGTACGTGAGCAGTGTCATGGACCTGAGATGCCCCTTATGCACAAAGACTTGATCTAGGCTGGGTAATAGTGGGCGATGTATGCTTGGATAGAATGTGTACGTCATCTGAGATCCACTCCTTCAAAACACTTACATGTTAGGAAATGGACGTGCATCACACTTCAAAGAGTGCCCTCACCATTATGAAGTAAAGGAGAAGCCTCTTGACATCATCCAAGTACCTGATGTCACTCCTATCCTTTGTGACGACAACCTAGGTACCAACAGTGTTTTGTACCACAAGTGACGACAACAAAATAGCCTTGTCAGTTGAAGACAGAGAGTTCAATCAAAATAATGGACAAAGAATTCTTCAAGGATGAGTCCAACAGCTGGGTTGCACCATTTGCCTCTTCGTGCTGCAAAGGTCAAACTGCCAAACAATCGTGAACATGCTTTATCCAGATTCAACTCACTTCAACGAACACTAAAGAACAGGCCTGAAATGAAGGACCATTTCATTACCTTTATGAAGAGGATCTTTGACAATGAGCACGCTGAGCCAGCTCCACCTCTTCAAATACACGATGAGTGCTGGTACCTACCTTTCTTCGGAGTGTACCATCCACGTAAGCCAAAACAAATCAGGGTAGTGTTCGACTCCAGTGCCAAGCATCAGGGCGTATCCTTGAACGATATTCTTCTCACTGGCCCTAACCTAACCAACAACCTTGTAGGTGTACTCATGAGGTTCAGAAGAGAGCCAGTTGCCATAACTGCTGACATTGAACAAATGTTTCATTGCTTTATTGTACGAGAAGACCATAGGAACTTCCTAAGGTTTCTGTGGCACCGTGACAACAACATGGACAATGAGATGATTGAATACCGCATGAAGGTTCATGTTTTGGAAATAGCCCCTCACCTGCCGTTGCAACATACGGTTTACGAAGGACTGCTCTTGATGGAGAACAGGAGTATGGTGCAGATGCTCGACATTTCGTCGAGAGAGACTTCTGTGTGGATGACGGACTTAAATCTTTACCTACAGCGGAAGAAGCCATAGACCTGCTCCAAAGGACACAAGGTATGCTTTCTGAGGCTAACCTCAGACTACACAAGATTGCCTCAAACAGTGTTGCTGTTATGAAAGCCTTTTCGACCTGGCGATCATGCCACAGGGTTTAAAGACTTAAATCTGGGGATGGACATGCCACCTGTGCAGAGAAGTCTGGGCCTTCGGTGGGACTTATTAAAAGACACCTTCGGTTTTCAAGCCAGCTCTGCAGACAAGCCATTTACCAAGCGTGGAGTTCTGTCAGTGGTGAACAGCCTATACGATCCAGTGGGATTTGTGGCCCCCATCACCATACAAGGTAAATCCATACTTAGGCAGCTCTCAGAGACTACCAAAGATTGGGATGCTCCACTACCAATAGACAAACTTTCAAAGTGGGAGTCCTGGAAACAATCGTTACATGCCTTAGATGGAATCTGTATACCACGCTGCTACACTCCAACTTCCCTTGCTACCAGTCAGAGGAAAAGAGCTTCACATCTTCTCAGATGCATCTACTGAGGCCATAGCGGCCGATTTGCCTACCTCAAGGCGAGAGATTCAGCTAATCTAACCCATGTAGGGTTTCTGTTTGGGAAAGCTAAGTTAGCACCCAAGCCTGAACACACATTTCCTAGGCTTGAACTTTTGTGTGGGACTGTGCTAGCTGTAGAAATTGCAGATTTCATACTGCGTGAGCTAGACATTCAGATAGATGACATCAAATTCTACACAGACAGCAAGGATTGTTCTGGGCTACATATACAAACCAGACTAAACGTTTCTATGTCTATGTCAGCAACCGTGTAGAAAAGAATAAGAAAATCATCTAAACCTGAAACAATGGCATTATGTTCCATCTGAAATTAATCCTGCAGATCATCATGGCACCAGGCCAGTGTCTGCGAGTGCCTTTTGTAAATTCTTCTTGGTTAAAAGGTTCTGAATTCTTGCTGGCTGATCCAGAAGAAACCACGGCTGATGTCTTCAGTCTTCTAGAACCCGACAAAGATCCAAAGGTTCGTCCCGAAAGTTAAAACCCTTGTCACCAGAACTGAACAATAGACGTGCCTTGGGCTGTCAACCGCTTTGAACGTTTCTCCAAGTGGACAAGGCTGGTACGCACCAACCGCAAGGTTAGTTCATATTGCACGCTGCTTTCACACTGAAGCCCACAGATGCTCACTGTCAAGGTTGGCACATGTGCCAAAAGCTTCTATCTGCAAAAGACATTGCTGAAGCTGAACTGATCGTAATACGCAGTGTACAACAGGATGTCTTTGGCTCAGAAATCAGACGTATCCGTGACAAGGGGGACATTCCAAAAAACAGTCCAATTGCTAACATGAACCCATTCATTGACAATGATGGCACGTTAAGGGTTGGTGGATGCTTAAACAAGGCTAAGTTCAGTGAGCAAGAACAGAATCCTCTCATTATACCTGCTCGCCATCACATCACTACTTTGCTCATACGGCACTACCATGAAGAGGTGAAAGTTTCAAGACAAGGGACTGTAAAGACTTTCATCAGACCTATCACGGAACTCATTTTGCTCTTGCCGTTTGGAGACTGAACTTACTTGGGTATGCTGTTGGATCCTACCTGCGACTTCGAGAAGGAAGTATCTGGGACTTTAGTTGTCACAACTTGAAGCTTTATATTATAGTTGTTGTTGCATTATATGTAAAACAGGGGGGGTGCAATCAGCGCAAAAATATAAAGATCAGAAAAAAATAAGAATAATAAGTGTAAAAATGAAAAATACTCAAAGAGTGAATTTCATATGGATGCAAGCTGAACACCAAAAGAACAATCACAAAAATAAAAGTAAATATATCAAACAGAGCAGTGCAGCGCAAACCTAAATAGCATAATATTAATATTAAAACGAATATGCTCATACCAGTGAAGACATAATTGAATTAATAACAGTGAAAAAATAAAATAAAATAAAAAGAAAGTCCACATTTGCAAAGTGCAAACAAATCCTGTGATCAAAACAGTCAGAGTATCTCCACCATGTGACTTGGAAAACCAATATTTCAAATATTTCAAACGTGATCCCTTCACCAGTAAAGATGGGTACTCTCACCTCACACCAAGACCCTTGTTTTACCAAAGGTCTAAAACGCTTAGAACAAATGGCAGGAAATCCAGATGGCTCAAAGATGTGCAATTGTCAGCTGAAGGACCCGGAGATATGCAAATATCCTCAGTGGCACCAACGAATCAATATGCAAAGAAAAAAGGAGGGGGCGTGGTTTGCCTTGGAAGAAGATGGCTGCATAGCTCCTGAGCTCCGACAGACAACGGCCAAATTTCTGCTCCTACCACGGGACACTCACCTCACATTCGCCCGTAAAGTATGGGAACTTCATCCAGAAGCTCTTCGGCAACCAGATCTCGCTCTCCGCGAGATACGGACAGTCGCCCAACCCAGACTATCCCGGACATCTTCCGCTCCCAGAGATCTAACATGGCGGCCTCGTCCCCTTCCTCCATCCCCTCACCAGCAGCTCCAGGGATCGTTCTCTCCCCCGCCTTCCTCCCACTACCTCCACCGGGAACCCAGGTGCCGCAAACTCCCCAGCAGCCGAGCCTAACGGACCTTCACAATGTGGCGGCGGATATTAAATCCACACTGTTCACGGCCATCTCTGACCTCACGCAAGAGATTCGCGCCATTACAGGCCGCATCCATGAGGTGGAAAATACCACGGCCCGGCACAACACGGCTCTCAAGAGAGTCGACCGCAAGCTGGATGTCCACACCATGCAACTCCGTGACATCCAAAGACATCTCGAAGACTTGGACAACAGAGGACGCCGCCGTAACTTGCGAATTAGAGGCCTACCTGAAACGGTGGACCCGGACCACATTCTCCCGGCCGTCACGGAGCTCCTCAATGGTGTCCTTGACAAACCCCCTCAGACGCAGATCCCCATGGAACGGATCCACCGAGCCCTGAGACCCCGTGGTAAGGACACAGATCCCCCCAGGGACGTAGTCTGCTGCCTGATAGACTTCCACACTAAAGAGGAGGTCCTCCGTAAGGCCCGTACGAAGGCTCAATTGATGCATGACGGCCATACTATCCAAATTTATCAGGACCTGTCAGCCATCACCCTCCGCAATCGCAGAGACCTCCGCCCTCTGCTGGATGTGTTGCGCACTAGAGGGATTCAATACCGTTGGAAGTTCCCGTTCGCGCTTTCTGCCTCCCATAATGGCCGATCTGCCCTGCTGCGCGTCCCGGAGGAACTGGACGAGTTCTGCAAAACTTTAGATATCCCCTTTGTGGATCTCCCACACTGGTACGCGGACTTTGATGTCGGTGATCTGCTCCGCCACCTAGATAGAGAAGAGCCAATGGAGGCCCAAGCTTCACGTTTTCGGCGGAGACGTTCACCCTCTACCGTCAGACCAAGCCCGGTCCGGATGCCTGACCACCCGCCTCCCAACATTCAGGCAGCCCCACCACACCGCAGAGCACGTCGCGACCACTGAACTCTTCTTACCGGCTTACTCCCAGGAATAGACGGTAAACCCCTCGCAGGGACTATGCTGTTGTGCCTCTCATTCCGCTTCTATCCCCCGGACCTATCGGAAGAGATACGACGCTACCACTGAGTCTACATCAGGTATCCTCTGCATGCCCTTCTCTGACATTTAAAACCTGCTCATATCCTGACCCTTCTGCAGCGAAAGAGGAACATGCCATCCCTCTCAAGAACGGCTGGAGACTTGCAATGTTCTGATGGCACCCTCTGGGGGGGGGGGGGGGGTTTATATATATTTTTTTTCTTTTTTTTAAATTATTTTTATTATTTTTTCCTTCATTTTTCCCTTTTTTTTTTTTTTTTTTTCTTCTTCTCTTTCTCTTTTTCCCTATGCAGCGATTTAGACTTTGTTTTGGTATACTTGTGTATCGCGGGTCTACCACTCTTCTCACTAGGGACATGATACGCTCCTGCCGAGTTTGTGGAACCCCCCCTCATCAGTGCCTCTATAGGTGAGCTCGGGATTCATATGATGCCATAATGCTGATTTGCCTTAAATATTGTTTGATAACTGTTCCTCTTTCCTGCCTCCACACCCCTCTACTTCACACATCTATCCCTACTCTCTCGTTCCTCTTACTCTCCTATACTCCTCATCTTGATTTACTGCAAAATCTCACATACTCCAGGCGCCCCCATGTGGCCCAACTTATAACTGACAGCCCGCACCTATCCACCGTACTTTTCCTGTCTTCCCCAACCCCATTCTCTCTATCCCCTTCAGCAGGGTCCCTACACCTGGAAACCTCCACATTCTATACGTACCCACTTGAGAGCAAGGAACTCCTGACACATTCACACACCACAAACCCTGCTGCCTTTAGGCTATCATACACCCTACACCCTCCTATACCTAACCCTAGATTTCCCCCTTCTTTTCTTCCTCACTCTTCCTTCTCCTCCCTACCTATTGCTTTTCCTTTGGCGACACATAGTCCCTTCCCCCTCTTTCCCTCTCTCTTGGGCATCACAACTGCTCTCGCTCTACTCCTGGGTTGTTTATAAGTCGTTTCTAATGTTACACCGGTTTGAAGACAGTTACAATATGTTTTAGATTTGCAAAGGTTTTGTTTGTCAGTATACCTCACTAACCTTCTGTCCCTTACCAGCAACATACCCCCAACCCCGAGATCCCACCGTGCTAATTACTAAGATCATACTCCCCACCCTGATTTCCTTTGTTCTCTGAAATGTCGAAACCTTTCACCTCATCATCATACACTAAACCTTCCTGGTCCCTTTACTACGCTATCATCAACCCCTAAACGGCCAACTGTCTGTCGATCCTCCTGATTCCATCCTCACAGGACAAACCTCCTCCCACACAGTGGTCCTCCGCAAACTCATTCACTGTCATTCCTACTATCCCTACCACGCCACTGACAGTTTCCGGACGTACCGCACCCGCGAGTACATATAACTTCGGATAGGTGGCAGGTTTCCACCTGTCTCCGGAACCTACCTGACACCCCACCCCCCCCCCCTGCTGTCAGTCAAGCACACTCCCTCCACCCAAGGGCAGCTCGCCCCCACCTTACTTTTAATTAGGTTACATATCATCCTATTATCCCAATCCCTTTATTACCTCAATACCCCTATTCTCACCACAGCTCTCGGATCAGCCCCACAATACGGTTTACTGCATCTACTCCACCTGCAATGATGAACACCCCCACAACCACTAATAAGACCCTTGTCAAGCTAACTTCACTCAACATTCATGGTCTAAACACCCCTGAACGCCGTTCCCAGCTCCTCCACACGTTACACCGCAACAAAGTTGACCTGGCCTTCCTTCAAGAAACACACTTCCGCACTGACGCCACTCCCAAACTTCACAACTATCGTTACCCATCCGCATTCCATGCTACTAACTCTGCATCTAAATCGAAGGGAGTCTCGATCCTTGTGGCCAGACACTGCCCCTTTCAACACACTGACACGCTGGCAGACACAGAAGGCCAGTATATTTTTATTAAAGGGACATTATATGGCCGCACAGTGACGTTAGCCAACATCTACGCCCCTAATTCCCATCAGGTTGCCTTTTTTCGGAAAGTCACGACCTCCCTGATTGCCTTCCAGAAAGGTATGCTCATCTTTGGGGGAGACTTTAACGTCCCTCTCCATCCACTCCAAGACACTTCTACAGGGACTTCCTCCCTCACATACGCAGCTCTCAGATCTATTAAGGCCCAACTCCAGACTCTCTCATTACATGACACCTGGCGTACCCTCCACCCTGACGGTAAAGACTTCACCCACTTTTCTGCACCCCACAACAGATATTCCAGGATTGACTATCTCTTTCTATCCCAACATGACCTCCCCCTCCTTCACTGCTCCTCCATCGATCCCATGTTCCTCTCAGACCACCACCCCGTCTCCATCTCCTTAGTTTTCCCGGAAAAACGCTCTCACTCACGACTATGGACATTAGACCACTCTCTACTCACAGACCCGACCATCACCCAAGACACCGAGACCACTATCCAACAATTTTTTTCAGAAAATAAGCCCACTGACACCTCCCCGCTTATAAACTGGGAAGCACACAAATGTGTTGTACGGGGAAAGCTAATAGCCGCTGCAGCTAAGCGTCACAGAGAAAAACAAAAACATCTCCTAGACCTTACTACCCGGATTCAACGCCTAGAAAAATCACACAAACTCTCCCAAGCCCTCGTCACCCTCCAGACCCTCACACAATTACGGCAGGAATTACTAGACCTTCTGGGAACAGAACTTAAACGTAAATTTATACTTTCCCAAAAGACTTTTTATGAATATGGTAATAAGGCAGGTAAACTACTGGCTAGAGCCTTACAAGCCAAAAAAGCCTCCACGACAATTCACTCCCTGACCGACTCAACAGGTCGCAAACTAAACTCCACCCCTGACATAGCTGAACAGTTTGTTCAGTACTACACTAAGCTCTACAACATAACTCCCACTGGATCCACCCCTGACTCTCAATCTCCCTCCAGACAACAAGCAATCAAAGACTTTTTATCCAGATACTGCCCTGCACCCATCCCTCCTGATAAGTCTCAGAAACTAGATGCCCCACTAACTGTAGAGGAGGCAAAAATGGCACTAAAACAAATGAAACCTGGAAAGAGCCCCGGCCCGGACGGATTGACGGTTGGATACTATAAGACCTATGCAGACCTCCTAACTCCCCTTTTCATTTCGACCTTCAATTCATTCAGTGATCCTATCACTCCCCCTAGAGACATGCTCATGGCGCATGTTGCGGTCATACCTAAACCGGGGAAAGACACATCTGAGGTCTCAAACTACAGACCTATCTCCCTGTTGAATGTAGACATCAAATGGTATGCAAAAATACTTGCCAATAGACTTCTCCCCTTTCTGCCCCGAATTGTTAACTTGGACCAGGTGGGTTTTGTCCCCGGCAGAGAAGCAAGGGACAACACCCTCAAGGCCATTTCTGTTCACCATTGGCTCACATCACACCACAAACAAAGCTTTTTCCTCTCACTTGACGCAGAGAAGGCGTTCGATAGAGTGGCCTGGGACTACATGTCAGAAACCCTGCGTTTCCTTGGCCTTCCCCCGCGCATGCTTCATTTTATCCTTACACTATACACGAACCCCACTGCCAGGGTCCGGGTCAATGGCCACCTATCGAGCGCCTTCTCCGTCTCAAACGGGACCCGACAAGGATGCCCCCTCTCCCCATTAGTTTTCATCCTCACTCTTGAGCCGATGCTAAGACGCCTCAGAGACAACCCAGACATCAAGGGAATTGACATCAACCACCAAAACTACAAGGTAGCAGCCTTCGCCGACGATGTCCTTCTCTTCCTATCGGAACCTCTCACGTCCATCCCGAATCTTCTCGCGGATCTCCATACCTTTAATCGCCTAGCTAATTTACAAATAAACTTCTCCAAATCCACTGCCCTTAATGTTACTCTCCCCCCTGATATCTGCACGCAATGCCAAACAAAATTTCCATTCAAATGGAATGCCCACTCGATCACATACCTTGGTATCCAACTCCCTTCCTCCCTAGACAACCTATACTGTACCAACTACATCCCATTACTACAACTCATAATAAAAGACCTTAAACACTGGTCTGTGCGGCCCTTCTCTTGGTTCGGCAAAGCGGCCGCAATCAAGATGAATATACTACCCCGAATTTTATACCTGTTGCAAACAATCCCGATTAAGGTTCCCAACGCCTTCTTCTCCACACTACGAAGAGCCTGCTCTGACTTCATTTGGGGTGGACTCCGACCACGTCTTAGCTATGCCAAACTCACTATACCTAAACTCAACGGCGGCATTGGCCTGCCGGACCTTCACAAATACCACCAGGCCTGCCACCTAGCTAGGGTGGTAGACTGGAACGTGCACTTCGACACAAAGGCATGGGTACGCCTGGAACACTCTTTCCTTTCTACGCCACTCTCCCAAGCTCCCTGGATCAAAGCGGCGCATAATCCCACACCCTGTCGTACGCATCCCATCATCCAACCCACTCTGAACTCCTTTCGAGTCTCCTGTGCTAAACACCACATCTCTTCTGTCTGGGGACCGATGACCCCACTTAGCCAAAACCCTGACTTTCGCCCGGGGCTCTCTCCTACTTTCTTGCGAGATACATGGCCCCACCGTCATATCCGCGCTGAAAATTTTTTCAACGCTGGCCAACTTATCCCTTATGAAACACTTGCAGCGACTATGTTGAATGGCACATTTCCCTTCTGGACATACGTCCAACTAAGAAACTTTTTCATCCGATCCGACCTGATAACCACCTGGTCCCGTTCACTAACCCCCTTCGAAGAACTCTGTCTACATGACCCCCCTCTCACACACTTGATCTCCTCCATATACGCAATGCTATTTGTGCACCAGAGACCAAAACTTAATTGGGCCAGCCAAAAATGGGAGGCTGAACTTTCCATTGACCTCAATGACAGGGAATGGGAAAACATCTATTCGTGTATACACAAGGGAACGGTGAATGTCCACGTACAGGAAAACTCCTTTAAAGTATTCTCACGCTGGTATAGAACCCCCCTAAGACTTCACAACATTTTTCCCTCTGTCTCCCCAAAGTGCTGGAGATGTGAAGTAGAGGACGGATCACTATTACACGTCTGGTGGTCCTGTCCCAAACTACAATCTTTTTGGAAGGAGGTTCATCGCTTGATTCTACACATCACCACTCATGACCTCGACTTTTCACCGGCGCAATTTCTGCTTCACCACTCCAGCACTACCTCGAAAACATATAGACGATCTTTGGCGATGCACCTCGTTAACGCAGCTAAACTCTGTATCCCTGCAAAATGGAAATCTACTGAACCCCCCACCCTGTCAGAATGGTTCGGTCGCATACACAAGATGGCAGAGATGGAAAAGCTGATACACCAGGCCCACGACACACCACACAAATACACGGAAATCTGGTCTTGTTGGCTCCACTTCATCACGACAGATCAATATAAAACAATCATCCCTTAGACAATACCCGAGAGCTGTGGTGAGGCACTGTCCTAATACCCCAGATGTCCCCCCACCTTCTCCCCCACACCCGTCCCCCCCAGATCCCTTACCAGACCAACCCCTTCCCTACCATTCCTCATCCCACTAACCGTGTTCTGCTTCTAAACGAGAACCCCTCTGGACTGTCACATCTTATATATAGAATTGACCATCACTAATCCCCCTAGCTGCCCTACACACCTACCGCCCCCACAGGATTACTCAACCCCATTTTCATTGCCGGACACATTTCTTTATTTCCCCAATCTACCCTCACAAATAATCTGACATACCCTTTTGTTATATGCACTATCCCCCTTCTTCGGCCCCGGCTATTCATACCCTCTTTCATACCCTGAAAGGTTAGAATGTTATATATTACTGCCTCTACATGGTACACTTGTTTAGACTTTGCTCCTTTTTAAAACTTATACGGTTGTGCCAGATTGTTAACCTTGTAATGTTATTTCTATTCACTGTTGTTAAAATACTGCGGCTGCGCCCGCGATTCTGCACCTGAACTTCAATTTACTTGATGCTAATACATTGTATTTTGAGTATAATAACAATAAAACTTTTGAAACAAAAAAAAAAAGAAAAAAGGCCAGATCTAAGAGCTTCCATATAAACCAGGTCTCTTTAATGAGTAAAAAATGTGCAGGGTACTCACATTCAAGTAGAAAATACAGGCATAAAACACCATATCAGGCAGCTCAAATGAAGATGTGGGACATCAAGGAGTGACATGGGATGGTTCCTGACCCCGGACGCGTATCGTAATACTACTTCCTCAGCAGGTTCTCCATTATGTCTTTCAGGTTTTCAAGACATCAAGCAAATTGCGCTGTTGTTTATTTGCATAACTACCGTTGTATTAGGTAAATAGTGGCATTACCATGCCAGACGGGGAGTGTGCTGCCCCAATATGGGCATAGAATATGAGATGCATAGCCTCAGTTAATATTAGCATTTTTATATAGATTAGAGTTCATATAGTGTGGTTTGCTTAACTATTTTCTCATAGCTAAATCTATGTGTTATCCTATGCTGCCATCTAGCGGCCTTTCTTGCAATGTACATGTTCTCTGTAATTCCTCATTAGTTACCACATTTTCCAGTTTATGTATGCCCCTCCCTACTTCCTGTGGGTAGTACTTCCTGTGTCATTCCCTCAGCTAGCAAGCCACATGTACAAGGACACACATGTATCTGCACGGTACTTGGGAAAGGCATCATCTTTTGACCGCACAATACTATTACCATTCATCTGCTGTTCCTGTTATCTGCTGTAACCCCTGAAGTTAAAGAATAAACACCTCTTTTGAATGAATCGGTATTGACGAGTTCAGCTATCTGACAAGGATTGTCCGCAGTGAGTACATCTACTTATACAGGCCAGGCATAGAGGTCTCAGCAAGGGATATATCGCTATAACAACAATCAGAGTCAGAATAGGCCTACTGACACAGTACAAACAGATTTGAAAATGCCATAATGCTAAGTCTAGCATCTGGAGGACATCTAGGCTATCTTTGCCCATCTTACAGATTTAGTCTGCAGTTAAATAACACAACACTCTAAGGTCTGTAAACCATCAAAAGCAAAGCCAAGTGCCTGAATGTCACATTCCAGGCTAAACCCCCAATCTTCAGTCCAGGTTGGTCTGGGTATGGCCAAAGTTGTTGCTGATGATGTATTGATTTGAATAGCTGCTGTCAAGAGATGCTCATGCACCCTGTCTGAGATCTTGCTTGTAGATACCAAAGAGAAAAATATCCACGGTGTATCAAAAATCTTGAACAAAAAAATTTCAGTAAAAAATACTTTATTTTATAAAATAATAGATGATATTATGATATTTTCCACAGCAGAGAATAAAGGCATCCAACCTCCTAGGACACTAGCATGATGTTTGAAGGCAGAATTTTACAAGAGATGACGTTACATTTTTTGTTTTCCTGAAGTCAGCAGTTGAACCCCAAGTCCCCATGTCCAAGACTTAATACGTGTGTATATACTAAATAAAACTTTTGCTAAGTGGAATAATGAATGAATAATGAACAATGAATAAACTACAGCAGCTATTACAAAGGCACTAAAAGCTCTAGAATGAATATGTGAATTAACAGCGCTAGCAGAATATTGAACAACAAATTAATAATGTGCTCAAAACATTAACCGTGATAATATTATTGTAGCACTACCCCCGGAGGAGCTGCTGGTTGTTTTGGGTGACACGTTTACCTCGTGGCTCTTCCGAATTCTTAGGGGTGCATGATGCATTTAGTAGAAGTAAATAAATGTCCGCAACAGGTGCTCTTTTCTGTGCTCTTTATTACCCAGTCGGGTAAAAACAACAAACTTGTGGTGAGTAAAGTAAAGTTGAAGGAAGAAAGGAGAATAGCAAATTCAGGTGTAATGATAGGGAAACAGTCCTGCTCCCAAGCGTAACACTTTTCTACACCACTCCTGCCTGAGCGTACCAGGACAGGCCTCTTTCACTGACCTGGCAGCCAAAGTATCACTCGAACGTTTGTAGGATAAAGTCCCTGCCACAGACCCTCCCTAGTGAATTTGAACTTGAGGAAAAGTCTCTGCCACAGACCCTACTTGGTGAATATCAGGGAGACACCCCTGCCACAGGCCCTCTCTGATTTGTAGCTACGAGGAGATCCTCCTTGGGTGAATTACGCCTGGATCTCCTTCAACTTGACACCCAGGTACCAACTGACAGGTGATCAATCCTTCAGTGTCCGGCTACCTTGATCCCCGGTGGTTTGTCAAGGCCCTTTTGGATCGCCAGCCTCTCAATGGCGCTCCTCAGACAGACTCCCCACCGAACAGCACTACCGATTGGGATCCTCAAAAGTGGGAACCCAGTCGCTCACTGGGTCCCTGTCGCTGCTCAAATGTTCCAGGCCAACATGGCACCGGAACCAGGAACACTGTATGGCACACATGCCCCAGCCAGGTAGGCCATAACACTGGGGCACCATGATGTGGCCACCTCAAAGTTGGGTGTCACACTGGACGAAGGAGAACCCAGAACCAATGGCGTCTGCCCCATAAATTCCCTCCCCCAGCATGCACAGTGAGGCCAAACCCTCCTGATTGGCTGCTGGGGAAGAGCACCCAAACATTGACTCCACTGCTGCCACCTACTGCACAGGGGTGGGAAGAACACCCCAGCACAACAGAATAAGCCCACAGCACAGCCAAGCTGAGACAGAGACCCTGTTTTGCACATAACAATTTGGATCAGAGTTTAAATACACTCTGTTCTCCCTCTAAATTTGAATAGCACCGATACCTTAAGTAACAATCAAAGCATATTAAAGTGCTGAGTGCTTCAAAATAAAGTGCTTTTGTGATCCAGGATAAAATGTTCAAGTGCCACACTCCCCTCTTGTGACCCCACTCACCATAGTTAATGAACCCTCAGCTTTGCAGTTTAGGGTAAAAAAAAAAAAAAATGTGATCTACAAGACCTGGAGTATGAGGAATGGACTCTCAGAGAAGCTTTCATATGGGTGTTCACGTGGATGGACCGATGTAGATCAATTATATGGAGAAAGACAGAAAAAATACAATATTGAAGTACCGATAGTACTGTATGTGCTGCGCAATCAAACAATGGCACTCACGAGACATCTGTGTTAAACAGGCATCAGTGTATTTTCCGGGTCTGCCGCTAGGACAGCATGCATTTCACAGGCGGCGGAAGTTGTGTCACTGGTTCGAAAACCTGGAAATGTGTCGTTTTTGAGCACATTAATAATTTGTTGTTCAATATTCTCATTATCGTTAATTCCTCCTGTGTCTCTCAATAGATGAAAAAAAAATTTTTGCTAACTTTTAGCTCCAGTGCAACCGTTTTGCCTGTCGGGAAGAGAGGGAAAATCTTCAACAGGGACACAGATCGCAACAAAAATCTGACAGGGATTTTAGCATACCCAATAGAACCCCAAACATCTGTAAGAACTACCAAGGGTTCTAAAAAACAAGTCTTGACCATAAACACAATTTAACTATCTAGCATTCATCATGGCATTCGTTCTCACCCCAGACCACAGCATCATCAGCTGCTAGAAAACACAGAATTGCTCAGGGTCAGCAGGTTGAAGGGGCACTGCTCTGTGTCCAGGAAGGCATTGCTTCCCAATAACCTTAGCCTTGGCACAGTTGATGGCTTCAAACACAAGGGAACCAAATGTAATTTACTGCATACGTGCCAAAGAGATGCCATTTTGATCATAGCTTCTCTTTAACCACAGCTGGCATTACAAGTGAAAACTATACTATGCATGCCCATGTGCTGCACCATGTTACTGTGGCCCCACAACTAAATAAGATTTTCCAGGGGAAATATGTTGGGCTTTGTATAGTTCCAATACATGTAAGTCAATGCAGTAAGAGCATTCATACATGTGGAAGGTTATTTTGCACACTGTGTTAAAAACATATGGGGGTGGAATGAATATTCCATATCATTTCCCATGTTTATTCGTTCAAAGAAGGTAAACAGGAAGAGAGTAGCTGGAACTGTGTATATCTGGTCTCCAGGCTTTGGTATTTTGCAAGATAAAAAGGCTAAAACAGGAGACGGAATGTTCGACAGGCAGATTCTTCTCTTTTGTAAGCTGGAAAACGGGCAATAAAAAGGAGAATGGTGCCATGGCTACCTCTATCTTCCAAGTTTTCTACCTGGTGCTGAAATGAAGCAGCAAATGCTGTTTAGGAATGGGGGTTCCTGTCTGTGATTGGACATTTTTCCTTTTTTTAGAGGTAATTATTTACTTTGGAGTGTTAGCTGACTGTTCCAATTTAAGGGAAGGATTTTATTTAAACTTTTTTCCTCTGAAACACAGGTGCATGGAGTCACAATTACGTGCTATTTGGTAAACCACATTTCTTAGTGAATTTGCTCAGCTCCTCCTCCTAAACCAATGGTATATGGTTTAGTAACTCAAGCCCAATGTACTTACATCTTCACATAAATGCAATTGCACATACTGTACAAAAACATGTAAATGAGCCCAAATATAATTTATTAAGCTACATTTGTGTGCAAGAGAGCTTGTTCAGTAATATGCACAGCATTTTCACAATTAACATGGAAATTGGCCTATAATTCGTTCTACAGTGATAATCCCAACCACAAAATGACTGGGACAAAAGACTCTGATTTTCTGCGTCTCCTCTGGGTAATCGTTGTAATGTTCATTGGTCATACAGTGATATGAAAGATAATCAGCAGCTTTACTTGGTGATTTCACTCTATATTTTAAAATAAAAAATGATAACTTTGTATCCTATACGGTTACTTAATCAACCCTTTTCTTCTAATGTAATTGAATATATTCACTAATTCCCAGTTTGTCATCTTTATCTGAGGCAGGGAAAGTAAATGTAGTAAATTAGGTGCTTTATTCTGTTTATTAAATTTGGAATACTTCAGTAGGCTGTTAGTGTGCAGAACACAAAACAGAATTAATATGTGTGGACAGGCATATATCAGACTTAGTATATATGATTCTATTTTATTTTCACACAGAAGGTAACCTATTTTGATTTTATATTGCATAAAGAAAACAGAATGTCAACTGAATATGAGGTTTTCATTTTTCTTTTATGTAACCAACAGCGCATTAATGGAAATCTTTTGCTTGAGGAAATATAAATTCAACCATTGCTAACATTCTGAAAATACTACTTTTCTGGGTGTCTCTGGGATCAGAGTTACTGACCTAAAACAAGTACCAAATTATATAAGTCAGAACTTCTGATATCCATACTTGCTCCAGCTCAGTGACTCAGAAGCTATTGGATCACCAAGATAGTCAACATTTTCAAAAAGATAGGTATTTCAGAAGTTTGATTGATGGGGCCATTCACACTTATTCACACTTATGCGATGCAGTAATGTGGTGCAGTATGTTGCAATATAATTTATTTTGAATGGCACCTCAACAAACTTAAATAGTAGCAAGCAACATGCTGTGTTTTGTGTTGCGTTGCAATAATAAAAATGTGTTGTTGTAGAATGTTGAGAACACATTCAATATAAAAGAATTGCCTTAGCACTATATCCATTCATGAACACAAAGAAACCTTGCACTAAACTGTGAATTCTTCCTAAAAGTTTTTCTGATTTACTATACTAGTAGTGTGCAAAAAAAATAACAGCTAAATACTACTTCCAGATTTACCAATTTCTTATATTCCGGAAGTTACTGTTACTTAAATAGGAAAGAATATTCATAACTGTAATATTTATTGGAATAGTGCATATTTACAGAGCTCCTAATAACCAGTGGAAACTTCCTACCACTTTACAGAGACTACTCTGAATTTGTGAATAGTTTCATGTAATAGCCTTCTGTCTTTGCACTTGATATGCTATGATCAGTAACAGAATTGTATAGATAACATTTATGAAAGATATCTCCAGGCTTTAACCTTACATTTCAATTCATCTCAGGTTGTAATCCTATTTTTTTCAGTGTTGTGTGATGTTTGCGTTTTGCTTTTATCCTTATATGCATACTCAATCATTCTTCCCTACCAAATTGTGAACATTAACCTCCTTTTTTATATCAGTGATTTATTTGCTGTATATTAAGCCTTCAGCCTTGAGTGATATGTGGGCTATAGGAAGCATTACAAGGGCTATGCACTTGTGTGCCTAATACTGATGTGTGGGCAGAGTAAGAACTATCTATTAATACAGCCATGCTTTTAATTGCATATTATTTTATTTTTTTACATTTTTCTGCACATGTATATGAACTCTGTAAAATCATTTAACTGTAATGCTGCCAGGATCAAAACTGCCTGTGAATAGTTACAATATATTAGCACAACGTTCTCTGGTAGCCAGTCATTTAAAAGAGGAGTTTCCAATGACTGCCATTTTAAAGAAATATGTACTAGGGTTAATAGATTGTTATTGCCTATCTCCTTCCAAAAAATGCTAGTGTGTGCTACTAGATGTGTTAGTATACGCAAAATATAGAATCATTGAATCTGGGTCAAAGTTTTTTAGAGGTCAGGGCTGGATGACTCATCCTGGCAGCTCTCTGGTGTCTCTCCCTGTTGGAGAATATTCTAGAAAATGGTGGGCAGAGGCTAAGATGGGTTGCCTTGACTATTTAGGGGCCTTTGGTCAATCCCCAGGTTGGGGACAGGATCTGTGGGCCCCTTTGTTTGCAGCAGGTGCTATACATGGTACATGCAGACTAAGAAGACCCCCCAGGCACTACATTTAAAGTAATTGTTCTTATTTATTGTTTTACATTAAGTATCATTAACATCATTGCTTTTTTTTAAAACAATATTTAAGAAAAATGGAATTGATACATATTTCCCAGGGTCGTTCCCTGGCCCCCATACCCTTTTTATGGCCAATAACTTGCATATAAGCATTCAAAATGGGGACTTTTAATTTTTCATGTTCGGGTCCCATAGACTTTAATAGAGTTTGCGTCTCAAATCTGAACTTTTTCTCTGTTTGGAAGTTTTGGTGCAAACTGAACTGGGAGGTGTTCGGCCCATCACTACTGGGGAGCCACAGAATGGTTAGGGTGCCCATGCTGACCCATGTCCACAGCCAAAGGCACGTAAGCATGAGAACTGGACCACTGAGCAATGGAACAAGGCGGCCTGATCTAAAGAATTGGGTTTATTTTACATCATATGGATGGCCAGGTGATTGCGTGTGTGTCACTTACCTGGGGAAAAGCTAGCACCATGATGCAGTATGGAAAGAAGGTAAGCTAATGGATGCAGTGTGATGCTTTGCACAATGTTATGCTGGGAAACCTTGGGTCCTGCCATTCATGTGAATGTTACTTGACACGTACCACCTACCTAAACAATGTTGCTGACCAAGTACATCCCTTCAACCTTGATGGAAGTGGCCTCTTTCAGCAGCATAATGCACCCTGCCACACTGCAAAAAATTTTCAAAAACGGTTTGAAGAACATAACCATGAGTTTGAGGTGTTGACTTGGCTCCCAAATTGTCCAGACCCCAGTCCAATTGAACATCTGTGGGATGTGCTGGAAAGATAAGTCTGATTCACACAGGCCTCACCTCACAACCTACAGGACTTTAAGGATCTGCTACTGATGGCTTGGTGCCAGATACCACAGCATATCTTCAGAGGTCTAGTGGCACCCATGACTCAATGGGTCAGGGCTGTTTTCAATGGCAAAATGGGCTATTTTGGAAGCAAAAGGGGAACCTTCTCAGGATTAGGTGGTTGGTCATAAAGTTATGGCTGATCGATGTATATTAATTCACTTGCTGCAGCAGTGATAACCAGTGGTGACCTCTCATAAGGGGACCACCCCCTAATCTATTCGCCTGGCCCCTAATTTTTAATGCAGGGTGCTGGACGCATGGAATTCAATTTTTTTTTCTGAAGCACATGATTAGAGGCTGAGGTTCTAATTATCTTCAAAAAGGGTGGGCGTGGGGCGCAGAGCCCACCCACTTGTGTGAATTTCGTAAATTAATATTCCCTAATGTCTTCCTGTGTCTCCTTCCAGCCAATCAGGAGGCAGGTCCTGAACCGTGATTGGCCAGGGGTCCTAAGAACTGGACGTCCAGGAGGAGAAGAGACCGTCGGGACTCAGGAGACAATGCAGGGGGGAAGCTTTCTTCCATCTCAATTGGCCACAGTGGAAGGCCAATCAGAAGAGGTGAGTGGAGCATCGTGGGACATTTAGTCCTGGACAATTGTCTGCCCCATTGTTGTCCACAGGCAGCAGTCTTCAGCCCCCAGCATGCACTCTGTTGGGGGAAAGATTTTGAGCCTGAAACCCAGGAAGAAGCTGTGTGAATGCTGGGGGAAGCCAGAGAGAGAGCCACGCTGTACCCACATCACCAGAGAGTGCCAAGTTGTACCCACACCACAAGAGAGTGCCACGCTGTACCCGCGCCACCAGTAGCGGAACTTTCATGGTCGCTGCAGTCGCCGTTACGACTGGGCCCTGCCGTTCTGCCGCTATGGGGGGGCCCCCAAGACCCGGCATCCCCCCCTCAGTGTTGCCAACCTTCTGTAAAAAGATCCGAATCTGAGCTGCAGCGTCTATTCCTCCTGTATCATGCATAGCCACGCCCTCTCTGCCCGCCCAGCCAATTATCAAATCGCATTTCCCTGCCACCAGCCTATTAAATTTAAAGGAGCACCGCGGGAAACTGAGGATGGCTTGTGTGGAGAGCGGCGCTGTAAGGGAGAGCAATAGCAGCAGTGACGGCGGACGGAGACCGACCAGTGCGTCTGCCTGCTCTTCTTGACCGAAGCAGTCGGCCAGCCGCCCTGCTGGTGCCCGGACCTGGAGTGGACCCTGATAGTTGGAGGACTCGTCGTGACGCCTGCTGCCTGCCCTCAGTGCCACTGGCCTGGTCTGGTGACAGTGGTGAGTCCTCAGTCCAGCAGACTTGGCAGAGTGTGACGCGCTAGCCTTCACATCATCAGTATGCTGTGTCCTCCTCCTGTGCCCCTTTCACCTCTCCACAGGTCATCTGCCCTGACCTGTGGAGAGGTGAAAGGGGCACAGGAGGAGGACACAGCATACTGATGATGTGAAGAAGTAATATGATATTACACGCTGGCGACGTCCCTGGGTTTACCCAGGGACGTCGCCAGCGTGTCGGGATCCTTCGGGGTAATTGACCACGCTATAAAAAGTGCACCTCAACTCGATATTTGCAGCCTCTGTGCCCCCTCCTGTGCCATGTGCGCAGCCTCTGTGCCCCCTCCTCTGCCATGGCCGCAGCCTCTGTGCCCCCTCCTCTGTCATGTCCACAGCCTCTGTGCCCCCTCCTCTGCCATGTCCGCAGCCTCTGTGCCCTCTCCTCTGCCATGTCCGCAGCCTCTGTGCCCTCTCCTCTGTCATGTCCGCAGCCTCTGTGCTCCTCCTGTGCCATGTCCGCAGCCTCTGTGCCCCTCCTGTGCCATGTCCGCAGCCTCTGTGCCCCTCCTGTGCCATGTCTGCAGCCTCTGTGCCCCTCCTGTGCCATGTCCGCAGCCTCTGTGCCCCCTCCTGTGCCATGTCCGCAGCCTCTGTGCCCCCTCCTGTGCCATGTCCGCAGCCTCTGTGCCCCCTCTTGTGCCATGTCCGCAGCCTCTGTGCCCCCTCTTGTGCCATGTCCGCAGCATCTGTGCCCCCTCTTGTGCCATGTCCGCAGCCTCTGTGCCCCCTCTTGTGCCATGTCCGCAGCCTCTGTGCCCCCTCTTGTGCCATGTCCTCAGCCTCTGTGCCCCCTCTTGTACCATCTCCTGTCTTGTGCCATGTCTGCAGCCTCTGTACCATCTCCTGTCTTGTGCCATGTCCGCAGCCTCTGTCCCCCCTCCTGTCTTGTGCCATGTCCGCAGCCTCTGTCCCCCCTCCTGTCTTGTGCCATGTCCGCAGCCTCTGTACAATCTCCTGTCTTGTGCCATGTCCACAGCCTCTGTACAATCTCCTGTCTTGTGCCATGTCCACAGCCTCTGTACATTCTCCTGTCGTGTGCCATGTCCACAGCCTCTGTACAATCTCCTGTCTTGTGCCATGTCTGCAGCCTCTGAGGGGATCCTAGAAAGGAGTCAAGAGTGGGAGCGCCGGGATGGGGATTACGGGAAGAATCGGATGTGTGGACTGTGGAGAGGAGATCAGAGTCGCCAAGCTGGAGCCGGCTGACTGAGCCCTGCACGGTGCACCTGAGAGGTCAGTGACAGTGCCGCCAGGCCAGTCTGAGACGGGGGGGTTACTAATCTAAGGAGAGGAGTGAATACAATAATGAAAGGGGGCCCTTACCTTAGTGTATTTACTCTGCGGAAGGTGGTCTCTATTCAACAGACCCCCCCCCCTTACATCATGATCTGCAGCGTTGCCCTTTACATAAGAGTTCCCTTTCACTGTAAGGGGGCATCCTGCAGACTCTGATGTAAGAGGGAACTCTGTGCTGGCTGGGTTATAGTACGCTGACCTTCATGTAAATTGAGAAATGTTTTTTTTTTTTTGTTTAACCACTTGTGGACCGCCGCATGTACATGTACGTCGGCAGAATGGCACGTACAGGCACATTGGCGTACCTGTACGTGTCAGCCTTGCAGCGGTCCCTGTGGCTTCAGGAGCGATCCGTGCTGAGGGGGCGGCTGTTTGTTTTTGACCGCCCCCTACGGATCGCTCCCAGCCAATCCGCGTCCTCCCCCTGTGTGTAACTTCCCTCTGCCTGTGTAAACACAGGAAGGGGGAAGTGATGTAATCTCTCCTCTCGGCGGTATTTTCAACCGCCGCTGAGGAAAGAAGACATCACACAGTAAGTCTGCACAACACTACACTGACACCAGGACACGCAGGCACATTAACCCCCCCTGTCACAGTGTCACTGAATGCAGCCCCCGTACCCCCCTAATAAAGTTTTAACCCCTTGATCACCGCCCTAGTTAACCCTTTCACTCCCTATTGCCAGTGTCACTAAGCGATCATTTTTCTGATCGCTGTATTAGTGTCACTGTGAACCCTGATGTATGGGGGGCTCTCTGTGGACCCTGATGTATGGGGAGGCTCTCTGTGGACCCTGATGTATGGGGGAGGCTCTCTGTGGACCCTGATGTATGGGGGAGGCTCTCTGTGGACCCTGATGTATGGGGGAGGCTCTCTGTGGACCCTGATGTATGGGGGAGGCTCTCTGTGGACCCTGATGTATGGGGGAGGCTCTCTGTGGACCCTGATGTATGGGGGGGGCTCTCTGTGAACCCTGATGTATGGGGGAGGCTCTCTGTGGACCCTGATGTATGGGGGAGGCTCTCTGGGGACCCCGATGTATGGGGGAGGCTCTCTGGGGACCCTGATGTATGGGGGGCTCTCTGGGGACCCTGATGTATGGGGGAGGCTCTCTGGGGACCCTGATGTACGGGAGGAGATTCTCTGGGGACCCTGATGTATGGGAGGAGATTCTCTGGGGACCCTGATGTATGGGAGGAGATTCTCTGGGGACCCTGATGTAAGGGGGGCTCTCTAGGGACCCTGATGTAAGGAATTGTCTCTCTGGGGACCCTGATGCAAGGAGGATCTGCACTCAGTTATGTGACAATATATACATAAACACACACACACGTATATTGTATACATGTGTATACCCGCCCAAGCATATGACTTTCTTTACTTGCTTGCTACACTTCTATGGGCTCTAGCCCAAGATCTTTTGTAGACCTAGTAATGCCCATGGGGGGGGGGGGCCTTCATGGTTTCTTGCACCGGGGCCCTGAAGATTCTAGTTACGCCTCTGCGCGCCACGCTGTGCCTGCACCACCAGAGAGAGAGTGCCACGCTGTCCCCACACCACCAGAGAGAGAGCACACATGGTCCCACATCACCAGAGACAGAGCGCCACGCTGTACCCACAACACCAGAGAGAGAGCCACCTTGCTGCTAGGACCACCAGAGAGGGAGCCACACTGCCCAGCATCACCAGAGAGCCACTCTGCTGCCCGGTACCACCAGAGAGAGAGAGCTACGCTACTGCCTAGCACCATCAGAGAGAGGGCCAGGGTGCTGCCGAGTACCACCAGAGAGAAAGCCACGCTGCTGCCAGCACCACCAGAGAGAGGGCCACACCACTGCCTAGCATCACCAGAGAGAGGGCCACACTGCTGCCTCGCACCACCAGAGAGAAGACTGCGCTGCTGCCTAGCACCACCAGAGAGAAGACCACCCTGCTACATAGCACCACCAGAGAGAGGGCTACGGTGCTGCCCAGTACCACCAGAGAGAGGAACACAGTGCTGCCCAGTACCACCGGAGAGAGAGCCACGATGCTGCCCAGTACTACCCCCATGCTGCTACCAGCAATACCAGATAGAGGGCCACGGTGCTGCCCAGTACCACCAGAGAGAGAGCCAACTGCTGTCAGCACCACTAGAGAGAAAAAGACTGAGCCACTGTCAGGGTACAGACATGCTACATTACTGACCAGAGTCGCCTTGGGCAACCCAGAGAGAGCGAACATTCAGCCGGAGGGATCACTGTTGTAGTTTCGCTGGGTCTGGTAAGAGGGCCTAAGCAATTGGAAAGTGCCTAACCTGCTATCCTCAAGGCCTTATTGACCGCCGCAGCATGTGCCAATGAGCTCCAAACTAGCTGGCCCAAAAATAGGAGGGGGGTGATACTATGTTTTACCGCACCAGATGACACCAACCCTAGTGACACCACTGCTTATGTGTCTCCCACACCACACGAGATTTGTTCTGAATTGCCATCAGTGAGATAGACGAAACACTGATCCGATGTAGTGAAATTGAATCAGTGTACATGTATCATAGAAGCCGTGAGCCAGGCTAGGAGGTGGGACCTTGTTACAGTGGCCGCTCGGGAGATTCGAACCCAAGCTCCATGACAGCAGGAAATCGTCACTGATCTACGTGATCCAGGGACACTGGTAGGCTGCAATTGGTCGGCACTGACAGGCTGCAATTGGTGGGCATTTGTAGGCTGCAATTGGTGGACACTGGTAGGCTGCAATTATTGGGGACTGGTATGCTGTAATTGGTGGGCACTGATAGGCTGCATTTGATGTATTGATCACTTGTATAATTTCCGCAGTCTCTGACCATTTTTTTTTATCATTTACACAGTCTCTGACCATGTCTTGTATCATGTCTGCAGTCTCTGACCATCTCCTGTATCATGTCTGCAGTCTCTGACCATCTCCTGTATCATGCCTGCAGTCTCTGACCATCTCTTGTACTATGTCCGCAGTCTCTGACCATCTCATGTAGTATATCTGCAGTCTCTGACCATCTGCTATAGTATGTTTGCAGCCTCTGACAATATCCTGCATCATGTCTGCAGTCTCTGACCATCTCTTGTATCATGTCTGCAGTCTCTGACAATCTCTTGTATCATGTCTGCAGTCTCTGACCATCTCTTGCGTCATGTCTGCAGTCTCTGACCATCTCTTGTATCATGTTTGTAGTCTGTCACCATCTCTTGTATATGTTTGTAGTCTGTCACCATCTCCTGTATCATGTCAACAGTCTATGGCCCTCTCCTGTAGTATGTTTGTAGTCTCTGACCATCCCTTGCATCATGCCAGCAGTCTCTGACCATCTCTTGTACTATGTCAGCTGTCTTTGACCATCTTGTGTACTATGTCAGCAGTCTCTAACCATCCCTTGTATCATGTCTTCAGTCTCTGACCATCTCATGTAGTTTGTCTGCAGTCTCTGACCATCTCATGTAGTTTGTCTGCAGTCTCTGACCATCTCCTCACATAGGAAATACGTCAGCGCTTAGACCAGACACCAGATGCACCCACCAACCTAGTTGCTCATGGGAGAGGGGAATAATTAAAATACATTTTAAGTGACTTGTGTAAAAGTTCATATAATTTGTTTAAGTAAGTGACTTGAAGGCAGTCCAGTGGAAGATGAGAAGTGTCTTTCTGAAGCAGCTGAGAACAAAACACGGGCGCCACTCTAAGTGCAGTAATACTGTAAGTTTAATTTTACAGGTGAACAATGGGTACTCATGGTATATGGAGGGGGCGCTAATAATAAATAATAAGAGAATAAACAATAAAGTGAAATCTAATAAATGGTCCGTCTGAACCAACAATAGCAGACTTAGTGAGCAGCAACACACTGAAAATAGTGAAATAGAAATAGATTGTACAAAAAAAAATGATGAATGAATAAATAAATAAACTCAAGTCCATTCAAAGAGTGTTAGATAAAGACCAATCAAGGCTAATCTTTCTCAGATGCAAATTGTTGAAAATTCATTGTAAAAGGTGTCCACCTCCACCAAGAAGATCCCCCAAATGTGCACTAATGGATGGCTCCTTACCGCACGGTGTTGACCTGATTCAAAAGGTCAAATACAGCAGTTGGTCACTAAACCAGTTGAATGATTCAGCTGCGCAGCTCTATGTTTCCCGGAATCAAACACTCTCATGAAGGAGGGAGAGGGGAAACCACCATAGTGAAGTACAATTTATTTAAAATATGTCACAGATAAAACAGCATAGCCAAATGGCCTCTTACTTTAGTAGTGCCTAGGACCCGGCACTGAGGCTAGTCAGCATGGCAGGATGGGCTATGATGAGTGTTCCTCGCTGGGGAACTGGGGTGAAGTCCACGTCGGATACGAGTTCCTCGCTAGGGAGCTGGCATGCGTTCCAGGCCAGGGGACCAGCCGGACCTGAAGTGCGTTGTTTTTACGTATCCAGGCATTTCGATGTACGTTTTGTGATTAACACGTCGTCAGATTTCACTTTATTGTTTATTCTCTTATTATTCATTATTAGCGCCCCCTCCATATACCATTACTGTTCAGTTCAGACCTTTGATGAGGTCTCTATCTTACGGGAGCTGCTTATTCACTATAATTATATGTTGTTGTCACATTAATTTTTATTGGCGCGAGATACCACACCTTTTAAAAGGACAATCATGACAGACATGTAGGCATAATTGTGTTCACCTGTAAAATTTACAGTATTACTGCACTTAGAGTGGCGCCTGTGTTTCGTTCTCAACTTTGACCATCTCCTGTAGTGTGTTTGCAGTCTCTGACAATCTCTTGCATCATGTCTGCAGTCTCTGACCATCTCTTGTATCATGCCTCCAGTCTCGGACCATCTCCTGTAGTATGTCTGCAGCCTCTGACTATCTCTTGTATCATGGCTGCAGTCTCTTACCATCGCTTGTATCAGTTACGCAGTCTCTTTTTTTTTTTTTAAAGTGTATTTTTGTGCGTGAACTCGAGAGAGAGGAGCCGGACTGCAGGAGTTGGGAGTAGGCAGACCCTCCCCCCGGAGGCAATCGCCATCCTTCTCCATGCTCCTGGTGGCAATGGCGGGTGTGAAGGGGGGCCTCCCACTCACCCCGCCCTACCTGCTCCTCTTGGGAGCCCAACTGGGGCCCAACGGGACCCCAATGGGGCAGAGGGACTCCCCCTATGAGGGAGTGAGGGGGCCTAGCCCACCCAGCCAGCCCCGTAGGTCCTTTGCCTCTCTTTATTTTAGGAGACCGCATGGCCAAAGTGCGTGTGTTTTAAACCAATTTCGTGTGCGTGCAAGTGTGGTGGTTTTTGTGGGGGGGGGTGGGCGTACTAAGCACAGGCGTACCTTGCATAGCACACCCACCGGGAGCCAGGCTGAGACCACCAAACTCAATTCACATGTAGCCGAGACCGGGATCCGAACCCTTGGCTGCAGAGGTGAATGGCTTGTCAGCGCAATGCCAATCACGTTGAGCCACCACAGCTCAGTTACGCAGTCTCTGACCATCTCTTGTATAATATCTGCAGTCTGACCATCTCCTATAATATGTCTGCAGTATGTCTGGGGGCTCTGTCTAACAGACTCTCTAACAGAAACCCTCTCTGTGTGCATCAGAGAGACCCCCTCCAGGTCCAATTAGTGTATTCTCTTCCTGTATTTTTGTTTATTGCTAAGAGATTATGGGAGGATCCCAGGGTAACAAAGACTCCTTAGGGGAACATCTCTGTGTTTGAGTCATTGCCATAGAAACATTTGTAATGGGGAAGAGTTAGTAAGATGACCACACCCATGTGGGGGGACCAGAAATATTTCTGCACCCAGGAGTCTGTGGCCCTAGGATCGGCCCTGGCGGGGCTGGTGGGCGCACATGCGATCGATTAAGTAATGGGGGGCAGGTTTGTTTTTCATCCCCAAAAATTGAGCACCAGCCGCCACCTGTGATCACTCTGCAGACCAGCAACACCATGTTGAAGGGGGGCACTAATTTCGGAATTCCTAACTCATATAAATACTGCAGCAAGTCCACAAGTGGTTAATCTGCCAGTTAGCAATTAGCAAATAAGCTTGATCATACATAGAAAATTTGCTGATTTACTTCAGGATGCAGTAATGACTCTGCATGACTGTGTAATGATTCAGTAATATTCATAAACCCTTGTCTTCCATGCTGGGTGTGCTAGGCTTCATTACATTCTGTAATTGGCTTTCCATAAAGAGAATGGGGCTTTTCAAACAAGTTGTTGAGTGTTATAAATGAAACTTTTTACCGCACGCTTTTGCACAAGATACTCACAAGAAATATATAGCAGCTCTTATAGAAGTGGCGTGTCGATAGTAAGGACCATCTATTCCTTTAACACGATTGCAAGCATTATTTACCATATTAAGTAAGCAGTATTTTTTCTTTGTTTTACATACATATGAATAAATTCTCAGCTTATGTATTCATTATATGCGTGTAATATCTCTGTTGCTTAGATACATACTGCATATTTGCACCTGACTTGCTTGCATCACTAGAAAGATAGAAATAGTTTTCCCAGGTGTTGGCAAGGTGAGAAATATTGTGTAATGCTCAACACAATTACAATGCTGTTCACCAGGATAGTATTCATGTATATCTTTAAGAGACCTGAAGTTTATTATTTTAAATATTCATAATTTCATCAATAAATATTAGCTTATTTCAAATCAAGCTGATAAATAAAAAGGTGTTTCATTAAAATAATTTACACCGATAATTGACTAGTGAGATTAGAAAATTGAGATTACGGCATTTTTTTTTTTTTGTGGATTTTACTTCTCTCTATCACATTAGCTGTGTCATGTCAATCTGTTAAACTGTCAAAATTATTTGGCTAATACTGTATTTATAGAAGATATAGAGTAACAGTAGCAGTGCAACCATTGCTATACAAGAAGTTTTCTAAGGTTTAGATTATTTGCCATCATGCATCTTCTATTTATATATGAATTTGTTATCCAGGCTGCAACATTGCAAAGATGTTTGCATTAAAGGATCACTAAAGGAATTATTTTTTTTAGCTAAATAGCTTCCTTTACCTTACTGCAGTACTGGTTTCATGTCCTGATTGTTCATTTCTGCTTTGAAGTTGCTGTAATCCTGCTCTGTTCTCCACACTTCCTGCTTGTCTGTTTCCTTATAACCACAGTGCTGGGAGCTTTCTCGCGATGGTTTAAGCTGTCATTATTGTGTGTCTAAAACTTCTCAGATTCATTTTTAAAAATGTTTGTTCTGTGTGTCTATTTCTACTTCACAGAAACATGAAGCCAGTTCAAAAGTGAAACTAACCTGCAGGCACATTATATGATTGATTTTTATCTATTTTTAATCATTTTGAAAAGGAATCAGTTAACTTTTATGTCTCTATACCCTGTAAACAGTCATTTCAGCAAAAAAAAATGTTTTCTTTAGTGACCCTTTAAAGGCCTTTACTCAAAAGAGAGTCCTAGTGTAATAGCATACTGGAGGTGTCATCACTGTGGAAAAATAAATAATGCTATAACTAAATACAGTGCTTGCAATGGATGTAGTGTCCAGATTTGTTCTTTAACCACTTGCCTACTGTGCACCTACACCCCCTTCCTGCCCAGACAAAATTTAAGCTTCCGACGTACGACGTGGCTCCCAAACAAAATTGGCGTCCTTTTTACCCCACAAAAAAGAGCTTTCTTTTGGTGGTATTTGATCACCTCTGCGGTTTTTATTTTTTGCGCTATAAACAAAAATAGAGCGTACATTTTTTTAAAAATGCAATATTTTTTACTTTTTGCTATAATAAATAACCCCAAAAATATATATAAAAAATATTTTTTTCCTCAGTTTAGGCCGATACGTATTCTTCTACATATTTTTGGTAAAAAAAAATGCAATAAGCGTTTATCGATTGGTTTGCGCAAAATTTATAGTGTTTACAAAATAGGGGATAGTTTATGGCATTTTTTTTTTTTTTACTATTAATGGCGGCGATCTGGGATTTTTTTATTGGGACTGCGACGTTATGGCGGACACTTCGGACATTTTTGGGACCATTTACATTTATACAGTGAACAATGCTATAAATATGCATTGATTACTGTATAAATGTGACTGGCAGTGAAGAGGTTAACCACTAGGGGGCGGGGAAGGGGTTAAATGTGTGTCCTATGAGTGTTCTAACTGTGGGGGGAGGGGGTGGTGACTGGGGGAGGTGACCGATTGTTTCCCTATGTACAAGGGACACAATCGATCTCCTCTCTCCCTGACAGGACGTGGAGCTCTGTGTTTACATACAGAGCTCCACATCCCCGCTCAGTTACTGAGCAATCGCGTGTGCCCGGCGGCGATCGTTGCCGCCGGGCACTCGCACGGGATCCCCGCAGAGCGGCGGGTGCGCACGCGCCGCCGGCGGCGCGCACGCCCGCCCGCGGCTTTAAAGGGACATCACGTCATATGACGTGATGTCAGGATAATGGAGTCCTCTGCCCGCCGTCATTTGACGGTGGGCAGAGGACAAGTGGTTAAAGTGGAACTTGTAAATAAAAATATATTATGTTCTTATTGTTACAAAGGTTCACATACCTCCTAAAGCAGCTACAGTATCAACCTCAGTATCTAACAATATCATGGATGAATGTTGAGTAAAATCAAGGCCAATGAACTCACAGGGGTGGATTTACTAAAGGCAAGGCAAAATGTTCCCAGAGTTTAGTGTATGTGGTAAAGCTTAAAGCGGAGTTCCACCCAAAAATGGAACTTCCGCTTAATCCACTCCACACCCCCTTACATGCCACATTTGGCATGTAATTTTTTTTGGGGGGAGTGGGGGCTTCAGGAGGAGTGGGACTTCCTGTCCCACTTCCTGCTTCCACCGAGGGGCTGGTAAGGCGATTAAGCTTAATCGCCTTATTGCAGCCCCTCCCCTAGGCGATCGCATGGGACACATGACAGGTCCCATGCGATCGCCTGTCCAATCAGCGGCGAGCCGCGCCACGCGCGCATGCACAGTGTGGCTCGCGCATGCGCAGTGGGTGCCCGGCCGTGAAGCCGAAGGAGCCCCGGTCGGCGCGTCGCTGGAACGCAGGAGCAGGTAAGTTAGTGTTTATTAAAAGCCAGCAGCTACACTTTTTGTAGCTGCTGACTTTTAATAAACACAATTTTTAGCTGGAACTCCCCTTTAAATTTGCAATGAATACCCAATCACTTAAAAAAAAGACATTAAAAAAAAGCATCTTTGCTTGCACATGATTGGATGATAGAAATCATCTGAGCTTCATCGCATTCCCTAAGCTCTGGGGAAAATAAATGCAATTGCATTTCCAAAGTGCACAGTCTGCATGTAAGACCCCTTTCACACTGAGGCGCTTTGCAGGCGCTATAGCGCTATAAATAGTGCCTGCAAAGCGCCCTGAAAGAGCCGCTCTTTTCACTCTAGTGTGAAAGCCCGGGAGCTTTCACACTGATGCGGTGCACTGGCAGGAAGTTCAAAAAAGTCCTGCCAGTCGCATCTTTGAGGCGCTGTAGCAGCAGTGAATACACCGCTCCTAAAGCGCCCCTGCCCATTGAAATCAACTTTGCCGTAGGTTTTAACCCTTTTTCGGCACTAGTGGGTTTAAAAGTGCCCCGCTAGCAACCAAAAAGCCCTGCAAAAACGATGTTAAAACGGCCCTTTATCGTCAACGTCCGTGACGCCCTAGTATGAAAGTAGCCTTAGTAAAACAGTGTCAGTTCCCTACTCAGTATGCATAGCAGTGCTGAATTATAACTGCCATGGGCAATGTAGCTATAACTTTACCCCCTCCCATTGAGCCATGTCAATATAAGGTCTACCCCAACACACTCCTGCATCCTGATTGTAAACAGTGGCCCAGATTCACAGAGCAATTACGCCTGTCTAACTGGTGTTAGACAGGAGTAATTTCAAATTTTGCGCGCCGTATCACTAGTTTGAATCCTCAAACCATGATACGGCGGCTTCGGGCTTCGATCCGAGAGGCTTACGTCCTCGTAAGCCTTCAGATCTACACTGCGATATTTTTGCGGCCGCTGGGAGGAGTTTGCGTCGTTTTCATGCGTCGGGATATGCAAATGAGTTTTTACGGCGATCCACGAAGGTACAAGTGTCCCTCGCAATCGCCTACGTCATTTTTTGGCTACGTAATGTTAGAGGAGCTTTTTGCTGGTCTAACAGTGCGTAACCCATGTAAAGTATGGCCGTCGTTCCCGCGTCGATTTGAATATTTTTTTTTTTTTAACGTAACTCGTTCGGGAATAGGAATGTACGTAAACGACGCTACTACGACGTGACGACGTGTTTTCGTGCAATGCACGGCGGGAAATTTGCGAACGGAGCATGCGCAGTTCGATCGCCGCGGGAACGCGCCTATTTTAAATGCTTCACGCCCCCTACTCGCGCAGATGGATTGCGACGGGAGAAATACACTACGCCGCCGTCGGTGTAGTGTATTTGTCGCCAGTTTACTGGACAAAATCTACCTGGATTCCACGTAGAGCCAGGTAAAAAACGGCGGCGTAGTGTATTTCTGATACTCTACGAGAATCTAATTCTCTGTGAATCTGCCCCATTGTCTTCCAGAAGAGGGTGTTAGATGGCATCAGGACATCAGCTGTGTGACCAGCAAACATCTACCAAAAAAAATAAGTAATGTTACAGTTTTGAGTAGATACCCATGCTGGATCCATTAGAAGAGGATCTTATTTGTGTAGATTTGTAATGGTTGTGTGTTTTGGGGCGGGGAGTCTTGTAGAACCAGAAAATAACCACCATAAATCTTAAAGACTTTCAATTTGTTGCATTTAAAGTGAATTAAATGTAACACCAGATACACATTATAGTACAATAATTCCATTTTACATTATTATTGCCTACAAGATTGCTACAAGTACCTTGAACGTATCCTTCTTGAGACAAAGGTAGATCTCACTTCTTCTGTGATTACTCTTGTGTGAAACACACAAAGAAGAAGCTTAGGAACACTATGCTGTATAAGAGCTTCTGATAAGAATGCAATCATAATTAGTTATTATTTTCTGAAAAAGTCCCAGATTACAACTGCTATTTAAATTTATGTTGCATATCAGACAAAAGCATGTGGCTTGATATTATATTGTAAGGATCATGAAATAGAAAGTGTAGTGTAATTATTACATCTTTCAAAACAAGATTATCTTGAATTTTGTGTTTATGTGTTTTCACCTTTACATGTAATAATTCAGAGTAAATACTTGACAACAAGAGCAATTTCAGTGACTTGAATGATTTATAAATACGGTAGATAAATATGCTTTGAATTATTATTGAAATATCTATCTTTTAATTTGTATTGTTCTACAAAACAAAGAAACCAAGCAAAGAAAATGCCATAGAAATCTAGAGGGATGAGGGTTAAGACTTTTCTAGGCTCCAGATGAAAGCGGAACAATTCCACGATGTCTTTAGTCATGGCATTAATCTGTTGAAAAAATAATAACAATATGCTAAAACATAAGCATGCCATTGAATTAATGACTGTAACAGATGTTATGTCACTTAAAAGGAAACTTTGTTAACTATTTAGAGAGAATCAAACAAAGATAACATTTATAATTTATCATGTATTGCATGTTGACGACGACATTGGATTTAAAGACTATGGGCGCGATTCAGATACATCGGTGTATCTTTAGAGCGGCGTAGCGCATCTTATATACGCTACGCAGACGTAACCTAGAGAGGCAAGTACAGTATTCACAAAGCACTTGCTCCGTAAGTTGCGGTGGCGTAGCGTAAATTGGCCAGCGTAAACCCACCTAATTCGAAGTAGGAAGGAGGTGGGCGTCATCTATTTAAATTAAGCGTGACCCCATGCAAATGAATGGGCGATTGAACGGCGAATGCGCGCGCATGCTCAGAATGACGTTGCATATACTCCCTAAGATACGTCGGCTCAATGCCTACGACGTGAACGTAACCTACGCACAGCCCTATTCACGTAGTACTACGTAAATGGCGTACGCAACGTAAAATTTTACGGCGTCGTTCCCTGGCCCATACCTTTGCATTACCTGCGCCTGCTATATGAGGGGTAACTTTACGCCGGATGTAAGCCTTACGCAAATCGCGTATATGAAGCGGCCGGGCGCATCTACGTTCGTGAATCGGCGTATCTTACTCATTTGCATATTTAAAATGGGAACGCCGAATGCGTCCAGCGTAACAATGCGCCCACGATACGGCGGCGTAGGCAAGTTATGTCGGACGGCTGAAGCCATGTTTTTCAACATATCTCGCTTTGTGAATCGGCGAAGAGATGCTAGGGGGCACATTTAAAATTATGACGGCGTATCTTTTGATACGCCAACGTAAATCGTTTCTGAATCCCGGCCTATGAATGCATTATAAACCATTGTAGCTGATGGCTGTGGACTGTCAGACTCTGGACAGGAAGACACAACCCCCCCAATTATGAAGGGGATAAGGGGTCCATCTACCAGAAAATCTTATTTCATTTCTAGGCACATGGTAGCGACACGAGTAACATGGGTGACGTGTCGGGCAGAAATTACAAGCTTGAGTTTGAGGTTTGTTTACCTGGAACAGATATTATGAGAACTCTTACCCTCTTTTGGATTTTATTATAAAGAATGCAGTACCAACCATGACACTTTAGTTTCAGGTGTAGAACCAAATGGCAAGATATAAGAAACTAGAGCATGATTCTCCAGAATAGTGGATAAAACTCTTGTTTAGGTTTCATGTACACTTGCCTGCCATTTACAGCGGCTGCTGGAAACTGTTCCTATCCTGAATGTGTTTCTTCTGTGCTCAGGAGAGGGAGGTTGAGGGAGGTTGAACCTCACCTGACCGCAGCAGCTCCTAAACTCTGCAAAAAACACCAAAAGCTCCTAAACTCAAGTTTAGGAGCTGCTAGTGTAAACAAAGTCTTTGATGGACTGGCCCTTCCAGCTCAAAAAATAAACAGAGGACAGTATTAACATAATACTTAATGGGATTGATTTACTAACACTGGAAATCGCAAAATATGGTGCAACCCTGCATAGAAACTAATCAGCGTCCAGTTTTTTTTTGTCAAAGCTTAATTGAACAACCTGAATTTGGAAGCTGATTGGCTATAATGCACAGCTGCAACACATTTTGCACTCTCCAGTATTCGTAAATCACCCCAATATCATTATGGTCGTTCAGCTTGAACTATCCCGTGGATTTCAATCACATTGCACTAAACATGGATGTACATACTAGTGTAAAGCCCTGTACAAGCGATCGGATATCTGATGGAATCGAATCCGAACAATTTTTTAATGGGATATCCAATTAACCACTTTAGGACCCCTTCACACTGATATACGTTGTCAGAATGGCACAGCTGGGAACATCCACATACCATTATGTGGCCCTTTAAGCCCAGCCGTGGGGTCGCACGTGCACGCGACCCGGCCCAAAGCTCTGGTACCTCGGAACTCGCAGACCCGATCACCGCTGGAGTCCCGCGATCGGTCCCCAGAGCTGAAGAACGGGGAGAGCTGTGTGTAAACATAGCTTCCCCGTTCTTCACTGTGGCACCCGCATTGATTGTGTGTTCCTTTACATAGGGAATCACAATCAATGACGTCACACCTAAAGCCACACCCCCCTACAGTTAGTAACACAAATGAGGTCACACATAACCCCTTCAGCGCCCCCTGTGGTTAACTCCCAAACTGCAATTGTCATTCTCATAGTAAACAATGCATTTTAAATGCATTTTTTGCTGTGAAAATGACAATGGTCCCAAAAATGTGTCAAAATTGTCCGAAGTGTCCGTCATAATGTCGCAGTCACAAAGAAAAATGCTGATCGCTACCATTAGTAGTAAAAAATAAATAATTTATAAAAATGCAATAAAACTATCCCCTATTTTGTTAACGCTATAAATTTTGCGCAAACCAACCGATAACCGATTATTGCGTTTTTTTACCAAAAATAGGTAGAAGAATATGTATCGGCCTAAACTGAGGAAAAAAAATGTTTTCTTTTTTATATATTTTTAGCAAAAAGTAAAAAATATTGCATTGTTTTCAAAATTGTCGCCCTATTTCTGTTTATAGCGCAAAAAATAAAAACCACAGAGGTAATTAAATACCACCAAAAGAAATCTCTATTTGTGGGAAAAAAAGATGCCAATTTTGTTTGGGATCCACGTCGCACGACCGTGCAATTGTCAGTTAAAGCGGCGCAGTGCCGAATCGCAAAAAAAAAAGCTGCCTAAAGGACCGGGTCTTAAGTGGTTAAGCTGAATTTCATCAGTCTTGTCTACACGTCATCGGTTAAAAATCTGATCATGTCCAACGCAGTGATGTAAAACAGTGGTCATTAAACCTGTCCTGCAGGGCCCACTAACAGGCCAGGTTTGCAAGATAACTGAAATGCATCACAGGTGATGTCATTTGCTGCTTAGTGATTGCAGTATTCTAGTCTTCATCTCCCCAAGGTAATACATAAAACCTGGCCTGTTAGTGGGCCCTGCAGGACAGGGTTGATGACCACTGACGTAAAACACTACGACGTGCTGAGAAAAATTAAGTTCAATGCTTCTGTGCATACGTCGACTTGATTCTGAGCATGCAAGGATTTTTGACCGATGGATTTCCCCATAGACGATCGGTTTTTTAACCATAGGAAAAATTAAAAACAGGTTCTATTTTTTCTCACTGATGGATAAAAAATGATGGGGCCCACACACAATCGGTTCATCCGATGAAAACGGTCCATCGGTCCATTTTCATCAGACGAACTGATCGTGTTTACAGAGCTTAACAGTCACAGACCCTTTTAGCAATGATTCATCTGTCTAGGTGCAGCAAGCTGAGCAACATTCATAAGGACAAGTGAGTTTGTAGTCCCTGAAGAACTGTTAAGTAGTTACTTCTGTATTTTAGAGAAACATTTGCTTTTTTCAATTTACAGTAAGTGTGATGCGAGAAATGGGGTGGAGGAGAGGGGGTTCATAGTAAGGTGATTGTCACCAGGATAGAACGGCACAAAACAACCAATAATAATATTTTTTTTAAATAACAAACATGTTATACTTATCACCACTGTGCAGCTCGTTTTGCACAGAGTGGCCCCAAACCTGGTCTTCTGGGGTCCCTTGGCAGCTGTCTCGGCTCCCTCTTGTAAGAACTTAATGCGACAAGCTCACATGGTGATGAGTTCTTGTGGGCGCGCTCCTGTGATACAGCCGGCAGCCATAGCCAATCACTGTATCACTTGGCCCCGCCCTACTGTGCGCCGCATTATTGGATGTGATTGACAGCAGTGCCAGCCAATGGCTGCATTGCTTTCAATCAACCAATGAATGAGCCGAGAAGCCTGGCCGAGAAGCAAGCCTGGTTACGGCACTGGACTTTCGAGGGGTCAGGTAGGTAAACGGGGGGGGGGGGGGCTGGATGGGCGCTAATGCGCAGATGTTTTTTCACCTTAATGCATAGAATGCATTAAGGTGAAACAACTTTTACCTTTACAACCCCTTTAACCCTTGCCTGCCATACTAAGCATATTATTTTGTTCTTGTCTGTGTCCCTTTGGCAAAGGTTTCCCATGACTTATTGTCATAATAAGAAGTAAGGGTGAATCTTACTGAAAGGGATACAGGCAGTGAAAAAATCCCAACCTTCCTCTTGCTACTTAAAACAAATTCAAGCATTTAGACTTTTACATGCCAAAATGCAACTATTCTGCTACTATAATTTGAATGTTGTTTTATTAAAAAGAAATTTCTGTTCCATAAAAAAGTGTATTATTGTATGTGTTCTTACATTCTGTGTAGAAGATTGTACACAATACAAAGCACAATTTTGATATAACATGACAATCTATATTTTATTTTACAGGAGAAAAGGGGGTATGCGGGAGCTTTGGCATGAAAGAAAAGAGGGACAAACACAGAATGTGTAAAAAGCATCAGAAAACCTGCAAGCTGAGAACTCGCGCTCTATACATGCCCTACTGCGTGTTCTTTTTGTGATTCACTACATTTCATGTCTGTAACATCCTTTCCTCTCCCTGCACTGCTGGGCAAAAACAGCAAGGAATTGGTAAAGTGACTGACAGGTCAGCCATCAAATGTGACATGTATATGTATGATGATTTTAGACATTATGTATGTTAACGTATTGCACTTGTATAGCAACACACCATGATTTGGTATACTGCATTTGACAAATTGTTGCATGTGCCTTTTTGTGCATTCTGATATGTTGTAAGCCAATTCCAAATCAATGGGCTGGCTGCCTTAACATAGTGCACAATGATGTGTAACACAACCCAAAGTTATTGCATCAATGCAGAATGGCAAAGTACAAATGGTCCATTGAGTTCTATGTTTTAACTAGTTGCAGACCAGCTGTCGTCATTATATGGCAGCAGGTCTGCTCATTCCCACGATTCGCCGTAACTGTACGGCGGTCCCTTTAGCAGCTACAGCGGGTGCCCGTGGTGTGGCAGGAGAGCTGATGCCCCCCGGCCACCTGTGATTGCTCCAGAGAGACAGAATGGGGATCTCTCAATGTAGACAAACAGATTCTGACAGGGGAGTTTAGAGTCATTGCCTGTTCATAGCGATGTCTCTGTATTTCCAGCCAGTCCCCTCCCCCCACAGTTTGAAACACCTGCCAGGGAACACATTTAACACCGTGATCGCCCCCTAGTGTTAACGCCTTTCCTGCAAGTAACATTAATACAGTAATTAGTGTATTTATATAGAACTGATCAATGTATAAATGTGTCATGTACCTGGGTGTATTAGAACCGGGATCTTCCTGGTCCCAAAGCTGCAGCTGTACCTGTTGTGCTACAGAGGAGATCTGGTCTTTTGGAAATGTCCTTGCAGTGTTATCCATTACCTTGGACTCACTAGCCCCACCTGCTGCCAGCTGTGGACAATTTCCAATCAATACAGCCCATAAATAGGAAGTGATGCTATCACTCAGCGCCCGTTTTTTTGGATTAGTTTCCTGGGCGTTGTGACTGCTTTGTGATCTTGATTATCATGTTGAACCTCTGCCTGAATTCCTGACTACTCTCTAGCCTGCTGATTTTGTACTTCACCGCCAGCTCGGGCCTGACCACTCTCTGGATTTCAATCGTGTACCATTTTGCCTGATCTGTTGCCAACCTAATCTGCCTGACTAAGTTTTCGTCTGAATCCTCAGCACACAAGCTCCACTTTGGACATTACCTTTTACAGGTACCTTACAAAATGTCAATGGTCCCGAAAAAGTGTCAAATTGTCAGATCTGTCCTCCGTAATATCGCAGTACCGCAAAAAAATCTGGTAATCACCGCCAATACTACTAAAAGAAATAAAATAAAAAAGACCATAAATCTATTCCCTATTTTGTAGATGCTATAACTTTTGCACAAACTAATCAATGTATGCTTATTGCGATTTTTTTTTTTTTTTTTTTTTTACCAAAAATATGTAGAAGAATTTTTTTTTTCTTTTTTTACATTTATTTATTTCTTTGGATATTTATTATAGCAAAAAGTTTAAAATCTAAATATTTTTTTTTTCAAAATAGTTTTTTTGTTTATCGCACAAAAAGTCAAATCTGCAGAGGTGAACAAATACCACCAAAAGAAAGCTCTATTTGTGGGAAGAAAACAACATATTTTTTTTTTTGTACAGCGTCCAACGACAATGCAATTGTCATTTTAATCGATGCAGTGCCGTATCACAAAAAAATGGCCTGGTCATTAAGGAGCAAATCTTCTGGGCCTTAAGTGGTTAAACCAGGCTTTGAAAAGCTGATTCCCCACCCAACTGTCCTAATGTAAAAAGCATTCACAACCTATTTAATATACTCACATAACAAACATTCCAGACTAATTTCAGCAACAGGTGTCACTGCGGTAGTGGGGTCTTGCGCTGTCATGCAAGAACGGTGTTTAACCAGAAAATAGAGGCTCTGCCTCAACACAATTCCTGTGTAATCACAGCAATCTTATTAGTTATATGACCCCCCTGTCATGCCTAGTGCACAGTGTGTGTCCACGGAGCCCTATGCACAGGCGGATGTAAATAGACTTCTATCGGTTTATACCTGAGAAAAAAAAAAAAAGTAAAAACATGTAAAGGGACAGTTGAGTCTGCTTACACCCAGCTGCCCTTAGAGCTGATAGGGGTCTGCCAGTAACCGCTGGGCAGAAATTGAATGGCCACGGATATGGCATCTGTTCTCTTTGGCTCTCATCAGCAAAGGATCTGCTCACAGATCCCCTGCTTATCAGAGTGGACTCAGCTTTGTGTGATGTATAATGCAGAATGAGGGGTAGCCCTGAGCTTGTTTTCCTGCAACAAATTTACAATATAGGCAAGATGCTTACTTGCCACTAATAAGCTTGCCGTCAAATGCCGCTTTATTGTCACTTGTCACTGATAGAGTTTTGATATGAGTCTGCAGGCAATAGATTTATTATGGTCTTTGTGCAGTCAAACCTCTCTGCTAATTATAATCTGTATTTGCAACCACTGCCTAGTGCTTGCATTATCACCTCAGCCCCCCCTCAGATTATCATGCATTAGATTCTCATCTAGATTCCTTGCATGCAAAATGTACGGTAAGGTTCTTCCTCCAATGAGCATCTAATGCAGAGCAGTGGTACTGCAAGCGATGGGGAACAGCTGTAACCCCAGATGAAGCTTTGCTCACCTCCTGCTGTGGGGCTCAGCTCCTAACAGGCCAGGGACCAGTACCAGTCCAGATCCATTGACTGGTACTCTGTCCTAAACAATAATGTGTTGCAAAACATTTGTGCACAGCAAAAAATTGAACAGGTGTTCATTATTACTGGCTCCTGATCGCCCAGAGAATTAAATATAATATAAAATATAAAACCACAACATACAAAGCCATTTACAACTCTTCCCCGAGCTACATCACCAATCTTGTCTCCAAATATCACCTAAACCGTCCTCTTCACTCATCTCCAGACCTCATACTCTCAAGCTCCCTTGTCTCCTCCTCCCATGCTCGTCTCCAGAGCCTCTCCCATCCCCTAGAACTCTCTACCTTAACTTGTCCGGCTATCTTCTACTATAGCTGCCTTCAGGCAATCCTTGAAAACTCCTCTCTTCAGGGAAGCCTATCACACCTTCAACCAATCTTTTACCACTTCCATCAGCTCATTTCCCAAAGTTACAACCTTTTGTTCCACTTTCCTCAACCTATTAGATTGTAAGCGCCTCTGAGCAGGATCCTCTTGTATTTTATTGTATTGTAACTTTATTGTCTCCCTTTAATATTGTAAATAGCTGCATAAACTATTGGTGCTATATAAATCTTTAATAAATAATAAATAATAATAATAATAATAATATTAATATTATAAAGAAGCAGAAGTTGGTTACCTGTTTTACTTTAAGAAACAATGAAGAATTACCACGGCCTCATGTTGTTTCTATATGAGGGGGCATATGTGCTGTTGAGGATTGTTCCTGTAATAGTAGAACTGAACCTGAAGCACAAAAAAAGAATGTAAACTATATATGATATATAGGATAATTACAAAAATTTTAATTCACTATTGTTTATGCAGTATACCTGGCCTAATTTACTGTCAACAGTTCTTATGCCGCGTAAAAAAAACAGTTTTTTTCAACGTGATTCTTGTCAAGCCTGCCTTGCCTACACACGATTGTGAAAAAAAAAATGCTCAAGCAAAGCGTGATGAGGTACAACGGCACTATAAACGGGAAGTTCCACTCGGATGGCACCACCCTTGGGACTGCTTTTGCTGATTTTGTGTTAGTAAAAGTTTGGTGAGAGACAACTCGCGCTTTTTAGTCTTCGTGCTTTTCAGTCTGTTACAGCGTGACGGATGTGCTATCTCCATTACGAGCGCTAGTTTTACCAGAACGAGCGCTCCCGCCTCATAACTTGCTTCTGAGCATGCACGTTTTTTTCACGTCGTTAAAGCTTACACATGACCGTTTTTCACGACGTGAAAAATGACAACGTGAAAAACGACGCCAAAAAATAGAGCATGTTCTAAATTTTTAATGCCCATTTTTCACGTCATGAAAAATGCTCTGAAGCCCACGCACAATGACATATATAAAAAAAAATGCATTTTTCACGTCATGAAAAATGTTTGTGTGTATGCAGCATTGGAATGGAAGGAAGGTCAGTAAAGGTCAGCTTAGGGGCCGTCATTAGACACTGCTTTAAAAAGCATGTGGCAAGCCCTACTGACCTAGCTCATGTAGGAGCTTTTAAATATGATGGGCATACTGCTTGATAAACACTGATAATACAGTATCCTTCCTGTCTCAGAAAGGGTTTAAATCACGCTGTCGTTGGGGGCCTCCTTTCCTGTATGGCCTTGACTTTTCGGAACAAACCTTTTCTGTGCAAAACCATTGTCACCTGTAGGGTCACTGTACATAATTGTGCCCAGGGCTGGACTGGCCCTGGACTTCATCTGGCCCATTTTGACAGGTCTCTCCCATGGCAGCCGGACAACTCCTGAACACCCCCCCCCCCCTACCCGGCCACCCAAGCCCCCTTTCCCATTTCACTAGCCATTCTACTTTAGATTGCCTGGTACTGGTACTCTTATAGGCAGGGCCGTCTTAATAGCATTATGGGCCCCTGGGCAAAGTAATGCTCTGGGGCTCCTACAATGATGACAGTGCAGGTAAACAGACATCAATAAGGTAGGAGGCAGACTGCCGCCCCTGTGTATCTATCACTCTCAGTGCCATCATGGGGCCCCCAATTTCAGGGCAGTGTGGGCTCAAAGACCAGCTGCTTTGGGGAAAGTGCAGGGGCCCCTCATGCAGATAGGGCCCCTGGGCAGTGCCCAGGTGTGCCCTCTCATTAAGACAGCCCTGCTTATAGGCAGTACCAGTGTGGAAGCTAGACAATTCTTTCACCCGGGGTGAAGAAGCAGTTTGGTGCCCCACTTATGGGACAAGATTGAGCATAAGTGAAAAACTCCCAGGCCTGCTCCTCTGGTCCTCCCCCTGCTTCCACGGTCCGCTGTCACTGAAGCCGGCCCACTGAGCCATCGGCCCACCGGGAAACTCTCAGTGGTCCCAATGGCCAGTCCAACCCTGATTGTGCCTGTATTGCCATAGTGCAAATTTTATGGACTTCCTTACTATCATATACTATACAAGGTGACCTTGGAGTCTCTTTGAGCATATCATTTCAGCACTTTGTTCTTTAATAATCAACTGTTGGATGTACTGTTTCAGCATTTGCGCCATTTACCTGTATAAACCACTTTAATATAACCTGGCTTAAAACCTGGACCAAATAGTAAGAACAGTCATAATGTGCAGATGTTTTTTTTTTCTCTTAAAATTGGTCATTGTGTCATGGTGAACCCAACTTGAATCCTAGGGCCAGCCTGTACATGATCCCTAAGTCAAGAATGAGCCTTCCTCTTCCTAGAAATAATCCTGGCCCCTGCCATTCAGCTGTCAAATGGCAGATCCTCTGCTGCCCACTTCTGGCTATAGTGCCATGACTGAGTCTTAAAGTAGAACTAAACTTCACAAAAAAATGTTTTTGTTTTGTGAAGCAAAAAAAAAAATTCACATTTTCTCTCCCTTCACTGTGCAAATCCTGTTCTCCTTCACTGATGTGCGCTGTTGAGGTGGCACTGATAGGCTGAACTGGTGGGCATTGATGTGGCACTTATGGACACTGATGAGGCAGCACTTATGGGTACTGAGTAGGCAGGGCCAGTGCAAGAATTTTTGCCAACTAAGGCGAACTTACATTTTGCCCCCCCCCCCCCCCCTGGCGTGCACACACACACACCAAACATTATATCTGTGCTCCATTAAGCTTTAATGGTTATATAACGCTGTATAATGTACTATTGCTGGGATTTGTAGTCCTCTGTAACTGTTGGTATTCTGCATTGCGTTGTATATAATGTACTATTGCTGGGATTTGTAGTCCTCTATAGCTGGCGGTATGCTCCATTGCACTGTATAATGATTATACTGCGCAATACAGATTACCACTGACCAGTTATAGAGGAACTTCAAATCCCAGCAATAATACATTATACAGCGCAATGGAGAATACCAGCAGCTATAGAGGAACAACAAATCCCAGCAATACATTATATAAAGCGCAATTCAGAATACCAGCAGTTAGAGGACCACAAATCACAGCAATAATACATTATATAAAACGCAATGCAGAATACCAGCAGTTACAGAGAACTATAAATCCCACCAATAATACATTATTCAAGCTGCTATATTATTGCAGGGATTTGGTGTTTTTTTTTTTTTTTAAACAGGAAACTTTAAAACAGGTCCCCCTTACCTCTGTGGGCGTGTGTACGGCCTGTGTGGTGAGCGTGGCGTGGACTCATCCTTCAGATGCCGCCCGCAGCGGCAGCTCACACACACTGCTGTCCCCCAGGATAAACCACCACCCCTCCAGATTATCTGTAATTGGACACATCTGACCAGCTTATCCTGCTGGGCATCATATGACGTTCAGTCAGGATAACTGAACCACTTTGCGCACGTCCTATCTTATCTGTATACAAGAAATCTATTGCTTAATTGACATCAAAACATCTGACTTACCGATATGCTTGGTGGTAAAACTGTGGTCCACCAATGGGCATTGCTGCAGTCATTTGCTGGTATAAACTATTTAGTCTTACGTGTTGTAAGTTATTCACTTGAGGTACAAAAGTTGAATAAAATAAACAATCTCCAGTATGTTGAGGGGTGACTGAATAAAACTGTCAATGGAACAAGAAAAAAAAAAATAATGTTTAATCAAAGCAGAACTTTATCCATAACAACTTGATAAAAAATAATGTTCTTTAGCAAGAAACATGCATTCCATATTAATAATTATGCTACGAAAATGAATGTGTGTTGTAAATTGCCTTCCAGCATTGCTCCTGTTTCTTCTTGCTGGAGGCTGCCATTTTGCTGAAGCCCAGAGCCCCTGAACAGCAGTAAAACATAAAATGGAAATAAATCCATCAAGTTAATGGTTTCAAAAAACTGTTAAATTTCTGAAATGCCAGAGTTACTAACTCACATTTGCTTGTGTCCTCATCCAAACTGTCAAACCACCACATGGCTGGAATCATAAGTGATCACATGTGCAGCCCCATGGCAGTTGCAGATCAAACAAAGCAGCTTCATTAGTTGAAAAGGATAGGAGGGATTAATTTAACCTTAAAGGGGTTGTAAAGGAAAAAAAAAACTAAATAGCTTCCTTTACCTTAGTGCAGTCCTTCTTCACTTACCTCATCCTTCCATTTTGCTTTTAAATGTCCTTATTTCTTCTGAGAAATGCTCACTTCCTGTTCTTCTGTCTGTAACTCAACACCGTAATGCAAGGCTTTCTCCCTGGTGTGGAGAAAGCCTCTTGAGGGGGGAGGGGGCGAGCAGGAGTGTCAGCTCCTTTCTTTATCTGCAAAGTAGAGAGTGTCCTGACTTGCCTGCTCGCCTCCCCTCCCCCCTCAAGAGGCTTTCTCCACACCAGAGAGAAAGCCTCGCATTACGGTGTCGAGTTGCAGACAGAAGAACAGGAAGTGAGCATTTCTCAGAAGAAACAAGGACATTTAAAAGCAAAATGGAAGGATGGGGTACATGAAGGAGGACTGCACTGAGGTAAAGGAAGATATTTAGGAAAAAAAATTCCTTTACAACCCCTTTAAGGCTGTCAGCAGATCCTGTACAATATATACAGTATATATTGTACAGGACGCAACCCTTCCTATTTGACACATGTAATATACATATATATATATATATATATATATATATGTATGTATATGTGTGTGTATATATATGTATATGTGTGTATATATATATATATATATATATATATATATATATATAGAGAGAGACACCATTATATTTAATGTATACACACACAACACTTATTGAAATGTATGTATTATTATTTTTTGTCATCCCCACACATGTGGAATGTGTTGTGGCGATCGGACATGCTATGTGGATGTTTTCTTGGTCGGGCAAGGTTTATTGCCTCAGCTCCGGGAACAGACAACCAATCTTCCTCAATGCTAGCCAAGCACAGTGCTTTAGCCAACCTGTGAGTATAGATCCCTTTCTCCCCATGAGGTCTTTTCTCCCCTTAGGGGTAGAATATATTAACTAATATTACATATCCATTTGTATTTACAGTTTATTTCTGTACCCAACTCCTGATGAATGGCTTGTAGCCATGAAAAGCGTTGAGTTTTCATGAAATGCTCAATCAAGTCTGGCTCATTACCTATTCACTGGCCCATATATATATTTTATACATTCAAAATTAATTGAGTACTATGTAACTATTAATGTGTATGTGTATCTTCCTTTGTTTTTACAGCAGCTGTGTTGCATATGGTGTACCAATGCCTGTTAATAGGATATATCTTGTACTATATTTACAATCATCTCATTGACAAATGCTGTTTCTATGACGTGTACATGCATTTATACAATTTTATCAGTATTCGTAACTTCTCATGTGCTGCCAAGCTAACATATATGTATCGATGTATCCATTATGTTCATGCCATATGTATATGTATATGTATATGTATATATATATATATATATATATATATATATATATATATATATATATATATATATATATATATATATTTTACTGTTTTACTTGTTTTATACTACTGTCACAAATAAATAATGTTTACAACCACTCTACCTCCACATGTCAATTGCCTCATTCAAAGTCTGGAAGTGGAAGTATTCAGGGGATCACCCAGGGTGCATGAGGAGTTCCAGGGAATAGCCATAATCAGAAGAGGACTGACTCGCAGTTGTCTCAGTGTTATAGAGTGATATTTGGGACCCAAAATTTCTAAAATCTCTGAAGTGTTATTTGGGTGGCAAAGGACCTCCACCCCTGACTACAGGGATTCCAGCACACACAGGATTACACACAGGATTAAGAGCCTCCCAGGAAGCAACTCTTTTTTTTTTTTTTTTTTAAAGTGTATTTTTGTGCGTGAACTCGAGAGAGAGGAGCCGGACTGCAGGAGTTGGGAGTAGGCAGACCCTCCCCCCGGAGGCAATCGCCATCCTTCTCCATGCCCCTGGTGGCAATGGCGGGTGTGAAGGGGGGCCTCCCACTCACCCCGCCCTACCTGCTCCTCTTGGGAGCCCAACTGGGGCCCAACGGGACCCCAATGGGGCAGAGGGACTCCCCCTATGAGGGAGTGAGGGGGCCTAGACCACCCAGCCAGCCCCGTAGGTCCTTCGCCTCTCTTTATTTTAAGAGACCGCATGGCCAAAGTGCGTGTGTTTTAAACCAATTTCGTGTGCGTGCAAGTGTGGTGGTTTTTGTGGGGGGGGGGGTGGGCGTACTAAGCACAGGCGTACCTTGCATAGCACACCCACCGGGAGCCGGGCTGAGACCACCAAACTCAATTCACATGTAGCCGAGACCGGGATCCGAACCCTTGGCTGCAGAGGTGAATGGCTTGTCAGCGCAGTGCCAATCACGTTGAGCCACCCCAGGAAGCAACTCTTAAAGACAGGAAGTAGTGTTAGGTGTGTTGATGGTGAGGAGTTGTGTGGAGACCTGTTTGGAGAGCTGTAAGTGTGCTGGAGGCTGATAAGACATTGGGATAAAGGCCCACCCAGGAATAGGGATGAGCTCCAGCGTGTTTGCACAGTCCACATGCAGAGCTCGCCAGGAAGTCTGCGCGGCTGCGCTAACCACATGCAGGGAGACATTTCCCCGATCTCTGCAGCCGAGCATTGGGACAATGTCTCCTGCCTGTGATTAGCGCAGCGCTGTGCAGACTTCCTGGAAGGCTCTGCACGCGGACTGTGCGAACACGCCAGAGCTCATCCCTACCCAAGAACTGTATGTGCCTTTTTACTTTTACTTTGTGCTAAAGATAAGCAGACTTTATTTTGTATTTTTAAGCTTGTGTGCTGCTGAAAGCCTTATTTTGATTTCCCCATAAAAAGTTTTACCGGCTTTGCACTCGGTCCTGTGGAGCTACAATCCCCCAAACTTTACAACTGGATGCGGGCAGAGTGCATTGCAGCCGCAAAAGTAATTTAAAACTGAAACTGACATTTAAATAGGCAGTGTGCCTATGGCATGTTGTGGGTGGAATCAGCTTAGACACTGCAAAACAGCTATAAAAGGCAAGGAGGAGGTCATTAGTGATGAGCGGAATACTCCATATTCGATTTCGCGATATTTCACGAATATATAATGCGAATGCGAAATTGATTGCGAAATTCTCGTCAACAAGCGAAAACGGAGATCATTTCCTGGATTACTAAACTAATATGCACTAAACACTAACTCTACTTACACAAACTTATATGAATAAACTAAAGCTAATTTTATTTTTATTTTTTTATACACAAAACACAGAAGGGCAGAGAAAGTATTCGCGAATATTCGTAATACGAATATTCGCATTGCGAATATTCGGCAACATAAAACGATCGCCTCAGCTACTCGGCCCAGGGTCTCTAATCATACCAGCAATGCTTTTAGACGTCGATGGAGATCACTAGGATGTGATCTGTTTTAAAAATAAATTTGAAAAAATACGAATATTCGCAATAGCGAACATTCACCGCGATATTCAATTTATTTGCAAATAGTCGAATATGCAATATTCGTAACGAATGTTCGCAATGTGAATATTCGTGAGCAACACTGGAGGTCATCAAGGCACTGGCACAAGCCATCGTGGCCCAGCAGCATGCCTAGGTAGAGGCAAACCATCGCCATGAGGAAGCGATGGCTCAGCAGCAGCAGGCCTAGGCACAGGCTGCAGCTGCACAGCAGGAAAGCACACGGTTGCTAGCCACCCAATTTAAGGACCAGCAGGAGTCCACACAAGCCCAGGTGACTGCCTTGCAGGAGGCAGTGCAGCGTCTGCCTTAGGGAAGAGAGCAAGCGGTCTTAGCTGCTGGTAACCAAGTATCCGTGAGGACCAGACATTTCTTGCAAAAACTGACGCCCAGCGATGATGTAGAGGCCTTTCTCACTAACTTTGAGAGGATAGCAGAGAGAGAGAGGGGTGCTCCCGTGATCAATGGGCTGGCATTATTTCCCCTTTGCTTACCGGTGACCTGCAAAAGGCCTACTTTGACCTGCCAACCGAGCACATGAGTGACTATAAGCATCTGAAGGCAGAGATCTTGGCCCACCTGGGAGTGACCACAGCTGTCTGGGCTTAGAGGGTGCACCACTGAAGGAACAAACCTGACCAACCACTCAGGTCCCAAATGCACAAACAGGTACAGTACAGCTGGTTAAAAGATGGCTGCAGCCAGAAAAATGTACAAGCCCACAAATGGTGGAACGGGTGGTGATGAACTGGTACCTGTGGTACCTGCCAGATGACCTACAGCACTGGGTAAGCAATGGGGACCCTACAACCACTGACATGCTGTTCAAAAGATACACTGTGGTGGAGGACCTGCTCGGGCCTGCCAAATGTCAGGAACCCACTCCAAGGACAACCAAGCCAGCCACGGCTCCTAGGAGAGAAGCCCTGGCAGATGTTGGAGCCCACAAACCTGCATCTTCCACAGAACCACAGAGGTTGGTCCCTTTCCCAGGGATGCTGGACATACAGTGATGGCGGTGTCACTCCTGGGGCCATAACCGGGCACAGTGCCTACTTCAGGAGGAGCCTATGGATTGTGGGGCTGGTCGGAGAAGCTCCTTTCTATGTCCAAAGAGCATGTGCCACTTGATCTGGCTGTAGAGCGGTTTTGAGTGTGAAGTGTGGGTGAACCACCTTCTTGCCAAGGCTCTACTGGACTCCGGTAGCATGGTACATGCCAGGGTTATCGGGAGACTCCGCTCAGTAAGTAAGACTCTACGGGTAGTGTGTGTCCATGGGGACACCAGAGAGTACCCCCTGGTTCAGATGACTGTTTCCTATGGCTGTACCTCAAGACACAAGTGACACAAGAAGTTGGGGTGGTAAAAATTCTGATACATGACATCATAGTGAGGTGTGACTGCCATTGTTGAATGAACTATGGAACCAGGTACAGACGGGGCTTCTAGGACAGCCAGGAGAACTGGAGACACTGGGCCAAACCTTAAGGGGTCTGGTCCAGAACCACCCACAATACACACCCATAATGTTGATATACCTGTCACTGATAATGACATTGCAGAATGTATGAATATGTTTGATAATGCTCATCTTTCAGGTCTTAAGGCAGAGTTCACCTCCTGAGGGGGGAATCTCTCCGGTACAGGTTATGTTGGTGGAGGACGAAGAGGAGTCTTCCCCATTGCAGACCTTGATTGAGGAGAATAAGGGGGGAAACCTTCCTCTATGGAAGTGCAGACAGATTTGGGGGTGTCCAGGGGATTGTTTGGCACTGCACAGTTACAGGACCCCACTTTGGTCAATGCTCGGGACCTTTTATCAGTTATTAACAGGGTCCCACAAGTGCCGATGCCAAACAAATGTTTCCTCATTTTACATTGAACAGGGTCTTATTTTATAGAGTAGCTGAAGCCAAGGGAAAACTGTAGGGCAGTGGCTGGTTCCCCAGTTGTATCGATGGATGCTCCTTGATTTAGCCCTCAACAATGCACTGGGGGTCACCTAAGGGCTGAAAAAACGGAAGCCAGGATAACTGACAGGTTTTACTGGCCAGGGGTAAAGACAGCAAATGGACACCAATATATATTAGTAGTCCTAGATTATGCAACTAGGCATCTAGAAGGGGTCCCATTAAGAAAAACGTCATCTAAGGCCATTTCCCAGGAGTTGTTTCATATATGTTCACGAATTAGGTTCCCCAAGGAGATACTGACAGACTAGGGCACCCCTTTTATGTCAAAGGTGATGGCGGACTTGTGCAAACTGTTTCAGATCAAGCAGTTAGGGACATCCGTCTATCACCCACAGAGAGATGGCCTCATTGAGAGGTTTAAAAAGGCCCTGAAGTCAATGTTAAAAAGAGTGGTCAATAAGGACATGAAGGACTGGGCTGCCTGCCCTGTAATTTGCCATCCAGGAGGTTCTCCCAGCATCCACAGGCTTCTCACCGTTTGAACTGTTATACGGATGAAGACCCTGTTGATTGCTGGATCTAGTGAAGGAAACTTGGGAAAGTGAATCCACGCCACACAACTGTTGTAGAACATATCTCTTAAATTTAGGAGAGGGTGGCTAGAGTAATGCCATTAGTGAGGGAGCATCTCCAGAAGGCCCAGGATGCCCAGAGAAGGGTGTACAACCAGTCCGCTAACATCAGACAGTTTCAAGCGGGAGACCGGGTACTGTTCTGATCCCCACAGTAGAGAGCAATTTTTTGGCCAAATGGCAGGGTGCATTTGAGGTGGTGGAAAAAGTGGGTGAGGTGAACTACAGGGAGCACCAGCCTGGGAAGAGGAAACCATACCAAATGTCGCGCATAAATTTGTTAAAGCCCTGGAGAGACCGAGAACAGGTGTCTGCTGTGGTAGGTGTCAATGCAGGGGACCCTGCAGTAGTTGACCTGGTGCAGGTTGCTGCTACCCGCTCTAAGCCTCAAGCCCAACAAACGATGAAGTGTTTCTGAAGAGAAATAGAGCAAAGTTTTCAGGGTGACCTGGTTTCAACAATGTCATTGAACATGACATCATAACAGAACCCAATGTAAGAATCTGATTAAAACCATATCTCAGCCCAGAAGCTCATAGGAAGGATATGAGATGTGATCCAATTCCAAAGATGTGAGAAGAATGCTTAAACTTGATGTCATTGTAGAATCGCAGAGTGAATAGTCGAGTCAAATTGTTTTGGTACCGAAACCCAACGGCACTACCGAAACTCAACGCCACCCTGTGCTTCTGTAATGACTTCAGGAAACTAAATGGACCTTTGTAAAATAAAAAACGTCATATTTACCTGCTCTGTGCAGTGGTTTTTCACAGAGCAGCCCAAATCTTTCTCTTCTTTTATCTCATAAAAAACCTTCTGCCTTTAGAATCACTTTAAATCAATCACAAATAACCTAACTTCTCCATATCCAATGGCTCACCTTCTGGGACCAACTCTGTATACTCTGACACCAAGACCTACAGTATGTGCTAGTATCTTTCATTACAGGAAGGGTTATTCTTTGTCCCAGCAAACACATGTCCGTTTCCCCATAGAAAGAAAGTGAGCGTTTTTGACACATTGGTGGTGAAGGGAGAACTTAATGTGTGAAGAAGGTAAGAATTTATTTAGAAAAGACACAGGAGTATTTTAGGAGTGAAAGCTGTTGAAAGAACTTTTTTTTTTTTTTTTTTATGTTAGAGTGCAGTTAACAATAAGAATGATTATAAGGAACAATATGAAAACGACAGCATATCGTTTGAGAACCAGGTATCAGCACGAAAGATGGACGTTAATAAATAATAAATAATAAATGAATACGTCGAAAGATGGACAGATGAAGGAAAGGAGGCCTCAGCTGTTAAAGCAAAAAATATATTTTAATTCTAAACGGAGGTTAGGATATCAATTGGAGATGTCATTGGTTAACAACCTGGTTTGAAACCATTGGATATATTGAAAACATTGTATTATCGATTGCTAAATATCTGTAGGCAAGGTTTGAATGAAAAATTCCCAGAATCAAATAATTTTTGCACCAGTGATTCCTTATGTAAGCTGGCTTCCACCTATTCCATGCAGAAAACATAGGAGAGTTTGTCTATAAACAAAAGAAATGGTGGGGGGTTCTGGGTAGATCCATATCTAAAAAAAAAAAAAAGAATTGTGCTCTGTATTACTTATTTATAATTTGGGATGAAGTCTTTGGTTTAGATATTCTAAAGATCAAATTTGGAGATTCTAGTGCTGCACTGTTTGTTATATATGTGGTTTAAGTGGGGTGAATCACATTCAGTGTTAGCTGCTGGAAGAAAACACATTTATTTCAGTTGTAGTTGAGATGCTGCACGGTTATAATTTGTGTATATAATCTCCTGTAAAATAGTTTTTTTTTGCCCTAGAAGAAATGTCAGTATTCATACCACAATGATTCTACAAAACAAAGTGCAGTTGAATTTTCTGACTGTAGTGAAAAAATTAATGGTCACCATGGTTGATCGTTCAGAGCCAAGAACTTTGCAAGCACAACAAGTGATTCCAGTATTGCTTACACCATTCTTGGTTCCTTTACCATACCATATGTCAATCATTGCCTTTTTTATAAAGACAAGGCTCAAGTCCTGCAGAAACGTGTGGGAACGGAGTTCCTGCACTTTTTTTTACAGCAGGAACTCTGTTCCCTTTGCAGAACTAGAGCAGCCGAGCCGCCCGAGCCAATCCTTCACTAAGCGGCGATGCCCAGCTCGAGTCACTGTCAGGGGTAGGCGAACCTTAGTAACCGTTTATGTTACTATGGATTATGGATTCATCGGGTAGTGTGCGGGTATTCCGTCACTTCCTCGATGCCGCAATGTCTCCTGGGAGCTTTTGTCATTGTTTCCAGGAGAGATTGAGGAGGTCTGCCGAGAGTTATCGCAGGATTTAGAAAGAACTTGCGGTTTAGTAATTATGCATATGAGCGTATAATTTTTTTTTTTTTGGTGGGGGCGTGGATCTTGGGTGGGAGTTCCCACACTTTTTTTCCCCAGGACTTGACCCCTGGAAAGAGCCTACAAACATGTTCTGCTATTTAGAACAAAGATTATGGCAGATGTTGCAAGAATCAAAACCCAAATACGCGCTGAGACCTCTAGGTGAGCCCAGTGATCTTTTCCTGAGACAATCATGTTCTACCAGCTAATTATTAATTATGTCTTGATATATTCTTCCTCACAAGTCTCCAGTTTCCTATTAGTTATTATTTTATTTTTTTACAATATTTAATTTGTAGAAAATTGTAGAGCAATTAAAAGGAAGCAAATTACTAATTAAAGTAATTAAAAGGAAATACATTAATAATTAAAATGAGCAAAAATGGGTCACAAAGCAGATGCAAATATATGATTTAGGTCTTCAGAGAAAGGTTAAATCACATTAGAGACATTAGATGGGTTTGGCGACAATTCAAAGACCTGGACAGATCATAAAAATCATCTTGTTTTTATGGGTACCTTATCAGTCCCAACTCTTGTTAAAAGTTGGTAGCTTTCTTAAACAAAATGGGAGTTGTTTATAAAAAAAAAAAAATCAAATGCATTTGAATAGCTGAAAATAATTGAATGCTCCACTCATTTATACAATGAAAGACTTAAGTTTCTTAACCACTTAAGACCCGGACCAATACGCTGGTAAATGACCCAAGGTGTTTTTGCGATTCGGCACTGCGTCGCTTTAACAGACAATTGCGCGGTCGTGCGACGTGGCTCCCAAACAAAATTTGCGTCCTTTTCTTCCCACAAATAGAGCTTTCTTTTGGTGGTATTTGATCACCTCTGCGATTTTTATTTTTTGCGCTATATACAAAAATAGAGCGACATTTTTGAAAAAAAAACACTATTTTTTACTTTTTGTTAAAAAAAAATCAAATAAACTAAATTTTAGTCAAACATTTAGGCCAAAATTTATTTAGCCACATGTCTTTAGTAAAAAAAAAAATCGCAATAAAAAAAAATAGCTACCTAGCGGGAACAGCGACACTAATACAGCGATCAGAAAAATGATCGCTTAGTGACGCTGGCAATAGGGAGTGAAAGGGTTAACTAGGGCGGTGATCAGGGGGTTAAAACTTTATTAGGGGGGGTGGGGGGGCTATCCTGAACCTAACACTAACTGTTTTTTACAGTGCCTGTCACACTGACACTAAATGCAGTGATTAAATCACTGCATTCAGTAACACTGTGACAGGGGGGTGGGGGGGGCGATCACAAGGGGTTAATATGCCTATGTGAGTGTGTGTCAGTGTTGTGTTGGTGCACACTTACTTGTCATGTCTTCTCTCATCAGCAGCGCTGGGAAACAGCGCTGCGATGAGAGATTACATCATTTCCTCCTTCCTGTGTAAACACAGGAGGAGGAAGTGACAGGCTGGGAGCGCGCTCCCATTGGCTGGGAGCGATCGTGGGGGGGGCGGAAAACACGGACATCCGCCCGCAGATCCCGGATCGCTCCCAGAGGTAGGGAGACCCCCGCACGCCGCGGAGGGGGTCCCGATGGGACCCCCGAACCGCACTCAGGCGGGGACGTAAATTTACGCCCTTGTGCCTGTACGAGCCATGTTGTGGCCGTATATGTGCGTGCGGGGGTCTTTAAGTGGTTAAACTTGAGCTTTAGCCAATCGGCTTCCACCTCCCACACTCACTAGTTAGTAAGGTTATCAATCATAGTGATAAACAAATACTGAAACTTTGAGTAGGCCAGGCCAAAGCTTCAAAAAAGCCTAAATTTCAAGATTAACTGGCTATCGGCGTGCCTTCAATTTGTTTGTTGCCTTAGTGCTGCGACCCGCTGACGTCACACCGCACATCAGTCTAGTACCTTTTTATAGGAGTTGATTTACTAAAGGCAATTTTGGCTGTTAACTTTGCAAGGGAATTTATAACTTAGCTTAGTGAATGAAGTGAGCTTATCGTGTGTAAGCAAAAATACATTTTAATTATTAATATTCACCTTTATTTGGCTATTATTTCAAAGTGAATTTTAACTATCTTCACTAAGCTAAGGGACATTTTGTGGCATAGTAAACAATCCTGCCTTTAGTAAATCAACCTCATAGAATCACTTTAAACAGTTGGTAGGATGACAGTTTGCTGATTGGTTGGTAAGATTTTTTGCAGCTTTAAAGGGTCACTAAAGGATTTTTGTTAGCTAAATAGCTTCCTTTACTTTACTGCAGTCCTGGTTGTATGTCCTCATTGTTTGTTTTTGTTTTTTTGCTTTGATGTTGCTGTAATTCCTCTCTGTTCTGGACACTTCCTGGTTGTCTGTTTCCTTATAACCACAGTACTGGGAGCTTTCTCACTGTGGTCACTAATCAAGGAGATGTGACATCAGAGAGACAGGAAACAACAGCAAAACGAAACTAAACTGTAGGTACATTATATGCATAGGTGGTCGCAGCCTATTGCATTAGGGTGTGCACTCCGAAGCTCAAACACATGGTACCGATCCATTAACTGTGTTTATTCAGAAAGTGAAGGGGCCAGTAAGTTACATATTTACCGTCCTCTTGCCCCCAATCATTCTAAAACAACCCCCTGTGTGTGCCTGCAGCACAGCTGGTAAGGAGGAAACGAAGGAAGCCGGAAGTGCTGCAGGGGGAGCCAGGGCAGTAGGGGGCATCTGTGCTGCACTGAGAGATTAGCGTGTGCCTACGCACACCTGGCACACCCTGTGCAGATGCCTATGATTATATGATTGATTTTTATCTATTTTTAATCATTTTTTTAAATAAATCTGTTAACTATTATGTCTCTATACCCTGTAAACAGTCATTTCAGCCCATTTTTTTCCCCTTTACAACTCCTTTAAGGCGTAAAAATACACGGTCATGCAAAGATTGTTGGTTGTAAAGAATACTCAAAAGTGGGTAAGGAGTCCCAAGGAATAAGAAAAGGATGATAATTGTTCTAGTTTCTGAATTAGCAGTTAAAAAAGTTAGCAATGCATTTCAGTGCAGATACATTTATATCATTTATAACCCAAATAACATTTCTAGGTATGACAGTCTAGCGATGACAGTCACTAAAGAACCTTTTTATCTCTGCATGCTGTCAATTTAAACTCGCCGTATCAGTCTTTTGCATGAAGAGATGCATTTCCACCAAGTCTACTTTAACAGGGATTGTGTATATCTGGAAATGATTCATTTCCAGAGCGGTGAACCTCACAATATTTGTGAGTGATTGCTGGCATGACAAGGACTTTAATGGCAGGTACCACTGTTTTATCATACTATGAATCATCATGTAATTCGGTTTGGCATGCTGCACTTAGCGTAATAAAGATGCCTCTGTGACACAGAGCTGTACGGCCCATAATGATGTTTACCGCAGACTATGTGTATCACTGTCAGCTCTGAGATGGGCTTGTAATGCACTCAACAGCAGTGTGAAGAAATTAGGTAACTGACAACAGATCAACATAATATACCAGCCCTTCTTACCCATGTAACTGCTTACAATAACTTCACTCTTTACTCCCACATAAGCACCCTCTGTAATTTCTCACATTGCTATTGCAATCTTTCTCATGAACTCTGTTATTTTTCTGTAAAGAACAAGGTAAAATATCCATCTTAAATTATTTACCAAAAACAGCTAAAGTGATAAGAGGCCATGAGGCTACTTTGAGTCCCAGGAGTACAGAATTACTATGTAAAATATATATTACTGCATGTGCCGTTCAGACACCTGTATATTAGTTTGACAGGAAAGCAATTATGCAGCGGTTTCATTGTTTTAGAACTAGCAGTGATTTCAGAACTGTTGTTTCATATAAAAAGAAAGTTGAAGACTTCCGTAAAGGCTTTACAATGTAGTTCATTCACTGAAAGCTGCTTTATAACTGGTTACTGACAGGTTCAATGTCACTGTTCTTTGTACTATATTATTGAACTTAGTTTTAAGTTGCCTGAACTTTTTTTATTAAGTTGGACAAACAGAACCTTAAATTGCAGCAATTTAATTGCTTAATATCAGAAAATCATTTTTACAAATCCACATTTACCCTCCAGCAGTATTATTAGTTAAAGTGGTTGTAAAGGCAGAAGTTTTTTTTTTTTATCTTAATGCATTAAGACAGGGGTCTTCAAATTATGGCCCTCCTGTTGTTCAGGAACTACAATTCTCATCATGCCTAGTCATGTCTCTGAATGTCAGAGTTTTACAATGTCTCATGGGACGTGTAGTTCTGTAACAGCTGGAGGACCGTAGTTTGGAGATCCCTGCAATAATATAAAAAGCCTTCTGTGTGCAGCTGCCCCCTCAGCCCCCTAATACTTACCTGAGCCCCCTCTAGATCCAGCGATGTTGCAAAAGAGACTCAGCTGTCCGGGACTTTCCCCCTCAATGGGTGAGACAACAGCAAAGTGTCTCCCACTGCTGTCAAAGTCAGTGAGCCAATGAGGTGAGAGAGGGGGTGGGGTCGGGCCATGGCTCCATGTCTGAATGAACACAGGGAGCTGCGGCTTGACTCGAGTGCCACCATGCCAAGCTGCTTGCTGTGGGGGCACTCAACAGTGGGACCTGAGAAGAGGAGGATTTTGGCTGCTCTGTGCAAAACCACTGCACAGAGCAGGTAAGTATAACTTGTTTGTTATTTTTAACAATAAATAAATAAATAGACTTCAGTATCACTTTAAAGCGGAGTTCCACCCAAAAATGGAACTTCCGCTAATCCCACTCCTCACCCCCTTACGTGCCACATTTGGCATGTAATTTTTTTGGGGGGGGAGTGGGGGCTTCAGGAGGAGTGGGACTTCCTGTCCCACTTCCTGCTTCCGCCGAGGGGCTGGTTAGGCGACTAAGCTTAATCGCCTACAGCAGCCCCTCCCTGTAGGCGATCGCATGGGACACATGACAGGTCCCATGCGATTGCCTGTCCAATCAGTGGCGGGCCGCGCCGCTCGCACATGCTCAGTTCCGCTCGCGCATGCGCAGTGGGTGCCCGGCTGTGAAGCCGAAGGCTGTCACGGCTGGGTGCCCACAGTTGCGATGAGGATGCCGGCCGGGAGGGGGGAGAGGAGCGGAGCCCCGGTCAGCGCGTCGCTGGAACGCTGGAGCAGGTAAGTGATTGTTTATTAAAAGCCAGCAGCTACACTTTTTGTAGCTGCTGACTTTTAATAAACACAAATATTGTCTGGAACACCCCTTTAAGCATGTTTAAAAATCCCCTCTGTGCAGATAATTAAATGGAGTGTACAATTGTAAATGCTCAATAACATAAAAAAGATACCAAAAAAGATACCAGCCCGCATGCTGGTAAAATTATAGCATATACTATTGCAACACAAGTCATATTGTAATTGAATGTTATTAAAAATGTATTTTCCTTTTAAATCTGCAGCTCTGTGTATCTTCTGAAAAATGCAATGCAATATGGCTACCTGGAGGTGTTCTGTATAGAACGCCCCCCAGATATGTAATTTCCTGCTTGTGTGATTAGCTCACCGATTTTCCCAGAAGTCTGCACTAAGATACAATACAGATTTCAGGCATTCCCTGCAACAAAAATTTCATCTTTGGTGTGATCCTCCCAATAGGAAATCAGGTCTAAAGGGATGCAGACCCCGTGATTTTGCTCATTAGAGCCCTGCAAGTTCAGCAGCTGATTGATAATTATGAAACCACTCCCATTAGATTCACTTACAACATGGACACAGACAAACACACAGAGATTTCTTCATAATGATAAAAGATATGAATCTGCAACAACGTTTGGTAAAATCCCTGCAATGTACATGGATCACCCAGAGGGGAATGTTTTTTTTTTCTCAACAAAAGTGGAGTTACTCTTTAAATGTCCATTGAGCCTGGCTACCCAGGGAATAGGAAAGGAATTAATTTGCCTCCATCCCCACAGAACCATGCATACCAGGCCACACACCCTCACCGAGGGAAGGGGGTGCCTTGCCAGGGGGAATGCCTGATGAAGCAACTTGTTTCCATGTTGATAAGAACAAAGCCCTCTTACCCACAACCCTGGCCCAATGGTTTTTGGGGGTCAGAAAGTAGGGGTCTTATTGGAATCTAGAAGCCCCCTTTATAAATAACAGGATCTCCAGATATTGCCCATGTATCAGTAAGGGATACACAGAACCTCTACTCCTGCACAAAAAAAAATAGTAAATAAAGAAACAAACTCTCTGTGACAAATCCTTTATTTAAAAATAAAAAATGGTCCAAAATGTTAATCCATCTTCCATCATGTCATCCAGGGATGCAGATCCGTGTCAATCATGATGAAAGATGCACATTGACCTGAAGATAGTTACATTTGATCGTAAGTCTGCTTACTGCAAACTAAAGACATTTCCTGGGCAACACATATAATTAAAAACAAAGAGGCCCTTTGGAAGACTAAATCTCTTGTAGCATCATTGACCAAATATGGACATTATCTATTTGGCGAATGATGTTACAGGTGTCAAATACTGCCAATTTAAGCAGCACATATTTTTTTGTAGTTGTGCTGTAGAAGGTTATATACATATTAGCAGTAGTGTATTTAAGTTTTGTGCTGCACCTCCTAATTTAAATATGACCCACCCCTTCCTGTCAAAGCCACACCCTGTTTTTTAAGACCCGCCCTGCAATTTTAAGGGGGGGGGGGCACTGGTTCTGAGGGCCCAGGGGTGGGCAATGTATTCCCTTAATTTGCATAGTTTTTCTCTCATTTCCTGTTTGGCTATGGGGCAGGAAGTGAAGGTAAATCTCAGCTAGGGTTGCCACCTCATCCCTTTAAAAAGGAACACATCTGAATTACACAGATTCTGAGGCTAATTTAATACAGATAAGGCACCAAGTGAGTTTAATTACCACCTTAATTGGCCACAGAACCTGTGTAATTCAGATGTGTTCCTTTTTAAAGGGATGAGGTGGCAACCCTAATCTCAGCAATTGGACAGGGGTGGTAAAAAAAATAAACTGACAGGGGCTATAACCCTCCCTTAGTCTATCCAAAAAAAAAGTGTTTATTATAGTTCTACATTAAGCACACATTTCTGATTAATTTAATTGAGAGGACTAAGAAAATATAACCATACCAATGGTGCAACAAAAACATAGCACAGTGAGGAAGGTTTGTGGTCCTGGATGATAGGACAGTGAAAATTAGAAGCCCCCCCCCCTCCCAAACACACACACAGTTGCGGAATTTGCTGCTCCCCTGCAAAGTGCTGCCTTAGGCCTGGGCCTTGTTGGCCTAGGCCAGGATACAGTGTTGCATATTAGTATGTACCACTTCACAGGCAGGTTAAAGGTAGCCACCAGACATGATATTTAAAAGGAATTTAGCTTTTTGTAATGTTTCACTTTAACCATTATTAAAATTGCTGATACCGGCCAAATGGAATTTCTAAAAATAATTTTGCTTTGGTACATGTCCCCAAAGCAGTACACAGCTACCCATGTGATTTGTTTTGTTGACAGTCCCTTGCCTATTACCCTAGAAAATGGCCCTTATTGATCTCTAGGTTTTGGCTCCCATGGGGTTTGGATTCAGCAACTGAACTTCTAAAGTTTGCAGAACCTACCTTGAACCAAACCCAGGTATTTTCAGGCCATTATTAGACCTTTCAAATCTAGGGTCATTGAGGGCACACTTTTGGATCAAACAGGCTGTATCATTTATGTCAATGGCCCTATCTGTCACCATCACTCTACGTAAATTTACTACCTATGTACTCCAGAAAAGCTTAACAATCACTCCCACATTACTACTATAACCTATTTTGTAAAAGCACATCCATACCTGAGATGGCCCCAACCCATCATTTCCACATTTTACCAACAAACCTTCAATGACAAAATAATGCCACTGTTGGTGAGTGACCGGCTCTCACATGTTGTGAACTGGAACCTTGGTGTTGCACAGCTAGTCTGTGCAATTCAGTAACATGCACAAATCCAGAATATTGCTGCACTTCTTGGTATCTTTAGTAAAGCATTAAAATCATATCACAGGTATGACAAAAACATTAAAAGGTGACGCGTTTTGCACTAAAGTCAGCGGTTAAGCCTGTATACACGGGCTAAAAACCAGCCGACATTTTGCCTGTGTGTATGCCAGCTGGTCTGATAGAAGCTGCCCGACTTCTGTCAGACGAGCATGCTGGAAAACCAACAGCCGACCGCCTCCTAATCAGCGTTCTCAGCCTATGGCTGAGAGCGCTGATCAGAGTGTTCTGGCGAGAGGCCGTCCCCAGGTCAGAACACAACAGCTCAGTGGGGGAGATTGATGTACTAATGTTGGATCGTTAGTATAGCTGACCGTTGTTTTTTCTTTCATTCAACCCAATGGGTGTGTATCAGGCTTTACTCAAACCTTCAAAGACCCTGAGACCAGTGCTTATCTGCCATAAAAGTAGCAATAAACAGATGATTGCTATTATAAAGCCATACAGTGGTGTGCCATAATTTTTAATGACAACAAGAAAATGGAGTAGAACAGATTAAAGAGATGGCAGTTGAAGTAAAGCTCAAAAGTTTTTGCTCTGAGCACAAAAGCTCAGACTCATCTGCAGACAGGATCTCCTTCTGTCCAGCTTGCCAATACCCTATTCAACATGGCACCCCCTTCCTTACCCCCAAATTGCATAAATATTTATTTAACCTTGGTTTGACCTCGGGTTTTACTTTAAGACATGGGTGCTCAAGCTGTTGCCCTCCAGCTGTTGCAAAAATAATACAAGTGCCATCATGTCTCTGCATTTGGGGGTCATGCTTATAACTGTCTTGCAATGCCTCATGGGACTTGTAGTTCTGCAACAGCTTGTGGGCCACAGGTTGAGCACCCATGCTTTAGGAGCTAGTCTTGTTGGCCCTATCATGTTCAACTCCAGACCTGTTCTGGTAAGCACAGATTAGCATGAGATGAACACCAACCCACTTGCACATGATTGTGAGATATGACAGGTCTAAATCCTTTCACTAACAGACTCTGGTCAAATTTAAGGTATGAATCATGAAAGCAGGTTGCCTATAATAAAGTTCTCTCTGTGTCACTGGATCTGCTGTTGATCCCGGTCCTGATATTGTTTCTGTTGATTCTTCTGCTACCAAGTAGTAGTCTTGGATTGGACTCTTGGAACTTATTTTGATCTTTAGTCTAAGCCGGTTCACACTGGGGCGGCACGACTTCGGGGGCGACTCGGCAAGGCATCCTGAAGACGACTTTAGAGGCAACTTGCAAAATGACTCCTGTATAGAAGTCAATGCAAGTCGCCCCCAAAGTCATACAAGAACCTTTTTCTAAGTCGCAGCGACTTGTGAAGACAAAGAAAAATGGATAGCCGCACTCCAAAACCTGATGGGTGGTCTTTTATTCAATAGTAGACAGCATGTACAAAAATAGGGTCACAGCAGTAGAAACAAGGAACAGCCGACGCGTTTCGCACTGGATCAGTGCTTATTCATGACTTGTGTCGCTCCTATTAGAACGGTTCTATTGAATAGAATGGTATGCGACTGGGTCTCCCCAGTGTGATCCGGCTCTAACTTTTATGTTTGTCTTGATTACATCTTGATATTTATCTTTGCTGTAAATGCAGCTTCCCCTCTTTCATATATTATAACGTTAGCTATCTAACAGTAGGTGTATCTAGAATATCTAGTCCAAAGTAGGTGAAGAGTTCTGTAAGTATTAAGAATAAGTGTTAAATATACATTTATAGCCGGGTTGAGTTGGTCATTAGCTCTTGTTATTGTTACCCTGGAACTCATTTAGAAAGATGTCCAAATGTGATAATGAGTCTGTTTTACTAATTATGATAAATTAGAATTATTTAGTTAGCAGAATCTGCATGATCAGCAGTTTGGATCTGGAGGTGAGGCTGATATAGAGAGAAAAATATGTTTTTAAATTATGTTTACAAGGTGTAGCAGCCCTAGAGCAGGGTATAACAGAGGATGCATTGACAGATTGCCAACCTTGGAGCATTTAATTAGAGCTAAAGATTTTAAAGATAAGGGTTTTCTTTTCGTTAAAAAAAAAAAAAAAAAATTGAATTTTTAGTCTTTTACCTCATTTGCAATAGGCCATTGAGGCGGCATCACAAACATGTTGAAAACATTAAAGGAAGATTCCTTTTTTTATAGATTACCTCACCATTGAAAAGCATTCCGAAGCCATTTAAAGAAGAATTTCCATGTTGCAATAGTACTTCAACTAAGCATTAAGGATCCAACCATGTCTATGCACTGAAAATGTTGTCTAGTGCAGGACAATGCATAGGGTAAATGGGCCCCAAGCGATATATTTATAAAGCATTGAATATGATATTCACCAAACATTCGATGCAGACACAGCTATTCTTATGCTGCGTACACACGATCATTTTTCGTGTGTAATTTAAAATGATCGTGTGTGGCCTTCACATAATTTTCGGGTTCTAAAAAACAACGTTTTTAACGACGTTTTAAAAAATGTTGTTTTTCGGGTTGCAAAAAATTATCTTGTGTGGGCTAAAACGACGTTAAAAACCTGCGCATGCTCAGAAGCAAGTTATGAGACGGGAACGCTCATTCTGGTAAAACTACCATTCATAATGGAGATAGCACATTCATCACGCTGTAACAGACAAAAAAGCGCAAATCGTCTTTTACTAACACGGAATCAGCTAAAGCAGCCCCAAGGGTGGCGTCATCCGTATGGAACTTCCCCTTTATAGCGCCGTCGTACGTGTTGTACGTCACCGCGCTTTGCAAGAGCATTTTTTTAAAAAGATTGTGTGTGGGCAACGTTGTTTTAATGATGAAGTTGGAAAAAACAAAGTCTTTTCTACATGCCGAAAAACTTTGTTTTTTTCATGCCGAAAAAGGGTCGTGTGTACGCGGCATCAGACTGTCAAGGTTATACTGATTCCTACAGGCAACACAAGCCAACACAAGAAAACCTTGTCTACAACCATCATGTCTAAGTTTTGTACCAAAGAAGTACTGAGAGCGTTAAAAGAAATACAGAGATGATGGACTTCTGTGTATAAATGTATAAGAAAAAGAATGAATGGAAAGCACAAGAATATATTTTCTCCCATCCATTGAGAGCTACAGTACAAGAATTCCTAGACTCCCAAAATGTCCAAAGCATTCCAACAAATGGGTGACCAAAATGGCAAAAAGGACTAGCACATCCCAAAAAAAACGGGGGGTTTTCCTGCAGCTCAAATAGCAACTTGATATACTGTTACCTTAAGTTATGGTAAATGCACTAGTTTTCATCTCTTTATTTTTTGGCTTTTTTCCCCTCTGTTGTTACCTGGTGATCTGGCTAATAATACACCTCCTGTATTAGAGTGTCCTCACTCTGTATGAAGAAGCAACAGAGACACACCTTTGGGCAGTAGCATTGTCAATCTAGGAGGAGGGGAGTGAAAAAGGTCCCGCTCTCCTCCTAGAACAGCTCGTGTGATAGATGCAGTATTCTGTCTATCACACAAGCTGGTCTAGGAGGACGGTGGGACTTTTGTCACAGGCAGCGCGGCCAAACTTTTCACACTAAGGCTGCAATGATGGGCTCGGTAAGGCTGCGAATATGGGCACGGTAAGGCTGCGAATATGGGCACGGTAAGGCTGCGAATATGGGCACGGTGAGGCTGCGAATATGGGCACGGTGAGGCTGCGAATATGGGCACAGTGAGGCTGCGAATATGGGCATGGTAAGACTGCGAATATGGGCGTGGTAAGACTGCGAATATGGGCGTGGTAAGACTGCGAATATGGGCATGGTAAGACTGCAAAAATGGGCATGGTAAGACTGCAAAAATGGGCATGGTCAGGCTGCAACTATTGGCACAGTGAGGCTGCAATGATGGGCACTGCAAGGCTGCAATGATGGGTAAAGTGAGGCTGCAATGATGGGTACAGTGAGGCTGCAATGATAGGCACAGTAAGGCTGCAATGATGGGCACAGTAAGGCTGCAATGATGGGCACAGTGAGGCTGCAATGATGGGTACAGTGAGGCTGCAATAATGGGTACAGTGAGGCTGCAATAATGGGTACAGCGAGGCTGCAATGATGGGTACAATGAGCCTGCAATGATGGGCACAGTGAGACTACATTTGATGGGCACTTATGAGGCTGCATTTATCTCTTGTACCATGTCTGCAGTCTCTGACCATCTCATATATCGTGTCTACATATCTTACCATCTTTGGTATCATGTCCTCAGTCTCTAACTATCTCCTGTACCATGCCCACAGCCTCCGACATCTCCTGTACCATGCCTGAAGTCTCCAACATCTCCTGTACCATGCCTGTAGCTTCTAACATCTCCTGTACCATGCCCACAGCCTCTACCATCTTGACATCTTCTGTACCAAACCCATAGCCTCTGACATCTCCTGTACTATGCCCACAGCTTCTAACCATCTTTTGTATCATGTCCGTAACCTCTGACCATCTCTTGTCTTATATCATGTCTGCAGTCTCTGAGGGAGTCTGGAGAGGACTCAAGAGTGGGAGTGCCACCAGGATGGGGGTCATGGGAGAAGTCAGACTTGTGTGAACTGTGGAGAGGAGACTATAGGAAAACTAGAGCCGCCAAGCTGGAGTCGACTGATTGAGCCCTGCATGAGAGGAGGCCAGTCACGGCACCGCCAGGCCAGTCTGAGGGGGGGTCACTGATGTAAGGGGGGAGTGAATACAATAATGTATGGGGGCACTGATAAAAAGGTTTCCCCCTTATATCAGTAACCCACCTCCCTTACCTTGGTGTATTCTTTCTCAAGAAGGTCGTCTCAGGACATCATTAGATGTACTAACAAATTAAAGCTAAACTTCAGCTCACACTTAATAAGCAGTTACAGCAACCGTTTTTTTTTTTTTTTGTTTTTTTGTTTTTTTGCTTCTGCGATAAAGGTTTTACATAAATAAAAGTTGATCATTGTAACCATCCCTGTCAGTAGTAAAAGGTTTGTCTCGACCTTGTAACTGATACATTTGCAGGAGGGCTTTTTTTGTTGAAAAAAATACAGACCTACTGGCTGGATCTTCAGGTGGAAATAATGGAAAGCCTAAAAAAGAAAACTAATGTAGCCACCACATCTAAAAATTGTTAAACTGCAATATATTAAATGTTTTCTTTCGGGTTAATTAAACACTTTAAGACAATAGATTGGGATGATAATCTGCCTGAATACCTTTAGAGATGCTGGAACAAGAGGCCCGTGTACCCTTAAAGGGTCCATCAACCAGATGGCTCAAAACATCTTAGAATGAACACCCAGCCATTACATTTTCTACCTCTGTTATCTTAAGCTGGGTATACTCAGACTGAAAATCAGCAGGAACTGGCCAACATTAAGTCTGTGTGTACCGCTGACTCTTCCAACAGAAGTCAGTCTAATGATCAGCTTCTGTCCATCATCCGATCAACAGTGCTGATCAATGTATTCTGATTTGGGGGGGGGGGGGTTCTCCCTATAAGAATTAACTAGGTCAGCAGGATCCCTGTGTCACACATCTTTGTGTTGATGCAGGGATCTGAAAAACTAAACGTGTATACCCTGCAGCAAGAGTGTGTGATTACTTCACCCACAGAGTTAATACAGGAAGTAGGAGAACTGTGAATCCACATGAGAGTGCTTGTGTGCCTTCCTATGTGTCCCCTTATTTTTGGAGCTGCGTCATTAAATGCAGCAAAGTAAGAAGAGAGAAAAGTAAAATTTCACTTGTGTGGCCCATAGCAGAAAAATAAAAAGGAGGGCTCATCTATGTAGCCAACTTACAAAGTAAGCCTAGAATGAAGAAAATAACTCCCCACAAAAAATGGACGGTTAATTACAGTTGCCACTGTATACTTAGCCTCAGTAGGTAAAGTGGTTGTAAACACTCAAGGTTTTTCAACTCAATGCATTCTATGCATTGAGGTGAAAAACCTCCTGTAATGCTGCAGCCCCCCGAGCCCCCGTTTTACTCTTATTCTCACGCCGAGAATGAGCACAGCAGCAAAAGTCGGTGTCTCGAGCTCTGATTGGATGGATTGATAGCAGTGCAGCTATTGGAACTTGCTGCTATCAATCAAATCCAATGACGCGGGCACCGGGAAGCAGGGCCGAGTCCTGCTTTTAGTGTCAATAGACGCAAAAGCAGGACTCGGGACCATGCCCCCACAGGTGTCCTGAAGGAGAGCGCTTCTCCGATGGCACACCCGAGAAGAAGAGAAGTCACTAGTGCCACTGAGGGACCCCAGAAGAGGAGGATCGGGGCCACTATGTGCAAAACCAACTTTACAGAGGAGGTTTGACATGTTTGTTATTTAAAAAAAATAGAACGCCATGATATTAGTGAGTTGCAGAGAAAGAGACACACAAACTATCTCCGTCAAGGACTTGTAACTCCATAGGTAATCCCCGCATATACTAGCCTGTGTGAACTGGCAGAACGCGGATGGGTAGTTGCTGCCAATTGCAGGACTGTTGCAGAGAGAACACCAGCATAGATAATGATTGGGAATCTGCGCTGCTTTGCTAACTGAAATACGTTTAAAGATTTCCATATACAGCCTGACACAGATCACCACATAAAAAAACAGTATAATCCTAAACCATATAACAGTTATATATGCAACCTTTATGCACTGGAAGCATGCAGAAAGTGAGAACAGGCTCTGGACTAGGGAGGGTCCCGATGTTCGAGTCGAACAAATGAATATATGGGGTGGTCGCAGCAAATTAGAGCACCACGGATTGCCCCATAATGCACTGCGAGATAACGGCCCGGGCTACAATATCTTTCTCAATAATGGCAGTAGTCGACTCATTATACTGCTCAATATGAGGGGCTCCCACCATCCCTGTGCTGTGCTCATTATAAGAGGCTTCCATCATCCCTGTGCTGTGCTCATTATGAGGGGCTCCCACCATCCCTGTGCTGTGCTCATTATGAGGAGCTCCCACCATCCCTGTGCTGTGCTCATTATGAGGGGCTCCCACCATCCCTGTGCTGTGCTCATTTTAAGGGGCTCCCACCATCCCTGTGCTGTTCTGACTTCCTGGGTTTGCTTATTTATCATAGCGAATGTTCGTCGAAAATTCGTATTCAATCCAAATTGAAATGCGGACATGAATTACGAAATACGAACTAACGGGCCGACGCGGGCTACAATATCTTTTTCTCAATATGGCAGTTGTCGACTAATTATGCTCATTATGAGTGGCTCCCACCATCCCTGTGCTGTGTTGACTTCATCTTGGGGCTGTACCCCTGCTGTGCTCATTATGAAAGGCTCCCACCATCCCTGTGCTGTGCTGACTTCATGGGTTTGCTTATTCATCACAACGAATGTTCGTAATTGTTATGAAAAATTAACGAACCTTCGATGAAGGTTCATCCAAATTGAATTTTGGACACGAATTAGGAAATACGACCGGCCCGGGCTACTATACCTTTCTCAATATGGCAGTCATTGACTCATTATGCTCATTATGAGGGGCTCCCACCATCAATGTGCTGTGCTGACTTCCTCCAGTGGGTTTTGAGTTCCTGCCAGGTTTGTTTGTAGCCCGTTAGTTCGTATTTCCTAATTTGTGTCTGAAATTTTTCGAAAATTTTACTAATTCGTATTTCGTACAAATCAAAATAAAATTTCAGACACGAATTACTGTACGAATTAACGGCCAAAACGGAATGAAACAAAACTAATTTGACAGTGCCCGTGTCTACTGTAGACAAGCTCATGACCTGAACTGCAAGTAGTGAGGATTCTCTCCTTTAATGATCAATAATGTGAGGGAGAATAGAACAGGAAAGCAGCATTCTTCTCTCTCACATAGCTTCATGCACTGTACTGTGTTGAGCTGGTGACTAAAGCCAGATAATTCTACAATATAATCACCAGCTACACCCAGTGCATGTAGCTGTGTGAGAGAGAATCTGTTTTCAGCTCTTTGTTGTGTAGGGAAGAACCAAGGCTGAGATCTTGTCGCCTGTGCTCAGGCTGGGTATGTACACTGCTGGGATGGGAGCACCTCTGTCTTCTCTTCTTCCAGCAGTGACCCCTGTGTTCTGCCCTCTCAGCGATGATGGCTACCTTCTCTCCTGCCAGTGGTGACCCCTGTGCTCTGTGCTGCCAGTGGTGACCCCTGCCCTCTTTCCTGCCAGGGGGGATCATGCCCTCACTCCTGTTAGCAGTGACCCCTGTCCTCTTTCCTGCCAGCAGTGACTCCTGCCCTCTCTCCTACCAGCAGTGACCCCTACAATCTGCCGGGTCAGCAGTGACCCTTGCCTTTTCACCTTCCAGCGGTAACCCCTGTCTTCTCTCCTTCCAGGGGTGACCTTGTCCTCTCTCCTGCATGCGATAACCCCTGTCCTCTCTCTCCTGCCAGCAGTGACCCCTGTCCTCTCTCCTGCCAGCGGTGACCCCTGTCCTCTCTCATGCCAATGGTGATCCTGACCCTTTAAGCCCCTCCCACTGCTAATAGTTTGACCATGCCCATTTTTTTTGCCTCCTTTAGTGTCCCTCATTGTCAAGTTAAAAATTTAGGAGGTATGATACTGTGTTCCCTCATGCTCTTTATAACAAAATTGAGTCAGGTTGCGCACACAGCCATTCACAGGACACCTTGTATTTTATTAGCAAACATGAGGCTTCCTCTAATTGACTAAGGTGGATGGATAATATCACAATCTCCACCTCAACTAATGAGAGAAAGCTTATATTTGATAAAATACAAGGTGTCCTGTGAATGGCTGACTGCTAAACCCGACCCAATTTTTTTCTGAGAGAAGGGAGGGAAGTCCTCATCCTACTGCTGGAACACAGCGCTGTATCCTGTATGTAGATGATTCTACATACAGTTTACCCAGCTCTGACAACAAGCACATTAGTTAAGAAAATTGTTTATTTGAGCAACACCCACAATTTGTCACAGTGTGGCAGGCACGCTAATTATTGTCCCCTGGGTACCCAAGGCTAAACCCATTTTTGATTGGCATGCAGACTTCCTGTTGCCCACTACCACTTCCACATATATTTACTCATTACAGAGACTTATGGAGTAAAAACAATAATATTCCTGCACCTACTGGTTATATTTTCCATGGATATTTCATCTCTTTTGCTGGTGGCTTTAATGTCTAACAATATTCTATATGATTTAATGGTTAATGCCAGGCCTGTGCAGAACCATGCAATACTTTGTTGAAGCGCTCATTCAGTAAGGTCTGAAAGGCTTTAAAAATTCCCAATCTCTGCCCAGGAGAATGGACAGTAGCCTGATGGATGGTAACCTTATTATAGAATATAAAATGATTCACTTAAAAATAGAACTGCTTGTGTAGTTAATACGACAGTATGACACAAATACTGAGGATGATTTATCAAGTCTGGGGCAAAGCAACCAATTAGGCTTTATCTTTTATTCTCTAATCTGCACTGGCAAAACATGGATTATGGGCACCTCTGATTTTCTTTGTTCCAGTCTTCATAAATCAGCCAATTGCCTTTAGTTATCTTTTCCAAATCTTTGCAAAATTCAGCAAAGTACATTATCTACAAAATATTCCATTTAGCAAAGCAGTCAGTGAGGTTCGTAGGATTTTGCTGCAGCTCGGTATGTAGTTCTATAAATGATTTCTGGATGTAGAGGACAAAAAGCTGTAATTAGTGGGAAAGCACTGGAATGCTGCTTTAGATCCACTCTGCAATTAGTTTCTATTCTAATGCCATAGGCATTTTGGTCAGTTACAGCTTTCAAGTGTCACTAACGCTTCTAAAGATTGCGAATAATTTTCATATCCCTATCAGTGAGTACAATAAGCATTACATATATATATATAGCTTTTAACTTTCTCCCTGCTGATTAAAAAATAAAAAGAAAAAAAGCATGGCTCATTTATAATTTACTATGGTAATACCTACACAGGAGTTTTCTAAATTCAGGGTGCACACAACAATTCCATAAGTTATAACGTACATGCTTTTGCCACAACAGATGCTATTTTCAGCCACATCATTGCTATCTTAGGCTTTCATTGGCTCTTACTGCTGAAATGGCAAATATTAATTAATACTACTTAGTGAATTGAGCCCTAGTGAGTGAATTGAGCCTTATAATTGAGCCTGTGCTTAGTAAACGGTACATACTTGTTACCTAAGGCTTTAAAAATCTTGGAATATACATTCGCATCTGTTGGTTTAAATCTAGATTTCTCTGTTAACCTTTTTATGCTGTATTGCATTCTGCTGTTTTATGTTGAAAATAAGGGAGTTTTAATCAATTTCCAAGGGATTTGCTGTATTTGTAACCTTTATGAATTGTTTGGCATTTGTAGTGCAATTTGAAAGGAGTAAAATATAGCAGAGCAGGTAGTGATGCTATATATTCCCAAAGCAATGTGTTACATACACATTGATATACCCGTGAACATCCACAAACATATGTACAGAGGGCAAGGAAAATATCACTGGGCTTAAAGTCACAGGAAAATGTCACCACACAACCTAGCTCACTGTTCAAAATGTGCTGTAATAATGACTATCCTTATTCTTATTTAATTAATGGCACAGCCTGAGTATGACATAAGATCAAAGCATACAGCTTCTGTTTCTAGTTAGTTCAAACTGGAAAACTGGATTACTATGATATATATATAGATATATATATATATCTAATCTATATATCTATATATATCTATATATATATATCTATATACTGTATATATATATATATATATATATATATATATATATATATATATATATATGCATACATACATACATCCATACATACATACATACATACATACATACACACACACACACAAGCTTTTTTTTATTAGAGAATAGGTACACCCCCCTTGCCCTGGTCTACCCTTTTCCCCCTTCTTTACATTTCAGCATCCCCTTTTCAGAAAATACGCAACTAAGTATAATTTTGTGGCGATAGTCACAGTGCTTAAAAAAAGTATTCTCAGAGGTACTTCAAGTGACCAAAGAAAATGCCCCCAGCCATGGTGTCAGTCACAATGTCAACTGTGTCAATAATAACTGTCATGCACTGGTGTCAAATGCTGCAAAAATAATCCCCAGCATTGGTGTCCGGTACTGCAATAAAAATCATCAGCATTGATGGCAGTCACAGAGATATTATCTCCTAGCATTGGTGCCAGTAATTACAATAATAATGCCCAGCAGGGGTGTCAGTGACATCAGTATTAACCACCCAGCATTTGTGTCAGTGACCACAGTAATACTCCTCTATTGGTGGAAAGAGGCAGCGCTTTTTCAAACCCCTTTATTGGTGGTCAGTGGAAATGCTGTTAACTCCAACAGCTTTGATGGTTAGTGCTATTAATACCCCCACCATCACCACCTTCATTGGTGATCCATGGCAATGCTGTTAGCCTGCCTCTTAACCACCGCCCTGCATCATTGGTAAGTAGCCATGTTGTTAACCTCTACCAACTGCATTGGGTGGCAGTACTGTTAACCACCACCTAGCCTCTCTCCACATTGATTATGAGTAGCAGGATTATTTATTTACACTCACTTTTCACTTACCAGATCTCCTTCTCCCATGTCACGCTCTCCCTTATAATGTCAAACATGGATTACAGTATATTGCTAATAATCAGTGAAAATCACTCCACCTAAGACTTCATCTCAGTGCTGGCTGTGAGAATACAGAGAACGTCCCAGCACCCGGAACCTTGCTACTACTCTCAAGGCCACACAGAGAGTCATTGAACCACATACAGCCCATGAACCATTGTGTTGGACACCAGAGTCCTACTGAATAGAAAGAATGTAGTACTCGACCAAGATTGCTATTGGAAATCCTGAGGCCTGCCTAAAAGGCCCCCCCCCATAAATCCTACCTGTCAGGTTAAATTTTCCCCCAAGTACCACGCCCTGATTCTCCTATCATAGGCTTGTTCCTGTCCTGGCTTCTGCTGTTGGAGGGATATCTGACAGCAGTCAGCCCAGCACAATTTCTCCAACAGCTATTGTCCCTGCCAGCCTCTAGTTCAACCAGCTTTTATTCCCACCACCTGTCTTCTACCACCACACTTAAGAAAAAAATTAAAGTGGTTCTGAAGGCAGAATTGTTTTATTATTATTATTTACTTAATGCATTCTAGGCATTAAGATAAAAAAAAAATCTTCTGGGTGCAGCCCCCACCCCCCCTATACTTACCTGAACCCTGTTTTGATTCAGCGATGTGCATGAGAGCAGCGGCTCTCCCAAGCCTCTCTCATTGGCTCACACAGCAATGGAAGCCATTGGCTCCTGATGCTGTCAATCACAGCCAGTGAGCCAACAAGGAGAGAGCAGGAGGGGGGGGGGGTTTGAGCCAAGCAGATGGCTTGGAAGCCAGCCTGGTAGAGTGCCTCTATAGCAAGAGGCTTGCTATTGGGGGCACTTGGCAGGGGGGAGGAGACAGGACTGCTGTTGGAGGACCCAAAAATAATAGGAATCGGGCTGCTCTGTGAAAAAAAATTGCACAGAGCAGCTATGACATGCTTGTTATTTTGAAATAAAAATATACCTTTAGTATCACTTTAGCAACTTGCTGACCAGCCAGTGCAGGTCGGATTGGCTGGGCAAATCAACGTTACCTTACGTTGCTTTCTATTGTGGCCACTAGGCCATCAGGGCCGATGTGAGTGCCCAGCAGGTGCAATGACCACTGAGAGAATACCAGGGGTCTGTGTGTGTGTGTGTATACACACAGATCCCAGTTCTTTTTAGGGAAGAAGAGACTGAATGTGTGTTCATAGAAAGTGTGAAAAAATGTGGGCCATTTATTTATAAAAGCAAAATTTAAAAGATATTGTGTTTTTTTTTCAAAATTGTCGCTCTTCTTCTTTTGTTTATAGTGCAAAAAATAAAAAAATCGCAGAGGTGATCAAATACCACCAAAAGAATGTTCTATTTGTACGAAAAAAAGGACATACAATTTGTTTGGGTACAACATCGCAACTAAATTGACGCAGTGCCATATCGCAAAAAATGGCCTGACCGTTAAGCAGCCAAATCTTCTGGGCCTGAAGTGGTTAATAGAGGAACCAGCAATCTTTAAAGGTTAGCATTACAAGGTGTAATGAATAATAACCCAACCAGCAATAACAAACAAACAAAAACAAACTCCCCCCCAGCAATAATTACCCCCCCCCCCCCTCATCATTCCCTCCCATCATTCATCTTCAGTAGTTTCTAAATGTAGAATATACTTTTTTTTTATTAATAGATATTAAATCTGCTCAAATGTTATTTATAATATTAAACCTTCACAATGGAAATTAATAGCATTAGAATTCACTCCCTCAGCCACTGGAGAAAAATTACAACATTAGTGACAGGAAATCTAAGTAGTATTTATCCAAATCATGCAAAATCAAGTTGGAGAATGAATTTGTTGGTTCTTAGAATTTAATAATAATACTTAGAACCTTTTAGAAAATCTAAAATTAAAATTAAAAAATTGTCATGGAAGAAGCAACAGTTTTTGTCTGGAGGCTGAGACACCTCAAGCCTTAAAGGGGTTGTAAAGGTTTGTTTTTTATTTTCTAATAGGTTCCTTTAAGTTAGTGCATTGTTGGTTCGCTTACCGTTTCCTTTGATTTCCCTGCTAAATGTTTTTTTTTCTTTGTCTGAAATGGATAAAGAAGGGGAAAGAACTCATAATAATAATAAAAGGCTATGGAGCTTAAAAAAGAAACTCATAGCTCATAGCATTTTTCAAAAATAAAATAAAAAGACACTTAAGCCTAGGTTCACACTGACAGCGGGAATGAAATTGTGTCAGTCCCAACTTTAGGGGCGATTTCAGAGACATCTGTGCTGGTTTCTGCACAGATGTTTATTGAAATCACACCCTGACGTCGCCAAAAGTAGTGCAGAAACGAATGCAGTGACACCAATTCAGACGGTGCCCTTGCTGGCAATAGCCACCAATTTGGCATGCAGTTTGACATGTCAAATTGCATGCTAAATGCTGCAATGTGAATGAGTGCTAAATTCAGTTTGAGTGAGACAAAGTTGTTAGAGCTCTGTAACAAGAAACTGACACAGCAGTCATATGTGCCATATGTGTTCTCTATAGATGTGGATCCAAGCTGTGCTAACAGTGTTCAACATACTTTCAAACAAACTGATGCTATTCCCAGTGCCGATCCTGACCTCCCTGGGGCCCTAAGCAAAACGACCAACATGTCAATTAAACTTGAGAAGCAGGGGTGAGGGTCAGATAATGACTTCTCACCAGATGAGGCCTCTAGTAAATTGGGGGGCCCTCCGCAGCTTTGCGGGGCCCTAAGCGGCTTGCATAGTGAGCCTATAGGGTGGATCGGCCCTGGCTATGAGGTGTAGTTATCTTACAACTTTTCCAAAAACACTGCACCATATTGGAATTTCTTTTACCATCTTATTGCCACTTTGGGTACATTATTTGGAGAAACCAATAACCCACGGACAGGAGAAGTGTCCCATACACCCAGGCAAATATATCCCCAGGCTTTGAAACAGAACCAGGCCGGATTGGTATATTAATATGCTGTAACCTCACAGCAGTGAGGTAAGAGGCCACCCCTTCACTTTCACTGGAAGATTACCCACAGAGTGGATTTATTTACCAGAGTTTGTCACCCATCTCTTAAACCCAGCACTTTACTTTTTCACCATACTTTGGACTTTATCATTGCACTATGCATGGGATTTTGCATACTGTTTAATTAAGCTTAATACCGAACTTAATACTGTGTTTGTTCCACATAGTCCACATGTTTTTTGCACATTTATAGGATCTGCTTTGTTCCTAGCACTTGCACTTTGTTTTTGCAACAGCACTTTGTTAGGAGGTTTAATTCACTTTGTTTTAAGCAGTTCATATTTAAGTTTTGTTGCACTTTTTTTTAGCACTATATTTGGAACTTTTATGAGTATCCTTCAACGGAGCAACACTATTTTTATACACACTGTTTTATATAAGGTTTAGTTACACCTTTTTTAAGTGATTTGCAGCAGTTGAGACATTATTCATATCTTATGGTAGCTCAGAAATATTCCCCATACAATATTCAATTTAAGTGGACTTTTTTGCACTCTTTTTATATATCTATTTATATGTAAGTTCACTGATATATTTTTTATTGTCACTGTATATATATGAAATATTTATATTTTTAGTTATTTATTGTTTCAGTCAATACCTTATGTTGTTATTGAGGCAATGCGATCACACATTTTTATATTGATTTCACAGTGTGGCTCCCTACAGTTTCAGGCAGATCTCTCATCGGATCTTCCTGATAGTGGCTGAACCACAGTTCCTAAGGCCTCTATGTCAACAGCACTCTCTCAACCACTGAACCCTGAATCTCCAGACTTTGTGCCTCAGATAGTGAGCATGTTTAGTCAGGGACCCACTCCTTCTACCCAGTCAGTGCTATCCCTTTCCATGTCTCATGGTCCAAGCTCAGTGCCTGAAAACACAAGTCTTCCTCAGAGAGTTCGACATCCTCTTCACATCCTCTTCTCATTTTGACCATGATAACTTGGGAGACCTCAAGTCTTTAGCCCCATTTTTACCATGCTTGGGTATAAGCAGTCTCCAATTTAGTCAACATGTTGCCTCCTTTTGCTGGCATGTATTGCTACTAACCTGTTTTTCCTCAGCAAGCCATGGCAATAGGGAGAGGAGAACGCTGTATCTTAAATTGATGTTTATTATGCACGTTGTTTTGCCTTTGATAGGATGTAAAGATTTCACCAAGGTGAGTGTGTAGGGATCTGTGGCCCTCTACTGTTAGCTGCTAATATCAGTGTTTTGTATAATTATGTATTAGAGGCTGGCATTAGTAAACAAAAAGTCCAGCGAGTGGAAATACCCTTTTCTTTGTGGAGACACTGCTAAGTTACCAATGGTTCTGGTTCTCTAATTTACCTACAGGTCTAGCTTAATACCCTTTTTAGGGAAGGCCCTTTTTAACCACTTAAGGACCTTGGGTGTTTTTCAGATTTGGCGTTTACAAGACTAAAACAGTTTGGCCCAATTTCTTTATATATTGTGAAAGATAATGTTACGCCAAGTAAAATGAACCCAACACGTCATGCTTAAAAATTGCTCGTGGAATGGCGTCAAACTTTTACCCTTAAAAATCTCGATAGGCAACGTTTAAAAAATTCTATAGGTTGAATCTTTTGAGCTACAGAGAAGGTCTAGGGCTAGAATTATAGCTAACGCTCTAATGATTACGGTGATACCTGACTTGTGTGGTTTGAACACCGTTTTCATATGCGGGAGCTACTCACGTATGCGTTCGCTTCTGCGCGCAAGCTCGTCGGGGCGGGGCGCTTTAAAAAAAATGTTTTTGTGTTTTCTTATTTATTTTTATTTATTTTATTATTATTTTTATTATTAAAGTAAGTTAGTTTAGTGTTATGCCCTGTACACACGATCAGGCTTTAGCCTGGCCAAACTCACTTAGGAATTCCAAAGGAATTCTATCGGAGTAAAAGAGAACATGTTCTCTATCTAAGCTCCGATGGAATTCCTCTGAAAAAAGTCTGATAGGGCATACGATGGAAAAAGCCAGATTGTGTGTATGGGGCTTTACTGAGACAAAACTGAGAAAAAACTTGACTGAGTCACAAGGTGGAATATGTATATGTATATGTATTGAGAAATCATTAACCACTTAAGGACCGCCTACTGCACATATACGTCGGCAGAATGGTACGGCTGGGCACATCAATGTATATATACGTTGGTTTTAGTACCCAGCCGTGGGTCACGGGCGCGCGCCCGCGGCGCTCTCCCGTGACCCGGTCCGAAGCTCCGGGACCGCAGGACTCGCAGACCCGATCGCCGTTGCAGTGCGGCGATCCGTCCCTGGAGCTGAAGAACGGGGAGAGCCGTGTGTAAACACGGCTTCCCCATGCTTCACTGTGGCCGCAGCATCGATCACGTCATCCCTGTTATAGGGGGACGTGATCGATGATGTCACACCTACAGCCACACCCCCTACAGTTGTAAACACACACAGGGAACACTCAAAGTCACAGCATCCCCTTGTGGTTAACTCCCAAACTGCAACTGTCATTTTCACAGTAAACAATGCAATTTAAATGCATTTTTTGTTGTGAAAATTACAATTGTCCCAAAAATGTGTCAAAATTGTCTGAAGTGTCCGCCATAATGTCGCAGTCATGAAAAAAAACGCTGATCGCCGCTATTAGTAGTAAAAAATAAAATAATAATAAAAATGCAATAAAACTATCCCTTATTTTGTAAACGCTATAAATTTTGCGAAAACGAACCGATAAACGCTTATTGTGATTTTTTTTACCAAAAGTAGGTAGAAGAATATGTATCGGCCTAAACTAAGGGAAAAAAATGTTTTTTTATATATTTTTGGGGGATATTTATTATAGCAAAAAGTAAAAAAATATTGAATTTTTTTTAAATTGTCGCTCTATTTTTGTTTATAGCGCAAAAAATAAAAACCGCAGAGGTGATCAAATACCACCAAAAGAAAGCTCTATTTGTGGGGAAAAACGGACACCAATTTTGTTTGGGAGCCTTGTCGCACGACCGCGCAATTGTCAGTTAAAACAACGCAGTGCCGAATCACAAAAAGGGGCAAGGTCCTTTACCTGCATTTTGGTCCGGGTCTTAAGTGGTTAAACAATGGTGTTAAAAATTACACCAAAAAAAAAATCAGCAGGAGTTTTTCTTCTTTATTATCTCAATATTTACAGATTTATTCTGTATTATGTTGATTCTAATTGAATCCTGATTATGTACAATAGATGTGTCTTTCACCTTTCCCATCTACTTTGTTTAAACCAACATAAGATTTTTCATTCTGGAACAATTTATCACTAAACATATGCACAGCCCTGTTTATCTAGGAACGTAATTTGCTAGAGCTGATTAATGATACATAAACTGCATCCTTTTTTGTCTTAGCTTTGGCATTATAATTCACAAAAAACAATCACAATTTTCCCACTTATCAGACTTCTGCAAACTGAGAGTCTATGCTGTCCATTGAAGCTTTGGTATTTGACAATTGAATGTCAGGGGATGTGGCTTAATGTATTACTTAACCTACAACAGTAAAATCATTCTGTATATGCAGTAAAACAGGCTTGTTATACCCACTGTGGAACCTAAGGAGTCAATCCTCTGCATTGTGTAAAAAGGCTGTTTGGTCTTGTATGCACAGATTCTCCTCTCCCTGCACTGTTCTCCTTGACAAATCAGGATAAGACAGAGCCTCTGGAGTCAGGTTGCACATGCTCAGTTTGGTGTGTATTGCTAGAAAGGTGTTTTTTTTTTTTTCTTGGGAGAGTGCATGTGATCAGTACTGGGCCAATCGGCACTGTCCAGACATGTCCAGGCAGAGGGTCAGGAGCCTCATAGGACAGCTCAGTGCATTATGAAAACCTACAAGCTTTACCAGACACTAATATAAGTCACAAAACTGCTATATACTGCTAATGAGAAAAGGTATTTGGCAGTTTATATTTATTAAAATGATTGCCTTTTTTGTGTTCTGTGTACTGTGGGAGACCAGATATAGTGAATGTAGGCTCCTAGGTTTAGAAACACTTTAAACCCTCAGAACATGCATTTTAAAAAAATGAGCACAATGAATGAAACATTCCACAGTAAACCATAATCTCATTGCTCTCACCCTTGGACAAAAGATTGCAATCAGAATTACAACAAGGATATACAGTATATACTATACTTTATGACATATCTACAATCCATCACAGGGAGATGTCTTTAATATCAGTCTGTCAATGCTGTTGCACCCCAATGCATTTCAACTCATAAAGAGTCTTCATCAGGGTACAAACAATTAAGTAAAAAAATTATGATGCATAGTAAAATGAGTAGATATCCAAGGAAATCCCAAGCAAGCACAAGCACAGCCACCCTCTCAAATAGGGGGGGGGGGAGTAAATCAACTAATATGTATAACAGAGCCTCTAAAAATGTCTAGGACTCATTCGCCCTTTCATGGAATCATTTGTTTTTCCTACCACACAGCTGTTTTACATGTGGCTATCTTGGGCCCTATATGGCAAGATTTTCTATGTATTCTAAATTGATGTTGATGAGCCTATGAGTATCTATCTATTTTCTTAATTTCTAAAGAAATAACAACATAACACATCCTCATAGCCTGTCAAATGCCCTCTGAAAAGCAATCTGAAAGAAGATAGCCTTTTCAGAGAACAAGGTAGTTCACAATCCAAAGAGCTCTATGGGGTTGTTTTATTACCTTACATAGAAAATGCACTTCACCACTGGTGTCACCCTTAAAGATTAAAGGCGGCCATACACGGTTTGAATTTCAAAATAATTTTCTTTTGTAAATCGTATGAAAGAATTTTTGTTCGTATTTCGCACCATTAGTGGACTGCAGCAACAGCCGATTTTTGTGCGGGAACAAATTTGAGAGATCAGACATGTTGGAATTTTTTTGAAAAACAAACGATTTTCTTATCAATGATAGGAGAATTGTGCGAGAAATGTAATAGAAAAAAATGTGCTTGTGCAAGAAACGAATATTCCTGGAGAGAAACGAATATTCCCGGAAAGAAAAGAATATTCCCGGAGAGAAAAGAATATTCCCGGAGAGAAACGGATATTCCCGGCAACATGAAGGTTTTGTCGGCCAAATTTCGAAAATCAACGGTGGCATCATCGGATCACAAAAAAAAAAAACTTTCTGATTTTGAAAAGAAAATTTGTTCAAAATTCGACCGTGTATGGCCTGCTTAACCTAGTATGAGAGAAGCAAGAAAATACACAAACCAGTTAAGCGCACTACAAAGTCCAGCTTCCACAATAGTCAGTCTAATGGCACCAGCTAGTTGTTGGACAAAGGCCAATTCCAAGTAACAAGAGTACTCCAGCTTGTCAAATAAATCTGCAAACATCCAAGAAGCTCAAACAACAAATGAATAACAGTGTGGGATCCTCATTAGTATATTGAGATTAATTTATTTAACAATAAAAAAAAGTACATTTACATGTTGAAATCTTGACAGATCACAATCCCAGAGCTGTTAGTCTGTGTTAGCAGTTCATAGAATTCATGTCACCATTCCCTATGACCTGCATCATACACTCTGCCTCATAGAACCCCCTACGTACTTGTGAGAGGTGGAGGGCAGTGCTGAAGGGCGGTAACGCGTTTCAGAGATACAATCCTCTTTTTGTCAAAGTTCTATAAACTGCTGACACCCGCCAACAGCTCTGCAGTGGTTTCATCTACTACTTAACATGTAAGTGTACTTTTTTTTATTGTTGAATAATTGAATCTCATTATACTAATGAGGATCCCATGCTGCTATCTCTTTGTAGTATGAGAGAAGGTTTCCATTGTTCTGTTTTGCTGATAATGGTAGTTGCCTGGATGTCATTCTGAGCCTTTGCTTCAATAAACAAATCACTAATCTGGGACGTAGGGATGAGCCGAAACACCCCCGCGTTCGGTTCGCACCAGAACCGTCGAACGGACGGAACGTTTGCGCAAACATTTAGAACCCCATTGAAGTCTATGTGACTTGAACATTCGAATTCAAAAGTGCTCACTTTAAAGCCTAATATGCAAGTCATTGTCATAAAACATCTTTGAGAACCCGGGTCTTGCCCCAGGGAACATGTATCAATGGGAAAAAGTTTAAAAAATGGTTGTTTTTTTCAAGAGCATTTTTAAAACTTTTTTTCTATTGATACATGTTCCCTCGGGCAAGACACGGGTTCTCAAAGACGTTTTTACAGGCAAACTATAGACACCCAGCAGGTACAATGTTTAAAGGAATTTGTATTTTTTTATTTTTATTTTATTTAAGCTTTATTAAAATCACTGCTCCAGGAGCAGTGATTTTAATTAGGGTCGTCCCGATACCGATACCAGTATCGGTATCAGAACCGATGCCGAGTATTTGCGGGAGTACTTGTTCTCCCGCAAATGCCCCCGATGCCTGAATAGAATACTTTCCCCCCCGGCACCGCCGCATACCGCAAAGCCGCCGCCGCGTTAATCCCCATGCATTACAGGCAGCTTTCGTTTAAATACTTGTAATCCCTGCCGCGCCGTGTATAGACACTCCCCTTCTCGGAATTGGACAGATTTTTCCAATCCCGAGCAGGGGGAAGTGTCTATGCACGGAGCCGTGTATAGACACTCCCCCTTGCTCGGGATTGGACGAATCCGACCTCTGCTGACATATACCGAGCACAGTACACTCAGTACACTCAGCTCTGCTCGCGGTCACGCCCTGTGCTGCCTCCTAGCCTTTATGCGAGAGGAGCCGAGCGTGGCCGAGCCTAGCCGAGTGTACTGCGCTCGGTATATGTCGGCAGAGGCGCACAGAGACAGAGCAGGAGAGCTGAGAGACAGCGCGGGAGAAGCGGGGAGGACACCACCAAGGCCCAGACGGACGCCGGACCGTACAAGGCCGCCGATAGATGCCGGGCAAGACACCAAAACTGTAAGTCATTTTTTTTTCCTAGGAATTTCCCTTCTAAACTATGGGTGCGCGCTATAGGCAGATAAATACGGTTAGTGAACCAACAATGCACTAGCTTAAAGGAACCTATTTTGAAAATAAACAAACAACCCCTTTAACAAAGCACTTTTCTGCTCATCTCATATCCTCTTAGAAATCATATGGCCATGGTAGCAAATATGATCCTAGAGTGAAAGCACTTGCCTGTGAATGTAATCATTATACATGTATCTGTTCGTATCAGAGAAGAGCTAAGCAGTCTGATGCCAAGCTGAGTCAGGTAGCCTAACCTCATTGTGCACTCTCATCAAGTTGTATGTTGTGGATTTCCCAGGGTATGCATGTGTCTAATTTGTTTGACTCAGCTAATAATTATCTCATGAGTGGCCACACAGGGAAATCCAAAACATGACCCCTTTACTGTGCTTGAGCAGTGGTTTGAGATTTCCTCATGTAAATGATGTGAGAAGAAATAATAGAGTGATGAGAATAAGTACACCATTAAAAAGAACGGATTGTTGTACAGGTATTTAGACAAAACTCCTAATGACCAGTCATTAAGCTGATGGTCAATAAGTCAACACATGCAATTAAATTCCTTACACTGAACGAGAAGCCAATGAGCCAAGCTTTGATACTAAGACTAGCAAAATAATTGTCCATCTGGTAAAGAAGGGGTCAATGAATAAGCTCTTCATTCTGGTTTTGGAGCAGTAGATCAGAAAGCATCACTAATTACTTAATGAGCCACTCGTCAGAATGTGTCTCTCTGTATCCATCCTGCCCACAGAACGTACAAATTAGCTGTTGACATTGTGAGGATGCCAGCGCTCTGTGTACTGGAGTACAAGTTAATTGGTCAGGCTGCTCTTGGAGTATTATCAGGAAGAAACAGGACTTCATGTTTTATTTTTATTTTGCTAGGTATGGCATTTCTGTGTAGTCATTTTTAGCACACATTTTGAGTTGCAGAAGCATCCCATCAACTTCCAGGTTCTGTGACAAGATCTGAAGTCACAGAATCTTTGAATGTGGTGGAAAGAGGGGTGTACCGACAGGGGTCACAAGGCCCCCCCCCCCGTACACCAGGAAAAGAGGAGCATAGGGGGCCACTGAATGCCCACTTCTCCTTCTCTTCCTCCTACAAGCATTTAGCGGCTACAAGAGGAAAATGGAGAGATTGGTCCCTCTATATGCAGCCGCCTTGCTGATCCCTTATTATCCAGCTTCTTTCTGCTTCCCCGTTTGCTCTCCAGCCCCCTTGTGCTCTTTGTCGGCCCCCCTGTGCTCTCTCCTGCCCCCCCCTTATCCCACACGGCTCTGCGAGCTCCCTCCCGCCAGATGCTATTAGGAATGCGTCAGGATCGAAAGTGGGAAAGGGGCCAGATTGTGTATAATTTACCAGCCCCTTTCTTGTCGGAATGAACAGGATCAGTGATCCATACTGATCACTGACTCTGTCCATGCATACCTGAAACATAGTAAACTGTGTTTACTATGCTTCAGTTTGTGAATGAATTGTAATGTCTGTACAGAGCTTCTCCTATCCATTTATTCACTTCAGATGAGGCTGCAAAAATGGAAATTGAGGGCTGTGTCCTCAATCTCTTTTCTCTGTCCCAAAGGTGAAAGATCAGAGGTCTGTTTAGACCCCTGATATCTCACAATAGCCCCCTAATGGGGCTCCTTATAAGAATTAAGAAAAAAAAATATTGTAAAAATAATAAATACAAATAAGGAGGGAAGGCCAAGGGTCAGGGGAGCACGGCCCCATCCAGGGGTCAGGGGGGTACTTCATGGTTTCTTGCAACAGGGCCCTGAAGGTTCTAGTTATGCCAGAATTCAATATAGTGGCAGAGTTCACTATGGATTTATAGATTATACTCTGGCATGAAGATATACATTGTATTTATACATCACTTTATACCACTTCAGGTCCTGGACAGGTAGTTTGCCTGGAGATTGACCTGTCCAGGTATATATATACTGCTGAGAGGCGAAATAGATTCTCCTGGGCCCAACTTATTATGGCTTCCACCTCTTCCAGGAGGAAAAGACTGGGTTCCTCCCTGCTTCTTGATATAGGCTACAGCCATTGTCCATCTTTGGGAGGACCTAGCCCCCACAGATTACCTGGGCAAAGGCCAGGAGACCTTGATATGCTGCTCTCAGCTCCAACCTGTTGGCCACAATTGAATTTGGTGGGTGAGACCATCTACCTTGTTCCCACTGGTCTTTGTAATGGGCTCCCCATCCTGACTTGCTGACATCTGAGGTGTAGGATGTTTTTTTTACTCTTGATCATCGATGTGGAGCATTTTATTTTCAATTAACTTTCCTTTTGTCTTTTTTTTTATCAGAAAAAAAGTTTATTGAACATAAAAAATAAAAGGATACATATACAAGTACCGAGTGCAACAGGCACTAAACAGAAGGATAAAACAGTTTACAAAACCTACAGAGGAGTGAAGCATTTGTCAGATCTCATTATATAGGGCAATCTTGAGAACCCAGCCGCTTGGGCCAGTAGGGCCCAGGTGTAGGGGTAACACATAACTCTTTCCCATATAGACATAAGGCTAGCAGAGAGCCTATAGCACATTGTACAAGAGCTTACAAGCGATCAAATTAGGAGCAGCGAGTAGATCCATGACCCATGCTGGATGCCGTGTCCCAAGTGGAGATCACTGCTCGTCTGTGCATGTTGAGGAGTCCTCCAACCACCTGTCACAGATTTTGTTATATTTGGCTGGGCAGCCTCTATGTAGGTTTCTTTATAGGGAAGTGTGGCATTCACTGCCCTGATCCACTGCTGGACAGTGGGAGGGGTCGCTCTTGCATTCCTGCAAGTAGATATTAAGGTATTTCTCCTCTTCAGAGATAGAAGGGATACCTAATAAGCACTGACAGGGGCACAGTGTTAGGGGGAAGCCCATGCTGTCTTTAAGGAATTTAACAACCTGTAACCAGTATTCCTGAAGGTGTGGGCAGGACCGTAGCAGGTGATAAAATGTACCCCTGGGGTTTCCACACCTGGGGCAGGCCAGACTGCAGTCCGGTTTGCACTTAGAGAGGTGAATCGGGGTTAGATAGGACCTATGCAGGATACAAAGGTTCTTTCCTTTTGTCTTTAATAAAAGTGGGCTACACCCTAAAATACATGTCCTGACTGGCATGGACTTACTTGAAAATTGCTCTACACCATTTGAGTTTGATTTTCCATATCAAACCACATATATTTGGAATAAATAGATTTTTGCACGCAGAAGCATAGAACGACCTTTTACCTTATGTCAACAAATTGGTATCTAAGTACATTAATCTAGCTTAATAAAATGAATAAAAATCCCAATGTAAATAATTTTAATGGTAAATAAAAACCTCATCAACACCATCAAAATGTCATATAGATATTAATAAAACATTTTAAACATTCCATTAAATGCACTTATCCAGCTGTTCAGTGCATCATGCAAGATTTTTATACTTCAATAGGAAATATGGGAAATACATCAATGTCTTTTTGCATAATGTAATAAACGGAATGCAAAGAAGAGACAGCATTTAAATTGATATTGACCTCATATCAAGGTATACCGATAAAACTTGTGCTTGATCTGTTCCTAAAAGTATTTTTTGTCTATGACAGACCTATATTATAGTAGGCTTCACACTGCAATAAAGGTTCCATTAAAATATTTATCTTACTTAGCACTAGTTGAAAATGTTACCAAGAAAACCTCTTGCCCACACTCTGCATACTTCAAAATAAAAAAGATAATTGTTGGCAAGTTACCTCACTTGGTGAAAATCTAGTATACAAGAAAGCATTAGGAGAGGAGCTGCACTCTTACCCTAATACACTTGGCTTATACATGCTTGCCTGCTTTTATGCTATAGATAATTAGATGCCATGTTTGTGCAGTTGCTTAAAGCGATTGCAAAGTGGTAGGTTATGCCTATTATAATCATAGTATCAGCTATAATTTGGCACCTCTGGCACTCTTGTAGAGATTGCTGCACTCTTAGAAACTAAAGCTGTAGTGCAGAACTCTCTCAAATGACTATAATTTGACCATAAGCATTGCACAGACTTCTGGGAAAATTATCAAGCCAATAACAAGCACAGGGGATGAGAATTCCGAGCCCCATGTACAATTTGAGAATGCATGCATGATATAATTGGGTCGTAAGAAGAAAACTATTTTTATCACTATTTAACTATAAAATGACTTTGATATCATTCTGTCTGTCTGTCTATCTATCTTTAACCTACAAAAAATTGGAATGAGCGAGCATTGTCACCATAGTTACCAGTGGCGGCTGGTGCTCAAAATTTTTGGGGGGGCACAAAGGAAAAAAAAATTGCAGTCTCACTGTGCCCAAACGCAGCCACTGTGCGATGCTATCAAACGCAGCCACTGTGCCATCAATTTGCACCACTGTGCCATGCCATCAAATGCAGCCACTGTTCCATCAATTCGCACCACTGTGCCATGCCATTAAACCAGCCACTGTGCCATCCATTGTCACCACTGTTCCATGCCATTAAACCAGCCACTGTGCCATCTATTGTCACCACTGTTCCATGCCATTAAACCAGCCACTGTGCCATCCATTGTCACCACTGTGCCCATGGTCGCCGCTGTGCCAATTGTCCCCACTGTGCCCTGTAAATTGCTCTCTCCCCCCCCGCCCGGCACTTACCTTTACTGGAGTCAGGCATCCACTGCCCACGATGTCTTCTCCTGCCCTCGATGACTGACAGGCGTCTCAGCCAATCAGGTTACCGGTAACCAGAACCGGCCAACCTGATTGGCTGAGATTCCTGTCATCTTATCCAAGGGGCGTACAGTCTGTGCGCTCCGAGAATAAGCTTCCGGGACCCGAGGGCTGTATTGGAAAAGCCTATCAGAGCTGTTGGCTCTGATAGACATTTCCGTACAGCCAACCAGCTGGCGTTATTCAGATGGCCGGACATGAGCGCCGACCATCTGAATAAGAGCGGCAGCGGCAATAATAACATAGATTCGTGCAATGCATGAATCTATGTTATTAGACTCAGTGGCAGTGAGAGCCAGAGGGGGTGGCGCTCCAGCGCCCTCTATGGACGAACTGCCACTGATAGTTACCCTAATTACTGTGCTATCTATCTATCTATCTATCTATCTATCTATCTATCTATCTATCTATCTATCTATCTATCTATCTATCTATCTATCTATCTATCTATCTATCTATCTATCTATCTATCTATCTATCTATCTCCTACAACAATTGGAATGAGCGAGCATTGTCACCCTAGGACAAGAAGTGTGTTACTATCAGAATGCCCAGGTAAAATAAAAAAAAGAAAGTATGAAAAAAGGAAATACATCCAGCCATCAGTTTTTATAAGTAATGCCGCGTACACACGACCATGACGATCGTGTGTAGGCTACAGAGCATTTTTCTCTTGTTTTCTCTTGTTTTCTCTTGTTGAAAAATGTCCATTAAAAATGTAGAACATGCTCTGATTTTTCTCGTCATTTTTCACGTCGTGAAAAGCGGTCGTGTGTAGGCTTTAACGACTGGAAAAAAACGTGCATGCTCAGAAGCAAGTTATGAGATGGGAGCACTCGTTCTGGTAAAACTAGCGTTCGTAATGGAGATAGAACATTCATCACGCTGTAACAGACTGAAAATCGCGAATTGTCTCTCACCAAACTTTTACTAACACGTAATCAGCAAAAGGGTGTCGCCATCTGAATGGAACTTCCCCTTTATAGTGCCGCTGTACGTCACCACGCTTTGCTGGAGCATTGTTTTTTTACAATCGTGTGTATGCAAGGCAGGTTTGACAAGAATCACGTTAAGAAAAACTTTGTTTTTTCCATGACATTAAAAACAGTCGTGTGTACGCAGCATCACATATTAAAGAAGAATTAAACCTAAAGCCAAAAATGTAATATATTGCAGCCTACCAATCATTGGATATGATGGCTGCATTCCTTTTCTTTATTTATAAGTTTTATTCTGTATTTCTATCTGGTGATGTGGCCAGTAGCACACCGTCCATATTAGAGTGCCCCAAATCTGAATGGAGGAGCACAGGGGAAACTTTAGGCAGCAGCAGTACCATTCTGGGGGGAGAGGAGTATTAGATGCACTAGCAGGTTTATATACACTAGTAAATTGAAGCCACACTTCAGCTAACACTTTATAAGCAGTTACAGCTAACAGTTCTGTTAGGATAAAGGTGTTACATAAAACCTGATCATTGTAAGCATCTCCGTCAGTGGTAAATGGTTTATCTCAACAGTCTAACTGCTACATCTGTAGGACAGCTTGATTTACTTGCCTGAACCCCAGGAGAAAATAAAGGGAACAAATCTTAAAAAAACAAAACAAATGCAGCAATCATATCTGAGGCCCCGTACACACAAGCAAATAGATTTGTTCAAATCGGTCGGACAGACCGATTTGAACAAATCTGTCTGCTGGGGACATATTGGTTTGATCGTGTACATACGATCAAAGCAAAATCCCCACCGGCAGACAGCGCGCTGACGTGTCGGTGACGTTGACGCCGCCACGTTACCGCACCAGGAAGTAAAACACTTCCGCGCATGCGTCGAAACCATTCCACGCGTGTGCGAGCAGATATGTCTGCTGGTTAGCATACTAACCAGCAGACATGTCGGGCGGACGGGTTCCCAGCCGACAGATTTCAAAGCATGCTTTCAAATCTGTCGGCTGGCCAAATCCGTCGGCTCGCCTGTATACACGATTGAATCTGTCTGCTGGGACGGTCTGGCAGACCGTTTCCAGCAGACAGATTTGATCGTGTGTACGCGGCCTAAGAATGAATAAGCTGCTGCAATATAACCTCTAGACCCCTTCATGAGCAGGCCATGTTTTGCTATACAGGACTGTGTTCATTTAACTGACAATTTTGCGATCATGCAAAGCTGTACATAAATTAAATATATGTCACCTTTTCCCCAAAAATAGATCTTTCTTTTGATGGTATTTGATCACCACTGTTTTTTGTTTTTGTTTTGTTTTTGCACTATAAACAAAAAGAAGATTTTGAGAAAAAAAATATATATTTTTTAATTTCTGATACAAAATATATCCAATAAAAACATTAAAAAAATCTTCATAAAATTAGGCCACAATATATTCTGCTACAAATTTTGGTAAAAAAAAATATCCCAATAAACGTGTATTGATTGGTTTGCGCAAAATATATAGCGTTTACAAACTATGGCATATATACTGGAATTTTATTTTTATTAATTTGTATACTAGTAATGACGGCAATCACTGACTTATAGCAGGACTGCAATATTGCAGCGGCCAATCTGATACTAACTGACACTCTGTAAGAACCAGTGACACTGATACAGTGATCAATGCAAAAAATATTCACTGTCACTGTACTAATGACACTGGCTGGGAAGGGGTTGGTATCAGTGGTGATCAAAGTGCCTAACTAGGGGTTTGTGTGTTTACTTTCAGGTGCTATTACTAAGGAATGTGTTTTGCAGGGAAACAAAATCCAGCACATCCCTGCTGATAGGACAGAGCTTTGCCTTGTTTGCAGAGCTCCTTCCAGTGTGTCTCCTCACCAATCAGCGAGTGCCAGCGGTCATCCATTGGCCATCACTCGTTGATTGGCATCTGCTAATCACAGCGAAAGTGGCACCCCCCCCCCACACACACACACGGAAGTGCAGAATCATGTATGTATACTGTATATACATGATTCTGTGCAGACCGGCCACCCTGTAGCAGTAAAGCTGCTATAGGGCGGTCGGGAAGTAGTTGATAAATGCTTGCTTTTGGGTTTAATACTGCTTTAATTTTTTGTTTTGGGGATTAAATAACATTTTAATGTGTCAGAGGCATGAACATAAGTTATATGGCCTGATTGCTTTTTGTAAAGACAATTCAGAGAAATCTAGGGCAGTCAGGTTTAAAAATATAGGCCCGGATTCATGTAGAGCGGCGTATATTTATGCGTGCGTAGCGCATCTCATATGCGCTACGCAACGTAACACAGAGAGGCAAGAACAGTATTCACAAAGTACTTGCTCCCTACGTTGCGCCGGCGTAGCGTAAATTGGTCGGCGTAAGCCCGCCAAATTCATAGTAGGAAGGAAGTGGGCGTGATCCATTTAAATGAAGCGTGACCCCATGCAAATGAAGGGCCGAATGAACAGCGCATGCGCCGTCCCGTGGACGCTTTCCAGTACGCATGCACAGAATCATGTCGGGACAAACGCCTAAGATACGTCGAATCACTAAACGTAACCTACACACAGTCCTATTCACATAGTACTACGTAAACGTAAAATACGACGGCTGTTCCGACGTCCATAACTTTGCATGGGTTGCGCCACCTTATAGGTGGAATAACTTTATGCCGGACATATGCCTTATGTAAACGGCGTATATTACAGCGACAGGCGCAAGTACATTCGTGAATCGGCGTATCTCGGTCATTCACATATTCGACGTGTAAATCAATGGAAGCGCCCCTTGCGGCCAGCGTAAATATGCGCCCAAGATACGACGGCATAGGACACTTACGTCAGTCATATGAAGCCAAATTTCAGGCGTATCTTGCTTACAGACTCAGGCGCATAGATACGATGACGCATTCGTGCACTTATGCGCCGTATCTGTAGATACGTTGGTGTAAGTGCTTTCTGAATCTACCCCATAGAAAGCAAACTAAGGGGTGTTGTTATTTTTAACAGTCTCCTTTCCTTTATGACACTATTGTCCTTTATAATCATGCACAATATTCTAGAACACAGGACAGAAGACTGGGGTGAGCATGCTAACCTCTTTTTTTTTTGTATTTAATGCTTATGTAAGTATTACAAGAGAAAATATGAGGCTAATACAGTATGCTTGTGTAGAATATGTTTATAGACGTTTTCTTCTTCAAGGTAATTATTTGTATCATCTGCAAGGTCTCTGGCAAAGGGAGGCACTCAAGAAAATTGTAATATAAAAAAGAAAACTGTGCTAATTAAAAAAAAAAATAACAAGCTGCAACACAAACGAAGTTGTGCTACTTCTTTTGTTTTCCACGCAAGAAATAAGTCCAATCTATCTCCACATTAGTAACAGTCTTACAGCCTCTTCAAAAAAGTAAAATTTCTTATGAAGCAAAGGACAAGTTGGGCTCCTGACCAAAACATCCAATAAGTTTTGTGAAAGTTATTTTTAATCACGCAACTCACCTTGACTGCTTGCTATCCAGTTCCAACAGGGAGCCCAGGACCACTGTTGGCGGTCAGGTCAGCTGCACATAGAGAAGATGGAGGAACATTGTTCCCTGATATCCTATGTGAGTTATGAAGCCCAGAGCAGGCTTCTAACCCCCTGCTTTGAAGGGCAGGGGAGACATTGGGTGTCTAATAGACTAATGATGTCTTCAGCCCAGCCTATAACAATTTATAATTTCACATAGATCCTTATAATTTCACATTAAACATTAGTTCCAACCAGCCCACAGAACGGCTCTTATAATTCACAAATTGCCTTTCAAATGTTCTTAGCCCCACCCAACCCTGTTATAAAGCACGCCCATTCTTAGCTGCCCTTCTCACTACTGATTTGATAAAGAGGCAGAGCCCTGAAACGCGTAACCACATCACCCTCGTGGAGCCTCGAACCCAGCAGAACTTCTCTGAGCAGCAGACGCGTTTGGGACTCTGATACCATGCAAGGTAGTTGGCGCCCCCACCCAGGTCAGACAGCAACCCGGCACAGCTTCCACCTTGCCATAGTGCACAATCATCCTACATCCGGACACAGCCACACTACCAGAGAGCCCATACTGGCTAGCCTCAGTCTCCATTTCCAAGCAGCCCAGCATCACTCCCCAAGCGGCCTGATACTGAGCCGCTGTCACACTCTATCTGCTGACACGATTGTCCGCCTAACATTCCTTCAGCATCTGTTGTCAGTGATCGAACAGCTTGGTGCTCCACCTGCAGCTTCGGAAACCCACCCGAGCAACCAAGACATTCCATCTGCAGTCCCTATTCCATCATACCACAGGCATTTCCGTCCAACTCTCATCAGCTGCCCTCCACAGAGCTCCAGCAAGGTCCTCCTTTCCTCAGACGGTCAGCACTATCTTCACTTCCAAATAGTGAGTTTTTATTCATAATTTTTTTCCCTTTACCCCCAATATGCTGGCGCCCTCTTCCTTTATTTTATTTTACACTGACTTCACAGGTTTTCAGAACCTATCTCTTAAGCCCTGTTCACACGATCTGATATCTGATAATCTGATGGATTTTTTTGTTGGATATCCAATGAAGCTGACTTTCATCAGTCTTGCCTACACACCGTCGGTCAAAAATCCAACCGTGTCCAAACGCGGTTACGTAAAACACAACAACGTGCTTAGAAAAATGAAGTTCAATGCTTCCGAGCATGTGTTGACTTGATTCTGAGCATGCTTGAATTTTTGACTGATGGACCACACAGATGATCATTTTTTTATCCATAGGGAAATTGAAAAAACTTTTTTTTTCACAGTGCTTTAGAGGAGCTGCCTCTATTTGTAACTTTTTGCCCGTTTATCCCCATAAAAAGTAGCGCCATAATTCCTTCCTTATTGTCACAATAAAGAGTATCTGTCACTGCTCAAGGATATCAGAAGGGGTTTGTGTACCCCTTGTGAAAGCAAAAAAAATAAAAGAATAAAAAATAATTAAAGGCACCACTGTCCCCCAATGCTCGCATGCAAATGCAAAAACACACATGGGTCTGGCACGCATATGAAAATGGTGATGGCACCAAACATGAGGTATTGCCGCGAACGATGGAGTGAGAGCAATTTCTTTAGTGCTATAGCTCATATTTAACCCTAAAACCGATAACCTGTAAAAGGCTTTTAATGCATCATCTATGAACAATTTTCGGTACCATAGTTTGTCGCCATGTCATGTTTGATGTCTATTTACTTGATGCAACATCATATTCTATATTTTACCCAAAAAAATGATATTCTATTGTGTTTATGTGCACTAAAATTCCTTTAGGTGTATTTGTTTCTTCAGATTTGCATTTGATAAACAGACCAATATTGTGCGACATAAAAAATTGCAACAGCCACTATTTCATTCTCCATATTCTCCATGGCCTTCTCTTTCAGAATATGTATATATTATAAATGTATAATGTTTGGGGGTTCTAAGTAATTTTCTAGCAAAGAAAATGCTGATTTTACCATGTATATGAAAAACAAAATGGTTAAAGCCTTACTCCAGGCTTGATTTAATTGTAAATGGTTCTTTGGACCAAACTGATCTAAATAAACTATTTCCTTTATGAATACATGCAGTATGTAACATCTAGGGCTGGCGCTTCTATAAGGTGGCTTAAGCAGCTGTCCCACTGTGCTAGTATGGGGGGGGGGGGGGTAAATCCCCAGAAAACAAACTTGAGTTGGGCTGAGTGCTGTTCAACTATACACAGGAAGCTTTGCATTTTATGAATTAATACCAGTTGTTGTTGGAGAGGTAGGTGAGAATTTCACTATTTACACCTCAGCAATTCAGAGGAAGCCTTTTATTTATTCATAAAATACAAGGCTTCCTGTAAATGGCTGAGCAGCACTCATCCCAACTTGTTCTGGGAATGAGACAGGAAGTCTCCATACAGCTGCTGGAACACAGTGCTGTATACTGTATATAGCTGATGCTATATTGGGTTTATACAGCACTGAAAAAAAAAAAAAAACAATTACGGATTCCCTTATCCATACATTCAAGGTGGATGAATATGTTGTTTCCCCACTGTGCTATTACATTCTGCGCTGCACTGGATCACGTACATGTATGTTATTTAGCATTTACGGGTAGGGTGCACCCACCGCCCCGTCAGTGCTGTGATTCAGTACAGCACAAGTTGGTCAGTGGATCCCGGTCAATGATTTATGGTTGGAACCTACTGATCGGTACAGTACATGGCCCTGTGATTACTAACAATACACAGAGCAATGCTACAAAACAGGGAGAAAAATCAACCACATTGATTAGTAAAAGCAGCACATTTTACACACATTACACATTGTTAGGCAAACAGTTAACCCATTGACTGCCCCTAGATGGTTAGATCCTTCCCAGCCAGTGGTATTAGTATAGTGGAAGAGTATAGTATTAACACCGATCACTGTATTAGCATCACTGGTGATGTCAGTATGCGTTAGTCAGATCCCACCCAGTTAGTGTCAGATTGTCACTATCATAGTCACACTTTAAGTCACTGATCATGCTATTACTAGTATAAAAAAGAAAAGATTGTAGATGCTATAACACAAAGCAATCAATATACACTTTTTTAGATTTTTTTTTTTTTTACCAAAGACATGTAGAAGACTATATTTTGGGTAAAAAAAAAAGTTTTTTTTTATTGGATAGGTTTTATAAGAAAGTAAAAAAAAAAAAAAATCAATATTGTTGGTCTTTTTTTGTTTATATATCGTAAAATAAAAAAAACAAGTGGTGATCAATACCACCAAAAGAAATCTCTATTTGTGTAAAAAAAAAAAAAAATGTCAACTGGTACAGTGTTGCATGACTATGCAGTTGCCAGTTGAAGTAGCACAGTGCTGAATAGCGAAAAATGCTCTGGTACGCGAAGGGGGGTACAATCTTCTGGAGCTTAAGTGGTTAAAGGGTGCAGATCTACTGTTAAGATTTGGACCCCTTTCACACTGAGGTGGTTTTAGAGGCATTTTAGCGCTAGAAAAAACACCTGTAAAGAACCTCCTATTCATTTTAGTGTGATTTTTCACACTGGAGCGGTGCGCTTGCGGGACATTAGGAAAAATCCTGCAAGCAGAATATTTGGGGTGGTTTGGAACGCCATTGGCCATTGAAATGAATGGCCAGCGCCTGAAAAGCGTTTTGGGAGCGCTTTTAATCCTTCTTCGACCCCTAGTGGGGGGTTAAAAGCGCTCCACTAGCTGCCGAAAAGCCATGCTGACTCAGAAAAACAAAGAACTGCTGTGTTTATGATTTCAACAGACTGCATCATATATGTCATTTTCCCATAGTTTTACTTTAGGAATACATGAGTCTTTTTCAGATAGCGTATACCAGAATATACTAAATGACCATGGGCGTCCGCTCCATAGGGCAGGGGGGGCAATTGGCCCCCTGGAATTCGAGAAGGTGTTAAAGAGTGAAAACACCCCTACACAACTGAAGCAGTGACAGCGCAGCAGTGACAGGCAGGTTAGAACAGGGAGAGAGAGGCGAGCTGCTGGCTGTGGCATTGCAAGGGGGGGGGGGGGCGGGGGGTGGTCTGGTGCGGAGTGACTATCCTCTTCTCTTGTGGCCACAGGCTATCTGAGTGAAGCCCCCTCCCCCTCCAGTGTTTGTGTACACAGGGGGTGGGGGACCTGCTGTGCCTGTGCTGTGCTGATCTAAGGTACTTAATGGGATGGGGGTCCATCTGCTACCAATAAGAATCGCACGATGTTAAAAATGTCAGCTTTTGTTCTTTTGTCCAATCCTTTTTGACTGCAGCAAATTTTGGTTGTTTTTTGATTTTCAATTTTTGAATAAAGACATTGGCCCAGATTCAGGTACATCTGCGCATTATTGGACCGGCGTAGCGCACCGCCTTTACGTTAGACTTGCGCAATTTTGCCGCGTAATCACCCTATTCTCGTAGCTTTTGCGCATGCGTAACGTTTTTTCAGAGGCGTAAGGAGGAGTAATACAAATTGGGAAGGACGTGGGCGTGTTACATTGAAATGAGCCGTGACCCCATGCAAATGAAGGGCCGGCCGGCTCGCGCATGCGCGCTTGAAGCAGACCATGTCAGCTCCGCTGTGCGCATGCTCACAACTCGGGAGCGGCGCAATCAGTGAAATTGGAAATGGACTAGGGCAACGTTGTGAACTACACAAACAGCATAAATAGACACACACAAACGCACTTGCATTGCAAAAGTACATCCCTTTGTCCCTTCCCATTTAACCAAGTGCTTTTGTCCTGTTGTTCATTGCGGTGTGTTTTGTAGTTGTCAGATTAGTGTTCTGTGTGATCAAGTGTTTGTTAGTAGATCTTTGAAAGTGTTTTTTGATAAGTGTTTGAGAGACTGTTTGTTTGATTGATATATTTCTGTTCGTTTGTTTTCCTGCTGTTTTTTTGTTTGTTTTTTTTGTGACTGTTTCTTGCTGAGTAGTTTTCTCTTTGTGTGTGTTCTTGCTTGATTGGTTGTGCTTGTTTTTGTGAGTGAATTTTGTTGACTGGGAGTGAGTTTTTTTGGAAGTATGACAGAGAGAAAACGAAAGCTCAATTTTACAGTTGGGGAAAAACAAATTCTTGCCCGGGCCATTAGCGAGTATGGGCGTTTCCTCCACGGCCCGGAAAGTGCCAACACCACCCAGGTCAGGAGGAGGGAGATTTTGGATAGGATCACTGAGCAGGTCAATTCAGCGGGGCAGGGGGAGACACGGACCCGGTCTGGGATTGACAAAAAAATCAATGACCTCCGGCGTCTGGTCAAAAAGAAGCTGGCCAGAATGCATGCCCATGCCAGGGGCACAGGAGGGGGCCCACCATGCCGTATTAGGCTGACAGCGGAGGAGCGTGCGGTGGCCCTGACCTTTCATCGGCATGAAGTTGAGGGCCTGCCCGGCTTTGACTCAAGTCCGGAGCCCGTGGTGCCAGGTAAGTATTTTTTTTAATATCAGGTGTGTAGCATGTGTGGGGGAGGGGGTGAAAGGGAATATGTGGCAAGTGTGTGGATCCTCCAACCTGTGAATGTTTTGTGTCATCCACAGATGTGCAGGAGGGTGCAGGGCCATCTGGCCTGACCGCACCAACCCCAGGACAGCAGCCTAATGAGGCCCCCCAACAAGGCCGGAGTCTGCGGAGGAGGTTCAAGAGGAGGAGGAGAATCATGAGGAGGAGGAGAATCATGAGGAGGAGTCCATGTCAGGCACTGGACGTTTGGTTTTTGAGGACTCTTCCCCTCTGGCTGGCAGCAGGCAGCCCTCCCTAAGGGGGAGCCCCCCCCCCTCCTCCCCCAACATGGCTCCCCTCACAAGGGCCTCCCCTTCTCCCCGGCCACAAGCATCAGCTGGAGGCAGGATTTCATCCCAGAACACCAGGGGGTTGGCCGATGTCCTGCCCGCCACTCTGAGAAGGGACCAGTTCCTCCAGACCCACCATCTGGGACAGGTCAGCCAGACATTGGTGCGGATGGAGGAGAGCCTGTCCTCCATCAAGGATACGTTGGGGAACCTGGACTCCCACTCCCGGGCTTTCACAACCTGCCTAAACGAACTGCAGACGACATCAGCAGGCGTTGGGCAGGATGTGAGGGCCCTTACCCTGGCTATCCAGGCCAACACGGCAACACTGGACAAAATAGCCGTGGCCTTGGAGGGCAGGCCGCCAGGTGGGCAGAGATCAGGGGCTGCTCCTCCTTCTCTGGTTTTACCCCTCCCCCATGAGTCTCCCCTGAGAAGCCGGGGCCGTGGCCGGGGGCGCCCCAGGCGTGGCTCACGCAAAGGGCATTCATTTTTTTTTCCCCTTTTTTTTTTTTGCTGGAAATTTTTTTCTTTTGCAGGTAATTTTTTTTTTTTTTGGGTTGTGAATGCTGTTTGAATGTGGGGGTGACATTCCTGCCGGAAAAGGGGTGTCACCCTCAATTTTGGTGGAGAAGGGTTCCCCAGGACCAGGGAGAAGTGATCCCCAGGTCCGTGTGAATGGTGTATGAATGTACAGTGACATAATTGGAGCCTTGGCGTGGCGCTGCTGCTCACAAGTCCTGCATGGTGGACTGGTGCCAATCCAATTTGATGTGGATGTGGGGTGTGTGTGCTAGGGACCACAGTGTTGTGCATGCATGCATTCTCATTGTGCCATGATTAATGTGTGTGTTTAACGTGCAAAGATGCCCAATGTGAGTTGTCTCCTGGCTGCTCTACCCTCAGAAGACGGGGTAGCCTCGGTTAGGGGGGGATTGTCTGGTTCAGGGGTCAGGTCATCACGTAGGCCAATCTGCAGGCCCTTTCTTTCTGCGAAGTTGTGCAGCATGCAACATGCACCGATGATCTGGCACACAAAGTTTGGGGAATACAAGAGGGTACCCCCAGACTTATCCAGGCATCGGAAACGTGACTTTAGGAGGCCAAAGGTGCGCTCCACCACTGCTCATGTTTGGGCATGTGCTTGATTGTATCTTTCCTCTCCTGGGGTTTGGGGGTTCCGGATAGGAGTCATGAGATGGGGTCCCAGTGGATATGCAGAGTCACCTGTAAGGGAAAAGACAGGAGGATGTTAGTCATGCATGTGCCCCTTGTGAGGTGTACATCATGGGAGGGGATAGTCATGCCTGACTCCCATGTCACTCACCAACCAGCCAGGTGTCCCCATATACGTTCTGATCGAATTCCATTCGGATGTGGCATTGATTGTATATGTAGCTGTCATGGCTGGACCCTGGGTGTTTGGCACGGACGTGCCATATGAGGCCTTGGGCATCGACTATCACCTGTACATTGATGGAATGCCAATGCTTCCGATTGCGGTACATGTGCTCTGTCTCCTGGGGGGGCTGGAGTGCCACATGTGTGCAATCAATGGCCCCCACAGTGCGTGGGAATCTGGCAATTCTGTAGAAATCTGTCATTGCCTTCAGCCGCAGGTCCTCAGTGGTGGGTTTGATGATTTGGTTGGCCATGCGTCTGAGGATTGCAGGGACAACCTGGGGCACACATCTGCTCATGGAGGATTGTGACATCCCAGCCACCACTCCACTTGTACGCTGAAAAGTGCCACTGGCAAGGACATGGAGTGTTGCCATGACCTTGACCAGTGGCTGCACTGCATGTGAGCGGTGTGTTGGGCTGGTGATGTCCTCCTGCAGGGTTTTGGTTAATTCCAGGATGACATGAGGGGTGAATCTGAAGATGCAAAACACCTCAGAATCACTCATGCCAAACAGGTCTATGCGGGTGCGGTATATCCTCTCCCGTGCCATCCTCCGTGCCATCCTTCGTGCCCTCATCCTTCTTTGTTCATCTAAAGTCAGTAGTATAGCTATGTGTGACGATGCCCCTGGCATGTTGGCATACAGATTGTTATGCAACACGTGTGACTGCTGAGCTCCTCACTAACAGTGTTGCTTTATCTAACAAGTAGACTTTTTTCTCTTTTTAGACCAGCTTTTATATGGTCTAATTTTAGACAGGACATTTTGCTGTTGCGCACACTGCGTCGCCTGCGCTGCCCCAACGTTCTTTTGTGGATCCCCGTAAGTCCCTCATTAGCATATTTGACTAGCAAATCAATGGTCTGTCTAGCGCACTTTTGCGCGGACGGATGCGCCAGTCTAACGAAATTACGCGGGACAAAAAAAAGTAGATTTTTTGCGTATCTCGTTCTGGGGATGCCGTGCATCGAAACGCATGCGCACATTTCGACTTACGCACGCGCATCTCCTGTTGCGCAGGCGTAATCGCTCTGTGAATCTGGGCCATTGTTTTTAAGGTGTGCGGCGGTCCAGGATTCCTTTAATCCTATGCATTTGTGCACAGCCAGAACCCTTTTGGTTCACTGGGACGGAAGCAAAGGGGATTAGCAGTTTTCTGAGCGGTATACATCTCTGTGCTGAAGGGGGGGTTTGTGATGAATGGCGGTCCACCTGTGCTGAAGGGGGGTCTGTGTTTAAAGGGGGTCCATCTGTGCTGAAGCGGGGTCTGTGCTGAATGAAGGGGTCTGTGCAGAATCGGAGGGTCTGTGCTGAAGGGGGGTCCATTTGTGCTGAATGGAGGGGTCTGTGCGGAATGGGGAGGTCTGTGCTGAAGGGGGGGTATGTACATTCTCTAGGCTATATTTATATGGGAATGGAGTGAAGCTGAATTATCTCAAAAGCTATTTCACACTGCCAGCTGGTCGCGTTATTGGTAAAGCGCCTCTTTTAGCCCCCACTAGCGTTTGAAGAAAGGGTTAAATGCAACTGTGTATCCCTGCTGCCAAAGCGCCCCCCCCCCCAAAAAAAACATTTTCAGCAGATGCCCATGTAAATGACATGGCAGGATTAAACTGTCTAGATATATTGAAATAATCTAGTACACTATAAGCAATTATTTTGTGCATTTACTAGAAGGAAAAATATGTTAGCGAATTAAAAACATACTTGAGGGTTTTTTGCTCTTTTCCAAATGTCCATAAAGGACTATGAATACACTGTAGGCTATTTACATGTGACTTTGACTTGCATGTCAGTATTGAAGCTCCTTGCAGAGCTTCTCAAAGAGCACCAGCTGCATTGCTCCATTCTTTGATGTCACAACTGTACTGTGCACTGCTGGATATAGCAGTGGTGACAAAATCACTCACTCTCACACACACTGTGCTGTCTTCCACACAGCTAAACCTGCTGAATTATACTGTGACAAACAAACAATTTTTTCCCTTTTTTTTTAAAACCGCATTTTATCCCCGTGCTTTTAGCATGCAATGTATTGGTAACAATTTATTGTTAATAGAGACTTTCAATCTATAAACCATGAGAATGCCTTTTTATAAAAAGAAAAAAAAAAAGAAAAAAAAGGCATATACAATGCATACGTTTTTTTTTTTTTTTTTTCCTATTCTTTCCTGGAAAAATAAAGTCCGCAGACATCTGATAAAGACAATATTTATTAAAAATGCACAGTGCAATGCTGCATATAGTCCAACTAAATTAATTTTTGATAAGTACTGTACTCTGCATATTTTAATGATATGCTCTATTTCCAGGCTTCTCTGGTGTCTGGCAGGGGCTAGGGTATGCTAATGGTTCTGAAGTACATGACTTGTCACTGAGTGAAATATAGCTATGATTTGTACCTGTGAGTCAGTTCAACTCCTACTAAGATTAACTGATTTCATGCAGAGGGTCAAATTTGCTCCAAGTAAAAAATAAAACTGACAAATTATTATGGAATGTTCAAGTGTTTAAGTGAGCATTAGTTTAAAGAAGTCCATCTTGCCTATAATCTTTTTCACATGGAAAAACATAAAAATAAAAAGCTCCAATATACTGTATAAAATTGTAAAGTATAACCATTTCAGCTATTATTCATACATCACCTGTACCTGTCATTTCCACAACTGAAGGTGCCGTTTTGTGAGCTGAATTAATGGTAATGAGAATGCAAGCCTACCAATGTATATTAATGGCACTACTATGATCCATTCCATAAAAAGGTTCCTTCAGGGCAACTGGTACTTTTCTATACATATTCTTTATTTGAAGATTTTATTAACACAACCATTCTGCATGAAATAATTGAAGCTATAAATACACAGGTAGGGCTAAATAGGGATCAAGCTGGCCCTCACTTTAATATGTAAGACTTTTGATAACCATATTTTAGAAACTAGTAATTTTGACAGATTTTAACGTAACTCCTTACCTTGGAGTACAGGTCAGAGGACTGGTATTCACAGACCATAGATTATATGCTGCTATCTTGAGTTGATTGGACACTGCTAGGGCTGCTCATAGAGCACAAACATATGACCCTGTCTATTCTGTAAGGCTTTCGTTTTTTATTGAGCAATAAGGAGCGAATACAAAGAGAGGAACCTGTGTCCTGTACTATACCCCAAGTTAAGGAATTTACAGGAAAGGCACAATTCCTATTACTGGACACAGGACTGGTATTCAGAGACTATAGGAAGTACCCAAGAAATAAAATTGAGGAATGGGCAATATCATCGCAAACTGGAACTGCCAATAGGCCTACGTGAAACACAAGGGAACCCAAAGAAAATACTAGACATGTGCACACCCAAATAAATTATTTTTCGGAATTTCGGTTTCGTACGAAAAATACATTTATTTAGTGACTCCCAAAATTTGTTTTTATTTACATTCGGCTGAAAATCCGAATGAATTAAGGTGGAATCTGTCAATTGAAGGCTTATGGTGTCTGTCAGATGTTTTAAGAAGATTTGACAAAGAAGCTAAACTGTACCTGTACAACGCCGTGATCGTACATTTCCGGACGAATGCTCCACCCAGTAGTAGAATTATAATGTTGTTTCACTAGTAATAATTATGTAGCCCTGGGGTTGCTAATATAGTTATTATGTTGAGCAGTTCATTGTTTCTTGAATAAGAGTTTGGCTCCCCTTAGTTTCTGCTGAACTCTGTCAGAACCATGCATTGTGGGATGTAGTCTGGATGAGAAAGTGACTCGTTTTGTTGAATCAGTTTTGAGCTACAGCACACACAATGCAAAGCACACAGAACAGCCTGCTGGGAGGAGAAATAAAATGACAGACTCAGATGGATTTTAGTCTCTCTGGACGCCATTCAACACCTGCCAGCAGAAGGTCTGTGTGTGACCAATAGGGATGAGCCGAACACCCCCGGGTTCGGTTCGCACCAGAACCGTCGAACAGTCCAATCGTTCGCACAAACATTTAGAACCCCATTGAAGTCTATCAGACTCGAACGTTTGAATTAAAAAACGATCATTTTAAAGACCAATTTTCAAGTTATTGTTGGAAAACGTCTTTCAGAACCCGGGTCTTGTCCCAGGGAACATGTATCAATGGAAAAAAGTCTTAAAAACGGTCGTTTCCTTTCACTCGAATTTACCGCGAACGATCGTTTTTGTTCAAAATTCGACGAACGATCGAACGGACGATGTTCGAGTCGAACATACGTTTGTTTCGAACACGAAGCTCATCCCTAGTGACCAGGAGTGAGAGACTGCACCTATGCATTGGAGAGCTGGATAGCCCGCCTCAGAGGACGGCTCTGCTAATCTTGCAGCGGATCGGCCTGCGCTTCAGAGCCTTTGGAGCCATCTGCACTACAGCCCACCGGGAGTTGCAGGACTGTGCGGCAACACCATCTTCACTAATGGAAGCAAATAACGTTATAATTCTTCTATAGCCTATGGGCGGAGCATTTGACTGTAAATGTCTGCTTGCGGCGATCGTATGTTTTTAGCTGGTTCGTCGAATCTTCGTGTCTCTATAATGTCAAATCTTTTCTCTCTATGTCCAACAATCTTGGACTAATAGCGTTCCGTTAGGCACATTCAACCGCAGGTTTGATGGACACAGATCGTTATTGTGGCCATCATGTCAAATCTTCTATCAAACTGTTCTCGCAACAATACAAATATATAATGGTTACGAAAATAAAGCATTTTTTGTTTGTTAAAACGAACAGGAAAATCCCTGAAATTCTGATGAAAACATATGCACATGTCTACATAATACTCAGATCATAGCTGATGATAGCTTCACATCAACTTGTGAATTGAGGACCAGGAGGTAGCCTTGGAAATCGAGAGAAAACAGTTGCTGAATGCTGAAAAACTTTGGAGAAACCAACAGCCCTGGCACAGTGGAAGGAGCTCTGATTAGAAAGGCAAGAACTTTTTCTTTAACCACTTAAGACCCAGACCTTTAGGCAGGTAAAGGACCTGGCCAGTTTTTGCGAATTCGGGTCCCGCGGCCACGGAACTTCGGACCAGGTCGTGGGCGATCGCCGCGGGCGCGTGCCCGCCCGCAAACCCACGGCTGGGCACTTAAAGAGGACGTACCTGTACGTGTTTGTGCCCAGCCGTGCTATTCTGCCGAGGTATATGTGCAGGAGGCGGTCCTTAAGTGGTTAAGGGCATAAGCCCTGGAGATGAGTTCTCTGATCCACCAAGCAATAGTGTAGCAGGGTGTCCTTTGATTTTTCTCCCAGATGTTCTGCAGAGTACCCAAATGAAATCTGCTGTCATGTTTTGCTTCAGAGGACATACAAGATCGTCCTATCAATATGAGTCTCTAATCCCACCCTGGAATTGGGAAAAATCATTCCTTCACAGTATACAGGTGAAACTCAAAAAATTTGAATATCTTGCAAAAGTTCATTTATTTAACAAATGCAACTTAAAAGGTGAAACTAATATATGAGTCTCATTACATGCAAAGCAAGATAGTTCAAGCTGTGATTTGTCATAATTGTGATGATTATGGCTTACAGCTCATGAAAACCCCAAATCCACAATCTCAGAAAATTTGAATATTGTGCAATATTCTAGGCTCAAAGGCCCAGATTCAGGTACATCTGCGCATTATTAGACCGGCGTAGCGCACCGCCTTTACGTTAGACTTGCGCAATTTTGCTGCATAATCACCGTATTCTCGTAGCTTTTGCGCAGTAAATTGCGCATACGTAAAGTTTTTCCAGAGGCGTAAGGAGGAGTAATACAAATTGGGAAGGACGTGGGCGTGTTACATTGAAATGAGCCGTGACCCCATGCAAATGAAGGGCCGGCCGGCTCGCACATGCGCGCTTGAACGAGACCATGTCAGCTCCGATGTGCGCATGCTCACAACTCGGGAGCGGCGCAATCAGTGAAATTGGAAATGGACTAGGGCAACGTTGTGAACTACGCAAACAGCATAAATAGACACACACAAACACACTTCCTTTGCAAAAGTACATCCCTTTGTCCCTTCCCATTTAACCTAGTGCTTTTGTTCTTGTTGTTCGTTGCGTTGTGTTTTGTAGTTGTCAGATTAGTGTTCTGTGTGATCAAGTGTTTGGTAGTAGATTTTTGAAAGTGGTTTTTGATAAGTGTTTGAGAGACTGTTTGTTTGATTGATATATTTCTGTTTGTTTCTTTTCCTGCTGTATTTTTGTTTTGTTTTTTGGGGACTGTTTCTTGGTGAGTAGTTTTCTCTCTGTGTGTGTTTTTTTGTGATTGGTTGTGCTTGTTTGTGTGCGTGAATTTTGTTGACTGGGACTGTTTTTTTTTGGAAGGATGAGTGAGAGAAAACGAAAGCTCAATTTTACAGTTGTGGAAAAACAGATTCTTGCCCGGGCCATTAGCGAGTATGGGCGTTACCTCTACGGCCCAGAGAGTGCCAACACCACCCCGGCCAGGAGGAGGGAGATATTGGATAGGATCACTGACCAGGTGAATTCAGCGGGGCAGGGGGAGACACGGACCAGGTCTGGGATTGACAAAAAAATCAATGACCTCCGGCGTCTGGTCAAAAAGAAGTTGGCCAGAATGCATGCCCATGCCAGGGGCACAGGAGGGGGCCCACCATGCCGTATTAGCCTGACAGCGGAGGAGCGTGCGGTGGCCCTGACCTTTCATCGGCATGAAGTTGAGGGCCTGCCCGGCTTTGACTCAAGTCCGCAGCCCGTGGTGCCAGGTAAGTTGTTTTATTTTTTAATATCAGGTGTGTAGCATGTGTGGGGGAGGGGGTGAAAGGGAATATGTGGCAAGTGTGTGGATCCTCCAACCTGTGAATGTTTGTGTCATCCACAGATGTGCAGGAGGGTGCAGGGCCATCTGGCCTGACCGCACCAACCCCAGGACAGCAGCCTAATGAGGCCCCCCCAACAAGGCCGGAGTCCGCAGAGGAGGTTCAACAGGAGCAGGACAATCATGAGGAGCAGGACAATCATGAGGAGGAGGAGAATCATGAGGAGGAGGAGTCCATGTCAGGCACTGGACGTTTGGGTTTTGAGGACTCCTCCCCTCTGGCTGCCAGCAGGCAGGCCTCCCTAAGGGGGAGCCCCTCCCCCAACATGGCTCCCCTCACAAGGGCCTCCCCTTCTCCCCGGCCACAAGCATCAGCTGGAGGCAGGATGTCATCCCAGGCCGATCTCCTGCCCGCCACCCTGAGAAGGGACCAGTTCCTCCAGACCCGCCGTCTGGGACAGGTCAGCCAGACATTGGTGCGGATGGAGGAGAGCCTGTCCTCCATCAAGGATACGCTGGGGAACCTGGACTCCCACTCCCGGGCTTTCACAACCTGACTAAATGAACTGCAGACGACATCAGCAGGCGTTGGGCAGGATGTGAGGGCCCTTACCCTGGCTATCCAGGCCAACACGGCAACACTTGGTGCTGCCCTGGACAGAATTGCCGTGGCCTTGGAGGGCAGGCCACCAGGTGGGCAGAGATCAGGGGCTGATCCTCCTTCCCCGGTTTTACCCCTTCCCCAAGAGTCTCCCCTGAGAAGCCGGGGCCGTGGCCGGGGGCGCCCCAGGCGTGGCTCACGCAGAGGGCAGTAATTTGTTTTTCCCCCATTTTTTTTTTTTTCATTTTTTTTTGTTGTTTTTTTGTAATTTTTTTTTAATTTTTTTTTGCTGGAAATGTTTTGCTTTTGCTGGTAATTTTATTTTTTTTGTGTTGTGAATGCTGTGTGAATGTGGGGGTGACATTCCTGCCGGAAAAGGGGTGTCACCCTCTATTTTGGTGGAGAAGGGTTCCCCAGGACCAGGGAGAAGTGATCCCCAGGTCCGTGTGATTGGTGTATGAATGTTCAGTGACATAATTGGAGCCTTGGCGTGGCGTTGCTGCTCACAAGTCCTGCATGGTGGACTGGTGCCAATCCAATTTGATGAGGATGTGGGGTGTGTGTGCTAGGGACCACAGTGGTGTGCATGCATGCATTCTCATTGTGCCATGATTAATGTGTATGTTTAACGTGCAAAGATGCCCAATGTGAGCTGTCTCCTGGCTGCTCTTCCCTCAGAAGACGGGGTAGCCTCGGTTAGGGGGGGATTGTCTGGTTCAGGGGTCAGGTCATCACGTAGGTCAATCTGCAGGCCCTTTCTCACTGCGAAGTTGTGCAGCATGCAACATGCACCGATGATCTGGCACACAAAGTTTGGGGAATACAAGAGGGTACCCCCAGACTTATCCAGGCATCGGAAACGTGACTTTAGGAGGCCAAAGGTGCGCTCCACCACTGCTCGTGTTTGGGCATGTGCTTGATTGTATCTTTCCTCTCCTGGGGTTTGGGGGTTCCGGATAGGAGTCATGAGATGGGGTCCCAGTGGATATGCAGAGTCACCTGTAAGGGAAAAGACAGGAGGATGTTAGTCATGCATGTGCCCCTTGTGATGTGCATCATGGGAGGGGATAGTCATGCCTGCCACCCATGTCATTTACCAACCAGCCAGGTGTCCTCATACACGTTCTGATCGAATTCCATTCGGATGTGGCATTGATTGTATATGTAGCTGTCATGGCTGGACCCTGGGTGTTTGGCACGGACGTGCCATATGAGGCCTAGGGCATCCACTATCACCTGTACATTGATGGAATGCCAATGCTTCCGATTGCGGTACATGTGCTCTGTCTCCTGGGGGGGCTGGAGTGCCACATGTGTGCAATCAATGGCCCCCACAGTGCGTGGGAATCTGGCAATTCTGTAGAAATCTGTCATTGCCTTCAGTCGCAGCTCCTCAGTGGTGGGTTTAATGATTTGGTTGGCCATGCATCTGAGTATTGCAGGGACAACCTGGTGCACACATCTGCTCATGGAGGATTGTGACATCCCAGCCACCACTCCACTTGTAAGCTGAAAAGAGCCACTGGCAAGGAAATGGAGTGTTGCCAGTACCTTGACCAGTGGCTGCACTGCATGTGAGCGGTGTGTTGGGCTGGTGATGTCCTCCTACAGGGTTGTGGTTAATTCCAGGATGACATGAGGGGTGAATCTGAAGATGCGATACACCTCAGAATCACTCATGCCAAACAGGTCTATGCGGGTACGGTATATCCTCTCCCGTGCCATCCTCCGTGCCCTCCTCCTTCTTTGTTCATCTAAAGTCAGTAGTATAGCTATGCGCGACGATGCCCCTGGCATGTTGGCATACAGATTGTTATGCAACACGTGTGACTGCTGAGCTGCTCACTAACAGTGTTGCTTTATCTAACAAGTAGACTTTTTTTCTTTTTTTAGACCAGCTTTTATCAGCTCTAATTTTAGACAGGACATTTTGCTGTTGCGCACACTGCGTCGCCTGCGCTGCCCCAATGTTGTTTTGTGGATCCCCGTAAGTCCCTCATTAGCATACTTGACTAGCAAATCAATGGTGTGTCTATCGCACTTTTGCGCGGAAGGATGCGCCAGTCTAACGAAATTACGCGGGATTTTTTGCGTATCTCGTTCTGGGGATGCCGCGCAACGAAACGCACGCGCACATTTAGACTTACGCACGCGCATCTCCTGTTGCGCAGGCGTAATCGCTCTGTGAATCTGGGCCAAAGTGTCCCAGTCTAATAAGCTAATTAAGCCATAACACCTACAAAGGGTTCCTGAGCCTTTAAATGGTCTCTGTCTGGTTCAGTATTAGTAATTAGTGTTGCTCACGAATATTCGCATTGCGAATATTCGTTACGGATATTGCATATTCGAGTATTCGCGAATAACTCAAATATTGCGGTGAATATTCGCTATTGCGAATATTCGTATTTTTTCAAATTTATTTTTAAAACAGATCACATCCTAGTGATCTCCATCGACGTCTAAAAGCATTGCTGGTATGATTAGAGACCCTGGGCCGAGTAGCTGAGGCGATCCTTTTATGTTGCCGAATATTCGCAAATACTTTCTCTGCCCTTCTGTGTTTTGTGTATAAAAAAACAAAAAAACAAAAAAAATTAGCTTTAGTTTAGTCATATAAGTTTGTGTAAGTAGAGTTAGTGTTTAGTGCATATTAGTTTAGTAATCCAGGAAATGATCTCCGTTTTCGCGTGTTGTTCATGTGCATGTGCGGACGAGAATTTCGCAAATCAATTTCGCATTCGCATTAGCGAAATTTCGCAACATTTTTTTTTTATATAAAATATCACGAATATTCGATATTAACGAATATTTCACGAATATTCTTCCATATATTCGTGAAATATCGCAAAATCGAATATGGCGTATTCCGCCCAACACTATTAGTAATGCTCCCGAAGAAGCGGGTGATATAAGAAACTGCAAAACATGTCGAGCTCTTCCCAATATAAACTAGATAATGTTGACATTCTATTTATAATGACAGAATGTTTTTTAGGCACTCTATAGTTGTTATAACTAAAGAAGTTTATTCTATGAATATGTAAATTATGTATATGTTTTGTGTAATAAAACCTTCTTTATACTTTTCTAATTTTGACTAGTAATCAGTTGACATATGGTACCATCAAAGTCCAAACCCCAGCCTCCTCCCAAATACATATTTCAAAACAAAATACAATTATTATAATGGGTCAACTAAAGAGCCTGTCTATAACTTTAGAGTCCTAGCTATGACACTTGTCAGTGGGGTTAACAACTCAGCCCATTTTATCCCTTGCATCCCTGGTTGGTGGCAAAGTCTTTAAAGGATGGCTAAGCCAGAATAAACAATGTCCAAGAGGTTTCTCATTCTCAAAACAAAAGCTAGTCTCTCACAGTCTTTCCTAGACAAGAGGTCATGCCACACTCATGAGCTCCCCTCTCAAGCCTGTATTAGTCTAGCAGCAGTACTGTTAGTCTTTTTCACCTGAAGTTAGCAGTATTATCCTCTGAAGCTCTGAACACTGCTCTGCACCTCTGGCCATGCTCTTTGTGGCAGTTCTACTTCCTTCAGATTAGTTCTTAGCTTAGCAGCACATTTGCACACACTCTGTAGCATAGGGCAGTAACTTTGTCACTCTGAAATGTAGGCTTTCTCCCTCTAGCCAGCTTTGGTGGGTGGGATTAAAGTCTGAGTTTGAGCTGAAGTCAGTTGGGGTCCTGGTTTCTTCAGGTCTTCCCTAGGATGGCCACCAATCTGCCTATGTTAGGGATATATTTCTCTCTGCAGCTCTGCCATTCCTTGAAGGGAGGGAATAACAATCTGTGGCCGGGGCGTGGCTTGGCGCGCGGCGAGGATGGCAGCTTGTTGAGACGGCTCTCCGGCACACACGGCCCGTTAGCAGCTTATACCCGGCTGTAAGCTCCCAGATGCCTAGCAAAAAGCTCCACTCCACTCCCTCTTCCTGCACGAGGCGGAATCCGGTTCCTTCCTCGGCTAAAAACATCGCCGAGCTCTTCAAGCTGAGGCAATCGGGTCGCGGTGCTATTGCTGGCGCCAAGATGGCGCCGATCCAACATGAGGATGACTACAGCGATGACTCTCAGTCTGCGCCTGAGAATACTGCACGGAGTAAGTCTCCCCCTGACCACCCCCTGACCCTCGCAGACATGTCAGTGATTGCAGCTGACATTAAAGCCACCTTCTCGGCAGCCCTCACAGACTTGAAGACAAGCATGCTAGTGCTCAATGAGAAGATGGCGGCCACGGAAACGGCGGGGAAACGCAGGGACAGGGCGATACACAAGATAGAACGGATTACCATGGCCCATGCCCAGCACCTAATAGACATGAACCGCCACATAGAGGACCTCGACAACAGAGGCCGCAGGTGCAATGTGCGTGTAAGGGGCATTCCGGAATCAGTGGAACCAGACCAAATTGTTATCACACTGAGAAGTGTCTTTAACAGCCTGCTAGAACGACAGGAAGATGCAGACATTGGTTTTGTGAGAGCACACAGGGCGCTGCGGCCTAGAGGACCTGATACGGCTCCACCGAGGGACATAATATGTTGTCTTGAGAACTACACTCTCAAGGAGGACATTATGCGCAAAGCCAGAAGGAGTGACAACATTATCTTTTTTTTTTTTTTTTTTAAAGTGTATTTTGTGCGTGAACTCGAGAGAGAGGAGCCGGACTGCAGGAGTCGGGAGTAGGCAGACCCTCCCCCGGAGGCGATCGCCATCCTTCTCCATGCCCCTGGTGGCAATGGCGGGTGTGAAGGGGGGCCTCCCACTCACCCCGCCCTACCTGCTCCTCTTGGGAGCCCAACTGGGGCCCAACGGGACCCCAATGGGGCAGAGGGACTCCCCCTATGAGGGAGTGAGGGGGCCTAGCCCACCCAGCCAGCCCCATAGGTCCTTCGCCTCTCTTTATTTTATGAGACCGCATGGCCAAAGTGCATGTGTTTTTTAAACCAATTTTTGTGTGCGTGCAAGTGTGGTGGTTTTTGTGGGGGGGGGTGGGCGTACTAAGCACAGGCGTACCTTGCATAGCACACCCACCGGGAGCCGGGCTGAGACCACCAAACTCAATTCACATGTAGCCGAGACCGGGATCCGAACCCTTGGCTGCAGAGGTGAATGGCTTGTCAGCGCAGTGCCAATCACGTTGAGCCACCACAGCTCCCCCGACAACATTATCTTTAATGGCTCCTCAATTATGCTATTCCAGGACCTGTCACAGATAACACTGCGCAATAGGAGAGCTCTTCGCCCCCTGCTGGAGAGGCTTAGAGAGAAGGAGCTCAGGTACACCTGGCGATTCCCCTTCGCGCTGAATGTTTCCTACAATGGGCGCCAGTTCACACTCCGCACTCCGGCTGATCTTCCTGAGTTCTGTGAAGCCCTTGATCTAGGTCAGGTGGACTTGCCTGAATGGTATGCGGAATTCCTGCTCCCGCCGCAAGCATGGATCCCGCCTGGCTCGCCGCTCTCCACTCCGGACAAACGCCAGGCGAAGAGGCCCAAACAAGCCCGTAGTGGAGGTTCAAGAAATGACACCCCGGGTCGTCCTACCGATGCACCCAGGAACAGAGATGAGGAACCGTGAGTACTGACTTTGTATCCTGAGACTTGCCCCCCCGATGTTTTACCCCCCCCAGTTGTTCTCCTCCCGAACTACCTTGCACTCCCCCTAGCTGATCCGAATTTGCACTCTCGGCAACTGACCCCTTCACGTTAACCCTGTCATCCCTCATGTTGCGGCCCTGTTAACCGGACTCCCTTCACTGCGCTATTGAAAGGCGCGTCGGACACTTTGAAACTCCCGCAGGCGCCATTATCAACCACAGCCTAAATGAGTTGGGAACTTCTCACTTAATAATGTACCCTGCCCTGGATGTGGCTCTTTTTCTTGGTACGGGACCGTTGCTGCCTATTAGGTTTTTTGATCACCACCTGCACTTGGAGGGGGGACCCCCTCTAACCGACATGGTACCACTCATACAGTGATGGGAGTCTGGTATTCTAAAAGCTTGTGCCTCAAGGAAAGCTCTTTTTTTTTTTGTGTTCTTAGTTACCAGGGTTATCAATGCCTTATAATGCCTCAGCTCACTGTTAATCGCTGTATTTTTGTCTTTTATTTCTCCTGCTTTTTCCCCTTCCTTTTTTATTTTTAAGGCATGTTATCGCTGTTGAGATGCAGTGAGGGGGGATTTCTGCTGAAATACCGTTGTTATGCACTTGGGGGCGGGGGACTCAAACCAGTTGCTTTTAGCTGCCTTCTCACTCCTGCTTACAGGAGCTGTCTACAAGAAGGCCGGGTATTTGTTTAATATTTTGCATGTTGGATCAATTTGATCTAGATTAATAGGGCTGTGTGTGCCGCCCGCTGTTTTACATCACCTATCTGGAATTTACTGTTACTGTTCTTGTTCGGATAGTGATTTGTCTGGGGTGCTGTCGCTCCGCTGTCGCTGCCTCCCTAACACCCCGCAAAGTGCTCTGACCTCTTACTAGGGTCGTAGGGCACACTCTACACCTCGGATAGACTCTCCCTGGCGGGACTGATTTTGGTCTCGTAGGGAGATCTTCTATTAGGTGGCCTCTCCTGATTCTGTCTCTCCACTCCTATACCTACTAATCTCTCTCTTTCCTTTACCTATACCATCCCTTGGCTTTTCCCCTACCAATTTCCTCTACCCCGAGTTGCTAAAGTACTTTAGCCTATCTACTGTGTTTTGATGTTAATGGACTCAAAGGTGTGGTTGCTAATTTGTCTATTGCAGTTGTACTTCTTTAGATTGCTCCTCCGACCGGCTCTGCCGCCTGAATTCCCCAGAATGGCCTACTCCTCCCTGGGGAACCACCCTCTGGTGATCTCGCACAATGTCAGGGGACTGAATGTACCGGAGCGTCGTTCCTCCCTACTAAGAGAACTAAAAAAAGGTAGGCCCCATTTTGTTTTCCTCCAGGAAACTCACTTTAGGACCAACCATGTCCCTAGGCTCTCCAATGCCCACTTTCCAGATGTGTTCCATGCGACCAACAATGACTCAAAATCAAAAGGTGTGACGATATTGATTAGCAGAGATGCCCCATTCCAGGTCACGGACCAGCTAAGCGACCCTGGGGGTCGGTTTCTTTTCCTTAAGGGCATGTACAGAGGATCCCCGTTGACGCTAGCGAACGTATACTTCCCGAACAAGGCTCACGGCGTATTCTGCCGGAAAATTGTTGGGGAACTTGCGGGATTTGCCAATGGCTGTATTATTTTGGGGGGGGACTTTAATGTGCCCCTGAATCCCCTTGTAGACACATCCAACGGGAAGTCGTGTATCACCTATAGACTCCTAAAGCGACTTAAGGTGATGCTACAGTCCCTCCAACTAGTTGACTCGTGGCGTTTCTCGCATCCAGAGGGACGTGACTTCACTCACTTCTCAATCCCGCACACGAGATATGCTAGATTAGACTATATTTTTGTCACACAACGTGACCTTGCGAGAGTGACGGGAGCTCATATAGGCATCCAGACATTCTCAGACCATGCTCCAGTGTCACTCTCCATGGATCTGCCGGGTCCCTCCCGGCATTCGCCTACGTGGAGGCTCAATGCATCCCTCTTGACTGACCCGACTACGCTCCCCTCTATAACTGAATCCTTGACGGAATTCTTTACACTTAATGCCATCCCGGGCTCAGACCCGCTTGCGGTCTGGGAAGCCCACAAGTGCACCATTAGAGGGGTCTTGATGGGTCTTGGCTCCAAGCGTAAAAAGGATAGGGAGGCCTTAATGCTCAAATTGACTGCTCAAATTAATACCCTGGAAGCCCTACACAAACAATCGCTCTCCATTGATTCAGCTACGCAGTTGCTTGTCTTGAGACGAGAATTGCAGCAGCTGCTAGACTCATCGGCCAGACGTTTGTTATTTTTCTAAAAACGACTCTACTACGAATCGGGAGACAAGACCGGCAGGTTCTTGGCGAGGGCGCTCCGTGAGTGCTCCACCGCCAACAATATTGCTGGCATAAGACGAGACGATGGGGGCTTAGATGTGACAGTCGAGAAGATCGCGGAGCATTTCCACGATTTCTATACAAAACTCTATAACCTCCCTCCACAACACAAACAACCCTGCATGACAGGCGATAGGCCACACATTATGAGGGAATACCTGCTCAAGAGTGGCATTCCGATCCTCTCGGCCCCTGATATTGCTACACTGGAGCAACCAATTACAACGGAGGAGATAGATGTGGCGATCAGACAGTTGAAGTCTAATAAAAGTCCGGGACCGGATGGTTATTCTGCTATTTACTATAAAACCTTTGCAGACCGCCTTACAGATCCCCTTAAAAACGCCTTGAACTCACTGTCCTCACCAAGGCAGGTGACCCCGGATTTCCTCTCGGCCCACATAGCGGTAATACCAAAGCCTGGCAAGGACCCCACTTCGTGCTCGAGCTACCGTCCCATTTCACTCCTCAATCTGGATGTGAAACTGTTTGCCAAAATCATTGCCACCAGGCTTAGCCCATTGCTCCCTGGGCTAATCGGTCTTGAACAAGCGAGCTTCATGCCGAATCGGGAAGCCAAAGATAATGTCACAAAAGGCACTGTTGCTTACTCACGCGGCGAAGGTGCGGAAGATCGAGGGCCTTCTCCTATCTACGGATGCGGAGAAGGCCTTCGACCGGGTGGCTTGGGACTTCATGACAGCGGTGTGCGACCATGTGGGCTTTGGCCCGCACGTGATGGCATGGATTGCCGCGCTCTATCAAAACCCATCGGCACGCCTAAAAATCAATGGTAGTCTCTCGGATAAAGTCGACATCGCCAATGGGACAAGGCAGGGCTGCCCGTTGTCACCCCTGCTTTTTATCCTAACGCTAGAACCTTTTATTAGGACGATCAAACTGAACACATCGGTAACTGGCTTCCGTGTAGGAGACGGTGAGTTCAAAATTGTGGCCTACGCAGACGACCTTTTGTTTTTTCTGTCTGATCTCCACATATCGCTCCCCAACCTAATGAAGGAATTTGCTCACTACGGGTATTTATCCAACTTAAAAATCAATTACGCGAAATCGGAAGCTCTCAACGTCTCGCTACCGGAAAGACTACTGACACTGACCAAAACAAACTCACCCTTTCGTTGGGAAAACGGGGCCCTTAAATATCTGGGGGTATGGCTGACCCCACATGTCCGAGATGTCTTTGATAGGAACTTAACGCCGCTCCTTAGGAGTTGCGAAGAGGAACTTAGACATTGGGGCTTACGACACTTTTCCTGGTTCGGCCGCGCGGCCATAGTTAAAATGGTGATACTACCTAGGTTCCTATACCTGATACGTACCCTTCCGATCGCAATCCCGCGACGCTTCTTCTCCTCGCTAAATTCCATTCTACTCCGCTTCCTTTGGAACGGAAAGAAGCCTAGAATCAAACTACTTAGTCTGATGCAACCTAAGGAACGAGGTGGTCTGGGTTTTCCTGATTTCAAACTGTACTACCAAGCAGCTCACTTAGCTAGGATTCTTGACTGGCATTGCCATGGACAAGCAAAAGACTGGGTAGCGATAGAAACTGAACTTAGCCCCGTAGCCCTCCTGTACTTTGCCGTGGATCGCGTGGCCCAGGTGTCCATTGCACCTTCGTAAAAATCCTATCACAGGAACCACTCTGGGAGTTTTTCGCTCTCCAGAATGAAGAAACTCTCCTCCTTTCCTAGCCCACTCACCCCTCTGGCTGACAATCCTGACTTCTCCCCGGGCATGCGTTCCTTGACATTCAGGTCGTCACCCACCTGCAACCCGCTACTGGTTGGTAACTGTTATAATGGGAACAAACTTAAAGAGTGGCCCTCACTCAAATTAGACAACTATCTCCCCTATATGAAACTGTGGTCATATTTTCAGTTGCGCAGTTATCTGAATGGATTCAAGAACTCGCCTGACCTATTTAGACCACAAACGGTACTGGAATCTACCTGCCACGCGCGGGTCCCAGTGGACAGGGCCACCTCGGTGGCATACACGTGGCTGAAATGTTTAGACGGGGCAGGTCTGGACAGGCAGAGACGGAGCTGGTCGGAGGATCTGGGCCTAACCTTCACAGACAAGCAATGGCAAAATGCCTGCATATTGGCGCACAAGTGCTCCATCAGCACGCGGTTGCAGGAGACAAGCTATAAATTGTTATCCAGATGGTACAACACACCAGCGAGGCTCCATAAATGGAATCCCTCGAAGCCGGACATCTGCTGGAGGTAGGCTCGTTGTTCCACATTTGGTGGACATGCCCCTCGATTTCTACCTTCTGGACGGAGATTTGTGCTATAATCAAAAGGATCACAGAGACATCCCTGGAGTTGTCTGCTGCCTGTTGTTTGCTACACTTGTCCTCCGCCTCACTTTCTCGTTACAAAAATTCCCTAACTAAACACCTGCTAAATGCGGCTAAGTCTTTGATCCCCCTCCACTGGAACACCACCAGAGTGCCTTCCACTCAGGACTGGCTATGCAGGGTGGCGGAGGTGTGTGAGATGGAGGACACGTTGGCTCAGGACAGAGGAACAGCTGAGAAATTCCTTGACACCTGGCGACCATGGTTCGCTTACAGATTTTCACATGACTATGAGTCTATGATGACCTGATGACACACTTGAGATACTATTGGGTTTTCTGGCTCCGAGAGTTTATTATGGGCACCCACAGTTGTAACGGTTGTCGGCCGGACCATACATACACAGTGAATTTCAGTACGGTACCCCACCTTCCCCACTCCCCCTCTCTCTATCTTGTTGTTTTCCATTCCCTTCCTTCCTTCTTCTAAGACTTTTTTTTTTTCTTTCTGTGAAATCTGCTTTTAGGCTCCCTGACCAACCTCAGGAGGCACGCCTGTGAGCTGATACCTCAATGACACGAATATTTAGAGCTTCATCAATGCATGTGATATAACATTTATTTCCATTGTTATGTGGAATCCACAACTGCATAGGCACCCTTGTATTTGACTGTTTCCCTTGTTAACTTTTCGAGATTTGTATCTGCTTCTGTACCAAGCCTGACTTATACACAGTTGCATCTGTGGCGAGCCTTCATACATGCATGTCTTGTTTCTTGTTTCTTTTGACTTTTAATTAATAAAATCTTTGAATGTGAAAAAAAAAAAAAAAAAACAATCTGTGGCCAGTGGAAGACATTCTAATGTGCGGCTTAAAGAGCTTGTACCAGAGCTACAAATGTATAGAGATAAACAACAAGTTTGTGTAATACTCATAATTATATCATTATTCATTTTTTAAATGACCAAAATGGTAGTTAAGGTGGAAATCCATAGGAGGTATAGCTCAATTCCATGATAGAATACTAGATGAGGTAAAGTTCAATATCATTAGTTATTGTTATCGATATAGTTATCACGTAAATTAATATAATTCAATACAGTTATGCTTTACATGACCCACAGTATACAAATATAGCATATATATCTGCAGATTAAAATAGAAAATAGCTGTTCTAAAGGATTTTATTGTTCTGCCCATGGGTTAAAAAGCCAATTATATCTATGGAGGCACAGTCAACATACATTTTTATGGTCCAGGACATCCTGGTTGAAGTCATTAAATAAGTAATAGTAATAGTGAAACAGAAAAGGCATTTATTTTCCCACTTTTGTGACATCCATTCTTATCACTACCAGTGGATTTTGGATTACTTTATTTTTATAATGGTGTATATTGTGACAGGAAGTCAGGTAAATCTGTATGTGTGTGTGTTGTCACAGACAGGAGATACATTTCTGCCTTGTTTAGACAATACACCAATTACTATTAGGCGTCGGCTGCAGAGATGGCCAGGGAGGTTTAGTGCGTTGGAAGGCTTCAGCTGTTCAGAATGAAGCAATTCAAGCCTCTATAAAGACAGCCTAATGATGATGACTGATGGCTGCATCTTAAAGCTTTTTGAGTTAAGGAGCAGTCACAAAGACTACTGAAGAGTTGAGGTGCTTGTTGATATTTCTGTGTGATAAATATCAAAGAGACTTTTTTTTTTGTTTTCTGCTGTATGACCAGCAGTGTCTGCCCAGCAGTAGGCTGTGCCAGACTCCATAGGTAGGTTCCTGTGTTGGGAAGGTAGACGCCCCAAGTGGCAAGGGTTTATTTTATGATTTGTTTTGTTTATGCTGTTTTGATGCTTGCACTTGTATCCAGCAATATGGAAGAATAAACCATAGCCTTTGTTTTCAACCATCCTCAACTGCCTTTCTGTACAGTTCAGCGTGTAGTGAACCCATCCAGGGGGTCACATACACCCGCTACCGTGCTAATTCCTCACACATGGTGGAGAATGCGGGCAGTTAACCTAAACCCAAACATGGAGGAGATTCTGAAACAGCTGGCTATAGCAAATGCAAATCAACAGCAAGCAAATGCAAATCAACAGCAGACCAATGCAAGTTTGTAGCGGAGCCTTGCAGCTCAACAACAAGCTTACGCAGCTCAACAATGGGCGAACCAAGAGAGCATTGCAGGCTTGGAACAGAGACACCAGCAGCAAATGGAGGCCATTGTGAAACAGCTTCAGAGACAGCAGACCAAGGCTGGGAGTCAGGCCAGATGACTGCAGATGATGACCCTGAGATGTTTCTGACCACGTTTGAGAGAACAGAGGAAAAAGAGAGTTGGCCTAAAGAACAGTGGGCTGGACTAGTGCCCCCCCCCCTATTATCTGGGGAAGCCCAAAAGGCATATTTTGATTTAGAGTTTGCAGATGCAAAAAACTATGATCGGTTAAAAGAGGAAATATTGGCACATTTTGGTGTAACCCTGGATGTCCGTGTTCAGTGGGTCCATAATTGGAGTTATCAGCTGAGGTAACCACCTCGGTCGCAGATGTATGACTTCATCCATTTGGCTAGGAAATGGCTGCAGCCAGAAACTCTGTCCGGACCAAAAATTTTGGAGTGAGTAGTCATGGACAAATTTCTTAGGTCTCTTCCTAACGCCCTGCAGAAGTGGGTGAGCCATGGTGGTCTGGGAACTGCAGACAAACTAGTAGACCTGGTTGAAAGGTACCTAGCAACTAAGAATTTTTCCTCTTCACCCAGAGACGCACAGACTTTTCACCCCAAGACCAGACCATCCCCACCTGTAGGTAAGACTGCATCAAGGGATGGGGGTGGAGAGAAGGACCAAAGAGCAACTAGAGGTGTTATCGGGACTACTGTTAATGATTGGCGAGAGCGGCCTAGAAGACCCATCCCACAGGAGAGGACCAGAAGGTTGATTTGTTTCCGTTTCCGGGAAGAGGGACATGTAGCAGCCGTTTGCACAGCGGTTGATGAACCCATGCAGTGTGACTTTCTGACAGAGAGACGACAGTCCTTCTTTACAACCACATGCACTACAGTAAAGGGGAATAGGAAACTTTTATGTAGAATGTGCTTAGATGGTAAAGATGTTAATGTTGGATTCAGGTAGCCTGGTCACCTTAGTGAAAAGTGATCTAGTGGTGGAAAAAAAACTTACATCCTAGGAAAATGGCTATAGTTTGTGTACATGGGGACACTCTAGAATATCCAGTGACTACGGTTTCCTTTGAAACGTCCCTCGGTAACTTGTGTCACCAAGTGTTTTTAGTTCCCCAACTGCCACATGATGCCATTGTGGGAAGGGATTTCCCAAAGTTCTGAGAGCTGTGGGATTGCCCAGATTCCCCAGCAAGTGGTTCTTCTGAGCTTGAAACATCTACTCCAGTATCCTCTAGCTGTGAGGATTCTCCTAAGTTTTCTTTCTCAGTTTTAGCAGGGGAAACACCAGTCCCTAGGGAGGCTCTGCTACCTCAGAAGAGGAACAGCGGCCGATAGGGTTTGATGACCTTGAGGTGCACAGAGAAAATTTCATCACTGAGCAATTGAGGGACGCCTGTATTGACCACCTGGAAGGATTAGGGCTACAACAACTAGTACGTGGGCCCACACATGCTGATCTGTTGCCATGGACAGATCACCATGCAATTAAGTTCATTATCTCCGAAACACCTCTCTTGACAAAAACATCAAAACCAGTGACAGCACACTGGATTAGATGTCTAAAGAAGCTCCACTCGGAACTCTTCAAAACCACTTTAAGGGAAAAAATAAAAACAATTCAACCATATCAAACGACCGAAGAAACACTGGATGCCATAAACACAGCACTATTACAGTCAGCTGACTTAATAGCCCCGAAACATAAAACCTACATCTGAAAAAATACCTCCAGATGGTTCAACAACCAACTGGCTGTACTGAAGAAAGAGCGCAGAAGGGCGGAAGCCACCTGGAAAAGAAGCTTGTCAGAGGAGAACCTCTCCATCTACAAAGCAATAACAAGAAAATACCACAAAGAAATCTTCAAAGCCAAGAAAAATTATTTTTCCGAGGCTATCAACAGCGCCCTCAACCGCCTCCGCGAACTCTTCGCAAAACAATATCCCCCTCAACCCCCCCTAATTATTCACACAATACCCACAGTAATTCACCACTATCAGGTAAGTTCATGCTGAAACCCATCTCTATCCATGCCACAAAGAATATCATCGGTACTTTGCGTAAGGGCACAGCACCGAATGATATCATCCCCACTAAGCTGCTGAAGGAATGCGCCGACATCCTGGCACCTTCTATCACGCAGCTTATGAACCAGTCATTCACTGAAGGCATAGTGCCCTCCATGTTGAAAGAGGGCATAATCCAACCCATCTTGAAGAAACCCACACTAGACCCCAAGGACCCAGCACACCGCCGTCCCATAACAGGCCTAAACGCACTCTCAAAGGTAATGGAGAAAGTAGTGGTACAACAGCTGCAACAGCATCTAGATACCCACAACCTACTTGATCCATTTCAATCGGGTTTTCGTCCTGGACACGGGACGGAAACAGCATTGCTCAAAATATGGGACACCGCCCTCGAGGCCGCAGACGAAGGGGAATCTTGTCTTGTGGTTCTGTTGGACCTAAGCGCAGCTTTCGACACTGTAGACCACAAACTATTATTTACACGGCTAACTGAAGTAGCCAGAGTCGCATTTATCTTGGTTCTCCTCTTTTTTGGAAAACCGATCGCAAATAGTGAAGTTAGGACCTTTCACTTCTGAAAAACGCACAGTAACGTGCGGAGTCCCTCAAGGATCCCCTCTGTCGCTGGTGCTATTCAACATCTATCTTCGTCCTCTTTTTGAAATCATCAGCAGCCAAAAACTGCTTTATCACTCATATGCAGATGACACGCAACTATATTTCCGCATCTGCAATAGAAAGGATCACCACCTCAATCTAGAGACATGCCTCTCTTTGATAGAGAATTGGATGATAAAGAGTTACCTTAAACTCAACGGAGCGAAAACAGAACTGTTTCACGCCAAGCGTATGAATCAACCTGCAACAACGTGGACACCCCCACCCATTCTGGGCAAAATCATCACCCCTAGCGCCAAAGTCAAAATCCTCGGGGTCCTCTTCGACTCCTACATGACAATGGATGCACAAATAGGGTCAGTAGTCAGCGGATTTCACCATCTGCTGTGCCTATTACGCAGACCTACTCCTGTTCTTCCAAAATAAGACATTGCGGTCGTAGTGGGAGCAATTTTGAACACCAGACTGGACTACGCAAAAGCCCTTTACCTCGGACTCCCTAAGTACCAAATCGCTCATCTGCAAGTCGTTCAAAATACGGCCGCCAGACTTGTGACTGGGAAAAAGCCCTGGGAATCAATCTCACCTTCACTGAGATCCCTTCATTGGCTACCAGTAAAAGACAGAATTGCTTTTAAAGCACTCTGTCTAACGCATAGATGCATCCATGGGAATGCTCTCCATTATCAATGCGAAAAAATAAAAGCCCATAACCCCAATCGCGTTCTGCGATCCACCAATCAAAATCTCCTCCAGATACCGAAAGCCAGATACAAGTCCAAAGGAGATAGAAGATTCACGGTCCAAGGTCCCAGACTATGGAACGCTTTACCAACCAGCATTCGGTTGGAGGAAAACCTTAGCCTTCAGGAGAAAGATCAAGACTCATCTCTTTTGATATCAAAGGAGACAGGAACAACAAGCACCCAGAGGCGATTAAGTTTGCATGTGCCGCGCTATATAAGTTTTTCATTCATTCATTCAGGGACCCCACATTGCTAAGAGCCCGGGAGAATGTAGTGAAGATAGATGGGGAGTTAGTTAACCCCGATGAGAGGGTTGCCCTCCCTTACTTCATTATTGAAAGGGACCTGATATATCGAGTGTCACAGAGGATAGAGGACACCATTGAGCAACTGGTAGTGCCTAAACCGTACCGCAAGATGGTTTTGGAACTGGCCCATTGGCACATTCTTTGGGGACATTTGGGAGCAGAAAAAACCCGGGAGAGAATCACCCAGAGGTTTTATTGGCCTGGGATCACTAAGGAAGTGGAATTGTACTGCTCTTCCTGTCCAGTGTGTCAGATTACTGCACCCATGCCACATTTCCGCAGTCCGTTGGTACCCCTGCCCATTATCAAGGTCCCTTTTGAGAGGATCGCCATTGACTTGGTTGGCCCCTTACTGAAGTCCACTAGAGGGCACCAGCACATCTTGGTAATAATGGACTATGCCACCCGTTACCCAGAAGCGATTCCTCTCCGAAACACCTCTGCTAAAACCATTGCCAAAAAGTTATTTCAGGTTTTTAGCCGTTTGGGTCTTCCTAAGGAAGTTCTAACTGACCAGGGCACCCAGTTTATGTCTAGGGTGACCAGAGAACTTTGTAAACTCCTAAAAGTGACCCAATTACGTACATCAGTATATCACCTTAAAACAGACGGGTTAGTGGAAAGGTTTAATAAAACTTTAAAACAAATGTTGAGGAAGGTGGTGGATAAAGATGGAAAGAATTGGGATTATCTGCTCCCTTATCTGATGTTTTCCATAAGAGAGGTTCCCCAATCGTCCACAGTGTTCTCTCCGTTTGAGCTACTGTATGGGAGGCACCCCCGGGGCCTGCTGGACATTGCCATGGAAACGTGGGAAAGTGAGGTTTCCCCTCATCGATGCAAGATAGAATTGCCCAAGTGATGCCGATTGTGAAGGCACATTTAGCCCAAGCCCAGTTGGCTCAACAGAGAATTTACAATTGTGGGGCCCAGGTCAGTTCCGTTGCACCTGGTGATAGGGTGTTGGTCCCCACGGTCGAAAGTAAATTCCTAGCCAAATGGCAGGGTCCTTATGAAGTGTTGGAGAAAATTGGGGTGGTGAAAACCTGAGCAGATATATCACGTGAACTTGTTGAAACCATGGAAGGATAGAGAGTCCTTGGTCGCTGAGACTACCCAATTTTCTGCTCCATTTAACCTGGCTGTCCCTGAAGTTGGGATAGCAGAGACTCTGTCCAAAACTCAGCGACAGGAGGCTAAATAATTTGGGCTCCGTAATAGGGAGAAGTTTTCAGATTTGCCAGGTTGGGTCTCCGGGGTTGAACATGACATTATCACCACACCAGACCATCACCATCACCATCACCACACCAGGGGAGAAGGTCTAGTTGTAGCCTTATAGAATTCCAGAAGCCCGGTGAGAGGCAATTCACCAGGAAGTAAAAAAATGCTTGAGCTGGGGGTGATAGAAGAGTCAAATAGTGCCCAAACCAGATGGAATTGGGCGGTTTTGTAATGACTTTCACTGCCTGAATAAAATCACTAAGTTTGACACCTATCCTATGCCCCGCATAGATGAACTGATTAATCGCCTAGGCACGGCCCGGTACATGACGACTTTAGATCTGACCAAGGGTTATTGGAAAATTCCTCTCTCGGAGTCAGCCAGGGAAAAAACAGCCTTTGTAACTCCAGACGAATCTTTCCAATATCGGAGGGTGCCTTTTGGGTTACAGAATGCTCCCGCCACATTTCAATGCACCATGGATAAGACCCTTCAGCCTCATTGAGCCTATGTTGCTGCATACCTCAATGACATTGTCATCCACAGTGAGGATTGGGAATCACACTTGCCAAAATTTCAGGCTGTGTTGACTTCCATCTGGAAAGCCAGGTTTACAGCCAATCCAAAAAAATGTACCCTTGGGCTAGAAGAGGCGAAGTATCTAGGGTATACCATTGGGAGAGGTCTAATCAAGCCCCAAATAAACAAAGTTGAGGCTATTCAGGATTGACCACGTACCACTAACAAGAAACAGGTTCGTGCATTTTTAGGAATCGCGGGATATTATTTCCGTTTTATCCCCCATTTTGCCTCACAGGCTGCTCCCCTGACCAATTTGACCAAAGAGTCTGTCATGACCAAATGGACTCCCGAAGCAGAAGCAGCTTTTCAGGCTTTAAAACAGGCCTTATGTAGTCAGCCAGTTTTAAAATCGCCTGATTTTTCACGGGACTTTGTGGTTCAGACAGATGCGTCAAATGTGGGGTTAGGAGCTGTACTGTCCAAGGTTATCAACGGGGAGGAACACCCTGTTATGTACCTTAGCCGAAAGTTAAAGGCCCATGAAGAGATTTATGCCACCATTGAGAAACAGTGTTTGGCAGTGAAATGGGCCTTGAATTCTCTCCAGTACTACCTCGTGGGTAGACAGTTTGAACTGGTGACAGATCATGCCCCATTGAGAAAAAATAGGTGGTTCCTGGCCCTTCAGGAATTTAGTTTTGTCGTAACGCATCGTCCCAGTGTTAAAATGGGGAATGCAGATGGTTTGTCCCGAGTGCATGTGTGCCTGGCAAACTGTGTCCCAACCCTAGGGTTAAAACAAGAGGGGGGTATGTGACAGGAAGTTAGGTAAATCTGTGTGTGGTGTCACAGACGGGAGATACATTTCTGCCTTGTTTAGACAATACACCAATTACTATTAGGCGTCCGCTGCAGAGATGGCCAGAGTGGTTTAGGGCGTTGGAAGGCTTCAGCTGTTCAGAATGAAGCAATTAAAGTCTCTATAAAGACAGCCTAAGGATGACGACTGATGGCTTCATCCTAAGGCTGTTTGAGTTAAGGAGCAGTCACAAAGACTACTGAAGAGGCGAGGAGCTTGCTGATATTTCTGTGTGATAATTATCAAAGAGACTTTTTTTGTTTTCTGCTGTATGACCAGCAGTGTCTGCCCAGCAGTAGGCTGTGTCAGACTCCATAGGTAGGTTCCTGTGTTGGGAAGGTAGATGCCCCAAGTGGCAATTGTTTATTTTATGTTTTGTTTTGTTAATGCTGTTTTGATGATTGCACTTGTATCCAGCAATATGGAAAAATAAACCTTTGTTTTCAACCATCCTCAACTGCCTTTCTGTACAGTTCAGCGTGTAGTGAACCCATCCAGGGGGTCACACACACACCCGCTACCGAGCTAATTCCTCACAATATTTATTAGAATTTTTCAAGAATTTTGTATGAAGAGAAACAGGAAATGAAAATATATGGTAGAATAACATGAATATATCACAATACGTAACATGAAATTACAGTATTTCTGTAAATAAATTCTGTAAGTACATTTGTGAAAACAAGACAACAGTGTAAGTAGTATAAAGGTGGTTACCCAAAGAAAAGGCATTGAAAGGAAAAAATTACCACATAAAACCTGTTACATCACATTAGGTTGGCCAATGCAAAATATCTCAGTACAATGACTAGAAGAAGGATTTAAGTCACAGGAGTGAGGACTTAGATGACTAAATATTACCTAGGGCAGAAAAAATTGAGATAATGCTTCCAGATTAAACTAGGGATTATCCCATAATCCCCAAATTTTCGAAAAACGGGGGAAAGAACCACGCACCACTGCTGTAAGATGTTCCATTCTGCAGATATGGGCTATAGCCTGTAGCAGTTGAGAGATTATGGTGGGAGAAGACAATAACCATCCTAGGGGTATGACCCGTTTAGCTGCTATTAAATAAAATAAAAACAACCAGTTTCTTGACTTGTTTGGAGATGCCTGGGATAGGAAGACCGAGAAGAAAATGGACTGGGTCCAGGGATAAACATGTCCCTAGAAGGCTTAGTAAAAGAGACTGAATAGAAGAACAAAAAGGTTGGATAAAAGAACAATCCCAAAAGATGTGATAATGTGAATCCACATCACCCTGGTACCTCCAGCACGGCCAAGAAATGTTGGGATCATATCTATGGAATATTTAGGGAGTTCTATACCAAAAAAGTAATACTTCATAGTTTTTATAGTATAGTATTTACTCTCTCTGCTCCACGTACCTTGTGGCCCTAGAATTTGAATCCCAAATTGTTTGCCATTGTGGGAAAGAAATGGGTTGATGAAGAATTTGAGACCATTTTTGCAAATAAAGGTAAAATTCACTGCATCATGAAGGATTTTATAGATAGACAATTTTAGTTGAGTTTAATACGGGCTTTGAGCACATAAGAGTTAAAAGGTTGTACTTATCTAGGGCTAAAGATGAAGATTTAGAGGCAAAATAGTGTCTAAATTGGAGGTAAGAATATAAGAGTTGTTTGGGGACCTGATATTCGTGTTTGAGCACTGTGAAGGAGTAAAATCTAAGGTAAAGGGATATATCATGTTTTAAAGATGGATAATACCAGCTTGCGACCAATGAAATGTTCTACTGTAGGAGAGACTATCAGGAATATCCGTGTTGAATAACACATTTAGTAGAAGTGGGAGAGAATCGTTGTAGACACTTGTTCCAAATAGAAAGGGTGAACAATATCGGATTTAGGCATACAATTAACTTCCCTAAAAAGATGGGGAATCATTGGCTTGGTAAAGGGTAGGATATCAGGGGGTGAGGTGAATCCAAAGATATTTGAGGGACTGGGAACACTGGTGATATGAAAAATTCTGTTGCAAGTTGGTGAGGGTAGAGGAAGGGATAAAAAAAAAAAAGTATCGCTATAGGGACAGCGATTGGGCGGACTTTATAGGCAAGACGGGAACAACAAATATTACAAAATAATACAATAGATATAAAAAAGACCATATAAGATATATGATTGTATGGAAAAAATATCCTCTGTGCGCCATCAACGCGTTTAGCTTTATGGCTTCCTCAGAACGAGGCAGGAGAATTTTAGCAGTAGGACATTAAATATTTAATTTATCAGAATGGTTGTCAGGCTTCCAAAAACATTGCAGATCACTTTTAATCATAGATATGGCAGCAGTTGCTGAGTAAATGTATACATAGTTTCAAAGGAGCTTTGAGTGCCGAACAAAAAATGGGGAAAAAAGAGGCTTAGTATATGGAAGGCCAACGTCGAGCGCCTCTATGAATGGGCCTGTAAATCCGTATCTAGAAAGGGTGGCGAACATAAAAGGCCAGCTAAGCCTATCAATCGCTGGGCTTTTGTTAAGCAGGTCAATGAGGTCAATAGTACGTCTTGTGTTGTCCCCAGCACGTCTGGTCAGTACAAATCCCACTTGGTCCTTTTGTATGAGTCTAGGGAGTATTTGGGTTAGTCTATTAGCCAGAATATTAGTAAAAATTTTATAGCCTGAGATGAATAGCGCTATAGGACGATAATTATCAGGAAGGGAAGGGTTTTTCCCAGGTTTTGGGATAACAGATATGAGGGTACTGAGGGTGTGCGACAGTTCCTTTATATTAAGGAGGCAAATAGATCAAGTAAGTAAGGGCTAAGAGGCGGGAGACATGTCTAATAATAGGAGCAAGGAAGACCGTCTGGCCCTGGGGATTTGTGAGATGGTACGTTTTTGACAACCTCTGCTAGCTCTTTAGATGTGACAGTGGCATTTATTGAGGTGAGCTGAAGAGAGCTTTGGTAAGGGAAACAAAGCAAAGAAGGCATCAAACTGATCCTGTGAAAAATGACATTTGGGATCTGAGTTTAAACAATTATACAAATCCATACATGGGAGATCCATTAGATTGCATAAGAACATCTGGAATGGAGGGATTACTTTTATGAGCAGGGCTGGAGGCTATTAGATGCCTAGGTATTTGGGCCATTCGAAATGTTAGTTTAGGTCTGGTTGGAAGATTTTTGTTCAGTTGTGGATCTAGCATAAGGAAACGCAAAAGCTTATTTAATATTGAACCAATTGTTTTATGACAAATACTGTATACCAGGTTGTGAAAATTGGTGTATAATTCAGAGTTCTTGCTTGTTGAGGAAAGTTTTAAGCAGTCAACTTTGTCAAGTTCAGTTATGTACTATCAACGGAATCTTGCAAGTATTTCTTTGCATAAAACAATCATTGAATATTTTTGCTTGCTCTGCATAATCTAAAGTACATCTAAAGTGCTTTTTGTTCTTTTGAATTGTCCAAACAATATATTTCTTACCCAAGTTTTGTGATGGCAACTACCAAATTCTAGGTAACATCTACCATATTCTGGGTAATAATCTCATAGCAGTGTGTGTTGCTTGTGAAGGTTAACCACAAGGATTTGATATTAATGTACTGGACAAAGCTATTGATTTCTGTTGTGTCCCCATTCCAAATAAAGATGAGATCATCTACATAAGGTCGGTAACATTTTATAGGATTATAAAATTTGATTTCATATTGGAACTTTATTTATTTGATATATGAAATATTTTATGAATTATTGAGCATTGATCATTTAGTTTGATATATGCAGTTAGGATGGCTATTTTATATCACTATGCTTGATTCCATTGTTTTAATCTGAAGATATACTATATCTTGTGAATATATAAGGCTATAATTTCATACTGTTGGTCACGTAAAGCATAACTGAATGATTTTCATTTACATGATAACATCTAATAATATTAAACTCTACCTCATGTTGTATTATGTTAAGATTAAGCTATACCTCCTATAGATTTTCACATTAATTAACTACCATTTTTATCATTTAAATATAAAATAATTATACAGTTACTCTTTTGCATAGTATTATAATACTATAAATTAGTGTTACCACTAGATTTGAAGATGATCCTGAAATGTCTGCAAAAAATTTCAGGGACAGTGCCAGTCTAGATCGAAGGCAGAGACATAGTCAGTGAACAAGTAAAGGGTCGGTTCGGGCAGAAGAAAAATTTGTTTAAAAAAAAAGGAAAAGTGGCAATATACAAAGGATCATATACAGACAATGGCAGTTAGTCAGACACTTAGAAAACAAGTATAATAAGCCTTGGTCACACAGTCAGTACAGTTCAAGTGCCTTGGGAAGAAAAAATCACCCAAGGGGACAATGGTCTCGGTAGATAACCAATTGTATTGACCCACTTTAATGCTGGCAAAACAGATTTAGTGGCAATCTATTGCATTATAGTGGCAGTAGAGAGATTGTTACAGACAATGCCTTCAGGTGGATTTAGCCAGTGAAGTGGTGGAAAAGAGATTGGAGAAAAACTGCTATCTAGGACAATGTTTCTGACCCTTTTTTCAGTCAAGGCACCCTGTAAAATTCTGCACAATCTTAAGGCACTCATTCTAAAATGTAAAAAAAAAAAAAAAACGAAACTACTAATTGTACATAATGCAACAGCATCTACACATGTAGGAAACCCAATGTTAGAGGTGATTTATTCTTTGACAGCAAATACATCTTTGCACAGGGGTACTGATTAGAATAAAAAAAAAAACACACACAAATCAATCTCCTGTGCTGTGTAGTGTGTCTCTACATGACCATAAGCTCTCTGCTTTGATGCCTATTGGTGGATAATTGCACTTACTTGTCACTGCCCTTCACAGACCGGGGAATCCAAAACTCTGGAACATGAAAAGAAATAGAAGGCGCATGGAACTAGCGCATTAACCATTAACTCAGTACACCGAAAATAAGCAGGCAGGATAGACCTGCCTGCTAGGCTCTGAGAAAGAGGAATTTCTCAAAATGGGTTAGTCGGTCTGCGCCTCCACAGAGGTAGCTCCATGCGATGTGGACAGTTGTATTGACTCATGTGGAGGACCATTATGATATGTTTTTACCAAGTCTATGTTTGTGAGTATGATACTTATCTTCGTATTTAAAGAAATACCTGTTTTTTGAGAATAATGCGCTAGGTCCATGCGCCTTCTGTTTCTTTTCATGTACTGACTAGTATTCAAATGTTTCTCTTCTCCCCTAGTTTCTCTCCATCACTCTGCTAATTTGATACCACTGTTGACAGAGAGGGACAGGGGAGGGGCAAATAAGAATGCAGTGCAGGTGCCCTACATTCTCATATCAACCGATGACATCATTGGTTGTTAGGACACCTGCAGCTAGATGGTTGTAATGGTGCACAATAAAAACCTGTGAGTCTGTGGCTTTATGTAGCTGAAAGGCAGGCTTGATCCACTCGCCGACTTGTATACAATTTTTGGGCAATTTTAAGGCATTTTGTCAAGGCACCCCTAAAGAAACCTAAAGGCACCTGGGTTGAAAAAGGCTGATCTAGGGTTTTGCTGTAGACACAGAACAAGGGAGAGAAACGCAAGGACATGTGCATGTGACTTACTTTAGACAAACACAGTCCAAGATAGAAACAAAATAAATTATGTTGGTTTATGGGAGACAAAACATCTGAGAAAGTGGTGGCCTGGCTGTGCAGCAGTGGGGAACCCTATCATAAGCAACCCCTACAGGGGGTGATTCTACACAGTCAAACACATTTAGTGGACAATCCGCAGTAGTCACATTAGACAACATATGCCGCACCTCGGCAGCCATATTCCTAATTCACCCTGGGGCTCTTTGTAGTCACTTCCTCCTTAGGTACACCTTTCCCAGGACCCTCGAGGTAAGCAGCCTCACACAGGAAATGCTTTGCCTGGACTGAAAGGCATTTTGCAATCTTCCCTAGCCCCCACCTCCATAAGGGGCAGAAAAACTACAGCCGGCTCTTCCTGAGTTCAGGTCTATATCTGCCCTATCCAGGGCCTACACATGCTGGTTTCATCCACATAGGTGCGGGGTGTTTAGCTCCCATGCCCCAATTGCAGTAAGGCTCCACCTAACCTGGTTAACCTGGTAACCAGATTTTTTAAATCCGGGGACATATTTTTTTTTTACTAGTAATGGCAGCAATCAGCTTTCGTCCGCCTCACAGCCTGTCGAGTCTTACTCTCCGGGCCCCAGCTACTACTGGGTGGGGAGTGGAGGAAGATCATTCTGCCAGGGAAGGCAAGGAGACTCGAGCCAAGGCAGAAGATCATGGGAGCGGAGCTGAATGGGCATGCACCCGAGTCTGAAGAAATATTCCATCCGCTCCAACCAGCACATGATCATCAGAAAGGGGCACAGATAATGGAAAAAAATACACCCCCCTAAGCTAGTAGGAGCCGCGGAGTGGGGGTGTGCAATTCAGATTATTATTTTTTTTTTTATTATGCACTGACTGTCTTTGAAATTGCCCCAGACCCTGTTCAAATCCAATCTAGGGACAAAACCAGGGACAGACTTGGTCCAGGGACAGTGTCCTAAATCCAGGGACAAAACCAGGGACAGACTTGGTCCAGGGACAGTGTCCTCAATCCAGGGACTGTCCCCGGAAACCGGGGGTATGTCTGGTCACCCTATTATATATTGACTCTGACTGACCCATAACATTACTACAGTTAGGCTCTAGCTAAACAGAACCATCTAGTGGCCAGCCAGCTAATTGCACCTGTCTACTCACATTTAAAATGCTCTTTAGCAGACATGCAGGGGTGTCGTTAATTCTTAATGGCACGGTGGCACCCTCACACATCAAAACCACATGGTGCTGCAGAACTCTGCAGTTCCATGTTGCTGTCCTGCGGGTGCATTTTGGAAAAAGGTTCAGATACCTTTTCTCTACTTTTCCCTCAAATACAAAAGCCATTCAAATGCATGGGCAGCTCTGCCCATACAAACATGGAATACAGGACCTGCAATAGCTTGAACCTAGTATAAGGAAGCAATCCTCATGCACACTGCTACATGTAAGTCTGCTACTTAAACTGCCCTGTTATTGAACTGTAAAAGTGCATTATATATGTTACATACACTTGGGGACTATCATTGCACTGCTGTACTGTTTAATATCCATTACATAAATTCTTAGAAGAAATTGTCTTGCTTGGTGCCTTTAAAATTATCGCCACACAGTTGCTCCGTCTATACATGGAAAATAATTATTCTGTAGTCCAAGTTAAGAACTAGAAGACCTAACTAGTCTCCTTGACAGAACACAGGAAGGGTGCACAACACACAAGACAGCTTCTGATATTTCTGACTTGATCAACAGGTATTTTTTGCACTTAATAAATGGATGTAGTAAAATATTTTCATTGGTCAAAGGATAGCAAATAAGAGAGATTTACTGAACGTTACTTGAAATGCTTTGGAGAAAAAAAAAACAGTAACTACCTACCTGTCTTGGGTAACATACTACTTGAGGTCCTTGCAGAAAATGCACAGGAGGTCTCTGCAGAAAACGTGCCTGTTTAGGTGAAGAGAGATGTACAAAGGTCATTATGTGAACAGCGCAAGGCACACAGTTTTTTCAGTTATATGTAAACTGTAAATCAGAAGTTTAGGAGGATATAAACTACTTCTCACACAGTTAGAATAGTCCGGCTGAGAGGGAGCACTATTATCCCGGGTGGTCATGATATGACGTTCTTCCTCTCATGCACCTCGGGCCGTGCAGTGGTGTGATCTGATCATTGTACTGGGCCAGTACTGGTACCCTATTATTGCTGTGACCAATCACAGTGATCATATGTCAGTTGTACACAATGACTTTCATTCATAGCCATTCATTGTGTACCACTGTAATCTCTGTGAATGCAGTGGTAGAAGGTACAGCAATTATAGGGTTACATTAGGCAATGAAGCGACAATATTTTGCGTCCCCACGGCATGTCAAACTCTTCTGAAAAGTGATGGGAGTATTGATAGCTTTTTAGAGGAGCAGGAGTGCCTGCCACGCTAGTGAACAAGCCCTAAGAGCAAGAGGTTAAAATACCATTTAGCTCTAGGTTGGTAAAGGATAATTACACTTTCATGGGGAAAAAAATAGCATATACAATTGCAACACAAGTCATATTATAATTGAATGAGTGTGTGAGGCTCTTGCGCCACCAAATAAATGAAGTGAAAAATGAATGTGAATGCTGCTTAATCTAAATTGTGATGTAAATAATCAAAAAAATAGTGATGTGGTGGAGGGGTGATGAGCGCATATACATTCAACACTGAAAATCAAAAAACATGTAATAAATATATATAATTATATATATATATATAATATAAATAATAGATAGTCCCATCCGTGGTATTGCAGCTGGTTCTGTGAAGTAGGTGATTTTCTTGAAAAAAACTTACATCAAAGTAAAAACAGACGAACGAACGATTTTACTTTGATGTAAGTTTCTATTTTAATATGAAACGTGTATTTATATACTTCACTATGGCACCATCTCTTTGTATTTGAGCACCACTGGAAGACCTCCCTTCAAGTACCCTGAAACATTGGATCCCAACCAGGACCACTACACCATCCCACAGAAAGGATATAGGGACATCTACTGGAGACCCACCAGAGTGCTACACATCTTTAAGGCTTTTTCTTGCCTTATAAGGCTTCATTTCCACTGGCATTTTTACAGTCACTTTTCTGAGTGTTTTTTACAGCTTAAAAACGCCTGTCCATGTTTACTTTAGAAAAAAAAAAATGTTTTGACCTGGAGCTTTAAAAACGCCGCGGTCGAGTTTTTGAGCGTTTTTGAGGGTTTTCGCGAGTTTTTGCGTGTTCTTGCGCGTTTTTGAGCGTTTTTTAATGCCTGTCGTTTTTACAGCTCTATTGCTGGAGCTTCAGAACGCCCTGGTCCCGCGTTTTTTTTGCAGCTTAGCCATCTACAGCTCAAAAACGTCATGGTGGGCATGAGGCCATAGACTAACATGGACAGGCGTTTTTAACCACTTGACCACTGGGCACTTAAACCCCCTTAATAACCAGACCAATTTTCAGCTTTCGGTGCTCTCACAGTTTGAATGGCAATAACTCGGTCATACAACACTCTAACCAAATGAAATTTTTGTCCTTTTTTTCCCACAAATAGAGCTTTCTTTTGGTGGTATTTGATCACCTCTGCGGTTTTTATTTTTTTCGCTATAAATGAAAAAAGAACGTAAATTTTGTAAAAAAATGAATTTTTCTTCATTTCTATTATAAAACTTTGCAAAAAAGTAATTTTTCTTCATAAATTTGGCCTAAAATGTATACTGCTACATATCTTTGGTAACAAAAAAAAAAAATGGATAATATTTAGTCTGGGTGAAAGTTATAGGGTCTACAAGCTATGGTACCAATTACTGAAAATTGATCAATTTGATCACATCTGATGTACTGACAGCCTCTCTCATTTCTTGAGACCCTAACTTGCCAGAAAAGTACAAATACCCCCCAAATGACCTCTTTTTAAAAGAAGACATTCCAAGGTATTTAGAAAGAGGCATCGTGAGTTTTTTGAAGTTGTCATTTTTTCCCCACAATTCTTTGCAAAATCAAGATTTTTTTATTTTAATTTTTTTTCCACAAAATGTTCATATTATTAGGTTATTTCTCACACACAGCATATGCATACCACAAATTACACCCCAAAACACATTCTGCTATTCCTCCCGAGTATGGCGATACCCCATGTGTGAGACTTTTACACAGTGTGGCCACATACAGAGGCCCAACATGCAGGGAGCGCCATCAGGCGTTCTGGAACACCCAGACCAATTCTGACATTTCTCTCCTACATGGAAAAATCATCATTTATTTGCTAGAAAATTACATAGAACCCCAAAACATTATATATGCTTTTTTAGCAAAGACCCTAGAGAATACAATGGCGGCCGTTACAACTTTTTATCTCGCATTGTATTTGCACAGCAATTTTTCGAACGCGTTTTTTTTTGGGAAACAAAACAGTTTTGTGCTTAAAAAAAAAAAACAGTAAAGTTAGCCCAATGTTTTTTCATAATATGAAAGATGAAGTTACGCCGAGTAAATAGATACCCAACATGTCACCCTTCAATATTGCACACGCTTGTGGATTGGCGCCAAACTACGCAACTTAAAAATCCCCATAGGCGACGCTTTAAATGTTTTTCTTGGTTACATCTTTTTAGTTGGAGAGGAGGTCTAGGGCCAAAATTATTGCTCTCGCTCTAACGTTCGCAGCGATACCTCACATGTGTGGTTTGAACACCGTTTTCATATGTGGGCGGGACTTACGTGTGCGGTCGCGTCTGTATACGAGCACACGGGTACAGGGGCGCTGTAATTTTTTTTTTTTTTTTTTATTGTTCATTTTACTTTATTTATTTTAGTTTGACACCTTTTTCCCCAAAAATAAATGTTTTGGTTACTTTTATTCCTATTACAAGGAATGTAAACATCCCTTGTAATAGGAATATAGCATGACAGGTCCTCTTTACAGTAAGATATGGGGTCAATAAGACCCCACATCTCCCCTCTAGGCTGGGAAGCCTGAAAAAAAAACGATTGCAGAGTATTGCGCAGGGAGTATTGCGCAGGGAGTATTGCGCGGGGAGTATTGCGCGGGGAGTATTGCGCGGGGAGTATTGCGCGGAGAGTATTGCGCGGGGAGTATTGCGCAGGGAGTATTGCGCAGGGAGTATTGCGCGGGGAGTATTGCGCGGGGGTACTGCAGAGTATTGTTCGGGGGTATTGAAGAGTATTGTGCAGGAGTATTGTGCGGGAGTATTGTGCGGAAGTATTGCAGATTATTGCAGAGTACTGCGGAGTATTGGGGGGTACTGCAGAGTATTGGGGGGTACTGCGGAGTATTGCGGGGTATTGCGGGGTATGCAGAGTATTGCGGGGTATGCAGAGTATTGAGGGGTATGCAGAGTATTGCGGGGTACTGCGGAGTATTGTGGGGTACTGCGGAGTACTGCGGGGTATTGCGGGGTACTGCGGGGTATTGCGGGGTACTGCGGGGTATTGCAGGGTACTGCGGGGTACTGCGGGGTATTGCGGAGTACTGCGGTGTATTGCGGAGTACTGCGGGGTATTGCGGAGTATTGAGGGGTATTGCAGAGTATTGCGGGGTATGCAGAGTATTGGGGGGTACTGCGGAGTATTGGGGGGTATGCAGAGTATTGGGGGGTATGCAGAGTATTGGGGGGTATGCAGAGTATTGTGGGGGGTATGCAGAGTTTTGCGCAGGGAAGGAAGGAGTTAATGCAGGGATGGCTGAGCAGGGATGGATGGATCTGTGACTGCAATAGTCACAGATCCATCCCACACTGCTGCAGCCATCCGCGCTCTCCTCTCACGCTGTACCGATCGGTACAGCGAGAGGAGGGAAGAACCGGCATCAGCAAGTGACGCGGTTTGTTTACATGTGATCGCGCCGTCATTGGACGGCGCGATCACGTGGTAAGGAGCCGCCACCATTGGCTCCTTACCGAGATCACTGACGCTGCGGGTCCCGTGGACCCGCCGAGCGCCGTGACCGCGTGTGCGCGCCCGCTCGGGCGCGTGGATCTGACGCACGTCAGATTTGTTTACACACGTGGTCGCGCCGTCATTGGACGGCGCGATCATGTGGTAAGGAGCCGCCGCCATTGGCTCCTTACCGCGATCATCGGTGCTGCGGGTCCCGTGGACCCGGTGAGCACCGGTGATCGCGTGTGCGCGCCCGTTGGGCGCGCACACCTGACTCTAACGGAGGACGTCCATGGACGTCCTGTTAGAGTACAGGAACCGCCCTATATACGTATTTCGTCTATAGGGCGGTGATTAAGTGGTTAAGCTGCAAAAAACGCCCAGAAAAGTGACTGTAAAAACGCCAGTGGAAATGAGCCCTAAAGGTAAGCGCAATGTGAGCTCATTTTTTTCAAGAACATCACCTACTTCACAGAACCAGCTGCAATACAACGGATGGGACTATCTATTATTTATATTATATATATATATATATATATATATATATATATATATATATATATATATATATATATATATATATATATATACATATATATATATTTATTTATTTATTTATTACATGCATTTTCACTTTTTGCACGGATCGTACTTTGTTTTGACAGATTTTCAGTGTTGAATGTATATGCGCTCATCACCCCTCCACCATATTATAATTGAATGTTATTAAAAATGACCTTTCCTTTTTAATCTGCAGCCCAGGTTCACACTGCTGCGGGTTAGAAATTTCAAACCGTCAATGCAGTCCGACTTCAGGTGGGATTTGACAGACATCTGTGCAATCTAAGTCACCAAAAGTAGTACAGGACCTGCTTTTTGAAATCGTACATGCAATTTGACCTGTTAAATCACATGCCAAATTGGCCCAATGTGAACGAGAGCTAAAGGTATGGCACTGTTTTGGGCACTGGCAGGCGTTTATTATGAGGCACAGGCTGGCAGGTGATGGGCACGTATTGGCATCTGATGGGGCTGCACTGACAATGTGCTGATTATCAGTGAAGACCCCCCTTCTGACAGGGAAAGCCGTCGATCGGGTCTCCCTGTCAGCGCAAACCGAGGAAAGACATTTACTGGCACTTTCTGGTTCACGCGATGATCAGTTGTGATTGGCTCCATACCACGATTGGGTGTGCGCCGGATTGTTATCCTGATCACGTCATATGATGTCCGATCAGGATAACTAAACCACTTTACCACCGTCATATTGCTAGTGGTTAATTGAACAAGCTGAAGTTAGAAGCTGATTGGCTACCATGCACAGCTGCACCAGATTTTGCACTCTCCAGTTTGAGTAAATAAACCCCAATGTGTCTAGCTCTAGCAGACTACAGAACATGTGATACATGGAGGCTAAAGCATGAAAAAGAAGGGTGGGACTAACTACATAAAGCATCCAGTAGCTATGGAGTGAGGTAGGGACAAACTTATTAAAGACAAACAGACAATGCATGTGTAACATGACAGTAACCTTTAAAGGGTTGTTTACTGTTCATGCTAGTATTCAACACCAGCCAACATTGGCATTTTAGAGCTGGTTCTGGAGGGGAGGTTTGGTAAGGTGAGTATCAGTGGGTCAGGACAATGGGCAAGTTGACAGTGTCAGTGTCAAACAAGATTAAGTTTCTATCTTGTAATTATGCATAGCGTGTGTATGTGCTGATTTGTTGTTTTTTTTTTTTTTTTTTTACAAGACAGATTCATTTAAAAAAAAAAGCATGCTATGTTACAGCATGCTTGCCTCCTTGTGAATAGGATACACATTACTTTTTAAAATGCTGACAAAATAATGCATAATTTCGCAAATATATTTAAAGCACATAAAAGAATGTGGAGTGTATAACAAAAGTCATCAGTATATATGACTCAATATACCGTGTTTTAAATGACCATGACAAAAAAATAAAAATAATATAGGGATGTCTACACTAAGCCATGCACTATAATAGACGCAACTGAAAAAATAATTGAAGGGCAAAAGAAAAAGCAAAGCTTCCCAAATGTCCAGAATATTTAAAGAAAATGATAGCCACCAAAAAAAATGTCCCACTTTATTCCTTGCAATGGCCAAGACATCCTGCATAAGAAAGACATCCTTAAATATTTGTGCCCATATGTCTGATACAAATTAACAGCACATAGAAGCTGAGAATTTGTCCTTATTTCAAATGTACTCAGAAGAAGGGGCTACACAGTAACAATCCTTTTTAGAGGTACAGGAGACCCCACCCAAAAAAAAAAAAACACTTCAGAAAATTGTTTTACTGCTCTAAAAAAATAATGTGTTTTTTCTACGCAGCCATTTGTATATATCAATACAGACGGCTTTTAAACCATCTAATTACTTGTTTTTAATTATGCTAATTAGCCTTTTGTGCTTTATAAATGTTCATAATGTTGTCCAATTTGTGTGCATTTTGCTTTGCATACTGAACTAGAAAAGGTACAATTTCTGGGGAAATTGTGTGACGTGTTCTTGCCTTCACCAGTACTCCTGACTGGAGATGGTGCCCCTGGAGATGTAAATGTGATCCAACAATGTGTCTATCCATTGCTCCATTAAAAACTGCTCCATCAAAAACTATCCCATCAAAACTGCACCATCCTATTTGCCCCTTCAAAAACTGGTTGCTATGGACTGGTTGCTATGGACAGTTGCTATGGTCTGGTTGCTTTAGACAGTTGCTATGGAGTGGTTTCTATGGAGTGGTTGCTATGGTCTGGTTGCTATGGACATTTGCTATATTCTGGTTGCTATGGACTGCTTGCTATGGACTGGTTGCTATGGTCTGGTTGCTATATTCTGTTTTCTATGGACTGGTTGCTATGGACAGTTTCTATGGACTGGTTGCTATGGACAGTTGCTATATTCTGGTTGCTATGGTCTGGTTGCTATGGACGGTTGCTATGGACTGGTTGCTATGGACTGGTTGCTATGGACTGGTTGCTATGGAGGGTTGCTATTAACTAGTTGCTATGAACTGGTTGCTATGGAGTGGTTGCTATGGACTGGTTGCTATGGAGTGGTTGCTATGTTTTTTGCTATGGTCTGGTTGCTATGGAGTGGTTGCTATGGACTGGTTGCTATGGATGGTTTCTATGGACTGGATGCTATATGCAGAGTATGCAGAAGTTATGCAGAGCCAAATACAGGCATACCCCGCTTTTAAGTACACACTAGGGTTTATTTACTAATGCTGGAAATCGCAATATCAGGCTCACTTCTGCAGAAAAAACAATAAGCTTCTAACCCCAGATTGTTCAGTTAAGCCTGGTAATAAAACCTGGAAGCTCATTGGTTTGTGTGCAGAAGTGAGCCTTATATTGCGCTTTCCAGCTTTAGTAAATAAACCCCATTGTGTACTTAAAAGTGGGATATGCCTGAAAAACAGCCATATCACCTCACAGCTGTGTGGGAGGAGCTACAGAAAGCACCTTAGCTGTTTGTGAGGAGACATCGTCTCCTAGGAAACCAATGTAAACACATCCAAACAGCCACTCTAAACAGGCAGTCAGATTCTGGCTTGTTTTTTACTGTGCTTCTTCAAATGATTGTATTTTAAAAACTATAAATCGCACAGTGAATATCTTTATATTTTACGAATCACAAGACCCAGACCTTCAACCTGATGTATAGTATGTCTCTGAAATATTAAAATTGAAGGCACAGTCGCAGTTTACAAATTGCCTTGCAATATTCCATTTTCAATTTTTATTCCTCCATTGACTTTCATTGAAATGATGGATGGCGTGTGTTGCAAACAAATGTCTGTATCTTGAAAACCATTTGACCGATCGCTTAGCCGTCGACACGTGTAGTGTTAGCAGGGACAGCTGAACATTTTGATATAAGATTTGTGTAGGTCGGCCTGAAAATGAGGGAGTGGTCGCAGTTTACAAATCATGTAATTTTTCAGTTTTTGCCATTTTGTGCTCTAGCTCTCACCATTCATTCCTATGGGAAAATTTCGCCGCAAATATGACGATATTTCGCGAACGATTTGGCGAAACGTTCCACAAAGTAATAGCCCACTATTCGGGAACAAGCCGCTCGATTTGATATATTACTCGTCTATGTAGCGTAAAAACTGTGGGAGGAGTTAGGGTGGCAAATTTGGCTATAATAAGAATAATAATAATATATATGTGAGAGAATAGTAAGTGCTCTTGCTATGCAAGACCACTTAATTAACTTTACTATATTAATAACATATGGTATGCCTTTTTTTGCCTAAAGAAAGTACCAAGATTTAGCCAAGCAGATTCCATATGTCACTTAGTTCAGCATAACTTGATAGATAGATAGATAGATAGATAGATAGATAGATAGATAGATAGATAGATAGATAGATAGATAGATAGATAGATAGATAGATAGATAGATAGATAGATAGATAGATAGATAGATAGAACAAGGAGTTATAAAGAACCCAAATTCTGCAAGGTTTGAGAAAATATTTGACTGCATTAGGGAAGCAGGGGTAGGCTTTAATTACTAGTATGGTCACTGGATACAAGAATTCAATGGTTACAGGTTAAGTGGCCCCAAAATGAAGGACTTTGGAAAAAAATAATCAGAATAAATATGGAGTGACCGCTGACAGCATATGGCCATAAAATGTTGACAATTTATTTGCAGCAATCCTTTCTTCTTTTTTAAAAGTAATATCTTAACAAGAAAAGTATAGCTATTTTCTGTATAATCACTAACTTTTTACTTTTATAGCAATTTGTAGCTCAGTTGCCTTAACGATTGAATTTGTGCAGCAAGTTCGCCAGTGACCATTGCTCTGCATTCACTAAGGATGATCCAACCCCCTCTTAATGAACCAACACATCTAGAGCATTGGCAAGTAAAGAGAAAAAGTTAAAAGTGTAAATCTTTCTTGCTAAACCAGTGTTATGTAACGTTAGTGCTTCTTTCTAGACTGTATAAACAACATGTGTACTGTTATTGTATGCATGCCTGGACAGGAAGTGGATCGCCTGAGCACACAAATGCCTCATTTCCACTGAGCGCATCGGTTCGATACGGTTCAGTTCGGTGTGCTATTTTGGGTGTTTCCATTATGAAACTATGCCATAAAACTGAAACGTACCGGACCATTCTGGGTCCTGCTTCAGATGTGGGGCCATAGAAAATGGAACGGTTCAGTTAGGGCAGAGCTACAATACATTCCACTGATTGGTGGACACCCTAGGCATTTTTTCTAAACCCTGAATGGCCCGGGACGGTCCGACTTGCAGTGGAAACACTCACAAGAATATACCGGACCATTCTAAGCGCTCCAAACTGTACCGACCCGAACCGTTCCGTTCAGTGGAAACGAGGCATTAGATACTCTATTCATAGTGATATCTGGGGAATTTGAAAGCTTCTATCACTCGTCCCTTAGTGTGGGCTCATATCTTCAGAGACACTGAGCCTGGACTATATTCCCCAGCTGTGCTTCCAAATACCCACTACTGGTCTTACAGCAGAGTCGTACAGCTTGCATAAGCCCATTACCTGTAGATGCTCCAACAAAGGTTAGGAGAAGGAAGAGTCTGGAAGCAGCAGGCCTATTTAAATGCTTTACTGAAACATTTAATAAAATCCATATAAAAACACTCTACAGTCATCCTGGACCCATTTATGGCCCAATCCTTTGACTTAAACAGTACAGTGAGACGAGGAGTAGCCCATACCTTACAGGGGTTTCCTAGCCAGCGATGTAAATAATCCAAAAAGTCCTGCTCCTCTTCTTGTTTGCTTTGCCCCTAAGGAGAGCTCTAGCATGGATCCTTACAGCCTACATCCTGCTATAACTTGGTCCTCAGTACTTCCCATCAAAAAACCCAGATGGCACTCCACCAAAACTAATTATATCCTAGCTTCCTACCCAGGGTACCCCACTGCTGGCAAGGGGGGGGGCTGTCATTAACTCCAGGAGTCTCTCTACCTATCACTGGCATTGTACCTATAGGGGCCTCTATTGGCTCCCACAGAACATACACTGCCTATAAATTCAATGCCTTGTACAAACGATCGGAATTTCCGATGGAAAAAGTCAGACAAAATGTTTTCATCTGGTATTCCGCACATGTGTGTGCCCCATCTGCCTTTTTTCCGTCGGAATTTATAAGAAGAACATGTTCTCTTTTTTCCGTTCGTCTGTAGGGAGCTCAGACGAAGAAAAAACATGCATGCTCAGAATCAAGTCAACGCATGCTTGTAAGCATTGAACTTAATTTTAATCAGCTCGTCGTAGTGTTGTACATCACTGCGTTCTTGATGGTCAGAATGGTGTGACAGTGTGTATGCAAGACAGCTTGAACAAAATTCCGCAGGAAAAATTTGTTTGGAGTTTATCCCGACGGTAAATCCGATCGTGTGTACAAGGCATTAGAGCTATGCTAGTCGTTTATCTCTAGCCCCATCTTGTGGCCAGCATAAGGAACTAGATATCTTTATCCATACCTTACACTGTTAGTAAGGTGTACTTTAAATATATTATTATTTACTGGACGGGGGTTACTTCCTTTCATATTACTTACAGTTGTCATCTACAGATTCTAAGCCCTCACAAAAATGATCCTCCTAACCTTCTTGCATTGAATTGTATTGTAACTGTACTGTACTTTACTTTGTAACGTGCTTTGCAAGCTGTTAGTGTTAAATAAATCCTGCACAACAATAAGGCCCCATGTACACGAGACGCTGCTAAACGTACGTTCAGAGGCAGTTGGACACTTTTTTCAACTGCCCCTAAACTCATTCAATGTTATCCTATGTGACCATGTATACAGTCTAGTTTATTGCCGTTTTTAGGCAGTTGCGTGTTTAACAGCGTTTCTTTTAAAGCAAAAAAATGGGTTCATACCCCGAAGATTTCCATGTTTCAGATGCCAAATGCAGCTAAAGCGTTTCATTTATAGGCATTTTTCGTTTTTGCCCATTTTTTTTAAATGCTTCTAAGCGCTGCTAAATGCGCCAAAATGCAGCATGTAAACATGGCAAAATTGATGTTTTAAATGTGGGTTACAATCTGTCAAGTTAAATCATTCAGGAGCAGTTGTAAAAACGTCCCGTGTACATGAAGCCTAATAGTAAAAAAAAAAAAACAGCAGGGGAAAAATCTTTCAAGTGTTTGTTCACTATAGAGAAATTGCTGTGATAGGCTATTACAGTGATCACTCTATACGACCTGCCCATGTACTCTCTTTCTCCTCTGAATAGAAACAGTTATACGCTGTAGTTTTTTCTCTTAGCTAGAGTAGAATAGAGTAGAGTAGAGTAGAGTAGTGTGAAAAATAAACAAATAAAGATAAAATATCTAGATCAGGGCTTGATCCATTCCACAGTAGTGATAGGGTGAGGGTTACAGACATGGTGTGTTCCTATAGTTCATTCTAACGGGTAGAACAATGAAAAACAGCAAAATGCTATTGTTTCAGGTACAAACAACAAATATTATGTATGTATACAGTATGCAGTATTAATATGAACATCAAGAATTTGAGAATTTTTTTAGGGTTGTTTTTGATAGTGGATCATGGCAACGGCAAGAAATGTACAGCTAAACTTTAAAGTGTTTTTTTTTTATTTTTTTTTACTATTTTGGGCCAATTTACTTCTCATAATAAAAAATAGGAGATAGCCATTACCATTTACCCGCAAATGAAGTCCCGTTTTTTATTGAACAAAACAAGGTATAGCAAGTTCCTTATTTATGAGCAAGTTCCGTTCCGGGAGCACATTCATATCTCAAACTTGTTCGTAAGTCTAAAACAGATCAGTGCTTGCAATCAATGGCTGCAAGCACTGATCTGTGTGTTCTGGTGGGGGGAGTCCTGTTGTCAGAACACAATAGCACAATGGGGTTCTTTTTTTTTATTTTTTATTACAAACATGCCATACATATCTCCTCTGTGCAAGGGTGGCCCCAATCCTCATTTTCTGGGTTCCCCCGGCAGTGCTCCTGGTTCCTCCTATTCATCGAGTGCCCCTCACGAAGAGCCCAATTCATCGGGGCACTCGTGCAGGCACGCTCCCTTGTCCTGCTTCAGCATCTATTGACACAGGCAGCAGAACATGGCCCTGCCCCCAGCTCCTGCATCACTGGATTTAATTGACAGCAATCTATCCAATGAGTATCCTAGACAGTGGCTGGAGCTGCTGGGCTTATTCTCACTACTGTAAAGATCAAATTCAGGTAAGAAAAATTAGGGCTCTGCAGTAAATGCAATAAAGTGGAAAACCACAAGACTTTACAAGTCCTTTAAGGTTTGTTTTGCTTTCTATCATGAAGGGGTTAAAATAATACTAATAATTCCCCCCCTTTTTTTTCCTTTGTTAAACACTTGATTTATAATTTGCACAGAAGAAAAGGTTAAAAAGATAATTCAGGAAAAGGTAATTATTTTTGAAGTTAGGCAGTACATTTCAAATCATAAAATCAGCACTGCTCAATATCTTCTACTTTGACGTCTGTTGGCAGAAGCTCTGAACTTCAAGCATAGCATAATCCCTCTTTCTCAAACTCTTGTGAAGTCAAACGTATAGATTGGCCTAAGGTCGCCAGTCAAAGTATGCTTAAAATCCATATGCATCGATTTTATATTTAAAAGCTACAGGCACTTCAGTAAAGTAACATGAGTGTTATTAACATGAAAATCATGACAAACAGATTTTGATTAGCTACATTGTTTTCTTACCCGTGGCTTAAAAAATTGAATTATTGTTATCAGCGCTATGTTTGTAAAAATGTGGAGTTAGTCTTTTATTTTCTCTGGCTGCATTCTGATTTATTTTAAATTTTGAATTACTAAACTACAGGACCAAATTCAAACTGTGCTACGCTTTATTTCAGTAGAACATTGCAAAGAAAAATATACATTTGATGGTCGTGTAAAATATTTAAATTATATAAACAATTCCTCAACATTTTTCGTTAGGAGGAATTGTGCCCTATCATTGGTGCCATGAGCCCCATTGTTGGTGTCATTAGGAGGAATTGTGCCCCATCTTTGGTGTCATTAGGAGGAATTGTACCGCATCTTTATGTCATTAAGAGGAATTCTGCCTTCTTTGGTGTCAGTGGGGGGGAATTATGTTGCATTTTTGGTTTCAGTGGATGAAAATAATGCGATCATGGCAGCATTGCCAGGGAATGTGACCGTGCAGCGTGTGGAGAGTGGGGGCTGGGGGGAATTTAGGGCAGCCGAGAGCAGCATCCTTCTTCTCCATTACACGTGACTCTGAGTCCTCCAGGATCCCTGCTCATTCTGCCCACGTTCTCTTAGCTCGCCCCACAGCCCCGATGTCCGCTGCCACTTCTCCTGAGTGTTGAGTCTGTCTGACTCCTGCTCTGCTTGTCACTGTGCTGCTATGGGGCCTGGCACTCTGACTCTGCACCGACCACCCCCCAGGACTGTCTGGAGGAAACCCAGGCCAGGAGTAAAAGGATTCAGTATACACACAGACAGAAACCCCGGCCCTCTCCTCATCGTCAGCCTTGACAGGCACTGTGAGTACTCGCTCTGTATGTACTGCATGGTGGCAGCCGAGCCTAGGAGGAGAGCTGAGGGGAAGAGAGCTTTGTATTTGGGGGAGGGGGAGATGTACACAGATGTAAGCCCTCAACCCTGCACACCCCCGCACACAGCGCACCCCCTCAACCCCACACAACGCACCCCCTGTTGAGTCTGTATTTTTCCCATCCACTAGAGAAGAGCTGATTACACACAGGGACATTATCAATAGTTAATATTTAACTACAAATTTCCAGGCAAAAGAACATTATTTCAGGCTGCTGTCATTTCGGAACTGTCCTGTAGGTCAGTCTGCGCTCCAGGGCTGTGTTCCCACCCCTGGGCGGTATCTGGCGCTAGAGGGGTTTTGGCAGACTCATTTTCCTCAGCAGCCAATCAGAGGGGTTGGTTCCCTCGCAAGAGAATGCTGGGAGAGGCTATATCTGGGACAGCCGCCTTGGCCCTGGAGGCCATCTTCTTTTTTTCTTTTCTGCAGGGTCCAAGTTCCAGGTGCGGCATCCACCTTCAGGGTGCGCGCATCCATGGACCCCGCAGCCGTGACCTACCTGGCCGAAGTTGCGCACCATGCGGAGCTTCACCCTGACATAGAGAGGGGTCCCAGTAGCTGCTGGGTCCCAAACCTTTCCTAAAAGGATCCCAAGGCAGGTGATCCAATAGGGCTTGAACGAACCATCAGGGATCTGGTGCCCGGGAGATCGACAGGTACACTTCAACTGTCAATCGGTGACCCTGACTAAATTAACTGGGAGGACTCGCTCATTCCGGATCACGCTCATTCAAGTACTAGGCCTGTGGCAGAGGCCCGAGCCAGGCCTGTGACAGAGGTCTGGTCCTCCCAGCATTTGCAAGTGACGCCTCGGCTGCCAGGCCTGTGGCAGAGGTCTGTCCGGGGACACTTTTCCCACTCTGACTAGAGTGGCGACGAACTGAGCTCATCATTGCTGAGAGCAGGATTGCTCTCTCTTCTTCATATACAAGGCCTGATACTCAAGTTCTCTCTCTGCTCATCAACCTTTCCTGTCCTGTACCATGTTGATGAAGGCCATGTTAGGCGTTGGAAAAAAGCATTAAAGAAAACCCAACTAAAGACTCAACATTTGCTCTCTATCTCAACTCAAAAGTATCACCCCTAGACACCTGCAAGGTAACTCAACACGCCGATCCTACTTATAATCAGAGGCTCCTCTGGGGGTAGCGCTACATATTATTTCAATTCGTTTATCAGAATTTTTTCTTCTCCCAGATTAAAAATAAATAAATAAATACCTGTATGAAACACCCTAAATCGCAGAGAAACAATTGACAACTACTTTCCTTTAAGCTGAAAAGGCAGGTGGGATTTACACATGCTGTGGCTGTAATGCTTTTAATGCCCCCCCCCCCCCCCACCTGAATGGAGCCACACCGCATCCACCCCAAAACTGCATGGAATGCACACAGTTTTGTCACTATGATGTAGGTATTTAGTGGTTAAATACACTGGGCATTGAAAGTGTAAATGAACCCAAATGGGTATATTTATAAAGCAATGAATGGGCTATTCCAGGGGTCCTCAAACTACGGCCCTCCAGCTGTTCAGGAACTACAATTCCCATCATGCTTAGTCATGTTTGTGAATGTCAGAGTTTTGCAATGCCTCATGGGATGTGTAGTTCTACAACAGCTGGAGGGCCGTAGTTTGAGGATCCCTGGGCTATTCAAACATCTACATGTATTTTAAATTAGTGATTGATACAGCTGCAATTTTCATATTCACAAAAATGTGCCCCAAATGTATGGAAAGAGTATGTAGAATTGCAATGGAATATTTTTTATGAAAGTGAAATGTATTTATTTGTGGGCTCAGGAAGTGCTGTGCTTAAAAAAAAAAAAAAAATAGAAGCTGTAATCTGTAGCAACCAATATCAGTTTACTGGAGTAAAACCACTGAATGATTTGTTTGCATTGGTTTCTAAGGATTATTGCATTTTGCTTGCTACCTTAATGCATAAGCTCACTAAGGCCGCTTACACATGATTGAATTTATCTGCTGAAACTGGTCCGACGGACCGTTTCAGCAGACATCTCGGATCGTGTGTACGGCTAGCGGACATGTTTTCCCAGTGGACAAATTTCAAAGCATGCTTTGAAATTTGTCCGCCGGAGACATGTCCGTCGGATATGTCCGCTGGTTAGTACACTAACCAGCGGACAGAAATCTCCATGCATGCGTCGAATGGATTCGACGCATGCGTGGATTTATTTTACTTCCTGGAGTGGTGACGTGGCGGCGTAAACATCACCGCCACATCACCGCGTCCTCAGCCCGAGGGGATTTTGGTCCGATGGTGTGTACACGCCATCAGACCAAAATGACCTCTGGAAGCGGTCCGTCGGACATGTTTGAGCGGACATGTCTCATCGTGTGTACGCGGCCTAAGGCTCGGGAATATATATATATGTGTGTGTGTACCATTTCCAGAATGGGCAAGGTTGGGAATATTACAAACAATGATGAGACTTTGCATTTGATACTCCTGAAGAAATATTTAGTTGACAATATGTGTAAGAGAGGAGTACAAAGGCTATGACAGAGGGCAGTATGATTGCACAAGATCCTTTCAGAGGGAATGAGAGTGGGCAGTATGTGACCATACTCTTTGGAAATCACTTTTCCACCTGAAAAGCACATTCATCGTTCAATACATACCCCTAGTATGTTATTAACCACTTGCCGACTGCCGCACGCCTATTTACGTCGACAGAATGGCACGGCAGGCAGATTGATGTACAGGTACGTCTCTTTAAATCTGCCACCCAGCGGGCACACACAAACGCCTGCCGCGTGCCTCGTGAGTGCGGCCGCAGGTCCCGGGAACTCGATGTTCCTGGGAGTCCTGCGATTGCGGTCGGCAACAGCAGAACACCTTTGTAAACAAGGCATTCCCCTATTCTGCCTAGTGACACTGTCACTGATGACCGTTTCCTGTGATCGGGAACGTTCATCAGTGACGTGTCACGTGTAACCACGCCCCCTAACAGTAAGAATCACTTCCTAGGGAACACTTAACCCCTGCAGCGCCACCTAGTGGTTAACCCCTTCACTGCCAGTGTATTTTTATAGCACTGATTGCTGTAAAAATGACAATGGTCCCAAAATGGTGTCAAACGTGTCCGATGTGTCCGCCATAATGTCGCAGTCACGATAATTATGATTGCCACCATAACTAGTAAAAAAAATTTTTAGTAAAAATGTCTTAAAACTATCCCCTATTTTATAAACTTTTGCGCAAACCATTCAATAAACGCTTATTGCAATTTTTTTTTACCTAAAATATGTAGAAGAATACGTATCGGCCTAAACTGTGGAAAAATCGTTTTGTTTTTTTATAGATTTTTTGGGGAATATTTATTATAGCAAAAAGTAAAATATATAGATTTTTTTTCTAAATTGGCGCTCTTTTTTTGTTTATAGCGCAAAAAAGAAAAATTGCAGAGGTGGTAAAATACCACCAAAAGAAAGCTCCATTTGTGGGAAAAAAAGGACGTTTGTTTGGGAGCTACGTCGCATGGCTGCTCAATTGTCAGTTAAAGCGACACAGTTCTGAATCGCATAAAGTGGCCTGGTCTTTAACCACCAAAATGGCCTGGGGCTGAAGTGGTTAAAATGGTTGTAAACCTTTATATATACCCAGTAAAGTGACTAACCACAGGTGACACGCAGAGATTAAACTAATCCTCCAATCTGTACCTGTTTATCTGCATCCCTCTACTCTACAGTCTTCCAAAACATACATTTTACACAGCATCTCTCAGCAGCAGAAACCAGGGGGCAGGAATCCGACATCACACACACTGCAAAACTATCTTCATGAAATCTTATAGCTGATTCAAGGGAAGTAACACATCCCTTCTAATGCCCTGTACACACGATCGGTTAATCCGATGAAAATGGTCTGATGGATTTTTTCATCAGATATCCGATGAAGCTGACTTTCATCAGTCTTGCCTACACACCATCAGTTAAAAAAACGATTGTGTCAGAAGTGGTGCCGTAAAACACAACAATGTGCTGAGAAAAATTAAGTTCAATGCTTTCAAACATGCGTCGACTTGATTCTGCTTGGATTTTAAACCGATGGACGTGCCCACAGACGATTGTTTTTTTCTATCGTTTTTTTAACCATCAGATAATTTTAAAACAAGTTCCTAGTTTTTTCACTGATGGATAAAAAAACAATGGGGCCCACACACGATCGGTTCGTCTGATGAAAACGGTCCATCAGATCGTTTTCATCAGACGAACCGATCGTGTGTACAGGGCATTACATGCTTAGATAAACCTAGAGATAAGGGTATGAGTCATCTGCTGTGGGCTGTCTCCCAGGTGGTTGAGGTGTCTACTTAAATTAGTGACTCCCGATACCAGAGAGATGAGAAATCAGAGAGGAACCACACTCGGTACTTTGGATTTAGGCTAGTTCACATTACAGATCAGTGGTCTCTAAACTGTGGCCCGGTGGCCAAATTAACCCCTGTGTTTGCTTTTATCTGGCCCTTAGGGGACTATTCCTTCCACTGAAATTGACAAGGTAGCTCAATTCCTGCCGCTGACACCACCAATTGAGCGTATTTCTTGCCACTGACACCAATGATGAGGCACTATTCCTCCCACTGACACCAATGATGAGGCACTATTCCTCCCACTGACACCAATGATGAGGCACTATTCCTCCCACTGACACCAATAATAGGGTACTACTCCTCTCAAGAACAACAATGATGGGGCATTGTCACCAGAACATTCTCTACTCTCACTGGCTACAGTCCAGTCCCTCTAAAGTCTGAAGGATAGTAAACTGTCTCTCTCTTTATAAAGTTCCCCTGCTATAGAGGAATGTGCTATATTCCTTTTATTCATGTCTGAGGTAAGCACTCGCTTTCTGTTTTCTCTCGCAGACACTCCAAAATAAATTTGCTTTACTTGTGCTAATTCAAGAAAGAGCAATAGTCTGTCCAAAAATACTTCATATTCACTTCTGACAACAATAAAAGTTATCAGAGGTCCTCTTATTTGATTGTTCGTGTTCCTAATTATCATGCAGGTCTGAAAAATTGTCTGCATTGTGCGACAGTCACTGCTCATACATGTCTGCCTTTGTTGTTTTATTGCTTTTCATTTTGTGACTGCAGTCAGGGTGTAGGAGCAAAAGAGATTATTTTTGTTTTCAGAACAAACAAAGGAAACAGTTGTGCCGAAACAAGTACAACAGGAGAAAGAACAGTACAATCATGCTACTAAAAGACATCAATCACCATGGGCTTTTGTTAAAGTTAACAAGGCTAGCAAAACCTTTATGTAACAAAGTGATGAAGAAACGTTACATATGCACAGTGTGTTAACATAGAAAAGGAAATTACCTTAAATTACATTTAATGTAATCGCCATTTACTTAGCATCTCAAAGACCAAATTGGCATAACATAAAGCAAATGAAGTTTTTCATACTATTAGAGATTGATGGGCCATATTGCTTTACGAGTGAAAAGACCAAGAAATCATAAAATCCTAAATTACAAAATAATAATGTACATGTCATGGGTAAATGTGGACCCTCTGTGTCACCAGAAAAAGCTACACAAGGAGCACCTGCAAAGAAGCGTAGGCCTCGGAGCATTATGCTGCCAAGCCACGGCCTACAGGTTTGCCCTAGTGACAGCAACTGGTAGTTAGGTGATCATAGGTACTTAAAAACTGAATAGACAAGTATAACCTGTGAACCTAACTGTATGATCAAAGTAGGTGCTAGTCAAGCAGAGATCACAAGTCAGGCACAGATCAGAAGAGGTGGCATTGAAGCAGATTTGTAGCACAGACAAAGGTCAGAAGACAGATAAACAGACTGATGTCAGATACACTAAGGCCGCGTACACACGATTGGTGATGAGAAAACGGTCTGATGGGCCGTTTTCATCGGTCCAAACCGATCGTGTGTGGGTGCCTTCGGTTATTTATCCATCGGGTTAAAAAAAAAGAAAACTTGTTTTTAATTTAACCGATGGATAACTAACCGATAGAAAAAAAAAACGATCGTTAGTAGGCACGACCATCGGTTAAAAATCCATGCATGCTCAGAATCAAGTCGACGCATGCTTGGAAGCATTGAACTTCATTTTTTTCAGCACGTCGTTGTGTTTTACGTCACCGCGTTCTGACACGATCGTTGTTTTAACCAATGGTGTGTAGGCACGACTGACCATCAGTCAGGTTCATCGGTTAACCGATGAAAACGGTCCATTAGACCGTTCTCATTGGATAGACCGATCGTGTGTACAGAGCTTCACAGATTGATGGAACTGCAACCAAAATTACAAAAGGAATCACAGACCAGGTAGTAAATGACCACAAATCAGCACTCACCTCTCAAGAAATGTAAGACGAAAATAATTTAGGAAGCTATAAGATTTATTTTTAGGAAACTACTTTGACCAGAAAAGAAGATAAAATACTAAATGCTTGGAAAAGTCATAATTACATTTATAGCTGTATGAGATAATGACTGTTCTGAAAATAGCTAGACTTGTGCGGCGGCCCCAATTGAAACCACCAGGGAATCGTACACCAGGACGCCACTACTAGGACTATCCTGTTCAGGGCCGATTACCCTTTTAATCAATCGCCTGCTATACATGCCCGGTGCCAGGACTATTAGGCACTGAGAAATGTAAGTGTAACCTTTTTTACTTTGTGGAATCAATAAATGTTTTAAACGGCATTGCGCAATGAGGCTCTTTCTCTTTTGAACCCCATTCATCCCTATGAGCAACATATCTATCAATAAGACGTCATCATAAAGATCTGAGTTCGGAGTATCCCCACATGCCTAATAGACCACACTAGTGATAGTTGGTCTACACATTGCGGTGAGTGCACATCTATGTGGGGGACCCAGTCTGAGCACCAGTCCATAGAAGTCTTTATTGAGCACGACCACCATATGGGATCATCATGTGTTGTCATTTATGTTGCATATACATATATTTGTCTACCAGTTTGTTATATATCCTAGTAGTTGATTTTTTATAAATTGAGCCGTGAACCTTTTCCCTCACACCCCCCGGGCATCTAAATGACCACTCATCACTGTAAAAACAGAGGACTGAACTGTCCACAAAATGTGACCACTTGGAGGATCTGCAGGAATGGCTGGAGTTGCAGCTGACCATTGGGGTAACTTATCTATGCCTCCACGATATTAACCAAGTCACCCTCTATCCAAACAATCACAGTTCTATGACTAATAAATCAGGGGTCTTAGCCCAGATAATGATGTAATATGGAGAAGTGAAGCAGCCTATTCTAAGGATTCTTAAGTCCAAGAACTCCAGCCATATTTCACCGCCTGTTTATGGTTATAGATCTTAGGCCGCGTACACACGACCGAGAAACTCGTCGGGCGAAACACATCGTTTTCCCCGTTGAGTTCCTTGTTCGGCAGTCAAAAAACTTGTCGAGCCAAATTTTCCCATTGCCCATCGAGGAAATAGAGAACATGCTCTCTTTTTGGCTCAAAGGGTTTCTCGGCGAAAAGTGTACACACGACCGGTTTTCTCGGCAGAATACGTCTCCCATCGAGTTTCTTGCTGAATTCTGCCGAGGAAACCGGTCGTGTGTGCGCGGCCTTAGGCAGTCGTTGTGGCATTCAAGCATTCAAGCAGTCACTTCCATTCTTTAATTGAAGTGATAGTGGTGACAGAGGCAAGAGGAGCAAAGCCAAGCCAGGTAGTCTATGCACGAAGCAGGGAATAGGAGGTAGCTCATCAATGGATAAGAAGCAAATAGAGGTGCTAAAATTCACTAGCATTAGTCAGCAGAACAGTACACAGTCATATTACAAGCTGCTCGGATCACACTGTCCATCCATCTCCACAAAAAAGCTTTGTGCAACAGGTCTCACCACTCCTTGGTCACCATTAGTGAGTGGGGGAGGCAGTGTGAAAACACATAAGTTAGCTCATATTGCCTACTGCTTCCACCTGTATTTGCACAAGCCTGAGTTTCCCCCTAGAGTCAACCATGAAGTGGTCAGACAAATCACATCAGAGCTGTAGTGCCTCAGCCTGCTAGGATGGAGAAGCAGTAACTAGCAGTGGCTTCCAGATGTGATGATGTCACTACGTCTATGCGTTTTGCTCACCAAATTCAAGTACTAGAGAGGTACATAAAATGTAGGCATTCTTCGCCACTTTTAGAACATATGGAAGAAGCTTTCACAAAATGTGTCTGTGCCAGTCTATATGAACTCCAAGGATAATATAGTGTCTGCTGTTGGGCAGGACTTTAATTTAAATATGTGTAAAATGAGCGAGATTCTATTTAAGCTAGCTATGCACACTGCAAGGCCCCTTTCAGATAGGCGTTCCAATCAGGTCCGCCTGTCAGTTTTTCTGGTGGACCTGATTGAAAGGTCTATTCATCCCTATAGATAGATGGGTGTAAACGAATCTTGTGTCTGTTTACACCAGCCTACCTCTAGGTCTGATCAGGCCCGCTAAAAAAAAAATGGGAGAGGACTCCATCCTCTTTAGTTTGGGTGCAGTAGATCAGAGGTATCTGGGTGTAAATGCTGTAGAACGGGGCAGAGCAGGCAGATGACACATCCATATCCACTCAATATCTGACAGCTCTGCCCCGATCAGCAGGGGATCAGCTCATAGATCCGCTGCTGATCGCAACTGAATCTGTCCCGTGTGAAAGGGGTCTTAATCTCTGAATTATATTATTTGACATTTTTGCTGTCCACTAAATAATTAATAGTAACCTTAAAACAAATAACCCGAGACTGTAATGTGAAAACAAAGGTACATATGCCTTGTATTGAAATGTGCTTATAAAACCAAGCCCTGTCCTAGCAAATGTGATTGGTAAGGTCACTCGAAGATGTTGTCAGTAAGTAATTGCTACAGAAAATGATCTTGCAATAAGATAGGGGAAAATAGCTTGGAAAGATAATGTGACTGTCACTGTAAATGCCATTAATTAGTGTCCAAGGAATTTAGCATTCCACGTGGTACCGTTGCCTGCTTGTGAAGTGTGTGCACAGGCGGTAATCTTCGGATAATTAACAGGAAGACTACGGGATGTAGATAACTTGTTACACCTGCAATCAGTTCTCATACATGGACCAGCGATGCATATTAAAAGTGACAGATGGAAGTAGATAGGCAAAACCAAGCAAACAATATTTACACAGAGCAAAAAGTTTTTTTTTTTTCTTCTTTTGCAAGGCAGATTCGGGTGCTTTTGAACATAAAGAACGTTTGATAAGAATGTTTCCTGCTAGAAGAACAAATTGAACTGAAAATTAAACATTATATGCTTGAAATACTTAAAAAGGTTTGCAATGCAGTGATATCTATTAGAGTCTTAGAACATATTTAGAGAATTCAGAAAGGATGTCTTAGACACCCTTTAGAATTCCATCGGGGGCGCAGCACCAAAAGTATAGGTGCTTGTGTCATTTTCATTAACCTGTCAAGCCCCGTACACACGGCAGAGAAACTCGACGGGCAGAACACATCGTTCTGCCCGTCGAGGTTCTCTGCCGGCCGTCAGATTTGGCGACCCGCCCGTCGGGAAAGGCAACCAGCCATTCATCCCGACGGGCCGTCGAGCAAATCTATTTGCTTGACGGGTTTCCCGACGGGCGGGGCTCGCCGAGAGCGTATACACGGCCAAGGTTCTCGGCAGAATGCGGCTCCCAGCGAGGTTCTCGCTGGTTTCTGACGAGAACCTCGGCCGTGTGTACGGGGCTTCAGAGACAAGTACATGAATCTGTCTGTGTCTGTGTTGAGGAAGGTGCACCCACACTGGATACTCCTTTCTCAGTGCACCTACCTTCCTCCATGGCCACTGTGCCCATCACAATCACAGGCACATAGCCAATAGAAATGTATCTCCCATCTGTGACAACACCCACAGATTTACCTGACTTCCTGTCACACCAAGGAGTTTATACTGTACTTGGGTGGGCAGAGCCTGATGGGGAACTGATAGGGTAGCTCCCTCCCCATCAGGTTCGCTTTACTTTTGATTGCCAGTGCACAGCATTGGGCAGATCTGTAGCTGCTATATACAGTGGCCAAAAAAAATATTTGATCATCTGCAGAGGAAAAAAAAAAACATGATACAAATGTTATAAATTGAGTTGCAGTTCAGTAAGTAAAATAAGTACCAGTATTTGATACCCAAGCAAAATATGACTGATGACGCGTACACATGATCATTTTTCGGGTTGTAAAAGACAATTTCTGTCTGTTACAGCATGATGAATGTGCTTTCTCCATTATGAACAATAGTTTTACCAGAACGAGTGCTCCCATCTCAAAACTTGCTTATGAACATGTGCAGATTTTTCACGTCGTTAAAGCCCACACAAGATCATTTTTTACAACCTTAAAAATGACAACGTTAAAAATGTCGTGAGAAAATAGAGCATGTTCGGAAAAAAAATTGGCCCTTTTTTAGTACTTGGATTTTTGCAAAAACATGTGAGGCCGTGTACACACGACCGAGGTTCTCGCTGGAAACCAGCGAGAACCTCGCTGGAAGCTGCATTCCAGCGAGGACCTCGGCCGTGTGTACACTCTCGGCGAGCTTCCCGTCGGGAAGCCCGTCGAGCAGAAATAGAGAGCACGCTCTCTATTTGCTCGACGGCCCGCCTGGAAGAATGGCTGGTTGCCATTCCCGACGGGCGGGTCACCGATTTCGACGGCCGGCAGGGAACATCGACGGGCGGAACGATGTGTTCTGCCCGTCGAGGTTCTCTGCCGTGTGTACACGGCCTGACACAGTTCCCCAACACATGGCTAATGTGTAAGGTAAAGATTACAGGCTTGAAAAGATCTGTTTGTAAATGGATAGAAAACTGGCTAAAAGACTGAATTCAGAGAGTTGTAGTTAACCACCTCAATACAGGGAAATTTGACCCCATTTCTGCCCAGGCAAGTGGTTAATGATTCTTACTTGGAATGGTCTAAGGCAGGGCTGTCAAACTCAAATTCATCGGGGGCCACATCAGCAGTTTGGTTGCCCTAAAAGGGACGGTTGTATCTGCACTCCACCATAGTGTTCAGTCTGAGCAGTCTCCAATAAAGTTTTCTTGCGCTGCGCAGGGTTCAGGAGTGCGCTGCGTAGGGTTCATAAGTATGCTATGCACAGTGTGCAACAACTGATTTCATCCCTCCTTCTCGGTTCTGGCCTCACCGCCCCCCGTCCAAAAAAAAAAAAACCTCTGACATCTATGCTCTCTCCTTCCCACTATTAGGAGTGGGATATTATAATATTTCAGTTAATGAAAGCTACATATGTCATATTCACACTATAATACTTGTTGTAGCACTGTGTATTTGGGATCAATACCCAGTAGGGTTTTGTATTTAACCTTTTTGAAAATGTTGTATATATATTTTGGTATATCTACATCTAAACCAAAGTATATATAGAAAAAATTCAAAAAGGTTAAAAAAAAAAAACACTACTGAGTATTGATCCCAAGTGCACGGTGCTGTAACAAGTATTATAGTGTGAATATGACACATGTAGCTTCCATTAACTGAAATATTATAAAATAACCCTACTGGGTCCCAATCACCGGTGCTGCAAGAAACCTCATTGTGCAAATAAAGTACAGAACATTTCATAAAACAATTAATCAAATACAATAATTCTAAGATAGCCCTACTGGGTAGTGAATCCAAATCACCAGTGCTGCAAGAACACCCAATTGTGCAAATATATAAATATACAAACTAATTTTATATAACAAAAAGGATCCAAAAAAACATGGCTATGAATGAACATTTTATTAATAATGATATAAAATTAGTTTGTTTATATATATATATATATATATATATATATATATATATATATATATATTTGTACAATTCTGTTTTTTTGAAACACTGGTGTTTTGGATTCACTGAGAGAGACATTGGGATCAGAGAGACAGGGGAGCTGAGGGAGTATGAGAGATAACAAGAGAGACATTGGGATCAGAGAGACAGGGGAGGCTGAGAGATAACGAGAGAGACGGCTAGCCCTACCTTCCATGGCAGTGTGTCTCCTTTGATCCTTCCAGCGGCTCCCTGGCAGGGTGCAGGTCCTTTGGGTCCCCAGTCAGCCTGTTCCCCAGGACATTACACAGCACCACTGGACCCCTTTACATTACACAGCACCCTGCACCCCTGGACCCCTTTACATTACACAGCACCCTGCACCCCTGGACCCCTTTACATTACACAGCACCCCTGGACCCCTTTACATTACACAGCACCCCTGGACCCCTTTACATTACACAGCACTCTGCACCACTGGACCCCTTTACATTACACAGCACCCTGGACCCCTTTATATTACACAGCACCACACCTCTGAACCCCTTTACATTACACAGCACCCCACACCCTGGACCCCTTTACATTACACAGCACCCCATTACATTACACAGCACCCTGCACCTCTAAACCCCTTTACATTACACAGCACCCCGCACCCTGGACCCCGTTACATTACACAGACCCCTGCACCTCTGGACCCCTTTACATTACATAGCACCCTACACCTCTGGACCCCTTTACATTACACAGCACCCTGCACTTCTGGATCTCTTTACATTACATAGCACCGCACCTCTGGACCCCTTTACATTATACAGCCCTTGTACCTCTGGGCCCCATTACATTACACAGCACCCGAACCTCTGAACCCCTTTACATTATACAGCCCTTGTACCTCTGGACACCTTTACATTACACAGAACCCTGCATCTCTGAACCCCATAGCTCTGGAGGCCTGCATGTTAAACAGACCCCCCTACAGTACAGACCCTACCAATACAGACCCACCCCCTACCAATACAAAGCCACCCCCTAACAATACAGACCCACCCCTTACAGTGCAGATCCCCACAGTCCCATTATGTACCTCAGATGATCACAACACTAGTGGGCTGGTCGGGTCCTCCCCTTCACTCTGCTCAGAGCCAGGACCATGGAGAGAAGGGGATCTGATGTTTCACACACAACTTTGTTGCGGCTCGCATTCCTTTCCCCGCAAAGCCACGCTCCTACCTCAGATTCTCTCTGCTGTTAAGCCTCACGTGCCACCCCTGTCTCTTGGGTGTAACCCACCCACTCAGCCCCGCTGGATGGGGGGTGCCTGCCGCTGTCTAAACCCGCCAGCTGCATTGGAAGTTCAACCCACCCGCTCACTGTCTCCGCTTCAGTCGCGGAGCTGGTGGGACTGTAAGATCCTTGGGCCGCAGTACCAATATCCACCAGCGGGTGTCTCCTGGCAGTGTGGAGCAGACATCACCTCCTGCGATCAGGCGTCACACGGGGCTAATTGCAGATGTATGTATTAATACCCGCAAATAGTGAAAATAAAGGTTGCTGTGGAAACACATATTTTTTTTATACATATGTCACATTGTGCGCGCCTTTGTCCTTTTGTATATATATGTCTTGTGGAGCCCTATATTGGGCTTCTTTGTATTAAGGTGCAGCATTTTTCACTTTTATTTTTCAATTTTTTCACGTTTTTTTACAACTATATATCAATCATTCAAGGGGTGGTAGCGCGGATTGTTTTTTGTCTTTAGTGTATTAATACCCAGCAAGCATTCACACACTTGCCTTGGTATCTTCCTTGCGCCCTGATCTGTACCTGCTAGCCTGTGAACCAGATCCTGTTACCCTGTGTATCTGTGAACCTGATCCTCTCCCCCCTGTTACACTTTTGTCCTGCATACCTGCCCTGCAGCCTGATCCCGTTCTCCTTCTCCCTGTCCTGTCTTGTTTCTTGCCCCCACCTGCTGATCTCCCTGTGTATGACCCTGGCCTGGCTATGTTTTTAATTCCAGTATTCCCCATCTGTTGTGTATACAGTACTTATTTGTTATTTGTGGGTCACTGCTTGGTTTGTTGTTTCACTGTTTAGTATTGGAGGTGTTTTGTGTATTTATATCACTTATCTTAATAAACTTAAATATTCACTTTACATACATTTTGTTCCCTCTGTCACATTCCACACGATTATAGTCACCCCTGTTAATGACAGACACCAAGCTATGCAGTAGAATAATGTCCTTACAGGATGTCTCCAATTTACAAGCCAACCTCAATGCTCTGTCTAATTGGACAACTATGTAGCAAATGAAGTTTAATGTTGACAAATGTAAAGTTTTGCAAGAACATAAATAAGAATATGCATGCATCATACATACTAGGGGGAGTACAACTGGGGGAATCCATAGTGGAGGAGGATTTGGGGATTTAGGTAGAACATGAGCTTAATAATGGCATGCAATGCCAAGCTGAAAACTCCAAAGCGAGCAAAGTCCTTTCTTGTATTACGAGAAGTATGGACTCCAGAGAGAGAGATAGAATTTTGCCCCTGTACAAATCATTAGTAGGACCACATCTGGAATATGCAGTTCAGTTTTGGGCACCAGTTGTCAAAAAGAATATTGGGGAACTGGAGAACGTGCAGAGAAGAGCAGCCAAATTGATAAATGGAGGATAGGCATGCATGGAGGTGAGCTGATCTCAACACTATTAACACAGTTAAAGGGGTTGTAGGTTCATCTTTTATTTTCTAAATAGGTTCCTTTAAGCTAGTGCATTGTTGGTTCACTTACCCTTTCCTTCGATTTCCATTCTAAATGTTTTTTTTTCTTTGTCTGAATTTCTCACTTCCTGTTTCTCCTTAGTAAATTTCACACCATCATCCGGGCGGTGTTTAGTCAGCCAGAACAGCTTACTGAACAGCTTACCGAGGAGGAACAGGAAGTGAGAAATTCAGACAAAGAAAACAAAGAAAAAACACATTTAGAAGGAAAATTGAAGGAAAAGGTAAGTGAACCAACAATGCACTAGCTTAAAGGAACCTATTTAGAAAATTAAAAACCAACCTTTACAACCCCTTTAATGTAATAAAGATTGCAATTTGTTTAGCAGCCCATCAGCCATCTATTTCATACGCTTAAGGGGACAGCTGCACGTGCACCTCCATACAGAAGGGCCCCAAAAACAGCTAGCTATTATTGACAATTAGGTGTCGGGTAATTGTTGTCACCTCCAGTGGTACCCCTTTTGTCAGAAACATATATACCCACCCGCTATTGTCAGTTTGTCTTTTTTTTCTACTTTAGTTCTGCTTTAACTGTTCATTTTCAAGGTTGGTTAAAGGGTTTAAGATTTGTGTGGAGGGTAGAGTGTTTGGGTAGAGAGTAATACTGTCGCCTTGCCCTAAGTGACAGTATCTGTGTAAAGCTATTTCCAAACCACCTAGTTTTTCACCTTTACAGTACTACCATACCCTGCCTATCCTTCTCATGTAGTTGGCTCTGCTAAATACATGGGCCCAGATTCACAAAGCACTTACGCCGACGTATAGCACCTTACACCAACATAAGTGGAAATGTGCGCTGGCGTATATGTGCGGCAGACTCACAAACTAAAATGCACCTAGGGCTACATCCCGCCGACGTAGCTTGCACATGCCGAAGTAGGGTGGGCGCACATATGGGCTGGACGCATGGTGCTGCTCCCATTGATTAGCCATTCAAACATGCAAGTGAGGGAAATACGGCGATTCACGAACGTGCGTGCGCTCATCGCATGCTAGGCAAGATGCGCGTAAGTTGTACGTCCGGCGTAAAGTTATCCCCCATAAATGAGGTGCGACCTGGCAACAGACATGCACAGGTCTGGACCAGGGAACACAAGCCGGCGTATTGTGCTTTGGACGTGTGTCTGGCTGGGCATATGTTATGTTCACAGCGTACGGGGTGATCGGGCGTAGCTTAGGTAGTTGTGCCGGCGTGAGCAGGCACAGATGGGTGCTGTGCATTCGTCCACGTCACGGCGCATGCGCAGTTCGTGATACACCGGGCGTAAAACACTGTGCCACACTGGTGTACCTGTCTGGCGCTCGGCCCATCATTTGCATGGGGTCACGCCTACTTCCACCTACACCAGCGTGCGCCTTCGAAGCCCATGCCACACTGGCGCAACGTTGGGAGCACTGGCTTGCTGAATGCAATGCTTGCCTCTCCGCGCTACGTTGGCGTGCCGCACGGTGTGTGCGCTATGGCGGCGTAATGTGAGCCTTGCTCTCTGTGAATCTGGACCATGGTGCTTCCAGGTTGCGGTGCTTCCCATGATGCAGTGCTAGGCCCTAGTGGCAAATTGCTACGCCTGAGCACTGTCATGTCATAGAAAGTGTGACCTTACAGCTCCCCCTGTCACCAGCCATCAGTGTTAAGGTTGAGTAAAGGGATTGAGAGTTAAGGGTAGTCTTAGGCCCCGTACACACGGCCGAGGTTCTCGCTGAAAATCAGCGAGAACCTCGCTGGAATGTGCATTCCAGCGAGGACCTCGGCCGTGTGTACGGTCTCAGCGAGCTTCCCGTCGGGAAGCCCGTCGAGCCGAAATAGAGAGCACGCTCTCTATTTCCTCGACGGCCCGCCTGGAAGAATGGCTGGTTGCCATTCCCGACGGGCGGGTCGCCGAATCCGACGGCCGGGAGAGAACCTCGACGGGCGGAACGATGTGTTCTGCCCGTCGAGGTTCTCTGCCGTGTGTACGGCACCTCAGACTCAGGCTAAGGTTAAAAGTCAGGGGTTGTTAAGGAACACTTCTCTTTTTGCTCCTGAAACTAATAATGCAAATATTAATTCATTTGAATTGAATTAAGCGCACGTGCAATATGGTGTGCAATAAATGCAATGGGAGTAATATGAATACAGCCTTATTGTTGAATTCTTAGCATTTAAACACAAATAGCACATTTATCTAATGTCTGAGGAAAATTGGCTATATAACATATCATTAATACATAAAGGGAACGTGAACACTAGCCCACCCTTCACAAAGCATCCAAAATACATTCTCTAATTCTCTTATTATTACTATTGATTATTCTATATTATGTTTAGGGAACATGAACTGCACTCTATCACACATTCAAAACAGGTTTCATAAACAGCTGTTTCATCTGTAAACCTGTAATCTTGCCTTGCAACAAGTGTTAAATCCTTTACTGCCAAGGCACACTAAAACACTGTTCTGGGATTAACTAGTATTTAAAATACAAAGCACCAATAATATAACATTCTGCTACAAAAGAGTTTATCGATTGAATATTCAAGTAATTTACAGGCGCTTTCTCCAATACAGATCAAAAGGAAATATTAGAATGGCTTCTGCAAGAATACAAGCAAAACATACACAGAGAAGAACACTGAATTTATAGCTTAAATTAGTATTAAACCCCCAGCGTTTTAAGCCAAATGCATTGAGCACAATAAAATAAAATGTCCCCAGAAATCTCTTTGTTAAAGTTCCTAACCCAGCACTGGTAGTTACAACTTTTCAAAGCTGCTGCTTCCTGGGGTTTCAGTGCTGCTTCCCTGAACTTCCGCTCTTCACAGGAAATAGTTAATAGTAGACATGGCAGTTTCCAGCCAGACTGTTAGCTTGAAGAAAGGAGGCAACAGGGAGCAGGGGAGTCTCTTGTCATCCTAGGCTATAGGTCTGTGTGTTTCTACTAATGCAAACAATGTAGGAAAATACAACTCAAGTCCCTGCATGCAAGATGCTGCAAAAGAATGGACGCACACAGCCCAGCTTGGGAGTGAGCCCGTACTTCTGCCCCCATAGAAAGGGATTTGCTATGTTGGCAGACACAGGAGCTTCCTGATGTTGCACTTACTGCGAAACGCATTAAGGCTGTGCAGTCGCCATCAGTAGACGCCAAATTTGGTGGATGACCCGCATCACTTTTTGGCCAGTGGAATGCATGCCATCTCAGCTGAAAGGCTGCTGAAAGGCTGTCTGTGTTGGTGCTTACCTAAAGCATCAAATAATAATTGTTTGGATCATTTTATACAACCATTTTAAATAAATACTACACTATATTACTTATATCTCTCTCCGTCGTTTACTTATTGAATATAGAATGGAGAAACTGCTGTTAAATCAGAGATCCAACTAGCCCCATAGTTATGGAAGAGTGAGGAAAGGAGACATCTTTGGAGTATTTAACAAAAGCGAGAGAGATCATTTTTGGCCATTGGGAGTTGATGAGTGAGAATTTTTGCCATCACCGTGGTGCTGCACTATTGAAGTGAATTCACATTATCTGTTCTAAGGCACGGTGATTGGAAGACACTTGAATGATTATTCCACATTATATATATGGACGCATGCGTTTGTGTCTATAAGCCCAGGTTCACACTGGGCTGCGGGAGTGAAGCCGTGCGAGTTCAGCTGAAGGTTTCTGCACATATGTCAATGTAAATCACAGGCGGAAATCAGTCGGACTTTTTCCATCGGAAATTCCGATCATGTGTACGCGGCATAACATATAGGTAAATCAGATTTTGTGCATTCTCACATCCTCTTCAACAAACAATGTATTTGTGGTAAAATATTCTTAAAGGGTTAATCGTGTTTAAAGGGATTCAGACCCTGCCACTTCCTTAATTAGAGCCCTGCAAGCGCAGCAGGTGATCACTAATGAAACATACAGTACATAGGATTCACACAACTTTCACCTAAAATTCCTATGTTTTTTTTTATCAGAATCTGCACAGAGAAAAATGTGTGAATCTTGGGCCGCGTACACACGATCGAACATGTCCGCTGAAACTGGTCCGCAGACTCCATTGCTACTTACTGTGATTGCCAGCCATAGATGGGGGCGGTGGATACGTTTTGCTTCACCTGTGGTGTTTATTTTGGTCCAGCAGTGCACCAACACCTTTGCAGCCATTGTGCTATATGCTGGGTGCTTGGTGTGCTTCTGTACCTTTAAGGAGGGGTGGCTCCCCTTCAGTCCACCTGCCCCTATCTATCCATTAAAATGCATGTGCCTCCATTGTGAGGACACTCACTGTTAGTGTTAGGACCACAGAATTATGGGGTGCCTTGGCGCGGCTCTGTGGCTCACGCATGCGTTTGCAAATGCGTGCGGACAAAACCCCTGTTTTTAACGCACATTGTTAGACAGGTTAATTGGTTGTTCTGCTAGCTGGTCGGTAAGTAGGCTTGGTTATTCCCTGGGCATTCCCCAGGTTCTTGTTATCTGCTTTAGCCTTCCATTGCTACTTACTGTGATTGCCAGCCATAGATGGGGGCGGTGGATACGTTTTGTTTCACCTGTGGTGTTTATTTTGGTCCAGCAGTGCACCAACACCTTTGCAGCCATTGTGCTATATGCTGGGTGCTTGGTGTGCTTCTGTACCTTTAAGGAGGGGTGGCTCCCCTTCAGTCCACCTGCCCCTATCTATCCATTAAAATGCATGTGCCGCCATTGTGAGGACACTCACTGTTAGTGTTAGGACCACAGAATTATGGGGTGCCTTGGCGTGGCTCTCGCATGCGTTTGCAAATGCGTGCGGACAAAACCCCTGTTTTTAACGCACATTGTTAGACAGGTTAATTGGTTGTTCTGCTAGCTGGTCGGTAAGTAGGCTTGGTTATTCCCTGGGCATTCCCCAGGTTCTTGTTGTTATCTGCTTTAGCCTTCCATTGCTACTTACTGTGATTGCCAGCCATAGATGGGGGCGGTGGATACGTTTTGTTTCACCTGTGGTGTTTATTTTGGTCCAGCAGTGCACCAACACCTTTGCAGCCATTGTGCTATATGCTGGGTGCTTGGTGTGCTTCTGTACCTTTAAGGAGGGGTGGCTCCCCTTCAGTCCACCTGCCCCTATCTATCCATTAAAATGCATGTGCCTCCATTGTGAGGACACTCACTGTTAGTGTTAGGACTACAGAATTATGGGGTGCCTTGGCGCGGCTCTGTGGCTCACGCATGCGTTTGCAAATGCGTGCGGACAAAACCCCTGTTTTTAACGCACATTGTTAGACAGGTTAATTGGTTGTTCTGCTAGCTGGTCGGTAAGTAGGCTTGGTTATTCCCTGGGCATTCCCCAGGTTCTTGTTGTTATCAGTGGACATGTTCGATCGTGTGTACGGCCTATCGGACCATCTTCCAGCGGACAAAAGTTTTAAAACCTGTCCGCTGGAAACCTGTCCGTCGGACAGGTTCGATGGTTAGTACACAAAATCATCAGACCAAAAACCCGCGCATGCTCAGAATCAAGTCGACGCATCCTTGAAAGCATTGAACTTTGTTTTTTCATCGTTGTGTTCTACATCACCGCGTTCTGGTCCGAGGGGATTTTGGTCCAATGGTGTGTACGTACATCAGACCAACAGACCACTTCAGCCTGGTCCAATGAAAACGGTCCGTCGGACAAGTTTCATTGGACATGTCTGATCGTGTGTACGCGGCCTTGGGATAAAATTGTCCGAAAAGTTTTATAAATAGAAATATTTTTTTAAGGCCAAATTATCAAAAAATAAAGATTTAGACCGGAACGTGATGGCAGCATAGTTAGAGAGCTCCGCTGTCCAGACCCTCAGACTTGCCTTTCATAAGCCGTTTCCCTCGCTTCTCAGGCACCTTGATGGCGGGTAAGAACCAACAGACCGCCCGCTCTCAGCTGGACCCCTCCACGCAGCTTAACAAAACAATTCCGGCGATGTTCCGCGCCGGTCCGTCGGACACGCAGGCCGCGTCTCAAGCCTCGGGCTCGAGTTTGGAGCTGCCGCTGCCATCTTCTTCCGCCTCCGCTGGATTGTCTCCAGGTATGGCACCCTCACAAAGCACACGCCCGCTATGCATGGCGGACTTGCAGCAAGTGGCCCTAGACATAAAAACTGCTCTGTTTACTGCAATAGCTGACCTAAAGGGGGAGATCAGAGCGATTGCATCCCGGGTGGAGCATGTGGAGTCGGCCGCCATGACACACGGGGCAGCCATACAACAGGTACAGAGAGCCTCCACCACACATGCCCACCATCTCATAGATATGCACAGACATTTGGAGGACTTGGATAACAGGGGACGCAGGCGGAACCTGCGTGTCCGGGGGGTCCCAGAATCTGTGGAGGGGCCCCAACGTGTGCAGCAAGCGGTATGGGCTATCTTTAATACCCTGCTGGGGAGACCATTGGATGCTCCGGTGGAGATGGAGAGATGTCATAGGGCTCTCCGGCCCAAGGGCAGAGACACAGACCCACCCAGGGATATAGTGTGTTGCCTGGTGAACTTTGTGCAAAAAGAGGACATTCTGCGCCTGGCTCGTAACCATATGAACTTGGAGTATGAGGGGACCCGCATTCAGTTGTACCAGGATCTGTTGGCTATTACACTGCAGCACAGACGAGACCCGCTATGCATGGCGGACTTGCAGCAAGTGGCCCTAGACATAAAAACTGCTCTGTTTACTGCAATAGCTGACCTAAAGGGGGAGATCAGAGCGATTGCATCCCGGGTGGAGCATGTGGAGTCGGCCGCCATGACACACGGGGCAGCCATACAACAGGTACAGAGAGCCTCCACCACACATGCCCACCATCTCATAGATATGCACAGACATTTGGAGGACTTGGATAACAGGGGACGCAGGCGGAACCTGCGTGTCCGGGGGGTCCCAGAATCTGTGGAGGGGCCCCAACGTGTGCAGCAAGCGGTATGGGCTATCTTTAATACCCTGCTGGGGAGACCATTGGATGCTCCGGTGGAGATGGAGAGATGTCATAGGGCTCTCCGGCCCAAGGGCAGAGACACAGACCCACCCAGGGATATAGTGTGTTGCCTGGTGAACTTTGTGCAAAAAGAGGACATTCTGCGCCTGGCTCGTAACCATATGAACTTGGAGTATGAGGGGACCCGCATTCAGTTGTACCAGGATCTGTTGGCTATTACACTGCAGCACAGACGAGACCTGCGTCCCTTGTTGCAAATTTTACGTGATAGGCATATCATGTACAAGTGGAAGTTTCCATTTTGCCTCCAAGCAACAGTGGGAAACAGAACGGCTTCGCTGAGGATACCTGATGACCTGCGACAGTTTTGTGACACGCTGGGCATTCCTGTTGCCAATGTACCTGACTGGTATGGTGCATTTTTTCAACCTGAACCCTGGATCCCCACCCGGCTGGATGACACCCCGAGATCGCAGAGGAGCAGGCAAAGGCGACGCAGACCATCCGACGTCTCCCCGCCCAGGTTTCGGGGAGATATGGAAACAGAAGAGAGCCCTCGTGTGTCGCCATCCTCAGTGCGGCGGCGAACGGAGAACTGAGACCCCTTGAACAGGTTGTGTTAAGCTGATCCCGTCCGTTTGAAATGTACCCCCCCTCTCCCTCTACACCCGCAGGGACATTGCATACCATCTTTTGAACACTCGGTCACCCAAGTCTTGCCTCATGCTCGGATCCCTATTTTCCCCCCTGTTGTCATCAGCCTATAGGGACTTAAGCAGGCACCTGTGCTAGCATACGGGACTGTAGTGAGAAGTTAATAGGCTTCGCCCCATACTCCGGGGCCCCGGAGGGTGGAGTTCCGAAACGGGGAGGTAGGCTGCCGCCTCCCGGGCCTTTAACCCTGTCTAATGTGACTGTTTTCCTAACTCTGGACATAATAGGTGAACTTCATAGCAAAAAGTTACGTGACTGATTTGTATCCAAGCTGCACTATGCAGCCAACCTGAAGATCTGCTCTGGCTATTGACAACACAGGCATGTCTCTTTTACGGTTGGCTGAGCCGGAAGGGGTACATATAGAATGCACCCTATTGCAGGATTTGATGAGTAACATAGGGGCTCCCTGAAGTCCTCTCCCTCCGCCCTTTTTCCTACCCCGCCTGTACTTCCCGTCTGTTCCCCCCCCCTCTTTTTTTTTTTTCTTTTCTTTTATGTCTCTTTATCGGCCCTACCCTTCTCTCTTATTTAACCCTTCCCCCGTCCCCTCTTGATCCCTTCCCCCAACCCTCTCCATACTCCTTGGCTTTACGTTAGGGAATCGGGTGCTGACCCTGCTATTAAAGTTTCTTTGCTCATGATATACTGTATAGGGGTGGGGGGTGCTGGTTCTGTTTTGGGCTGGAGATCAGTCATTGTTTTTCTATTATAATATCTCATAAGTTTGTTTTCTTAATGTTTCAGGGGGGTACTAGCAGTGGCCTCTGGGGCTTCCACATGGGTGGGATTAGGAGGCTTCGGGGGAAGCTACTGGTTAGTCCCCTTGGGAGCGGGAGTGTCAATAACTGTTTTCTGATTTGATCTTTTTTGTTCATTTGTTTTCACACTGCTTGGTTATATGGGTCTAGGTAAGCTAATACCCCCCTTGGGACGGGGTCATGATGGAGTCGCATGTATCGGGCGGACCCACCCACCTCCGGGTTCTTCTCGGAGGGGGGTCTGAACGCATTGATGCGTGTTACTCCATACTCCCGGAGGATCCGATGCTTAGGATCTCAAGATAGTAGAAATTAATATATTCATGTTTTCTTTTTGGACAGGGCCTGGAGGGTTGGGGTGGGGGTGGAGGGGGGAGTGCGGGAGACCTCTCTTCTTTTGATGTAGAATCACAGGTAGTGTGACCCCTCTCCACACCTTCCCTAACGCTAGAGGGATTCCTAGGTGAGCACGGCTTTCTAAGGTCTGGGGGATCTGGACAGTGGGACGAGTAGATAAATTCGTAGACAGGTCTACATCCCCACCTCAAGGGAGGCTGGACCCCTTGTTCCCTCCGGTATGGTACTGGACCTCCTGATTTTGGAGGTACCCTATACTTCTCATAGGTAGCCCAGCAGGGCTTGGATTACCTCCGGTTTGGTGTTTGTGCCCCTAGTTAGGGGGTGCTGTGTGTTTTTGTGTGTTTTTTTTTTGTCTCTTCTTTTCTTCTCTTCTTCTTCTGTCCTCTCTCAGGTGTGGATGATCAATCGGTCTTCTTGTGCTTACCATATTGCCCATTGAAGACAGGCAGGGCCGTGTCCCCTACTACTGACGAGTGCTGCCTATCTTCCTGATTTTTTTTTTCTCTCTCCCACTCCCTGCCCTCTGCCCCCTCCGTCTACTAAAACATTTCATAGGTCTAGACTTTCCTCCTGAGCGCCCATGGCTTCGATATCGCAATCTGCAACTCCTCTATCGCTCAAGGTTCTATCGGTCAACGCCAAGGGCCTTAATCTTCCTGAGAAACGCTCCAGTTTTCTAGCAGAAGCACGTAGACAAAAGGCGCAAAAGACAAAAGGGAGTAGCGATCCTCCTGGCGAAATCGATGGCATTCCGCCTTACGGACCAGATGGTAGATCCGGGAGGTAGATTTCTCTTCCTCAAGGGGCTCTGGAAGGACAGGCCGGTGACGCTTGCTACCGTGTACTGCCCTAACTCCAAACAGGTCTCTTTCCTGAGAGATACGCTTGCGAAACTCACTACCTTCAAAGCTGGCCTCTTAATCCTCAGAGGGGATTTTAACATGGCCTTTGACCCAACTCTCGATACGTCTACAGGCACCTCTTCCCTCCCTTTCACGGCCTTGCGGCGCGCAAAACTAGACCTTGCGTCGTTGGCCCTGAACCCCAGAGGGAAGGACTTTACGTTCTTCTCGTCTCCTCACCAACGAAACTCGAGGCTTGATTATATCTTCCTGTCACAAAGTGATCTCTCGTATCTACATGATGCGACAATTAAAAAATCTAGTACTGTCTGATCACCACCCAGTGACCCTTACTCTACGGTTTTCGCAAAGGGAATACCTCACAAAGATCTGGAGACTAGACGCCTCCCTACTTACGGACCCTGCAGATGTTAGTACCCTTAAGCAAGTCATTGGGGACTACTTCCTGCACAACGATACACCAGATGTAACGCCTATGGTTCAATGGGAAGCACATAAATGTGTTGTGAGGGGTCACCTACTTTCCATAGTGGCCAGGCGGAAACGGGAACATCTGGCCCTGATTCCGGAACTAACTGATAACATTTCTAGGTTAGAAACAAAACACAAAGGCTCATTAGAGCTAGAGGTAGCGGCAGAGCTAGCGGAGACTAGGACGCTTCTGCGTGAAGAACTTTACAAAAAAGCTCGAAAGCGCATGATATTATCTCAGAAATTGTTCTTTGAACACGGAAATAAGCCGGGAAGATTGCTGGCCAGGTTCACGCAGAATCGGGTCCTGGCTTCCACTATTCATCATGTAAAAGATAAACGAGGTGGGATTCATACTAAGAAAGAAGATATCGCTAACCAATTCCGGGAATACTATAGCACACTATATAACATTAGGTCGAAGGAAAAAGGGGTGGGCTCACCGGCCAACAGGAAATTCCCGATTAACGATTTCCTACGCAAATATAGCCCCCGGGCGCTATCTGTGGAGGACCAGCAAGCCTTAGAGACCCCGTTGACGTCTGAGGAATGGGTGGAAGCCTTGAAAGCCACCAAACCAGGCAAGAGCCCGGGACCAGATGGCCTGACGGCCCAATATTACAAATGCTTTCCCGAACTTTTGGCACCAGGTTTCCTCAAAGCTTTTAACTCTTTAGCGAGCTCATCTTGCAATTCTAACACCCTACTGGAAGCTTACATCTCAGTAATACCTAAAGAGGGCAAAGATCCCTCAGATGTTGCAAATTACAGGCCGATCTCGCTCCTCAACGTGGATGTCAGGATTTTCTCAAAAATACTGGCGACGCGATTAGCCTTCCACGTTCCGGCCCTGGTCGGTCTTGATCAAGTAGGTTTTGTCCCTGGCAGGGAGGCCAGGGACAACACCCTCAAAGCCCTCAACTTGCATCACTGGCTTTCCTCTACAAAGAGTGATGGATTCTTTCTTTCATTGGACGCGGAGAAGGCCTTTGACCGAGTGGCCTGGGATTACATGCACTCGGTCCTAGAGGCACTTGGCCTAGGGACAAAATTGAGAGCAATGATAGGGGCACTTTATTCGACTCCACGTGCTAGGGTCCGAGTAAATGGCCACCTATCAGAGGCCTTCTCCATTCACAATGGCACAAGGCAGGGATGCCCTCTCTCGCCCTTACTGTACATCCTCACCCTAGAACCCCTTCTGCGCTGCATTCGGGCCCATCCTGACATAACAGGGCTTAGGTTGTCTCAAAAAGAATACAAGCTTGCGGCCTTTGCCGATGACATTTTGCTCTTCCTCTCTTCCCCCCTGACGTCCCTGCCTAACCTTTTACAAGTGTTTGAACAGTTTCGATGTATCTCGCATCTAAAGATGAACTTTTCCAAGTCGTATGCCCTGAATATCTCCCTGCCTTCTTCGCTAGTTCTCCACTGCCAGAAGGTCTTTCCCTTTCGGTGGAAGACTGATGATATCACCTATTTGGGCATTAGAATACCAGGTAAACTGCCAGACCTTTATGAGAAGAACTTTTTGTCTGAGCTGAAGGCCATACAACAGGACTTGCTGAAATGGGACTCTCCCACTATCTCTTGGTTTGGAAGGGCAGCCATTCTGAAAATGACGGTTCTTCCTCGAATGCTATATAAGCTGCAGACGATTCCGATAGCCCTGCCACCCTCCTTTACAACCTACAGGAGGATATGTAGGAAGTTCCTGTGGGGGTCAAAAGCACCTAGAATTAGCTGGGCAAAGTTAGTTTTGCCTAAATTAGAGGGAGGTATTGGCCTCCCGGACCTGCAAAGGTACTATTGGGCGACTCATCTAACGCGGATAGTGGACTGGCGAGTCCACACCCGCTGTAAAGGTTGGGTCCACTTAGAGAATCAGATGGCGGGAGAAGACCTGGGGAAAGTTCCTTGGATCTCCAAGAAGCACTGGAGGCCTACCGCCTTGTCTCATCCACTGATAGGAGCTACCTTGTCGGCATTTACGAAGGCCTGTGACAGGCTTATGGTGTCCACAACGGATTGCGGATTGACTCCTCTTAGAGGTAATCCGGACTTCGTTCCAGGGCAAGATGGGAGGTACTTGATGAAAGAGTGGCCACACGATGAGATCTTGGCCAAGCACTTCTTCTCTGGGGATAGATTCCTATCCATGAAAGAGCTTGAGAAGATGTCTCTAACTAAGAAGTTTCCCCTGTTTGCTTATTTCCAAGTGCGGCATTTCCTGAATGATCCAAAGGTCAGAGGGTCGTTTGCGAAATCGCCCACGACACTTGAATCGCTATGCTTGAGTAACTCACCTCAGAGACGTGTGATTTCAACCCTGTATGCTTCCATGTTTAGAGCTCCCTTCGCTTCTATGCAGGCGGAACGGGTCTCTTGGGAAACCCGGCTAGCTAGACCGATTCAAGCGAAGGAATGGGAGAAAGTTAACTGGTTCATCTTCAAGGGTTCACTGAATGTGGGCATACAGGAAAATGGATACAAGATCAGGACACGGTGGTATAAGACACCGGACTTGGTACACAAATTCTGCACGGCAGTATCGGACCGATGCTGGAGGTGTGGACGAGCTCTAGGCACATTCCTTCATGTTTGGTGGGAGTGCCCACTAATTCAACCGTATTGGCAGAAAGTACATGAAGTGACAAGGCGGTATCTACGCTACCCCTGGAGTTTTCATCAGCACAATATCTGCTTCATCTTTCAAACATTCCTAAAAAACGGTACCGCAATTCTGTAGCAATACATATGGTTAATGCCGCCAGACTGTGTGTTCCTTTTCACTGGAGAGCTAGGCTGCCACCAACTGTAAAAGAATGGGTGGCGCGTGTGAACCAGATTGCAGCGATGGAGGAGCTGATATGTATTGCTCAAGATGACATTCCAAAGTTCACTGGAGTCTGGAGTGAGTGGTGTGAATTCAGAAACACAGCTGACTACCATACTCTTACACGGAATTAGACTGGATCAGGATGCAGCGAATATACCTGTCTGATGTCCGTTGGTCTTTAATACCATTGACCTGTGCATTTTTCAATGAACTATAGACGGCGGGGGTGGCGGGCCTACCCGCTTAACCCCCCATTAGGGTATGACTTGATACCCTCTCCTCAACCCCCCCCTTTTTCTTTTTTTTTTCTCTTCTTCCCCCCCCCCCTTCCTCTTCTTCTCTCTCTTTTTTCCTGTGGCCTCTTTCTTTAAGGTCTCTTTCCATTCGAAGATGGAGGGTTTGGAGGACGGGGTGGTCTTGAGCCCACTCCCTCACTCATCCCCTTCCATGTGGGAGGACCCATGTGACAGGTATGGGTCAGGGTTAGGCTGACAAGAGATCTGGGCTAATAGGTTGATGTACAAACCTTTTACGTCGTATGTATTCTTGGGGCACTAGTAGACTTCTTTAATGTACACCTGTATTGGGCATTGCCCCCGCAATTTATATATTGCCATTGAATGTGAGAATGTTATTTGCTTAAGGCTGTGCGATCTCTGCCTATACCCCTATTGTACACATTAAGATATAGATCCTCATATATGCTCTTGTATTACATGTTGATGGAACTATTTGACTTGTTCTGGTGTCACCATTTATGTCTTAATAAAATCTTTGTGGATAAAAAATAAATAAAAATAAAGATTTAAATAAAATACCATTTTGAGTAAAATTGCTATGCATAAGTACAATCAAACATCCCAAACTTGGGATGAATGCTAAGAAATATTCCTGTTTTGGATACATAAGTGTATATAGTGGAAGGCTCATGTATAGCAGAATAGCATGCATATGTCTTTTATTTATTATTGTCCACACGTACACTAGACAGACTCATAATATCAGAATCTGCTGTGGTGCATTAACATTAAAGCGGAGTTCCACCCAAAAATGGAACTTCCGCTAATCCCACTCCTCACCCCCTTACATGCCACATTTGGCATGTAATTTTTTTTGGGGGGGAGTGGGGGCTTCAGGAGGAGTGGGACTTCCCGCCGAGGGGCTGGTTAGGCGATTAAGCTTAATCGCCCACAGCAGCCCCTCCCTGTAGGCGATCGCATTGGGACACATGACAGGTCCCATGCGATCGCCTGTCCAATCAGCGGCGGGCTGCGCCGCTCGCGCATGCACAGTGCCGCTCGCGCATGCACAGTGGGTCCCCGGCCGTGAAGCCGAAGGCTGTCACAGCTGAGTGCCCACAGTTGTGATGAGGACGCCGGCCGGGGAGGAGAAAGAGGAGCGGAGCCCCGGTCGGCGCGCCGCTGGAATGCTGGAGCAGGTAAGTGTCTGTTTATTAAAAGCCAGCAGCTACACTTTTTTTTAGCAGAAGATGCCCAAAGGGTTACGCTAAAGAGTTGAAAAACCACGTAGTTTCGTGTTTGTTGAATAACAATTCTTTGCTGTTTGTATGCAATACAAGTTCACGGCCAACGCCCTTCAGACAAAAGTCCGAAGGCGATCGTGTGAAATCCAATCATGTGTACAAGGTTTAAGGCTTTGCATTTCAGCTCTCATGCAGGTTTTTAACATGTTTTTTTAATGCAGGTTGATGGTTATTTTGCACATGCATTAAATAAAGTGTTTTGTAATGCATTTTTATGCATCGCCTCTTTATCACATTGGCCAATAAAAAACAATTTAGGCTTGAAATGGATAAAAACAAAAATGTATTATACATGTGTTTTTATGTATTATCATATCTTTGGGCCTCAAAATGTATGAAAGCGGGGAAAAAAAACTGACTGCTATATTTAAAAACAAGAAGCACAGCACACAGATGTGAACAGGATCTGTCTATAACATTGCCTTTCATGACACATATATTTTATTTCATTTCTTAAAGCCCCATTAACACCTTTGCATTTAAGCATGCAGTGGTACTCAAAAAAAAAGATGTGGGGGGCACATGCGCAGCGCTGAGCGGGATGGACGCTTGAGACAACAGCTCCGCTCCATTCAGGATCACGATCGCTGCTAGAGGGCCATAAACAGCCTGACAACTCTTAATTTTAACACCCCTCGAACTCTCTTGGAGCCGTGCATGCCGTCGAAGGGTAAGAAAACCCGGGGCTCAGCTCAACATACTCTTACACACTATCTCCTCCGTACACGTGAGCACATGAACATGTCGCAAGATGGCGCCGCGGCCGGATCCGGCCTACCTCCTCCGGCTTTGCCCTCTCCGCAGGCACCTATAGTACCATTGGAACCCCGCCATGGGCCTTCCGCTGCTCTGTCCAAGGCGGATCTGGATGCGGTCCTGGAACTGATGTATGAAAAGCTAGCATCTAAATTCCAGTCTGAACTGAACAGAACTTCCCATATGCTCTCGCAGGAGATTGCAGGACCGACTTGCTAGAAACAAAACATGACGAACTAGCCCTAGCCTATGGGGATCTTAGTAGGGAGTATGAGGCACTTACGGAGGCCTTTTCCCAGATACAATCCCAAATAGAAGACCTGGACAACAGGAACAGACGCAATAACTTGCGTTTGCGTGGAATCCCCGAATCGGAGACCGATCTAATCCCCGCGGTCATTCGCATTTTTAAATCTCTACTCCCGGACTGTGATGCGGCGGCCTTTACTTGCGATCGCATACATAGGGCCCTCAGACCGAAACCTCCGGCTGATAATCCCCCTAGGGATGTGGTCTTATGTATGAAGGACTTTCTCGTTAAGGAAGATGTCCTTCGGGCTGCCCGGAACCAACAACGCATCATGCTTGACGATCAGGTCATACAGATCTACCCAGATATCTCTCCCACCACTTTGGACAGGCGCCGAGGCATGAAGGAAGTCACTGCGGTTCTCCAATCCACCCGTATTAGATACAAGTGGGGCTTTCCGTTTAAGCTGGTGATCCCTCATAACGGCTCGACCTATACAGCGACCTCACTTGTGGAAGGCCAAGAAATTCTAGTAAAACTGGGACTCCTGGACGCGGGGGCTATTCGCCGACTTCCCTCAACTCCCAGACCTGTCCCAATCTGGAACACTCCACCGCCTCGGAGGGACAGAAGACGGATCCGATATGGAGCTGGAGATAGGAATAACGGCACACCCTGAGACCTTTTCTACATTTTATTTTTGCTTTCCTGTTACCTGGATGACGGCTGCCGTCCTCGTGAGAACTACCATCTGCAGCAGATTCTCTGGAACTGTTCCCTTGGAGCTGTCGCATGTTCTCCCCACCCAGTGTCTGGCTCCTGGGAGGGAAAAGATTTTTGGCTTAGCCCTTTTTTTTTTTTCCTCCTTCCCCTTGAGTTTTCTTGAGAGCCTTGCTGGGTTTGAGACCTAGTTGTCTCGTGTTGTGACATTCCTGAAATCAGGTGTTATTGCTTTAGTTACCTGATCCAATTTTTTTTGTCAGATATGCTGCCTCAATTTTTGTTTGTAATTTTTTTTTTCTTTTTTCCTATTGTTACATATTTTTGTGGTTTAACAAATTTTCTTGCAGGTCAGTTGCTCTCCTATCTGATGATGCAGATTATTCGGGTGGTCTGTGATATTGTGCTAATGTATTTTGCATATGTCATATCTTTCCCCATGCAATATGATTATGTGGTGTGGCGTGGGATGGCAGCGCCTCCTGCTGTTTATTTTGACCATGGTGGCTAATGCCTCTCTTGACAGGTGCACTCTGGCTCCCTCCACTAGGGCCTTTCCGAAATCTCTAGTTAAGAATTTGCTAGACCAACAACTGGTAGACTCCTGGAGGGCGCATAATGTTGGAGTTAGGGAATACACCTTTTATTCTCACCCGCATAACAGCTCGGCAAGACTCGATTACATTTATGCCTCGCCAGTTATCCTAGCAAATTCTGTTGCATCCTCTATCCACCCCTGTGTCTGGTCGGACCATCACATGGTATCGTTTTCCACTAATTTCATTGGGTTGGCTCACACTCCACACTTGTGGAGACTCAATGAATCTCTCCTTTCAGATGCAGGAGTTCAGTCTGAAGTAGCTGAGGCAATCGAGGAGTACTTTAGCATTAATGATATTCCAGAGACTCCATCCTCGGTTGTCTGGACTGCCCATAAGGCCGTCATTAGAGGAAAGCTTATTGGTATTTCTTCTGCCAGAAATAAGGCCAGTAAACAGAAGATACTATCCCTTTCTGCAGACCTAGACCTCCTGTATAAGAGAGTGGAGTCCCAACATTTAGAAGCTACTAGGACAATAATTGAACAGAAGTGTCTGGAACTGGACACTCTGTTGTCTAGTAAGGCCGAAAAATCACTTAGGTGGTCCAGAGCTAGGTTTCTGCTGCATGGTAACACAGCCTCGACCATGTTCGCAAGACGACTTAACCAATCTACACGCCCCCCTCATGTCTATAAGCTAGTGAACGGCGCAGGTCGTATCTCTTCACACCCACAAGACGTCTTACTACAATTTAAACAATTTTATTCCTCATTGTTATCAGCTAGGACACCTGAACCCCCGATCCATACAGATGAATGGCTACAGGCCCTCCCTATCCCCACCCTTTCCTCTACTCAACAGGAGAAGCTTAATTCACCTATTACTCTTACATAAATTTTACAGGTGATTAAGTCGTTGAAGCCCGGATCAGCTCCCGGCCCTGATAGCTTCTCGTCAATTTATTATAAAAAATTTGCTATGCTCCTGGCTTCTAGATTACTTCGTCTTTTTAATGCGGTATTAAAGGGTGATAGTTTTCCCGCAGAGATGTTGATGGCCAATATGTCCCTTATCCCTAAACCTAATAAAAATCATACCCTTCCCCAAAATTATAGGCCCATTTCGGTGATTAATAATGACTTGAAAATTTTCTCTAGGATCATGGCAGACAGGCTAGCCGGGGTAATTTCTTCTCTTATTTCGCCCTACCAATCTGGGTTTATCCCCCATAGACTTATAACGGACAACATACGCTTAGCTGCAGATATAATTCAGGATGCTAATTTGTTCTCACGCAAATTGTTTCTACTAGGACTTGACATACACAAGGCATTCGACAGTGTGTCTTGGAACTACCTGTCTGTCCTTTTACATCGTATGGGTTTTCAGGGTGAATTTTACCAGGCCTTTCAAGCCCTCTATAGGAACCCCACTACCCGCATAAAGATCCCGGGTTGCTGTTCGGACTTTTTTAGTTTGGGTAGAGGGACGAGGCAGGGGTGTCCCCTTTCCCCCTTAGTATTTGCGTTGGCCTTGGAACCCCTAGCTATAGCTATTTTAAAAAACTGTGACATTAGGGGTTATGGGAAGGGCTCTCAAGACTATAAGTTCTCCATGTATGCAGATGACGTTATAATGTTCATTACTGACCCTTTACTTACCCTACCGGTACTGTTAGAAACTCTGTCTGACTTCGAGAGGGTCTCCAGTCTCTCGATTAATGTTTCTAAGTCGGTAGCTCTCCCGGTGGGATTCTCCCCGGAGGAGGTAGGACATTTGAAAGAAAACGTCTCTTTTTCTTGGGTGACTGACTCCCTGCCCTACCTTGGGATCGAACTAACAGGTGACGCTGGCAAGCTCTTTAGTGCTAATTACCCCAGACTTTTGACATCTTTGAAACGACTTATGAAGCTCTGGTCTGCTCTGCATATCTCCTTTTTAAGCCGTATCACGGCTGTCAAAATGACGATCCTCCCTAAGCTTTTGTTTCTTTTCCGTTCCCAGATACAATCCCCTACCTTGGGATCGAACTAACAGGTGACGCTGGCAAGCTCTTTAGTGCTAATTACCCCAGACTTTTGACATCTTTGAAACGACTTATGAAGCTCTGGTCTGCTCTGCATATCTCCTTTTTAAGCCGTATCAAGGCTGTCAAAATGACGATCCTCCCTAAGCTTTTGTTTCTTTTCCGTTCCCTCCCAAGTAGACTTTGCAAACAATATTTGACAGACTTTCAATCCCATGTGAATAGATTTGTTTGGCGTAATAGGCCCCCAAGGTTTGCTCGTAATGTGTTGTATCGCTCTACGGCAGAGGGTGGGTTGGGGGTTCCCCAGATCTAGCTCTATTATCTAGCCAACAGATTTGCACAACAGGCACAATGGAATATTTATAACTCCAGGGTGCCCTGGGTACGATTTGAACAAGATTCCATTGTCCCGCTTCACCTCCCTGGTCTTCTTTGGTCCTCTAACTGCTCTTGGCCTGGTCTGGGAACAAAAAACACTGTTGTTGCAGCGAGCCTGAAGCTATGGGTAGAATACAAAGATAAGTTTTGTTTGGACTCGCCGACACCTCGCGGAGCCTCATATTTGGGGGACCCTAGATTTCCCTTAGCTTTTAAGCATCCTGACTCGTTTAAGGCTTGGATAGACAGGGGACTGACTAAGCTTAATGACTTCTTAGTAGGTTCCACATTTGCATCTTTCTCTCACTTACAATCGCTTCACGACATCCCTCCCAATGAATTTTATCATTTCCTTCAAATAAGACACTTCTTCCAGTCTCGCTTCCCTGCTCCTGTGGCGGATTCAAACTCGCCTTTTGAAAGCATCTGCTACGATTCTCCCAGACAAAAAGGCCTCATCTCGGTTATCTATAAGTTAATGGACTCAGTAAATGAGCCCTCCTCATTGAAATATAGAGATCAATGGCAACACAAGATTTCGCCTGGGGATGGGGAGCTTGACTGGGTGGAAGGTTGGCAGAATATGCGAAAATGCACCAAATCATTGTCGGCTAGGGAGACGGCGGTAAAACTTCTTACGAGGTGGTACTATACCCCTCTCCGTCTCAGCCAGATTTTCCCGCAGTCCTCCCCCTTGTGTTTCAGAGGCTGTCCTCATCAGGGCTCGTTGCTCCATATGTTTTGGGACTGTGAGAGGCTTCAGCCTACATGGCGGGCAGTCCTGGAACTGGTGAACAAGTTGGCCGGAGACCACATTTCATTGACTTTTAAGCACTGCCTCCTTTTCCAGACCCATCCTGATGTACATACTCCTCTTATGAAACTGATTCACTCTATCTGTGTAGCTACGCAGTGGGCTATAGCTTTGCATTGGAAACAGGGGTCTGTCCCCTTTCCCCCAATAGTGAAGAGGGTGGATCAGATGATGTTATCTGACAAAATTTATCACACGCTACAAGACTCTCTCCCAAAATATGATGCACAATGGACCCCGTGGTTTATATATAGACTTCAAGATTAATTGACCTTTTCAGTGTTTATTGAGTTACTGTATTTTATTCTTTTTGCCTGTTTCTTCCCTTTTTTATTTTACTTTTTGTCTTTTTTGTTTCTCTTTTATATACATTATATTTTTATATATTTTAGTTCGGATTACCTTGATTCTTACCCTGGGTTGTCTCCCAGGGCCCTGGGACACATCTTCAGTAGCTATCGTTAATCTAGATAACCTTAACGCTTGAGCACTATGGTTGTTTAATGTGGATACCTCTGTTTGTACTGACTGACGTTTTGATTTTGCCTCATGTTAATGGTGATCCTTAAAATGATTTCTGTTTGCCTATGACCTTAATAAAGCATTTGAAAAAAAAAAAAGATGTGTCATAGAAACTCATGTTACCTAATAAGGCTGTTCACATCTATGCACTGCATTGTGCTGTGTTTTGAAAAATGAGGCATGCGAGGCCTACAGAACTCTATGGCAATGCATGAAAACAAATGTATAGTGCATTTGAAAAAAAATGCATTGCCAGCCCTTTTCCAAAGTCCACAAAAGTGATATCACTGCAGGAAACCAATCCTCATTAGGCAAACCAAAAAAGCATATTAACCACTTCAGCCCCGGAAGAATTTACCCCCTTCCTGACCAGAGCACTTTTTGCGATTCGGCACTGCGTCACTTTAACTGACAATTGCGCAGTCATGAGACATGGCTCCCAAACAAAATGGACGTCCTTTTCTTCTCACAAATAGAGCTTTCTTTTGGTGGTATTTGATCACCTCCTCATTTTTTTCCACGCTATAAAAAGGGCGACAATTTTGAAAAAAAGCTATATTTTTTTTTAACTTTTTGCTAGAATAAACATCCCCCAAAAATATATATTAAAAAAAAAAACGTTTTTTTCCCTCAGTTTAGGCCGATATGTAAAAATCACAATAAGTGTATATTGATTGGCTTGTGCAAAAGTTATAGCGTCTACAAAATAGGGGATAGTTTAATGACATTTTTTTTATTATTTTTAGTAATGGCGGCAATCTGCGATTTTTTATTGTTATGGCGGACATATCGGACACTTTTGACGCTATATTGGGACCATTGTCATTTATACAGCGATCAGTGCTAAAAAAAAAAGGCACTGATTACTGCGTAAATCACACTGGCAGGGAAGGGGTTAACCACTAGGAGGCGAGGAAGGGGTTAAGTGTGTCTTAGGGAGTGATTCTAAGTGTGGAGGGCTGGGCTACAAGTGACACGACAGTGATCACTGCTCCCGATGTACAGCTGGCCCCCGGTACAAACAATCACTCACAGCACCACAAGTCCAGCTGCCTATGGTGTGCTACAAAAAGGCAGGTTTTACTTTGTGTCAGGTTGCTACTGTGCTGCCCTGCTAAATTTGTGCAGCATCTGACTTCTTATCATTATTATTATACAGGATTTATATAGACTTGCTGTATATCAACATAGGACGCTGACAGTTCCATCCAAGGCAGCAGAGTAACGATCTGCAGAAATCAAAGCCTACCTTTCTCTGGAGATGTCTTGACCAAAGATTAATTGCAGGGTGAGACAAAGTTGTAAAGAGCTGGAGCAGGTGAAGAAAGGCAGGCTTTGTTTTCTGCCAAATCGCTACTTTGCTGCCATGGATGGAGCTGTCAGCATCTTATGTTGATGTATAGCTGAAATCTACAGACACTGCAAACTCCAGCAGGGTAGCACAGTCTGACCAAGGACAGAAGTTTGCCTTTCTCTTAGTCAAGGGAAATAAAAGGTTTGCCTTTGTCCCCTAGTAAACTGTCCACCTGCAGTGAGAGAAATACATGCAGAGTGACAGGTGGGGCTGAGTTGTGACAAGCAGACATTGCTTGGTGGGGAGAAGCTGTATAAACTCCACCAGCAGCTTATGCTTGTGTTTGCCCATAGCTCCCAACTGTCCCAGATTTCGAGGGACTGTCCCTGATTTGAAGCAATGTTCCTCTACCCCTCATTCCTCTTCATGTATCCCTCATTGTGGTCTGATCCGTGTAGATGTATATAAAATGCACTTTTTATCCATCAAAAAGTGTTTTCCAATGCTAAACTTTTTATCCGATTTCTAAATTACTGCTTTTGTAAATTCCAAAAGCCAATATAAGTGGTAAAAAAAAAAGCAAATGTGGGTTTAACCAATCTTGTTTTTTTTTTTGTACAATTCTCCTTTATGGGGGTGTGGCAAGGGGTGTGTCCTATGCCTGCATACTTTTGCTGTTAGGTGTCCCTCATTCCCATCTCAAAAAGTTGGGAGGTATGGTCGCCTACTACTGGAAACCTTGCCAGTAGTAGGCTGATACAACCACATTAGCTAAAAGGATCTGATGTTTTTTCTTTTGCACAGAATTTAGCTATAGTTCTCATTCACAGGGGCGGCTGGGGGAAAGCAAAATAGGTAGTTTATCTGCGGTTTTACCACCCCTCACCTCTTGAGCTTCAGTGGTTCCCAGATGGGGTTGTACACATGCTGTGGCTGCAAAACATTGCTTTGTGGCTGCAGCATATTCTACACCCCATGTATACATCAGTGGAAAGTACCACCACTGTATGGGACACCAATCTAGTGAGTGGCGCCATGCTGTGACCACCCTGCAACTGTGAGAAATGCAAACAGTTGCAGTATTTCAGGAAGCACTTATCAATAATGAAGAGAGCTCTCAATGATTTCTTATATGCAGTGTTTCTACCACAAAAACATGTTTTACATATAGTGCTATTTCACCTATTTTCTTAAAACATCCTAGCTCTTGAAACAAACTATAAGTGATCATGCAATGGTATTTGGTTCCAGTAGGGATTTCCAAATTTTAACCAGGTTACCCATTCATGTGTTTTCGTGTTTGTGATCAACAGGGCACACGTGCTTATATTTGGTGGATTTGTCCTACTGTGCAGCAATTTTGGAAAGAGATTTTCAAAATGGCCTCCACCCTGGTTAGTATCCTAATACTCTGCACTGCACTAGAGCCCAGTTTTTTTTATAGGTCAAGTTATGACAGCAGCCAAACTATAGCACTTGCCTGAACAACCCCCACACTCTGTTCCCTTGAAGCTAAAAATAGGATCGCCCAGGCTATGATACATAGCAACTATCCAGGACAAAATGTCTAAACACCTCATAATATGGCAACCTTGGGGGGATCACCTTACAACCATGTTTGATGAGTCCCTCCTGGAGCCTAGAGCTCTTACTACTCATGTTTGTAATGGAACAAGTCTGCTTAGAGTGGTCAACCTCTGTCTTCTCCCTTCTTATATTATTTCTCTTTAGTTTCCTCCTTTCCTACTCTTTGTTTCCTTTTATGATCCTAAACTATTGGTTTTTGATTTTATGGAATGCGTTCCTGCATGCTTCCTATCCTTCAATTTAGAATTGCTTGTATTAGCTTCAATGTTGGTTCTACTGTTGTTCACAACTGATATGTTTTGAAGTCCTCATACCTTCTTCTGCATTTTATATGTTGCCTATCTGTCATGACCTGAAACATTATGTTTTTTGTATCTAAGTATACTTTGTGATCAGTTCTACAATAACAACACTAAAAAAGATTATACAGAAAATACCAATAGCACAAGTTAAACAGTGGTGAACAGCACAAATTCCGTTTCATGTACAAAGAACATCATGAAAGCATAGGAGTATGTGGCCTATATACAGACAAGAGGTCTTATTCATATTCAAACAAAAGAAGGTCTTTGTCATATCTCTGGCCCATTGTACAAAACACTGTCAGCCAGTGTTGGGGCCCTGAACGCCCATTGGAATGCCCACTCTCTCTCTGGGCAGATAACTTGAAATCCAAGGGGTAAGATGACAAACTTAAGGGCTTATGCCCTGTACACACGATTGGTTAAGCCGATGAAAACAGACCAATGGATTTTTTCATCAGATATCCGATGAAGCTGACTTTCATCAGTCTTGCCTACACACCATCAGTTAAAAAAACAATCGTGACAGAACGCGGTGACGTAAAACACAACGACATGTTGAGAAAAAAAAAGTTCAATGCTTCCAAGCATGCGTCGACTTAATTCTGAGCATGTGTGGATTTTTAACCGATGGACGTGCCCACAGACGATCGTTTTTTTTCTATCGGTTTTTTAACCATCAGATCATTTTAAAACAAAACAAGTTCCTAGTTTTTTCACCGATGGATAAAAAACCGATGGGGCCCACACACGATTGGTTCGTCTGATGAAAACGTTCCATCAGACCGTTTTCATCAGACGAACCGATCATGTGTACGCGGCATAACTCTCCACAGGGTAGCTGTTAGAAACAGCAACATGGCAGTATCAAAACAGGGAGGCAGAAAGCCATTCACCAAAGTCAAAGATCCTGATGTGTCCTCTGGAGGTCACACCACTCATACAGCATTTCCCCCTCCCTCCTCCATCACATGTAGAATGGGAAGAACGGGTTGTGTAGCCAGAGAGCAATTCTTTTTTGTTCAGTTTAAAGGTGCTACATATATACATGTGTAGTGATGGCCCTGATGCCTAGAGGGCCAATGATGACCTCCAGAGTCAGGGAGAGCTGACATCCATCCTCATAGAGTGGGTTTCCAAGCATGGTGGGTGTAATGCAAGATGAATTGATAGATGCCAGTCACTTTTGATAGAAAAATTGTGTATTACCGGCGCCAAGATACTATTAATGTTTATTTTTTAAGTTTTGCTACAATTCAAACATGCAACCCCTTGGGTTGAAAATGAATAGTGTATTGTGAAGTGAATTGCGCTAACATAATAAATGAATATATATCTATACATGAATATTTCACCCCTGCAAATCTTGTGAACTTGTGCTCTAAAGGTAAGATAGTATATCTACAATACCCTGTATATTATCAATCAATTGCTACATGCCTTTACCAACAAATTCTTACTAAAATGTATAATGTGCATATAGTGCAAAAAATGCAACAAAAGTGCAAAAAACTATATCATATAGTTCATTAAGTCCATCAACCAAGTGAAAAAATGAAAGATATGCTGCAAATACAACCCAAAGTTCCAATTATATATAAATTTGGCCACTAAAAAAGGTGATAAAAAAAGAAAAAAAAAGGAAAATTGCACAAGAAGTCCTCTATGAACAATTCCTTTCAAAGGTGATCTGCCATGTTTCCACCTTCACCGCATGTGTGCCTACACTGTCACCAGATAAAATGGCCACTCACAAGATGTACTAGGTAATATGCCTTTGGTTCATATGGATAACCACTCCTTCTCTCAGGTTTATCAGCAATCACTCCCAATGCTTTAGTTGAAAATCTTGTATATGAAACATATACAGGACTATCATGGTATAGTATCTCATAAAATGTATTAAAGTTAAAAAAATATATATGTTTGTCCAGCTGTGGCCAAAAGTTTTGAGAATGGCACAACTATAATATTTTCACAAAGTCTGCTCCTTCAGTGTTTTTGGATATTTTTGTTAGATGTTACTATAATGTACTGAAGTATAATTCCAAGGATTCCAGAAGTGTCAAAGGCTTTTATTGACAATTACATCCAGTTTATGCAATGAGTCAATATTTTCAGAGTTGACCCTTCTTTTTCAAGACCTCTGTCATTCACCCTGGCATGCTGGCAATCAACTTGTGGGCCACATCCTGACTGATGGCAGCCCATTCTTGCAGAATCAATGCTTGGAGTTTGTCAGAATTTGTGGAGTTTTTTTTTGTTCACCCGCCTCTTAAGGATTGACCACAAGTTCTCAATGGGATTAAAGTCTGGAGAGTTTCCTGGCCATGGACCCAAAATGTGATGTTTTGTTCCCCAAGTCACTTAGTTATCTCTTTAGCCTTATGGTGAGGTACTCCATCATGCTGGAAAAGGCATTGTTCCTCACCAGACTGTTCTTGGATGGTTGGGAGAAGTTGCTCTCGGAAAATGTTTTTGTTCTTTATTCATGTGTTCTTGGGAAAATCTGTGAGTGAGCTCACTCCCTTGGCTGAGAAGCAACCTCACACATGAATGGTCACAGGATGCTTTACTGTTGGCATGACATATGACTGCTGGTAGTGCTCACCTTTTCTTCTCCGGAAAAGGGTTTTTCCAGATGCCCCAAACAATTGGAAAGGGGATTCATCAGAGAAAATGACTTTACCCCAGTCCTCAGCAGTCCAATCCCTGAACCTTTTTCAGAATATCAGTCTGTCCCTGATGTTTTTCCTGGAGAGAAGTGGCTTCTTTGCTGCCCTTCTTGAAACCAGGCCATCCTCCAAAAGTCTTTGCCTCACTGTGCGATCAGATGCACTCACACCTGCCTGCTGCCATTCCTAAGCAAGCTCTGCATTGCTGAATCGCAGTGGAGATGGTCCTGGCACTTGCTGGAGTTTCTTGGGCACCCTGAATCCTTCTTCACAAATGCAGTAGAAATGTTTTTTTTTATGGGATTAAGTTCATTTAAATGGCAAAGAGGGACTTTGCAATTAATTGCAATTCATCTGATCACTCTTCATAATATTCTGGAGTATATGTAAATTGCCATCATAAACACTGAAGCAGCGGACTTTGTGAAAATTAATATTTGTGTCATTCTCAAAACTTTTGGCCACAACTGTACAAGTGCCTTGGAGCCGACACTGAGCTAATCCAGCCGCAAATAGAGATATACAAATGTACCTGGTCCGCATGCTGTATACTCCTCTAACGTCACCCTTGCTAACTTGCTCAAGCTTTCCCACTTCTTCACCGTTCCTGGATGGTGAGAAGCTCTGGTACTACTTCAGGATTACTCACAGTAGTCTCTGTTAATAAAGTGGATGGTTCCATAGTGGCGACTGCTTCTCCTTTACCCCTGACCACGGCTGGTTCCCTGTCCGGCTGAATCTCTGTAACTCGGTTGGACTCCAATCCTGAAGTCCCAACCCTATGCTGCTGCTCCTGGATAGGCCTTAGGCAGTCTAGTTTCCCTGTGCCCCCGGGATAGGCCGCAGGCTTCTGGCCTAGCAACTGACATAACACACCACACGTCCACCTAGACAGCCATCCAGGTGGCACAGAAGCCCGATCACCTGACTCCACCCAAATAAATAGGCTCAGCAGGCCAAGGGACTAAATAAACCCCTGTCAATTGACTCCCATCCATTCATAATCTGACTTTGCTATGCCCTTGCCGATCTAATATCACCATCAACAGTGCCACCCAGTGACAGAAGAGAAAAGGTGCAGCAACTCCAGAATTAGAAAGGGATCAGGGGATCTTATAACAATTAACCAGAACATTTACAAAATGTGTGAGCAGCCCTGCCTAAACACCAGAGTGCTACACATGTTATGACAATGGCAATAAGTAAAATAGTCTTATTTGAGTGCATTGCCATATGTTAGGAAACACCGTACTCAAAACATGCCTTCTGTGGTAAGAAATGGTAGTAGATGAAAAATACATATAAACAATCAAAAAGCACCTAAAATGCATCACACCTTCCATACAAAAGGTGTGTGTGTGTGTAGCCCAAAGATCACTTTCCGTAATTTCCAAACTTGTTAAACAAGAGGTTGATTTACTAAAGGCAAATAGACTGTGCATTTTGTAAAGTGCAGTTGCACTCTGCAAGAGCAGCAGCTCCAGAGCTTAGTAATTGAGGAGAAGTTGACTTCCATCATTCAGTCATGTGCAAGCAAAAATGCATTATTTTTTTTACTTTTCCTTGCACCTGATTGGGTATTCTTTGTTAAAGGAAGATTTTCCTCATTTGTTAAGCTCTGGAGCAAAGTGCACAGTTTTTTTGCCTTTAGCAAATCCACCCCAGTATGTCCCTATTACATTTTTTGCAAATAAGCATTGAAGCAAAACTAAACTGCATCTGAGCACCACAAACCGAAAATGCTATTTAATTCATTTTTAATAGTTATAGCAAACTCACACACCTATCCACGTCTCTATGTTTTATTTTGTTGATAAATCATTTTGAAAAACACCTCTTATGCCGTGTACAAACTATTGGATTTTCCGATGAAAAAAGTCTGATGGTCTTTTTTTTTCCGGAAATTCCAATCGTGTGTGGGCCCCATCAGACTTTTTTTCCATTGGAGTAAAAAAAAATAGAACATGTTTTAAATTCTTCCGATGGAAAAAAAAATTGATGTGAAATTTCCAATCGTCTGTGTGGAATTCCGTCGGAGAAAAATCCACGCATTTTCAGAATCAAGTCGGAAGCATAGGATCACTAAAGGATTTTGTTTTTTTAGCTAAATAGCTTCCTTTACCTTACTGCAGTACTGGTTTCATGTCCTTATTGTTCGTTTTTGCTTTGAAGTTGCTGTAATCCTACTCTTATCTCCACACTTCCTGCTTGTCTGTTTCCTTATAACCACAGTACTGCTGGCTTTCTCACGGTGGTCTAAGCTGTCATTACTGTGTGTCTAAAACTTCCCAGAACCAATCAGATTCATTTTAAAAACAAAACACTGCCCTGGATTTGTTTGTTTTTGTTCTGTGTGTCTATCTCTACACAGAAACATGAAACCAGTTCAAAAGTAAAACTAACCTGCAGGCACATTATATGATTGATTTTTATCTATTTTTAATTATTTTGAAAAGGAATCAGTTAACTTTTATGTCTCTATACCCTGTAAACAGTCATTTCAGCAAAACATTTTTTTCCTTTAGTGACCCTTTAATTTTTTCTCGGCTCGTCATAGTGTTTTACTTCACCGCATTTTTGGATGGTCGGAATTTAGTCTAACAGTGTGTATGCAAGACAGCTTGAACGGAATTCCGATGAAAAAATCCATCGGATTTTAGACCATCGGATACTCCAATCGTGTGCACGCGGTATTAGATTTTCTAGCTGCGTCAAACTTAGTAAAGGACAGAAGAATGATTTGGCATTTACTTCCCAGAAATAATTTCCCCTTAGCTCAGGTGTGCAGGCAAGAGGATGTGCTTAGCTGAGAAAGCCCCTCCTACCCTGCTTCAGATAAAATACAATTTTAAGATATATAACATCATTTTGGCCTAGACCATAAACCAGGAAGCAACTGAAGAAAAGTAAAAAAAAGTTTAACAAGTACATAAAATATACCTTCCTGCCTATTTACTAATGTTAGCAGCATAAGGATAAAATAATGGTTACTGTTGATTGAGAGAGTTTAAATAGCAGAGCGTTTCTTGTGCTTTGCTCACACCAGTGTGAGTCAAGAACTACAAAACTGGTTAACCGTTAACAATGCACACACAGCTGTTCCAAGCTGTTTTTCAAGGTGGAAACTGTTTAATTGTGCAAAGTATCATTCTTATAAAGTGTGGCAACACAGATGATGCAGTGTGAACATGACTATTACTCGGAAATGAGAAATTGCAATGTATTTCCCATGTGTTCTAACCACACAAGAAGCACATTTCTGTATACGTATACCCTTATGTTTGAAGGCAATTAATTGATCAGTAACATAGAAGAACCTCATCTTCTACAGCACTCATAAACAACAGTTGAACCTGTCTCTTGAAAATAATTATTCCCATGGAGGACTGTTGTATTTATGGGGATCCTTCAAATTTCAGTTTTCAGAGACAAGTTGTGTTGCAAAAGATATTTATTACACCTGTCAGTTTAAAAAAAAAAAAACATGAAGTCTGCAGGAGGCTGGAATTTTCTGTGTTACTACTAGGAGTGGTCAAAACCAAATACTGCATGTACTCAGTGGCACTGATTTACTAAAGAAGTACAGGCTGTCAGCTTTGCAAAATAAATGGTTTCTTAGGCCCCGTACACACGGCAGAGAACCTCGACGGGCGGAACACATCGTTCCGCCCGTCGAGGTTCTCTGCCGGCCGTCAGAATCGGCGACCCGCCCGTCGGGAAAGGCAACCAGCCATTCATCCCAACGAGCCGTCGAGCAAATAGAGAACCTGTTCTCTATTTGCTCGACGGGTTTCCCGACGGGCGGGGCTCGCCGAGAGCGTACACACGGCCGAGGTTCTCGGCAGAATGCGGCTCCCAGCGAGGTTCTCGCTGGTTTCTGCCGAGAACCTCGGCCGTGTGTACGGGGCTTAAGTCTAGTAAATAATATGAAGTTGTGTTAACTTTGTGCAAGGAATATAAAAAAAAATATATATATATATATATACCGGTATTTAGCTGGTACATGTTTGGATGATTGAAGTGAACATAGCTTCACCTTATTTATTAAGCAAATTGAACAGTCTTTATTTCTTTAGTAAATCAACCCCATTGATACAGTAATTGCTCTTTAGTACCAGGGCATTGACCACCAGAACATAACAGTATTTACATAGAAAGAAACAAAATAATTCATAACGTTTGATGTTTGGATATACAGAATAAAAAACAGTACCTGGTATTGGCCAGGAAAATTATTTCTGGGGCCTGGATGAGGAAACCTTCTCAAGCACGAAAAAATCCTTGGAATAAGAATCACAGGTGAAGGTGTTGGCAGGGGTGCAAGATTAGGTTGCCTGGGTCTAATCATTCCAGGAAATATACTGACCCTGGGCACCATTGTAAAGCCTAAAAGCAGAAGTTCGTTGTTATTTGTTTAAAATACTTAATGACATGATTGTAAAAAAAAAAATAAGAAAACTACTTTTACTACCAGTAATTCTCCTCTCACTACTGATAATAATAATAATCATTATTAAATAACAATACTAATATTACTACAAAATATTACTACAAATAATAATACAAATATTCATTATATGATTCTACTGACATCATGTTGAGAAGTGCTCTTGACCCGATTTGGCTCATAAACTGCTGGGTGAGAATCATTAACTCTGGATAATCCAAGACAAATATCCACGACAAGAATTGTTCATCTGCACAACTGTTATAAAGCTAGGCCTAAATAATGGGTGCAAAACAAGAACACATGTAATGGGGTCTTAAAAGCAAAAAGATATAGCCTTAAGCTACTAGTCTGGGATTCTCCTAGCCCTTTCCGACCTTTAATATATCGGCTTGGCTGGACTCGGCAGGTGGATGATGTTAGTCAAGCCAAATAGATGTGCATTACTGACCGTCTCCCTGCCAAACTCAGCATAGAGATTAGGAGTCATTTGCAGTGGTGGCCCATCAATAGGGAGTACAGGGACCCCCCCCCCCCCTAGAGCTGGGCATCATGTGTGTTGCAGGGTGCCGAACACATAGGTGTCTATGGGAAGCATAACGAAAACTAAACCACGTGAGTCTGGGAAGCTTTAGAGTGTTTTTGGGATGCAGAGCAATGCACTCCGAACACACCCACTGTTGTGAGGTGGTTTATGATTAGTCCATAGGATATAGGGCAGTGCTTGCTAAGAAAAACCACTGCCTCACTTCAGGTTTCTCGAATCGACTCCTTGTCCTAGTTCATGTGGCTCTTTCCCTGTATAGCAAGGCCAGCTCTTTCTACTCCTGGCCCATCCATACTCCAAGGGGACCTGGCAGGGGTAACATGTACAGGGAGGATGTAATATGTACAGGAGGGGGGTAAAATCTACAGGAAGGGGTGTAACATGTACAGGGAGGGGGTAATATGTACAGAGGGGGGTAACATTTACTGGGAGGGGATAACATGTACAGGATGGGGGTAACATGTACAGGGAGGAGAGGTGACATGAACAGGAATGGGGTAATATGTACAGGGAGGGGATAACATGTACAGGGAGGGGGGTAAAATGTACAGGAGGGGGTAAGATGTACAGGGAGGGGGGAAAACTACCGGGAGGGGCTAACATATAAAGGGAGGGGGGTAATATGTACAGGAGACCCAGGAACTCAGCACAGGGATGGTGGGAACACCTCATAATGTGCACAGCAGGTGTACCGACCTGGGAACTCAGGCACAGAGATGTGGGAACCCCTCATAATAGGCACAGCTGGTGTACAGACCTGGCAACTCAACACAGGGATGGTGGGAACCCCTCAGAATGGGCACAACGGGTGTACAGACCCATTAACTCAGCACAGGGATGGTGGGAACCCCCCCCCCCCCATTATGGACACAGCAGATGTACAGACCATGCCTGAATTACTAACAAAAACATTTTTCATTTTTTTTACGCCTTCCCAAAAATGTTTGAGCACCTGCTCATTGCCTATTCTTACAAAAAGTGCAGTTCATACATGTTTTTTTATTAATTTCATTATTCTAGTACATGGCTACACTTAATGCTGGTGCCCTCTTTCTTTTATTCATTATCTGTGCACTAGGTTCCAATCAAAATCTGTATACTGAGAAGTTGCAACCATCACAAAGCACTTTGTGGCTTAACTTTTATTCATTCATACATAAGACTTTATGGGGTTAATTTGCTAAAACTGGAGCAAAATCTGATGCAGCTCTGCATAAAAACCAATCAACTTACAGATTTTTGTCAAAGCTTAATGGAGCAAGCTGAAGTTAGAAGCTGATTATCTACCATGCACAGCTCCACCAAAGTTTGCACTCTCCGGCCCAGATTCAGGTACATCTGCGTATTATTGGACCGGCGTAGCGCACCGCCTTTACGTTAGACTTGCGTAATGTAGCCGCGTAATCACCCTATTCTCGTAGCTTTTGCACAGAAAATTGCGCATGCGTAAAGTTTTTTCAGAGGCGTAAGGCGGAGTAATACAAATTGGGAAGGACGTGGGCGTGTTACATTGAAATGAGCCGTGACCCCATGCAAATGAAGGGCCGGCCGGCCGGCTCGCGCATGCGCGCTTGAAGGAGACCATGGTCAGCTCCGCTGTGCGCATGCTCACAACTCGGGAGCGGCGTAATCAGTGAAATTGGAAGTGGACCCGGGCAACTTAGTGAACTACGCAAACAGCATAAATAGACAGACACAAATGCACTTCCTTTGCAAAAGCACATCCCTTTGGGATCTTCCTATACAGCAAGGTGCTTTTGTTTATTAGCGTTTGTTTGTTTGTTTGTGACGTGTCTTTGAGATATTTGGGCACTGTTTTGCAGAGTGATTTTTGTCTTTTATGTGTTTTCTTTGTTGTTATTTTGTTTAAAATATATTTTTGCTCGTCATTTATTTATTTTTTTTGGTTCTGTTTGTGTATGATTTTGAAATGTGGGGGTGATATTCCTGCGGGAAAAGGGGTGTCACCCTCATTTGTGGTGGAGAAGTGATCCCCAGGTCTGTGTGAATGGTGTATGAATGTACAGTGACATAATTGGAGCCGTGGCGTGGCGTTGCAGCTCACAAGTCCTGCATGGTGGACTGGTGCCAATCCAATGTGATGAGAATGTGGGGTGTGTGTGCTAGGGACCACAGTGGTGTGCATGCATGCATTCTCATTGTGCCATGATTCATGTGTGTGTTTAACGTGCAAAGATGCACATGTGAGCTGGCATGAGATGGGGTCATGAGATGGGGTCCCAGTGCATATGCAGAGTCACCCTGAAGGGAAAAGACAGGAGGATGTTAGTAGTGCATGTGCCCCTTGTGATGTGTGCATCATGGGGGGGGACAGTCATGCCTGCCACCCATGTCACTCACCAACCAGCCAGCTGTCCCCATACATGTTCTGTTCGAAATCTGTGGGGATGGGGCTCTGATTGTATATGTAGCTGTCATGGGTGTCATGGGTAGTGTCATGTGTTGGGCTGGTGATGTCCTCCTGCAGGGTTGTGGTTAATTCCATGATGGCATGAGGGGTGAATCTGAAGATGCGAGACACCTCAGAATCACTCATGCCAAAGATGTCTATGCGTGTGTGATATATCCTCTCCCGTGAAGAGTGAAGAGTGAGGGGCTTGTATCAGATAAGAATATTGTATTAGATTAGATTAAATTGTAAAGTTTAGATAAGCAAAAAAAAAAAAAAAAAAAATCTCCCGTGCCCTCCTTAGTGCCCTCCTCAGTGCCCTCATCCTTCTTTGTTCATCTAAAGTCAGTAGTATAGCTATGTGCGACGATGCCCCTGGCATGTTGGCATACAGATTGTTGTGCAACACGTGTGACTGCTGAGCTCCTCACTAACAGTGTTGCTTTATCTAACAAGTAGACTTTTTTTCTCTTTTTAGACCAGCTTTTATATGCTCTAATTTTAGACAGGACATTTTGCTGTTGCGCACACTGCGTAGCCTGCGCTGCCCCAACGTTCTTTTGTGGATCCCCGTAAGTCCCTCATTAGCATATTTGACTAGCAAATCAATGGTCTGTCTAGCGCACTTTTGCGCGGACGGATGCGCCAGTCTAACGAAATTACGCGGGACAAAAAAAGTAGATTTTTTGCGTATCTCGTTCTGGGGATGCCGCGCATCGAAACGCACGCGCACATTTCGACTTACGCACGCGCATCTCCTGTTGCGCAGGCGTAATCGCTCTGTGAATCTGGGCCTCCATTTTTAGTAAATCAACCACTTATGTTTATCTCTCAGGCCTTTCCTTTACCCATTTTCTATCAATATCAGTGCTTAATTTTTGCACCATAGTATAATTTTTCCATGATAAAGACAGTGAATGTGAAGCAGGGTGATAAAGAGGTCCTTGAGCAGGACTTGTATCTGTATTGCCGGGACCCGACAATTCATTATAGCCGCGAGTAAGATTTTGAGGGAGACCCCTACGCCATGTTTTTTTTAATTGGCGCAAAGTTCCCCTTAATATTCATGCCAGACCCAAAGGGCCTGGTAATGGACTGGGGGGGAACCTGTGTCGTTTTTTTTTCAATTACTTGTATCTGTATTGCCGGGACTTGACAATTCATTATAGCCGCGAGTAGTTTAAATTATTTTTTCCTTTAGAAATGTCATTTTGTGCAGGGACTGTTATAAACACAGGAAACGTGCGCTACTTTACATGCATACCATAGACACCACCAGGTACAAAATTTAAAGGGATATTTCACTTTTATTGTTTCACTTTAAGCATTATTAAAATCACTGCTCCCAAAAAAATGCAGTTTTTAAAACTTTTTTGCATTGATACATGTCCCCCGGGGCAGGATCCAGGTCCCCAAACACTTTTTATGAAAATAACTTGCATATTAGCCTTTAAAATTAGGACTTTTGATTTTTCATATTCGTGTGCCATAGACTTTAGCGGTGTTTGCGTGTTTTAACAATTTTTTTGCCTGTTCGCATGTTCTGCTGCTAACAAAACTGGGGGGTGTTCGGCTCATCCCTACTAGATACCTTACAATGGGGATGTCCTGGGAGGGTAAAAAAGCATAGTGTCTAGAACCTCAATGAATACATAGGATGTGGAGGATAGGCTGAATGCTGGAAAACAGGGACTTGCAAGTATGTATTCCTGCTGTCTACTGGGGTCATAGAGTCTTCCTGATGAAGAAAAGGCTAAGAAAGACTTAGTGGATTTCATGCAGAATTTTTGGGACTGAATAATAACATTCAGGACTTTAAGATTTATGATGGCACAGAGTCCCCACTTTTGGTTTTGGAACTGTGCAAGATTGGAATAATATCCTGGTAACCTTTCCACCACAGGAACTAGGGTTATAACCTCTTGCACCAGAAGATCCACAAGGTCTGATAATCTATGCTGCACCGTTGGAATGTTAGAAGACATGAATCAAGGAGAAGGTTGAAAGCAGAACTCTAGTTTGAAGCACATGAAGCCACCTCCTGTACACAGGCATCTGAGATGCTTTCTTTTTCTTCCCACTTTGGAATATGGGGGTGCCCCTTTATGCAGAACTCTAATCTCTTCACACATATAATGTATACAAATGGAGTAAGACTAAATTCCTTGCAATGAGTTTAGTTCATTCCCCTAATAATTTAAAGACTGATATGATGACCATAGCAGATTGAAATGCAGGGCTGGCTAGTAAAAACAAGGGTTTGGAGAGAGTCTCCAAATGTTCATCTATAGGATTCTTAAGCTGAATTTCCAACTGAATTTTGATCCATGTGTACCAGTCTCTGTTCAACAGAAGCCAGTCTTTAGATTGACTTCTGTCGAATGGCCCTGCTGCAAAACCAACGTTTGATCAGTTCTTGCAGCAAATCAGCTGAAGGGGGCGTCCCACTGTCAGAATACAAAGATTCAGCATGGAGGATTCTCCCATCCACCTTGGAAATCGGTTGCATTTTTTTTCATTTAGCTGAAATTCAGCAATTAGAATTGCAATTTTGGCTCATAAAATCCTTCATAACTATGGAGAAATCCTCCTGGGTTAGAGGGGGCCACACCCAACGGGACTCGGACCGAGGACAACATTCCAGGCTAATAATGTCAAGCCAATGAGAGGGAACACTGCAGGTTGACCCAGAACTGTTATTTGATCATGAGACAGAGAGATTTGATACAGCAGCACTGCTCCTCCTATGTTTTGGATACAACATGAAATACACCTGAAATCGGGACCACATAGCTCTAATAGAGTTTAAATCCTTGAGCGCTCACAAACATTTTTGTTATGGACTTGAGAGATTCAAATGTCTGGAGGTAGATAGGTCACAGTAGGCGACAGCATAGACTAATTGAGGTAAAACCGTGTGTATTTTGCAAAAGGAACTACCTCACACTGAATGGCAGGATCAGGTGCTGCCAAAGTGTGCACACGCAATATTTCACCTAACAAGGCAGCATTTAATTCTTCAGATTTTGTAATACTGATGCCTAACAGTTCTAATAAATTACACAGCCCACACAAAGACTCTTTCTTCAGAGACTGGGTCACATGAGAGTCTGTGCCATGGCGGCCCAGGACCTGGAAAGTATTTTTTGGCAAACTAACACAGAACACAGAGGTCTGAATAGTGTCACAATGCAGATCCCAGTGTCCAAAGGTTAAATTCCACACAGGCCCCACAATTTTCCAGTCCGGGGCATATGGGTACGACCTCTAAAGCTATTTCTGAAGGTATGCTGGGCTATACCTGGCAGTTTTTGGTTTACCCATGTTTGAAAACTTGTGAAGATGACAGTTTTTGTATCATGTCTCCCTCAATTGTTTCTGAATACCGTGGTCCTCAATGGATGAGACAGGAAAAAAAAAAGTTTTGCTGGGATTTAGGCTTTGAGCTATGATTATGTCTGTTGGCGTCTCTTTAAACAAATATGTTAATATCTGTAAAATAGGTTCAAACATGTTAAGGATAAAGGTAAGATGTTATGATAGGATGGGAATCAAGCTATATTTCCATCCCTGGTACTGGGAATAAAGAAAACATTAAATAGGTAGATCAATAGAGCGATAGTGAATAGATAGAAAGATGGAAACGTTGTAAAAGATTGGAAATCCAAAACTTATAATTGTTACCTGGAGGAGATTTTTGTGATTCAGTGTCTTGTTCATTGGAACAAAGCTTGGCAAACACAGAAAGTTGCTGGCTCTTTTCTTTATCTTGGTTCTCAGTTCTTGGGTTTTCTGAGTTCAATGTAACAGTTACGCCACTTGTTTTCAAACTTGAGGACATAACTGCTTCTGTTGTTTTGGTGCTCAGTTCATAAATTGTCTTTACTGGGCTATGTGCTATTAGATTATGGTCTTCAGTTTTAGAGCAATCATTGTTGATGATGCCTTGATTAGTTGACCTTTTTTTCACAACATATCTGTCTTGAGACCACCTTTTTATAGATTTTTTAGGTAGAATTTTTTCTGGACTTTCTTTTTTGAATAGTAAAGCCTTAATCCTCTTCTCAATCATCAAAGCTTGAGGTACCTCAATATCTTTGTTTTGAATAGTTGACTCCACACTTTGACAGCAGTCAAAGAGATTTTCCATAATGAGGTTCATATACTCCTGTTCAACCAGACAAGTGAGTTCATCCTTCTTATTAATTACAGGTTTTGTCCTATAAAAAAAAAAAAAAAATGTTAAATATCAGCTCATAAAAAAATGTAATTGTATCCAAATTACAATATTATATTGCAGATATAGTTGGAAAAAAATACAGGTCCATCTGGTCCAGTGTGTGTGTCAGTTTGTGTGTGCCAGATTGTTTTCTAAGCGAATACATATCTGTGTATGTTGTATTCATCAAAAAAGACATCTAGAAGTGTTTTGAATTTGTTTTGCTGTCCTATTCAAAATGCATTATCAAAAAAATCTAGTTTTTACATTAATGGTAAATATACTATTTCCAGATGATGAAACACCATTGCAGACACAAGCACACCAACAAAGAGGGAAGAATATTTAAATGATTTGGCATGGCACAATTTGAACAGACAAGCAAGAGTTGGTCTTTTGCGTGTTTTGTTGCTTTCGGCCCACACTCTATGTTTTCTTAGATTAGGAGCATTATGTGGGGGTTCCCACTACAGTCACTGGTTTCACGTCGAGATAAACTAATACAATACAAGATAATATATAGGAGTCACTATACACCATATAAATTAAATAAGATCTCACAGTCTAACCCTCCGAATTGTTGGAGATGTGCAGACATTTCAGGAGAATTTATGCATATATTTTGGCGATGTCCAAAGATTGTGGTATTCTGGAGGGATGTTCTAAGAATAATTGCTATAGTAACATCAATAGTTCTGGAACAGGAGGCATAGATATGTCTATTGGGATTGGTAAGGAAGAAGATTGTCTCGATGGGAAGGAGAATACAGATGGCACTATTAATGTACTATGCTAGAAAGATGATAGTCCTAAATTGGAAAAAGGAAGAGGCCCCCTCGGTGGCACATTGGAAAAATCTAGTCAATAACTGCTTACCACTATACAGGGAGACATACAGTAATAGAGGACAGAGGAGGGAGAAATTTAAGAGCGTTTGGGCAATCTGGATAGAAAATCCTATGACAGCTTTAGGATAAATAGGACACAAGGGAAGGGTAAATGCACCAAGAAAGGAAGGGAATGAATGTAATCGGAATGTGTTAGATGGATGAAGCTATGGAAGGAATGTTAGAATGTTACCGGTAAATATTTTTAGTTTCCATGTCTGTTGATTTCATTCATATTATACATCTGTGGCTGCTTGTGTGCCTCTTTATGGATGATCTGGTGCTGTTTACTGTGGGATTTTACAATGACCCAGTGTTTGACATTTTATGACACAAAAATCAAAACTTGACAGGGGATTTTTTTTATGTTGTGCTAACTGATTCTGGCAATATTATTTACTCAAATATTATTAAATGTCTGTAGATTTTAAAACTCAACTACAAAATTGTCCTGCACAATTAATATTTGGGTTTTAAAGAAATTAAACTATATTGTTTGTGAGTTTTCATGTGAAGAGGTGATGTGGGATTCTTTACGGCATGTAATCTAAGCAGTAGCGAGTTTTCACCAGAGCTCCATATGGTAGAGATAGATATTGCTGCATGCTGGTGCCAACCCTCAGGTTCACCTTGCTGCATGTGTGGGGACAAGCCAAGCGAGTGGATTTGGGAGAAAGCAGGAGTACATGCAGGGCAAAAGCTAGCAGCGACAATAAGACTAGGTTCACATCTGAGCGGTTGTGGGAAGGCGTGTAATCGCACAACATGCTGATGCTTAAAGGGGTTGTAAACCCTTGTTTAAAAAAATAAAAACGTTTTTCAGAGTGTTTCTCTTCTGGAGTCCCACAGCGACGCTGGTGACTCCTCCCCGCATTGAGTATCCACGTTGGAAAAGCACTCTCCTTGGTGGACACCCATGCAGGCACGCTCCAGAGTCTATGTCCATTCACACAGAATGCAGGACTCGGCCCCGCCCCCCGTGCCATGCCCATTATATTTGATTTATAGCCGTGGGAGCCAATGGCTGCGCTGCTATAAATCTATCCAATCAGGACACGAGACACCACCATGATCGTTTCCGGACGGAGAAAGATCGGGTCAGGTAAGTAAAACAGGGGCTCGGGGGGGCTGCAGCACCACAGAAGGTTTTTCACCTTAACGCATAGAATACATTAAGGTCAAAACCCATGAGGTTTTACAACAACTTTAAGAGATCAGTGTGGGTACCATTAATCCTAATGGATCCACGCACTGAAAACCACAATACAGTTTCTTCTACTGGGAACTGCACTGCACTATACAGCTTTCCTGTGGCTGTGTTTTTAGAAGAGGTGCAGGGCCCCTTTACCATGTGTTTTTAGGAGGTACAACAGCCCAAGGGTCAGAGCAGGTGGCAGACAAATTAATCTGAATGACAAAGCCAGGGTCAGCACACAGAAGATCAATCCATGGAGACAACAGGCATGAGGCATGAGGGCTAGTATGAGGGAGCACAGGAGCTCAGAGACAAACAAGAAAGTTACTCAGGCGTAAGAAACTTGCTCCTTTAATAGGCACATCTGCTTTAGGAGGTGCACACTGATGATATCATTGGCTGACCAACAACCCAGAAGCACCATGAGCTGTGGGGAAGGCAGACAGTGCAGGAATGAGGAAGGTAAGTGACACTAGTTAATGAAACCATTATAATGCCTCTTGGCATGGAGGAATCATAGCCACAGCACACAAGCTGTGCTCATGGCTAAACACTTGTAATGCCTCGTAGTACATTTCTAAAGTAAGAAAATACTAGTAGGCGGCTGGAACTCAATTTTTTGGGGAGGGGCGGCAAACCTGACCCCTTTACTCCTACCACCCCTGCACTTATCCTATCCAGGTTGCGACTTTGGGGGCTTCCCCCCTGCATATCCTCCCGAGTCCTGGCCAATCGGGTCTTAGGACTCCCAGCCAATTGGGTCTTACGACTCCCAGCCAATCGGGACCCACTTCCTGATTGGCCGTGAGGAGAAGCGGGAAGACATTAGCGAATATTAATTCTCTACATCCCGAGTCCACCCTTTTTTTTAAGCCAATTTGTGCTTTAAAAAAATAAATAATGAAATAATGCGTCCAGCGCTCTACATGGAAATTAGAGGCCGGGCGCATGGATTAGGGAGCACTGCCCTTGTGCCCCTTATGAGCAGACGCTACTGCTAGTAGGTACACATGATAAACTGTTAAAATACAAACTCACCACCTGGCCCCCAATCTGCTGATTAGACAGTGAAGGAGCAGCAGAAGACTGATGAGGTCATCCTTCTGCTCACTTTGCTCTATGCTCCTGTCAGCTTGTTTCTTATCTGAATATTGCATGCAGAACACATTTTTGGTTCCCAATGCTTCCCCCCTTCCCTAGTCCAAGTGCTGCTACATAATGCAAGAGACTGACATCACGGCGGCTTTAGGTGCTTTTACTACCTACATTTAGAAAGTAAATATAATGATGTATTAATAACTATACAGCTGTACTGTATTCTGGCTAATGGTATTAGGTTGTTCCCTTGTCTAGAGGAGAGAAATAAATAAGTATGTTTATGTGTATATGTGTGTGTGTATGTATGGCCTATGAATGTGTGACACATTATTGAGGTTCCATTTTTTTGGCTCTGCAAAACCAATTTTGTTGGTATTGGCTTTTTGTTTTAAAACCGGTTACCATGTCCTTTGCTATACCTAATATTACAAGCTGAAAACAAAACATCATTAAAAAAAAGAGTATACAGCTGTATTTACTTCTGACTTTTTTTATCTGCCTGGAAATCACATCATAAAGTCCCTGCTGAACTAAAACACTGTTTTGTTTAACTGTACAGGAACTAGTTTTCTAAAGAACCTTTGGTAAATTGGATTGACACATCCTAGACAGACATGCAAGAAATTGTCAGATTGTTTTGTCAAAAGTTACAAGCAATCAATAGTAGTCTTTTTTGGATCCAGGTTGAATATTGGGGTTACATTTAAATAAGCAAGTCTACTGAGGCCTCGTACACACGACCGTTTTTCTCGACAGAATCCATCAAAAAACTTGGTGGCAGAGCTTTTTTGCCAAGGAAAACGGTCATGTGTATGCTTTTCATTGAGAAAACTGACGTGTAAAACGGTCGTGTGTATGCTTTTCATCGAGAAAATTGACGTGGAACTCGACGAGAAAAAACAAGTTCTCTTTTTCCTCGTCGGGAGTCTCAATTTCCTCGCCGTGTTCCTCGTCGGGCTGGTTTACGGCAAGAAACACGTTCGTGTGTATGCTTAGAAACCTGCGCATGCTCAGAATAAAGTATGAGATGGGAGCGCACCTTCGGTAAAAGTAGCGTTCGTAATGGAAATGGCACATTTGTCACGCTGTAACAGACTGAAAAGTCCAAATGTCTCTCACTAAACTTTTACCTAACACGCAGTAATATGAGATTAGCAAAAGCAGCCCCAAGGGTTGTGTCGGTGGAATCGAACTTCCCCTGCCGTCTATGTGTTGTACATAACCGCGTTTAAGAACGAGGAGATTTGGTCTTGACAGTGTGTACGCAAAGACAGCTTGTCAAGATTCTCGATAAGCCTAACAAGGAACTCATCCAGGAAAACGATGTTTCATTTACGAAGAGTTCCTCGGTCGTGTGTACAAGGCCTCAGTCCTTCTTGACAGCATAAGGCTAGATGTTAATACATGTTTAATGCAATTTTGTATTCTTGTTTGTGTAAATGCTCTTTTATATATTTTTTTATATATATATATAAATGATGTGGTCCAATCTCCCTTTAAAGTCTGACATAGTGGCTCCTCTTTTTTGGTAAAAATCCAAAGTTACGGATGTGCCAAGGGAGCGATTACAACGTTTACATTCAACAGCATAAGTCAAATATGATCATTCATTGGTAGATTGTGCTTGTGTACAGCTTTACAAACAAATATATTACATTTCTTCTATGTATTTGTTAAATAATAAATGTCATCTTATCATCCTACAACTATATTATATTACTCAATAAAGCACTCCAAAGATAATCCATAATTCTTTTGCACATGTTTCAATTCAGTGTTGCTGGGAGCATGTGTGATTTACAACACTGATTATATTAGAAAAACAAAACACAAAACAAGCACATAAAATATTATTGGAAGTCAGATTTAAAGTGAATGATTTAAATGGATCTTTTGCAATGAATCTAAACTATTGCCTTTACTGACTGCACAAGATGAAAATTAATGACTGCATTATAGGGAGTGCAGACTAGTTTACTTTAGGAAAAGCAACTTCACTGGAAAGAGGGGTGACATTTCAGATTTCAGTATTTTTATTTAGAGGCAGACAAATCACATTATAATGGGATAAACAAGTACAATATGAATAATATTAAGGTTGTGAGCTTGCACTGTTTAAAGTAATAGTTGCATGGAGGTATCTGGAGTACTGCATAGTCAAAACTAAACTTGTATGGAAATATATGGAAATATGCCTGTACATACAAAGGTTCCTTAAAGTGTTACTAAACCCGCAACGGTAAAATCAGTCTGTATATGCAGTAAAACATGCTTGTTATACTCACAGTGGGATTTAATGGGTTAATCCTCTATATTGTGTAAAAATGCTATTTGATCCTGTCTTCTGTCCTTCTTCCACATACCCACAATCCATCTCCTGATAGTATAGAGCATGGGTCTTCAAACTACGGCCCTCCAGAACTACAATTCCCATCATGCCTTGTCATGTCTGTGAATGTCAGTGTGTTACAATGCCTCGTGGGATGTGTAGTTCTACAACAGCTGGAGGGCCGTAGTTTGAGGATCCCTGGTACAGAGCCTCGGGAGCACTGTGCATCTGCTCAGTTTGGTGTGTATTGCTATATAGTTTTTTTTTTTTCTTGGAATGATACATGTGATTAGCACAGAGCCAATCAGCACTGTTCAGACAGAAGCTCAGGGGCCATGCAGCCTCCTAGGGCAGTCAGAAGAGATTAAAAACTCCAACAAGCTTTAACCAGTACTCGGCTGGACACTGATAGAAGTCACAAGCCTGCTATACTTTTCTGATGAGAAAGGGTATTTAGCAGTTTATATTTACTAAAAAAAAAAAAAAATCACACTTGCATGTTCTTTGTTCTGTGGGAGATCAGATAGAGGTAATGTAGGGTCCTGGGTTTAGTAACACTTTAGAGAGACAGAAATTGCCGCTCCAGGCAGGTCTTGTTTGGTTAAAATCTTCTTCTCAGAAACCGAGGGTGGTGGCAATGCACATGGCAATTAGAAACAAAAGATAATTAGGACAGCCGCACTCTAATCCAACGTAGCTATATTGTAAAAAGACTGGAAACAGGCACTAAAAATTACAGCAACGAAACCTAGGACAGCTGACGCGTTTCACAATAACTTTAGTATTTACTCATAGCTAAAGTTAAACACTGAAGTTAGTGTGAAACGCGTCAGCTGTCCTAGGTTCCGTTGCTGTGATTTGTAGTTCCTGTTTCCAGTTTTTTTTTACAATAAAGCTACGTTGGATTGGAGTGCAGCTGTCCTAATTATCTTTCGTTCCTTTAGTAGCACTTTAAGTGGTTAGATTTGCTGAAGTAATTGCATGGGTTGCATCAAAATACAAGGAGAACATTTCTCACAGATACCTGTACACCAAATACAATAGCTTAAAAAGCCACTGAAAAATTAAATATGTATGAAAATAAAAAAATAAACTTACCTTAGCCCTTCTTTTCAATTCTTCTTGGAGATGCCAGGCAGTAAAAGTAGTATTACATAAAAATGTTGCTGCTCTGTGTCAAACTAATAGACTGTCCACTCCAGTATGATTAAAAAATCACAGCAAAAGTTTGATGACAGAAAGGATTCAGGAATTATAAATATGCAAAAAACAGTAGTCTAAAAATATTTTTTTCCCCATCGTTTGTATCTTTTATGATTGACAACCACTGCTCTAGACAATTATGAATGTTAAAGAGATCATTACATGATTAATAATTGGAGACCAATACATCAATTGCAAATGAAGAGGCAAGGCCTGATTATAACATATTTAAATTCACAGTGTTCTCTCTAGCCCCTAGTTACAGTGGTGCTTTAAAGGTGGTGAAACCTTTTGAATTTTCAATGTGTGGGTAAAAATATAACTTAAAATGTGATTTGTTTTTCAAGCAATTACTAAAACTAGATAGGGAGAATACATTTAAACAAAATAGTCAAAAACAAAAAATGTATGTAATGACTAAAATGGTAAAAGTTACATACAGTATTTGTGTGTTGCAAAAGTATGAGAACCTCTAAGGCCGCGTACACACGATCAGTTAAACCGATGAGAATGGTCTGATGGACCAATTTCATCGGTCAAAACCGATCGTGTGTGGGCGCCATCGGTTATTTAACCATCGGTTTAAAAAAAAGCCAACTTGCTTTAAATTTAACCAATGGATTCCTAACCGATAGGTCAAAATCGCTAGTTGGTAGGCACAAACCATCGGTTAAAAATCCACGCATGCTCAGAATCAAGTCGACGCATACTTGGATGCATTGAACTTCATTTTTTTCAGCACGTCGTTGTGTTTTACGTCACCGCGTTCTGACACAATAGTTTTTTTAACCGATGGTGTGTGGGCGTGATGGACCATCAGTCAGCTTCATCGGTTAACCGATGAAAACGGTCCATCAGACCATTCTCATCGGATGGACTGATCGTGTGTACGCGGCATAAGATTCTCAGTTATTTTGAAGGGGAAATTAGAGTTATGCTGCGTACACACGATCTGAATTTGCGCCAAGAAATGTTCGGTGTGAGCTTTTGGTCGGAAATTTGACCCTGTGTAGGCCCCATCAGACATTTTCTGACTGAATTTTCAACAGCAAAAATTTGAGAGCTGGTTCTCACATTTTCCGACGGCAAAAGTTCTTGTTGGAAATTCCGATCGTCTGTATGCAATTCCGACGCACAAAAATCCTACGCATGCTCAGAATCATTGAACTTTATTTTTCTCAGCTCGTCGTAGTGTTGTACATCACTGCGTTCTTGACGTTTGGAATTTCTGACAACATTTGTATGACCGTGTGTATGCATCACAAGTTTGAGCCAAAATTCTGTCAGAAAAAAATCCACGGTTTTGTTGTCGAAAATGTGCGGCATTAGATGTGTCAATCAATGGGATGATAATTATGTCTGAGCATGAGAGGCCCTGCATTTACTATTTAAGTCTGACCTTATCAATATGGGTTTGTGGAAGTGTGTCAGGGCTGGAATAAAAAAGATTTCTGAAGACCTCCGAGGGACAGTCAAAGCTGATGTTTAGGTATGCTTTTTTTATTGCATAGTTACATTATTCCAGCTTGGACCAATGTAAGTATCCATATTTCATACCTGACTGATCCCTAAGCTGCAAATCACTGTAGTAGTTGCTGCTACTACATTGATAGCAGCAGTCTTTGTGTACAATTACTTCTTCTTTCTTTTCAATAAATGCAAGCATTCTCTGATTGGACGAGGTGGAGATTGTTTTGTCATTGCCCCGCCTATCCACCTTGTCCAATCAGTTGATGCCTATCATACCTAAAATTGAAGTTAACACTGTTCACTAGGTTGAAACAGGTAACAAAAGCATTTTGATACCACCAGTCTACTATACAAAAGAAAACAATTCAACATCATTGTCCCCAGTTGTGGTCGACCAATAAATATCACACCAAAAGCAAGGCATGTAATACCTTGGGAAATATCAATGAATCCCAGTGAACCAGCTGCCGTCGTCAGTGCTGGGACAAGGCCATTTGGTGCCCAGGGCGAAGATGGCAAACTTCGCCCCCCCCCCTCCCGTTTTTAAGAAAGAATCAATGTTGTTTCAAAACAAGAATATACTTAAAGCAATAGAACAAAGGACTGTTCTCCTGATGGGCACAGTGGCTGCGTGTGATGGGCACAGTGGCTGCCTTGACTGCAATTGATAGGCACACTGGCGGCAATTGATGGGCACGCAGGTGACAATTGATGGGCACACTAGCGGCAATTGATGGGCACACTGCAGCACACTGGTGGCAATTGATGGGGCAAACTGGCAGCACACTGGCGGCAATTGATGGGCACACTGGTGGCAAATTGATGGACACACTTGCGGCAATTGATGGTTACGGTGGATGTGTGTAGTGGCTGCATTTGATGGGCACAGTGGCTGTGTGTGATTGGCACAGTGGCGACAATTGATGGCACAGTGGCTGCATGTGATGGCACAGTGGCTGTTCCCAGGAGAGAGCGGGGACCAGTCACAGTGCCGCAATCCTTGCGCATGTGCAGTAGGGAATACGGCAGTGAAGCAGTCAGGCTTCACTTCCTGATTCCATCACCTAAGATGGCGGCGGAAGCAACCGAGGACCGAGCGATTGCTCAGCCTCGGCTGCTGACATCGCGTGCGTGCTGGACAGGTAAGTGTCCATTTTTTAAAGTCAGCCGCTACAAATATGGCAGCTGCTGACTTTAAAAAAGAAAAACGGCAGAACCTCCGCTTTAACCATTAGAATAAGGAAAAAAGATGCAGCGCTGTGAGAAATGTATTTAATAAAAATTGGAAATATATGTGTATCCAAAAACAAAAAATATGTGCAGCCTGTGGTTCCCCTAAAAATAAACTTTTAACATTGCATTTCTCCTCTTAATTACATCTAGAATCGGCTGTTTTTTTAAAAAAAATCCGTCCGTACATACCATTTTCGGCATGTAGTCTCACCGCCGCTTCCGGTATGATGGTTGGGGACAGGCATCCAATCGACGCATACAGCGCGCCACGAGATGCCGAAAGAAGCCGAACGTTGGTGCGGCTCTATACGGCGCATGCGCACCAACGTTCGGCTTCTTTCAAGATCTCGTGACGCACTGTATGCGTCAATCGGATGCCTGTCAATCAAGTAGGCACGCCCTACCCCGACCGTCAGACCCGGAAGTGGTGGTGAGGCTACATGCCGAAAATGGTATGTACGTACGGATTTTTTTTTAAATACCAGCCGATTCTAGTTGTAATTAAGAGGAGAAATGCAATGTTAAACGTTTATTTTTAGGGGAACCACCCCTTTAAGATGGACCTAGGTGCACACTCACCAGTCCAAACGTGTGCAAACAGCAAATATGTGTATAAAAACTAAGTACGCATATGTATAATAACTTATTATACATATGCGTACTTAGTTTTCACACATATATTTGCTGCACATATTTTTTGTTTTTGGATACACATATATTTCCAATTTTTAATACATTTCTCACAGCGCTGCATCTTTTTTGCTTATTTTTTGGTTTGCAATATATCTGATGATGATGGTGATTGCTGATGCTGACATCCACTTTACAATTTTTTTTATATACAGTAATGCAATTTTTCCACATGATGCACAGTACCATGAGCAGGATTCAGGAAGTAAGAGCTGCCCAGCACAGGCCACAGCTACTGGACTGGGTTGCCAACTGATCTTCAGTATAGTAAGAACTAGAAGTAAGTGTAACTGTAAAGTTACCTTTTTCTTTCAGAAAGCTGGCTCACACTGTCAGTCCAGGGGTTGGCGTCGGCCACAGCACAGCCGCACAGGCAGCTCTCCTCCTTGTCCTCAGGCTCAGTCAGAGAGGAGACAACCCACACACTTCCCTCATGCTGCCACAGGAGATAGAGGATGGAAGAGGTGGGCGGACTGCAGAGCAATTAATTGGCGCGGACAGCGACTGAGTGCTGTGAATGTTGACCCTGTCCAAGTCCTTTCGAGGCCAGCCTCCAGCCATGACGTCACGCGGCTCGTGCGGCTGGAATGTACCAACTGACTCCGTCACTATAGGGGGAGTAAACAAAGAGGAAAGGGAGCCAGGAGGTGAGGAGCGCACTCGGCTGCTGCACCCGCACCCACGCTGACTACTAGTCTATATTACACACAAGTGGTCTGGCGGGCAGTGGCCGCGGCTGCCTGTGTGTCAGAACTGCGCCCCCCTCCTATATGGAATGGTAGCGCCCAGGGCACTCGACCCTTTTGCCCCTGCCTTGTACCGGCCCTGGCCGTCGTTATACGAATCGCAGTACCTGTACAGCGGCTCACGCAGGCTCAGCGATGCATTGCCGTATCGCATAAAATAACCTGGTCATTAAGGGGGAAAATCCTTGCGGGGCTGAAGAGGTTAAGGGAATAAAGGCCTTTCTGCATTGGTGAATGTCAATGTTCACGTGTCCACCATTAGAAGACTTTATATTATTATACAGAATTTATATAGTGCCATTAGTTTACGCAGCGCTTTACAATATAAAGGGGGCAGTACAATATAAATATGGAAGGAATAGGAGGGCCTGCTCATGGAGCTTACAATCTAAAGGGAGAAGATTAACATTGGTGTACATAATAGGGTTGCAAGTAGAATTTTTTTTTTAAAGTGTATTTTGTGCATGTACTCGAGAGAGGAGCCGGACTGCAGGAGTTGGGAGTAGGCAGGCCTCCCCCAGAGGCAATCTGCCATCTTTCTCCATGCCCCCAGGTGGCAATGGCAGATGTGAGGGGGTCCTCCCACACAGCCCGCCCTACCTGCTCCGCTATGAAGCCCAACGGGGCAGAGGAACTCCCCTATGAGGGAGTGAGAGGACCTAGCCCGCTCAGCCAGCCCTGTTAGTCCTTCGCCTCTCTTTTTTAGGGACCGCATGGCCAAAGTGCATGCATGTTAACCCAATTTTGAGTGCGTGTAAGTGTGGTGGTTTTGTGGGCGTACTAATCGCAGGCTTACCTCGCATAGCACACCCACCTGGAGTCGGGCTGAGACCACCAAACTCAATTCACATGCAGCCGAGACCAGGATCCGAACCCTTAGCTGCAGACGTGAACGGCTTGTCAGCACAGTGCCAATCGCGTTGAGCCACCGCAGCTGTTGCAAGTAGAAATGATCTACTATACAAAAAAAGACCATTCCTGCCTATCTACAGACCATGTGGATAGATTGATTTGCCACTGGTGGAATGTTTACCATATACCGAAGTTCAATAGAATAAAATAACCTTAATGTATAAGTTAATCTAACAAACAATGGGAGAAGCATGTTTATTGAAATGGCATCAACATCTGACCTTAATTCTATAGAAAATTTATGGAAAGGACCTGAAGCGGGCTTTTCATGTGAGCTAGCCTACCAACATCCATAAAAATGTAACCAAGCCACTATGCAGTACTTAGCAACAGTTACTAGGAATGTTTATTTGCTGCCTAAGAGGGGCACAGCAGTTATTTAAAGCAAATGTTCATATACTTTTCTCACATACACAAATATCTACAGTAGCTTTGAGTCACTTTCCTTTAATTAATACAGTAAATTAAAAAGTTTTATGTATTTGACTTCTTTGCTTAATTGGGTTCCAATTATGTAGTTTTAGGACCTGCATGAAACACAGATCACATTTTAAGTTATATTTATGTTGAAATATTAATATATTCAAGAGGGTTCACAAATTTTAAAGCACCAATGTATGCATATAAATTATATTTAATTGACTTCCTCCCATATCCTCAGGAAGGTTTCTTGTGGCACTCCAGAAACACGCTCCATTAGTTTTAGATCATAAAACTCACACTAATGTGGAAGATAGAAACAAAAGCCCCTTGCATAAAAGCCTAATTGCATGGCCTATTTTTCACGTCTAAAAACGTCTTGACTTCATTTAATCTAATATAACCTTTGACATGGTAAAGAGGATACTTTAGGTCTCATTTACACCTGTGTTTGGTGCTTATAATGATTTCCTGTGGGAGAGTGTAGGAGTTGGTTTTCCTGTGAAAGGCTGTAAGCTGGAAGCACCATTCAAAGGAATGGGAGGCTGACAGTACCTACAGTCTGGGTCTAGGACTAATCATCTACACATAATCGCTGCATAATTGATTACCTCTGAACAAAGGTCTGCGGGTACTGTTAGGCCGCGTACACATGATAGGTTAGCCAGAGGACAGCGGTCTGATGGACCATTTTTATCGGCCTAACCGATAGGTCAAAACCGATCGTTAGTAGGCACGGCCATCGGTTAAAAATCCACGCATGCTCAGAATCAAGTCGATGCATGCTTGGAAGCATTAAACTTAATTTTTTTCAGCACGTCGTGTTTTACGTCACTGCATTCTAACATGATCGTTTTTTTTTTTTTTAACCAATGGTGTGTAGGCACATCAGACTATCAGCTAGCTTCATCGGTTCTCATCGGATGGACTGATCATGTGTACGCGGCCTTTGCCTCTCATTGTTTTAAATGGGGCTTTCTGCTGGCAGCTGCTTGCAGGAAACCCTGCTAAGTCTGCCAAAGGAAATAGTAGATGAAAATAAGGCTTTAGCATGGTTGTAAAGGCTGAAGGTTTTTTACTTCATGCATGAAGGTAAAAAACCTTCAGTCGGCAGCTCCCCCCTCAGCCTCACCTAATATTTACCCAAGTCTGGTGTTGATCCAGCGATGTGCACAAGACCTGAGGCTCTCCTGGGTCTCTCTCTTCTGATTGGCTGAGATGCAGAAGCCATTGGCTCCCACTGCTTTCAAGCACAGTCAGTGAGGCAGGAGCAGGGAGCGGGGCTGAGCCATGCTCGCTGTATCTCATGTAGGTTAGCTGCTCTTTGCAAGAGACTTCTATTATCTCCCACGGTTTTGATGCACTTTCTTAAAGTGCACCAAAACCTTGCTTTCATTTTTTTTGTTTCACAAAGCGCACAAAAACCATGAGACATAATAGAACTCTATGGCCTTGTACACACGAGCAGACACATTTGTTCAAATCGGTTGGACAGACCGATTTGAACAAATCTGTCTGCTGGGGACGTATTGGTTTGATCGTGTACACACGATCAAACCAAAATCCCCGGCGCCAGACGGCGCGCGCTGACGTGGCGGTGACGTTGACACGTCACCGCACCAGGAAGTAAAACACTTCCGCGCATGCGTCGAAACCATTCGACGCGTGTGCGAGAAGACATGTCTGCTGGTTAGAGTACTAACCAGCAGACATGTCGGGCGGACAGGTTCCCAGCCGACAGATTTCAAAGCATGTTTTGAAATCTGTCGGCTGGCCAAATCCGTCAGCTCGCCCGTACACACGATCGAATCTGTCTGCTGGGACGGTCGGGCCGACCGTTTCCAGCAGATAGATTTGATCGTGTGTACGCGGCCTATGACAAACCGCAGCTAACCCACACAAGGATTGCAGGTACTCAGCACTGCACTCTTGGTGTGGGAAAACCACACTGCATCAGTATGAAAGCACCCTATTGGGGGGAGGGAGGACCAAAAGCATATTCTATGGGTACAGAAAGGCTTTTGTTTTATTTAACCACATCCCTTTAAGCCCATCCCACTGTAAACATTATTTGGCTACACCCACCATCCAGGCTTTGAGCTTTGGTGTACAAACCCCAATGCAATGAGCTGCGCAGACTTATGCTAGTAAATGCATAAATACAGTACCTAGCTGACACAGGCTACAGAAGATCAGCAACACTGATATGCAAAGAAGGGCAAAACTGTTTTTATGGGAGAAAAAACATGCAAGTTGTTTGATACACCATACTTTAACAAACAAAATGCCATACAATTACATACTTTAAAGTTGAACTTCAGCCTTACCTTATGGGACCAATTACACCTATGCATTGCGGAAACACAAACAAAATTGTGCGCTTGCCTGGAATGCGCAAAAACACGCTATCCCCTTGCAAACTCATGGCCTCGGTTTTGCACAGTTGTACAAGCTATTCTGTAGTAAAAATGCCTGCCCTCTAATTTCACTGCACACTGAAAGCTTATCATAGTGTACATCAGAAGAATGTACATCAGAAAAAGCTGGTAGAGCAAGGACTGCGACTATGCTGCAATATCAATATACTGGATATGCCATTGATCAAGGCTGAGAGATTTCGAGAGAAGTACTGAAGCAGGGTGCTGTTAGGTTTTCAAGAGTCTCATTTCGCTTCCCATCAGGTATGATTTAATGCATTGCATAAAAAAGCACAGAAACACAGTAATGACATCACTAGTTCTAAAATACGGCATAATAGAACGTTTTTTTTTTTAAATGTCATAACCATGTTGATGAGGGGGAATCGCAAAATCAACAGAGAGCAAAGTATTGGCAGATGAAATTTCAGCTTTAAAGTCTAAGTTTAGTAAGAAAAAAAAATGGTGTGATGTGTCCCTTGTGCTGCTGTCTCCTGGTTAAGTAGAAATCTTCCTCCTCTGATCCTCCCCTTACCCTTTCTGTCATAATCTTGCTTTTCTGCATATATATAAAAATGTCCAGGGCATCAATCGGTTATACCAGTTGCAGTTATAATCCTGGTATCATTTTTTAGAACCAGCAATCGACTTTCCAGTGAAAGTGATCTTAGCAGCTCTATAGCCACCTGTTCATGTTTACAGTGCTCGGAAGGGGTCCACCTCTTACCGTGCCCTGCGGCCATTTATGAGCTCTCCCAGACGGGTTGGATGCCCTCTTTTTCTCTTTTTTTTTTTTTGATTACATCTTTTCTCACCCCTTTCTCAATAAACCTATCTAATCATGGTTCACATTTTGACCGCAATATCTACTTTTAACACTTCATATGTTAGTAAACTTCATATTTACTTTTATGTGCTGATATGTTCCAATCGCCAACAGTTTAACCTTGATATTCCCTACTTTCCTATATTACCGGGATATGCAATTAGCAGGCCTCCAGCTGTTGCAGAACTACAAGTCCCATGAGGCAAAGCAAGACTCTGACAGCCACAAGCATGACACCTAGAGACAGAGGCATGATGGGACTAGTAGTTTTGCAACAGCTGGAGATCCGCTAATTGCATATCCCTGCTATATTCCCTACATCAAAATATCTACTGAGTGTCATTTTTCAATTAACTAGAAATAAATGTTTACAGTACTGTTTGTGTATTTTTATATATATATATATATATATAAATCCTTAATAAAGATATATTCAACCTTAACATGTACTATATATGAAAAATGTCAACATTGTCCCAGTAGGCACGCTGTTAAGGCTTCCTCACAGCTGAGAAATATTTTACTCTATTCCAGGCCACCAATTTAGAGCTTGAAAAAATAAAACACACAATAAACTCTGCTTTAAAAATGACAAACATGTTAACTCATAAGATATGTTTTTCAGATACAGACAAATGTCTAATGCTTGAATGGTTTGAATGCCTACATTTTTTTCTCAACTTTCTTTGAAATTAGCACTTGTTTTTTGCCCTAAAGCTTCACTCCTAAACTAACACTGAGTTGTTAGTTGCAACAAAAACATGTCTCTTGTCTCAGTCGTAGAGATTCACAAATTGACCTTTGCTAGAGTCTCCCCTGTGTGAAAGTGTCCAGAGTAATACAGGGTTCACTATACAAATGGGAAAACCAACACATAACGCACAAGTAAGCACTAACACTGTTTATCTATAAATAATTTTGGTCTATTTTTGTTATTGCAGAATACACAAATTATATTTATTAAATACGTTTATGAAATATTCGTCCGATTTTCTGTGATAGAGCAAGATAGCAAAAGCAGGAAACACACATAAGAACATTTCCAGATTTTTAATGATGTGTTCAGTGCTGGGTTTAACTAGACTAGATCTTTTTAATGGACAAATAAACAAAAGGAAAAAGCTTGTGACAGATACAAAATGATAAAACTACTTTTTTTTCATAGTCATCTCATTAAAAAAAGTCCACAATTCCCAGAATGTAAAATCAAAATAGCAGACAAACAATACAGGGGTTATAAATAATGAAACACACATTTCCTATATGCAGTCATTATAGATCGACTCCAAGAGCTCACCGCTGATATCAACCACACATAATATCATTCTCGTATTTAATTGTGCTTAGAGGCTCTTTTGCTGATGGAAATGTAAACAGCACTTAAAAATTGATTCTGCACAAACTTAAACCACTCATCCGATTAACACTTTTCCACCTTTCTAATTCTAAGATTTGATTTCTTCTTATTTCAATTAAAACTTTAACTGTTGTCATTATTAATTCATAACAAACAGGATACATTCCATAATGCATTGCATCAGGGAATAAATTGTAAAACAAACTAGCAACCCAGTACAAACCAACTCAAAATGTGCAGAATGGCCTTGAAAGTAAAACTGTGTAGAACAATGTTCTAAGGCAAAGTAAAGGAGGTATGTTATGGTGCCAGATTATACCCAAAGAGTTACCATAAAAATCTATGTGCATCACCAGAATCCCCTCCCCTAATATTATGACTTTTGGGGTATCAGAAAAGGAAGCCCTTGATGCAGCACTCCATGTAAGGCTTGGCATGTACACTATCCTACACTGACAGCTCATAAAGTTGAGTTTAGTGGAGCTCCTAACCTCAACTCTATAAAAGCCTGTGTCCATGTACACATTTAGCAGAATTTAGGTGCTGCCGCGGTTAGATGAGTTTAAACCTCCCTTTCCTGAATACAGAAGAATCGCTTCAGTATAGGAACTTTTTGATTGCCGGCCATGGGAAAGGAAAACATGTTGCTGCATTTTGCATTTTCACATGGCTGTGGTAAATGTAGGCTAGTGTACATGAAGCCTCGTACACACGACCATTTTCCTCAGCAAAAACCATCAAGAAACCTGCTGTGTGTATGTTTTTTCGTCGAGAAAACTGTTGTGGATCTCGATGAGAACATGCTCTCTTTTTTCTCGTCGGGAGTCTCAATTTTCTGGTCGTGTTTCTCGTTGGGCTGGTTTACGACGAGAAACATGTTTGTGTGTATGCTTAGAAGCTCACCCATGCTCAGAATAAAGTATGAGATGGGAGCGCACCTTCAGGTAAAAGTAGCGTTCGTAACAGACTGAAAAGCGCGAATCGTCTCTCACCAAACTTTTACCTAACATGCGGTAACATGAGATTAGCAAAAGCAGCCCCAAGGGTGGTGCCAGTGAAATCGAACTTCCCCTTTATAGTGCCATCGTACTTGTTGTATGTCACCGCGTTTGAGAATGACGAGATTTTGTCTCGACAGTGTGTATGCAAGGAAAGCTTGACAAGATTCTCGACAAGAAAAACAAGAACCTTGTCGAGGAAACAATGTTTCTTTTACATTGAGATTCTCGGTCGTGTGTACGAGGCATAACTGTGAGGTGGCTTTACTAAAATTAAAAAAGGGGAGAAAAATCTGGTGCTACTCTGCTTAATTAAACAAGCTGAAGTTAGAAGCTGATTGGCTATCATGTACAGCTGCACCAGATTCTGCACTCTCCGGTTTTAATAAATTGACCCATGTCCTAACATTGGGTCTGTGTATTTTCATGTGGGAGAGCAGAGAGGGCATGCCTAAGTCCAGCACTGCGATACAAAGAGGGTGAATCTGTCAAAGTAAGTGTGTTGTGAATCTAAGCTATGGTCCCTGGCTTACTACACAGTGATTGTTGGAAGAGACTTCTTTTTGTTTTGGAGATTGTGGAAGTATGCTTTCCTTGTGTCCCCCCCCCCCCCCCACAATCTGACTGAGATAACCAGTACACAACCAGATTCTGAGACCCAGATGAAAAATCCATCAAATTGGCAGGAGTTTGAAGCAGAACGTACTGTTTCACACTGTGGGCAGGCAGGCTTTTTATTGCAGAAGATAAATGTTATGTCTCCTCTGCAATAAACAACACCCATCTGCCTGCTAACATCAATTCCAGAAGTGCAAACTAGCATGCAATGGCTGGCCCAATTCCAATGTATAGGAATGACTAGCTTCTGCGTACATGCAGAAGTGATGTCATCCTACGCCGACCAATGAAGATGGCAGAGAACTAGCACACAGGAGAAGATGGCTGCACTGGTAAGGGACCATTGAAAAAGGGTGGTGTCCCCTAAGAGGATGACAAGGTGTCATGTTTTTAATCACAGTATATGTCTGTCATGCTTACTCAAACTTTGATAGACAGTACAGGAATATTGATGCTGGGAGTAAACATTCCTAATGCTGACATGTTTCCATTGGATGTTTTACTTGAGAAACGGAATAACAACAGGCCAGCAGGCTTTTCCCCTGGGGGATTTGGGGGTGTCAAGGGAAAATTTTGGTAAGACACAGTTAAATGATTCAACCTTCCCGAAAACCCAGGAGAATATTGCCCCTGGGGCAGCGAACATGAAAAGGGAGAGTCACCACTCCAGGTGAGCCCTGTAGATAATTAAGGATGGTTGGATTACCAAGGTGCTGGCGATGCAAGTAGCAATGGCAATGAAGAGGAAGAAAAATGGACTGCCGCACTCCAGAAGAATTTCAAATAAAAAAGTTGTCTTTAATGTAAAAACAGGAACATGTACAGTCACCGCAACCACAGAAACAGGACAGCCGACGCGTTTCGCACTCAACTAGCCTCCCCCCTGGTGACGGACAACTATGGCTAATCTGCGGTACTCGGCAGAAACCATTTGGAGTCTGAGGCGATTTGCCACAATACTACCAGCCGTCACCAAAAAGATCATAAGAACCAAACAACTTTTAATAATCGATCGACGATCGACTGTCAAAGAATTTGGTCACCCATCCCAACCTAAGCACATATCATGTGCTTTGATCAATACAAGATCAGCTGTAAAACACCGACTAGAAATCCATGATTTCATTCTACAATACGATTTAGACTGCCTCTTTATTACAGAGAGCTGGCTCACCGCTGACTGTAACACCATTCTAGGAGAACTGGTGCCAGAAAACTACCGTATTATAACAGAAAACAGAATAGGGCAAAGAGGAGGGGGCCTGGCGGTGATCTACAAGGCGCATCTTGCGATCACTAAACCAGTCCGTCAAAATCCTCTTCCATTCATGGAAACCCTTACTCTACAACTGCAATCAAATCCCCAGGAGACCGTCCATATTCTACTCTGCTACAGGCCACCCGGGCCAAAGTCGCAGCTGTTAGCATCACTGACGGAATTTATCTCCACTTATACCCTAAACAGCAAACACCTTTTGCTGCTCGGGGACTTCAATCTCTGGGCCAACTCCTCACAGGATTCCATTGCCGACGCCTGTATCGACCACCTAGAAGGATTAGGGCTACAACAACTAGTATGTGGCCCCACACATGCTTCAGGTCACACCCTCAACCTAATTTTCAGACAAAATCTGAAAATAAGTATTTTGGAAAATGAACCGTTGCCATGGACAGATCACCATGCAATTAAATTCATAATTTCCAGAATTCCCCCATTGATAAAAACACCTAAGCCAGTGACAACACACTGGACTAGATCCCAAAAGAAGCTCCATTCGGAACTCTTCAAGTCTACCCTAGGAAATAAAATAGTAAATAGTAAAACAGTCTCAGACACACTGGATGCCATTAATACAGCCCTACTGCAGTCAGCCGACTTAGTAGCACCGAAACGCAAAGTCTGCATCCGGAAAAACAAGTCCAGCTGGTTCAACAACCAGCTGTCGCTACTGAAGCAAGAACGCAGAAGGGCAGAAGCCGCCTGGAAAAGAAACGCTTCAAAGGAGAACCTCATCAGCTACAAGACAATAACAAGAAAATACCGCAAAGTAATCTTCCAAGCCAAGAAAAATTATTTTTCTAAGGCCATCAACAGTGCCCTAAATCGACCCCGCGAACTCTTTAAGCTGGTCACTCAGACCATGAATCCAGGCTGTCTTGAAGCCCAGAATTTAGATACCCAAGAGTTTTGCGAAATCCGATAAATCGGATTTCTTCATCAATAAAATTGAAGGAATCCGGGAAAGCATTCGACAAAACAATACCCCCCGCAACCTTCCCCTTATTCAACTACAGAACACCCATAAAAACCTTCTGCAATCAACCAAGTTTACTCTGAAACCCATCTCCGTTAATGCCACAAGAAATATCATCGGTACTTTGCGAAACAGCACAGCGCCTAACGATATTATCCCCGCTAAGCTGCTGAAGGATTGTGCCGACATCTTGGCACCACCTATCACGCAACTTATAAACCAGTCATTCATGGAAGGCATAGTGCCCTCCCTGCTGAAAGAGGGCACAATCCAGCTCATCTTGAAGAAACCCACTTTAGACCCCAAGGATCCTACTCACCGCCGTCCCATAACAGGCCTAAATGTTCTATCTAAGATAATGGAGAAAGTAATGGTAGAACAGCTGCAACAGCATCTAGATACCCACAATCTACTTGATCCATTGCAATCAGGCTTCCGTCCCGGACACGGAACAGAAACAGCATTGCTCAAAATATGGGACGACGCTCTTGAGGCCGCAGACGAAGGAGAATCTTGTCTCCTGGTTCTGTTGGACCTAAGCGCAGCCTTTGACACTGTAGACCACAAACTGTTACTGACTCGGCTGACTGAGGTAGCCGGAGTCGCAGAAGGTGATCTATCATTGTTCTCCTCCTTTCTGGAAAACCGTTCACAAACAGTGAAATTAGGACCTTTCACTTCTGAAAAACGCACGGTGTCATGCGGAGTCCCTCAAGGATCCCCCTTATCACCGGTGCTCTTCAACATCTATCTTCGTCCGCTCTTTGAAATCATCAGTAGCCAACAACTACTTTATCATTCATAAGCAGACGACGCACAACTATACTTTTGCATCTGCAATAAAAAGGATCATCACCCCAGTTTAGAGAATTGTCTCTTTTTGATAGAAAACTGGATGACCAAGAGTTATCTTAAACTCAACAACTCCAAAACAGAACTTCTTCTGTTTCAGGCCAGTCGCAAGAATCAACTGGCAACTACTTGGAAACCCCGCCCATTTTGGGCCAGATCATCGCCCCTAGCTCCAAAGTCAAAAGTCTCGGGGTCATTTCCGACACCTACATGACAATGGACGCACAAATAGGGTCAGTAGTCAGCGGATCTCACCATCTGCTGTGCCTACTACGCAGACTTATTCCTTTTATCCCCAAAGAAGACGTAGCAGTCATGGTGGGAACAATTGTGAACTCCAGATTGGACTATGCAAATGCCCTCTACCTCGGACTCCGAGGTACCAAATCGCTCGTCTGCAAGTCGTTCAGAATACGGCCGCCAGACTTGTGACTGGGAAAAAAACATGGGAATCAATCTCACCTTCCCTGAGATGCCTTCACTGGCTGCCAGTAAAAGACAGAATTGCTTTCAAAGCACTCTGTCTGACTCATAAGTGCATCCGTGGGAAGGCCCCGCAATACCTATGCGAAAAGATAGAAGCCCACAATTCCAATCGCATTCTGCGATCCACCAACCAAAAACTGGTCAAGATACCCAAAGCCAGATGCAAGTCCAAAAGAGAAAGAAGGTTTGCTTTCCAAGGTCCCAGACTATGGAACGCTTTACCAACCAGCATTTGGTTGGAAGAAAACCACCTGAGTTTCAGAAGACAGATAAAAACTCTACTCTTTTGATGACCAGAGAGACACAAACATCAAGCGCCCAGAGGCGATTCAGTTCGCAGGTGCCGCGCTATATAAATTTCTCATTCATTCATTCATTCATTCATTCAACTAGTGCTTAGTCATGGCTCATGCAATGGGGCAGCGAACATGTTTCCACAGATGGTGGTAATCAATGATCTCTTGTAGAACAATGCAAAATTCAGGAAATATTTGAACAACTTGTGGTGCTCACAGGAAGAGGCTGTGCAGAAGTTGTGGCTCCACTGTGTCATAGAGCAGAAGTGAGTGGGAAAGAATGCAGATGATGGAAGGGGGCAATTAAAGCCAGTGGGCGATGTCACGGCTTCATGAAATCAGCCACATTGTCAAATGCTCCCTAACATAGAGGAGCTGCAGCTTCTGGATCACGTGACAGCACCAAAGCTAATTAAAAAATAGTATTTACACTGATCTCTTTTATAAACATTATGCAGCATAGATAGGTGGAGCGGAAGGGGAAATTTGTACCCAGACATAATGGCCTTTACTTAAACTTAGGTTACATGTAAAGATCTAGAGCAATGAATACATTTTTAAAGGGAGATGTGTCATAACAGAAACATGTAGGCTGCTACTCCTGATCTCCTTCTAAAAATAAGATTGGTGACTTGCTGCCATGATTATTCTTAACCTTCAGGGCTATGTGGTGTGAAAGCTGAACTCCAACAATATAAATACAAATTGCAATTTAATGTAGCCATGTTATCATGAAATAACTCATCATATGTAACATAGATACATACATGTGTCTTAGTATCAGTTTCCTAGAATTCCCTACTCTGCTGCATTTATTCCAGGACAAGTAAGGCTAACAGAGTAAGCCAATCAGAACCTTTTACATGGGTAACTTGTTTAATGCTGTCAGACTATCACTCTGGATATTCCAATGGAAGAACACAGACAGGATGTCAAAATACTAGAATTTTTTTTTTTTTTTTCTGTCTGTCTTCCTGTCCTGATGACACCTGTTCACCTAATTTTTTGGCCTAGTGTCACTGTGAGTCATCAAATGCAGTCACACGCACACACACACAAATAGCATACATTATGTTTACGGCTACCAGTTTAGGCCAGGGGTCTCAAACTGGTAGCCCTCCAGCTGTTGCAAAACTACAAGTCCAATGATGCATTGCAAAGCTGACAGTTACAAGCATGACTCCCACAGGCAGAGGCATGATGGGAGTTTCGCAACATTTAGAGGGCCGCCAAATTGAGACCCCTGATTTAGGCAGTGGATGGTTTCAAATGTTTCATATATATATGTGTAGCACCTGGTTACTTCAAAGTACCAGTGCTATTTAAATTTAGAAATAGATCAGAGTGTAGTTAAACTGTGATATGGTTAAAATGTTCAAATTGGGTCTCTGTCTCAGCTTGCCTGTGATGTGGGCTCATTCTGTTGTGCTGGGGTGTTCTTCCCACCCCAGGGTAGTAGATGGAATCAAGGTTTTGATGCTCCTCCCCAGCAGCCAATCAGGAGGGTTGAGCCTCGCTGTGCATGCTAGGGGAGGGTAATTATGGGGCAGACGCCATTGGTTCTGGGTTCTTCTTCTTCAAGTGCGGCATCCACCTTTAGGGTGTCTGCACCCCGGCGTTATGGCCAACCACGTTGAGTTCCTGGTTCCGAGACCATATGGCAGTGGTCATCAACCCTGTCCTGCAGAGCCCACTAACAGGCCAGGTTTGCAAGGTAACTGAAATGCATCACAGGTGATATCATTTGCTGCTCAGTGATTGCAGAATTCCAGTCTGCATCTCCCCAAGGTAATACATAAAACCTGGCCTGTTAGTAGGCCCTGCAGGACAGGGTTGATGACCACTGCCATATGGGTCCGGAACATTTGAGTCGTGCCAGGGAGCCTTTCGGTACCTGAAAGGAATTAGAAGGAGATCCAGGCATAATTCCACTAAGGAGGTTCATCTCCGTAACTACAAACAGAAGGGCCTGTGGCAGAGGTTTCTCACTTAATCCAAGCTAGGAGGGTCTGTGGCAGAGACTTTTCCTCAAAGGTTCGAGCGATACTCTGGCTGCCAGGTCAGTTTTCCACTGTCTATCATGCTCCTAGCTTTGTCCTGGGGCATGCGGTGACTTACAGTACTTTTCTAAATGATGTTTTTATACTGTATTTTGATACTGTGATATTTAGTATGTCAATGTTTTGTAATAAATATATTTTTTTATGACCTTAGTTGTCACTTAAATTTCTGTTGCCCTTAAAATCCCACCTACTTAGAGGTATTCATTTTTTCTAGACAACTGCTTAGAAGAACCCATGGTGCTGATTGTTAGGGCAAGGTCAGATGAGTCTGGGCATTTAAAACCTTTGAGATTGACATCACCTGTTCTTCCCAGGCAATGATTGAGAACAATCCATGACACTGGCAGGTCTCAGCTTTGCAAAGGGGGCAGTGCATGCTATAAATTCTGCAGGGTGCCAAAACTTTTGCAGATGCCATTTTTTTTTGTTTTCTGTAATTTTGAAAGTGTAAATAATGAAAATAAAATCTAACTTTTTTGACATATTATAAGAATGTCTAATCTGTAATTTGATGCCTTTTGGAGATTTTTCCATCTTTCCTTGGCTTTCTTATGCACATTAATACAAATTTTACCTGGGGTGCCCACACTTTCGATCCCCACTGTGTGTGTATATATATATATATACACAGAATAGTAATATTTCAGTTTTATTTCAAGGTCAGTGACTTGACTCACTCTTCTGCTTATATCTCTTGGGATTCCAGTAATCTTCCACCATAGTTCCCATTTTCTATCTATGACAATTTTACCATTGGATTTTCCTTTTTCATTTCACTTTATAGAGAGCACAGTAAGGTCAATGTGATATCCTCTTTTGACTTATTAATAGCAGCAAGAGGGCAGAGCTGCAATTACCATCTGGAACATTTATCTGACAAGAGATGAAGACTTTAAACTGACACTAAACTGACACTAAACTCACTAAACGCATATTAACATTTGTATTCCTAACTCTTAATTACTTTCAATTGCTTTCATCTTATGCCAAATCTCCAAATTCCCTTTTTTTTTGCTGTTGTGACCCTACTTCCTGTTAGAAGGTGGTTACATTTGTTCTCCCTGGTCCCACTTTAATTGAATAAAGTTAAAAACATTGGGCCGGATTCAGATACATCGGCGTATCTTTAGAGCGGCGTAGCACATCTGATATGCGCTACGCCGATGAAACATAGAGAGGCAAGAACAGTTTTCAGAAAGCACTTGCTCCTTTTGTTGTTCCGGCGTAACGTAAATGGGCTGGCGTAAGCCCACCTAATTCAAAGTAGCAAGGGTGTGGGCGTGATGTATTAAAATGAAGCGTGACCCCATGTAAATGAAGGGCCGCACGAACGGCGCATGCTTAGAATCACGTCGCATATACTCCCTAAGATACGATGGCTCAATGCCTACTACGTGAACGTAACCTACGCCCAGTCCCATTCACGTACGACTAACGTAAACTACGTAAAATTTTACGGCCGTTCCGGCGTCCATACCTTTGCATTACCTGCGCCTCATATAGCAGGGGTATAGTTACGCCAGACGTAATCGACGTAGATTACTGCGACGGGCGCAAGTACGTTTGTGAATTGGCGTATATAGGTAATTTACATATTCGACGCGTAAATCAATGGAAGCGCCCCGTGTGGCCAGCGTAAATATGCGCCCAAGATCCGTCGGCATAGGAGACTTACGTCGGTCGGATGAGGCCAAAATTCAGGCGTATCTTCACTTAAGAATAAGAATTTCTAAATCCTGGCCTTTGTGTACAAACACATATTTTAAAACACATTATAATGTACAATGACCCCAAAGACTCTAATAACACCTCCAAAAATGTTTATAATATAAATCAAATTGGTGCAATGATAAAGGTAACCAGTAGTAGCATCCAAATAGGAATAATTGACGTGGAGAAGTTGAGTCAGGATATGATACATAGAGGCGGACACACACAGCTCCAGGCTCTAATTACCATTTTACTTTGCTACCTAAGAGGTATTGGCCATAAGAGCTGTAGCTTAGGTACTGGAAAATATTGTCCTCCATAAACAGTGCCAACCGCTGTTCCATATTGCAGCGGCAGACCACTGTCTATAAGTGTATGCCCTACTTTGCTATTTTCCTGGTTGCCCTGCTTACCACCAGCTAAAGTGTTGGATTTTTGTCTGTGATACTCACCTGATCTCACTTTTGGGACAAACTGATTTTCAACTACACTTATACACAATCTGTGTGCAGTGGTATTTAGAAATCCTGCACTCTATATTTACAAGCTCCTGAAGAAGTGCATCTATGCATGCAACATGTAGTGCAAATTCTCTATGTGACCTCATATCCTGACTCATCTACTCCACATCAATTATTCCTATTTGGATGCTACTACTGGTTACCTGCATCATTGCACCAAATTGGTTTATAATAAATCCATTTGGAGGTGTTATTAGAACCTTTGGGGTCATTGTAAATTATAATGTGTTTTAAAATATGTGTTTGTACACAATGGCCCAGATTCACAGAGCGATTACGCCTGCGCAACAGGAGATGCGCGTGCGTAAGTCTAAATGTGCGCGTGCGTTTCGTTGCGCGGCATCCCCAGAACGAGATACGCAAAAAATCGTCTTTTTTTTGTCCCGCGTAATTTCGTTAGACTGGCGCATCCGTCCGCGCAAAAGTGCGATAGACACACCATTGATTTGCTAGTCAAATATGCTAATGAGGGACTTACGGGGATCCACAAAACAACGTTGGGGCAGCGCAGGCGACGCAGTGTGCGCAACAGCAAAATGTCCTGTCTAAAATTAGAGCTGATAAAAGCTGGTCTAAAAAAAGAAAAAAAGTCTACTTGTCAGATAAAGCAACACTGTTAGTGAGGAGTTCAGCAGTCACACGTGTTGCTCAACAATCTGTATGCCAACATGCCAGGGGCATCGTCGCACATAGCTATACTACTGACTTTAGATGAACAAAGAAGGAGGAGGGCACGGAGGATGGCACTAAGGAGGGCACGGGAGATGTTTTTTTTTATTTTTTATTTGCTTATATAAAATTTACAATTTAATCTAATCTAATACAATATTCTTATCTGATACAAGCCCCTCACTCTTCACTTGATATATCACACACGCATAGACATCTTTGGCATGAGTGATTCTGAGGTGTCTCGCATCTTCAGATTCACCCCTCATGCCATCCTGGAATTACCACAACCTTGCAGGAGGACATCAGCAGCCCAACACATGGCACCACCCATGACACCCATGACAGCTACATATACAATCAGAGCCCCATCCCCACAGATTTCGAACAGAACATGTATGGGGACAGCTGGCTGGTTGGTGAGTGACATGGGTGGCAGGCATGACTATCCCCTCCCGTGATGCACACCTCACAAGTGGCACATGCATGACTAACATCCTCCTGTCTTTTCCCTTCAAGGTGACTCTGCATATGCACTGGTACCCCATCTCATGACCCCATCTCATGCCAGCTCACATTATGCATCTTTGCACGTTAAACACACACATTAATCATGGCACAATGAGAATGCATGCATGCACACCACTGTGGTCCCTAGCACACACACACACCACATCGTCATCACATTGGATTGGCACCAGTCCACCATGCAGGACTTGTGAGCTGCAACGCCATGCCACGGCTCCAATTATGTCACTGTACATTCATACACCATTCACACAGACCTGGGATCACTTCTCCACCACAAATAAGGGTGACACCCCTTTTCCCGCAGGAATATCAGCCCCACATTCCAAAATCATACACAAATAGAACCAAAAAAATTAAATAAATGACGAGCAAAAAAAAAAAAAAGCCCAGCAAAAATATAATTTAAACAAAATAACAACAAAGAAAACACATAAAAGACAAAAATCACTCTGCAAAACAGTCCCCAAATATCTCAAAGACACGTCACAAACAAACAAAAGCACCTTGCTGTAGAGAGAGGGATACAAAGGGATGTACTTTTGCAAAGAAAGTGCATTTGTGTCTGTCTATTTATGCTGTCTGCGTAGTTCACAAAGTTGCCCTAGTCCATTTCCAATTTCACTGATTGCGCCGCTCCCGAGTTGTGAGCATGCGCACAACGGAGCTGACCATGGTCTCCTTCAAGCGCGCATGCGCGAGCCGGCCGGCCCTTCATTTGCATGGGGTCACGGCTCATTTCAATGTAACACGCCCACGTCCTTCCCAATTTGTATTACTCCTCCTTACGCCTCTGGAAAAACGTTACGTATGCGCAATTTCCTGCGCAAAAGCTACGAGAATAGGGTGATTACGCGGCAAAATTGCGCAAGTCTAACGTAAAGGCGGTGCGCTACGCCGGTCCAATAATGCGCAGATGTACGTGAATCTGGGCCAATGTTTTTAACGTTATCCAATTAAAAACTTTCATTAATTTTATATGTGTGTGCCTGCAAAGTCCATTCTCTAGTTCAATTTTCTTCCTTCTAAACATTATCGGGATGGTGGCACACTAGAATTTGTATAGCCACAGAGTCACCCTGTGAGGATATACTTCAAAACTGCAATTTTAAGAAAAAAAGTTGTTTACAGGCCCATTAGGTAGTAGATGTGTATGGATTATTTTCAGAGAATAAGGATTATTTATTGTCACTTTAAGCAATTCAGTCCATGTTTGCTTAACTAGCTTAACCAAAATTGAAATGTCAAATTTGGGTGAATTTGACTTTTACTTGTCAACCAGGATGTGATTTCTAGTGATCTAAGAAAATAAACAATAAATTCCATGCACATTTTTACAACCAGTAACGGTGCTAATTGAACACGGTTGTCCAGCTTCCCAAATTAACATTTCCATTCTAATTTCTTAAATACTAGGGTGTACAGATCTTCAATCATTTCATTATTGTGATGTTTACTTGCTGAAAACATCTCTCTTAGGGAATAAATCAAAGGTGGCTAAATTAGGCATGGGTCATCGTTAGCTGCATATTATCCATGATGTTATTTATGAAGACAAATTAATACAGTTATAATGAATGCAAAACAGATGCTCCATTAGTTCTGTCTTTCAACTTCTTACAAATACCGGCTTTTCAAATGTAAATCTGTCTATTTGTAAAGATGAAATGTCTTAAACAAATACTTAACAATTATGTTAAAAAGTCAGGTACGTGGTTAAGGAAAAATAGCAATCCTTGCCAATTTTCTTGTTATTGAAACCTGCTTCAGAGTGATTCTGAAACTCAATTTCACAGTTTCTAGATAAAAAGTAGCCATTGATTTATCATGGCTATTGATTTTCTTAAATGATTAGGTTAACTCATAAAGCATGTGACTTTTAATGAATTCTTTACTCAGCAAACATTCCATGTCTCTTGGCTGTGAAATTCTCTGGCATTATAGTACAAATAAAGCTTTTTATGGCAGTTGGTCTTAGTGATTGAGTTTTATATATGCAATTTTAGCATACGCTGCTCCCTAATAGCAGTCCGAGCCTGTAGACCATGCAGTGGTTCTGCAGCATCTGTTTCTCTGTGCCATTTACATGATGTTGTTAATATGGCTTTGGAATGAGACTCGTTTTTCCTATTAGTAGTCAGTAGACTCATGTCTATTGAGAAAACAATTACCGTATCTGTATAAAATATTTTTGATAAACTAAATATACAGTATATATACTTTAATATAGATAGATAGATAGATAATTACTGTAGATAGATAGATAGATAGATAGATAGATAGATAGATAGATAGATAGATAGATAGATAGATAGATAGATAGATAGATAGATAGATAGATAGATAGAATATATACATATTGCAAAGATTGGACATGAGATCACAGGAAAGTCTTGTTATATAAACCATGTGCTTGACGTTTGTATCATGATTGTTAAGCACTTGTTTATGGTACTTCACATTTACAAACAGCTTTATATTTTAAAAGTTTACATTTATTAGTGGTTGACAGGAAAAGTCAATGGAGCATCTGTATATAGATATATCCATCTGAATGTATTCTATTTGCTAAGTAGCACATTTGTCTGTATGTCAAGTCTAACAATTGCATGTTTGAATCAACTGTAAATGTCACAGCTTCCCTTAAAAGATCTGTCAATTAAAAAATGTGTGTTTCACAAGGAGGGGGAATTTATGGAGGTAACTAGAGATGTATCTTGTACAGTTTTTCATTTTAATTAAAATATTAGTTCACCTAAAAAAAAAAAAAAAAAAATGAAAAGGTGAATTAACATAACCTCCCCACCCCAGCAGTCTGTGCCATACTTACTGTACCTCTATGGATGATGAGCTGTCAGTGCTCACGCAGCCAGCGCAGCAATCCAGGGATTTGAAATCCTCGATCCTCTCCCTCTTCTCTGTGCAGCAGAGATGGGCTATCCTGATACTGACCAATCAGAATAACTCTGTTGGGTCCCAGAAGAGTTGCACAGAGAAGAGGGAAATGAGCAAGAATTTTTAATTCCCAGACAGCTACAGCTCAGAATGGCTGGAGGTAAGTACAGCGGGGTCTGGGATGGTGTATAATGTTAGTTTAGTTTTCAATTTTTTCTGTAAAGGTAAACTAGCTTTTTAATTCTGCTGTCAAGTGCAAGACAGGAGATTAGTTGTCATCTTGCAACTTATCCTCCAGGTAAGAAACTATAAAACAGATTCACAAAAAACAATTTGCTTAAAAAATTGGATACAGTAAAGTCTGGTGCACATAATCCATTTTTTTTTTTGTTCAACCCAGCGGCAAGTTGGCACTGGCTATCTGAGCAATAGCATGCTCTGGGACACCTCTAAAATTCATCAGGCACATTCCCTCCTTTCTCCTGGTTCCTTCCTCTCCACCTCCTACACCCACCTCATGCAGTCAGTCCCGCAAAGACCAGTGACATACAGGCTACAGCTATAGGTCTCTCCATAAAATAAATGAGCATCCCATATCAGAAAACACAATGAAAAGTATGCTACTATCATTAAGACATACTCTACACAATGATTTACAAGCTAAAATCATACAATCATATCGTAACAGCGCATAAAGAAAGGATCCACCACATAGAAACAAAAATGGAGGAAATATTTGTGGCTCATAATGGTTTAGATGATGCACACATAGACCACTCCGCTGAATTACAATTGTTGAAATCAAAAATTGCATATTTCTTAGGATCGTTCCAGACAGAACAATATGAAGTTCCATGGAATCCCTGAATCCATACAGCCACCTGACATTCCAGAATATTTCCAGCAGTTGATGAAGGCTTTTATAACAACACTTACTAATATGGAGCTGTGTACAGAAAGGATGCACAGGATCCCCAAACTGCAAATTTGCAGGCATCTCCCTTTACTCAGATATATCCCAGGCCACAGCCATGAATAGGAAAAAGCTCTCAAAACTGGAAAGAGAAATGTGTTCCAATTCATAGCCTTGATAAAGGTCTCTCTCTATTCAAGGATTGGAACTTACTTCCTATGGACTCGCTACCTGTACTTACGCATACACCGACGCAAATGGCGACAAAATGGACCTAATTCTGCACACAAACCAATGTTCGCCTCTGTGTTCACCTAACTCACACAAGCCCTGAGTTGCACCCCCTGATCTTTACAGATGTTTTCTACTGTTGGAAATTGCGTTTTCTGATCTACAGTAGCAGCTACCCATTGATCCTCTTTTTTTTTTTTTTACAGTATGTTCTTAATGTTTCTTCTTTTCTTTTTCCTATGTTTCTACTCATCCAGAACATACTCTGCTCTAACAGAACTCCAACATGCTTGCCATCTTTAGTTTCTCTTTTTTGTCTACAACCGATCACAGCCATTCATACTAAGATTGCTACTTCCAGACCTGTCGACTGCCAGGTCATGCGCACTTCCTCCGACTTACCCATGAGCTCACCTATCACAGAATGATCCACATCAACTACCCACTATCTCTTTCATCTACCACGACCATTACTGTTCTATCTATGAATGTTAGGGGTCTCAATAGCCCCTAAAAAAAAGCATGGCCATCATGAAAGAAGCTCAGACCCTAAAAGAAACTGAAAATTCCCAACGACCTTTTCAAAATGATTATGGAGCTTCAACAAGGCCAGCTCCTCATTAATGGAGAGAGACTTTACCACTATCTGTGGCCCTCTACTAGACTGCACCTTTACTTCTACACCTTATTCTCAGTCACTAAGTACATTTCTCCACATGCATGACTTATATGACATCTAGCGATCCCATCATGGAACGGACAAGGATCTTCTCTTCAATCCTTCTTACTCTAGGATTGATCACTTCATTACTAACAAGTGGACCCTGCAAACCATACGTCAATCGGACATTGGCACTATAACAGACCTTGCCCCTATTACCATTTTATAGAAGACTCCACTTTGTTGTTCCCACAAAGCCCATGGAGACTTAATAAGTCCTTATTAGCTGGCCGCTCTATTCTTCAACGTATAGTGGATGCACACCACCTATTCTTTGAGAGCAGTGACACTCGTAAAGTTGATTGTTTTAACTTTTGTTTCATTTACAAAGCTTATATGCAAGGTATACTAATCAAACTTGCATCCTATGTAAAGTAGCAAAGGACCCGGCAAGTTGCAGACATTTTACAAACTATTAGGCCGCATAAACACGATCGAACATGTCCGTTGAAACTGGTCCGCAGACCAGTTTCAGCGGACATGTTCGATCACGTGTACGGCCTATCGGACCGTTTTCCAGTGGACAAAAGTTCCAAAACATGCTTAGAAACCTGTCCGCTGGAAACCTGTCCGTCGGACATGTTTGATGGTTAGTACACGAAATCATCGGACCAAAATCCTGCACATGCTCAGAATCAAGTCGACGCATGCTTGGAAGCATTGAACTTCGTTTTTTGATCACGTTGTTGTGTTCTACGTCACCGCGTTCTGGTCCGAGGGGATTTTGGTCCGATGGTGTGTACGCACATCAGACCAACAGACCACTTCAGCCTGGTCCGATGGACATGTCTGATCGTGTGTACGCGGCCTTAGGGATATATATATATATATATATATATATATATATATATATATAAAACAAGATTGTATGGCCTATGGGGGGAACCTTATTCATGGAAAATTATTTGAAAAAAATGGACAAACTGAGCAGACTTGCAGACTTTACCACTACTAGTGAAGGGCTGTCAAACATAATAGTACTAAATATCTTTATTACAAAATTCTTATTTTTTTTTTACACATTCAGAATAAAATCAAAATTAAGTGGTTCTAAACAATTTTACCACTTGGTTAGTTATACAATAGAGCTCTGTTACTATTGGGTCAAGAGGTTGACGCGTTTCACATTTGTGCTTTCTCAGGACCTTATTCCCTTGACACTAGATCCTATTCAAGAAAAAGAAGAGAACATCATATTTTGATTGGATGAAATATGCAGCATATCAGATTGTACAAACTATGGCGTGAACACCTTTCTTTGAGGGCTCTTCTTTACATGTAAACATTTTAAACATGTAAAAAAAATGTTAAGAATTTTGTAATAAAGATATTTAGTACTATTACGTTTGACAGTCCTTCACTGGTACGGGTAAAGTCTGCTCAGTTTGTCCATTTTATTTTTTAACTATTAGGGACAGTGAAACATCCCCAACTGTCAGCCTTCATGATAGAAGATAGAACCCATCTCTGTCACCTACTTCATTACAAACATGAATCACACTTAAAATTCACCAAATCAACCTTTGACGACCTTGGTAACAGAGAAGGCACCATACTTGCCAAGAAAGTCAAATCACGCTATCTTAAGCAGAGAATTGTGGACTTTTTACACCCTGTATCTGATCGCATAGTTACCAACCCCCATGACATAGCGGATGCATTTAGCGAATATTATCATTCCCTATATGATATATGTAATGATCTCTCTACTCCACAATCCTCATGTTTTAAGTATTTGTAAACTGCACTCTTTATCCTCAAAACCGTTAGAAACGATTTCTCAGCCTTTTACAATCCAAGAGATTCTCTTCTTAACCACAACGTTCCAGGCATTGATGGCTTTTCCAATAAATTCTATAAGGATTTAAAAGAGCTAGTATGACCTCATCTGTTATTCATTTATGACCTCGCCGCATCCTCTCCTTCTATGCCCCCTGAAATGTTACAAGCCATCATAGTGACGAGTGCTAAACCTAAAACCATAACACCACAAGTAACTATTGTCCAATCTCACTACTTAACACAGACACCAAGCTTTTTGCTAAAGTCATTGGATAAAGACTAGTGTCCATATTGCCTCAACTGATCCATCCTGATTAAGTAGGCTTCATTAATGGTCGACAAGCCCTGGGTGGCACCAGATGCCTGGTCAATCTACTCCATAGTACTGACACAAAGAAAACGCCTTCTCTGCTCCTATCCCTGGATGCAGAGAAGGTGTTTGACAGAGTTCATTGGAATTTCCTTAAAGCCACCCCAATATTACGGGATGTGGTTGCATTCCGCTAATATTCCTCTCAACTCCTCACCATCAGCAAAAGTATTTAATGCAGGCTTCCTCTCCAAGACTATTCAAATGGTAATAGACAAGGCATCCCCTTGTCACCCATCATTTTCTCCTTGGTGATGGAACCTTTGGCTGAATGTAGTTGCTCCAACCCGCACATCTCCGGCATTATCACCAAAGGTTTTACCCACAAAATGTGTTTGTTTGCTGATAATGTGGTACTGATAATCACTAACCCCCCCTCACATCCCTTCCGTAAATACAGCTCAGCTTTTGGACTTGCATGTTCCGCCTGCCCTTAAATGCAATATCATATCACTATACCCTTTCCAATGATCATCTATAGCCATTTACTTATTAGAAAAACAAATTCTAAAAACAAATTCTATACACTTTATTAAATATAAACTACAAACCCTTTTTAACTCAACTCCTTAAACTATTCAAACAAATCCAAACCCGTGAACTTAATATGGCCGGTAATATTGCGGTGCTAAAAATGCTGACTGTACTGAAACTACTTTATCTCTTTAGAAGGCTTCCAAAATACCTTCCTACTACTACTTAGCCTTGATATACGCAGTTTAATGGTTTTGTATGGGCTAACAAACCCCCTAGATGTTCACAATATATTCTGACTAGACATAGGAAGAACGGGGTATGAGTATGCCAAATATAGCGCTTTACCATAAAGCTTGTATATTGGACCAAACTACAGTAGGTACTGGTGGAAACCTTCTCCTAATAAATTGTGGTCGCTAGTTGAAGCCTCTTTTCCAAGATAAACTCCCATATTATACACTTATAGCCCTTAAAGCAGACTTAACCCCCCCAAACACACCAACTGATAATTTATGCTGCACTTATGGTGTGGTCAGAAGCCCACACCACCTCTGAGTCACGTTCCATCCCCACTCCCATATAAATACTCCAGTTTTTTTCTCCTGATATTATTCTCCACACCTGGAAAACTAAAGGGATAACAAAGATCTCTGATCTTTACACAAATGAAAATATTACCCCCTTTGAGATTCTGGCAAATAGGTTTAAATTGCCCCAATCTGACTCTTTCTTATACCTGAGAATACATCACCTCCTTCATAAACGTTCGCCTTCTTGTTCAATTGACATGGCAAACACTGTTCACACATTCCTCACAAATCATACATGTTGTTTTACAGGAATTTCCTTGTTTTATACCCTACTCAATGGCAATTACTCCTTTTCAAAATCCTCCACCATGACTAAGTGGGAATCGAAATTGACAAAGCCCTTCACTTAAACATGGGAAAAGGCATTTATGAATACTTATAAGGCCATTCAATGTATTAATCATTGGAAATTGTATCAAAAAGTACTCCATAGGTGGTACTATACACCTTATAAACTATCAAGATAGGTTCCCTACTTTACCTGTTATGGAAGTGTAAATCTCTACATTCATATTGGAAGCAAGCCTTCCGCATGATCTACAACCGCATAGGAATGCATATTTCTCCCAACTTTGGCTGGGCTTTATTACATTTGGGTGTAGAAATTTTCCCTGCCTCTGTCAGAGCTGTTCTTATTCATATGCTGGCAGCGGCCAAATTAGTCATCTTGTGCGCTTGGAACTCTCCTACTCCACCTAGTCTATTAGATATCGTGCAGACAAATAATTATCAATGTGAGATGAAAAAAGCTTCTATCTTTCACTGGTCTGTTTGTTTGAAGAACTTTAATTGCAGTGTTGTTGCTTAATGCCTGATAACAAACCTGCTCCTCTTGTTACTTGGCTCCTTCTAGAGCTCCACTGGCAAGCCTACACACCTCATTATGACTGTCTCTACCCTTCCTTCTACTATTTTTCCTATGTCTCCCTCTCTCTCCCTTACATATTGGTTCCCTCTTCTCCATTTAAGTTAATATACCTGCTAAATCTTTTTTTTGAGAGCTGGTTCTCAAATTTTCTGACGGAAAACAATCCTATCAGAAAATCTGATTGTCTTTAGCAATTCCGAAGTGCAAAATTACGATGCATACTCGGAAACAATTCGACGTACGCTCGGAATCATTGAACTTAATTTTCTCGGCTCGTCATAGTGTTGTACGTCACCACGTTCTTGACGGACGAAAGTTCCGAGATCTTTTGTGTGACCGCGTGTATGCAAGCCAAGCTTGAGCGGAAATCCGTCGGAAAAACCATCTAAGGTTTTTCAGACGGAAAATCTGTGTGTGTGTACGCGGCATTACTGATGGATGCGTCCTCACAAGTCCTAAAGACTACAGCAGGGTTGTGGGAATGTCACATCAAGGGATGGTGCCCCATGCCCACATCAAGGGACAGTCTCAGATTACAGCACTTGTTTACCAGTCTACACTAGCGGAGTGGTTTGCTTAGGTTAAAATAATGTCAGAGTCAGGGAGTAAATAAGGGACTTTGGAGGAGTGGTGGATTTGAATTTTGCCTGAAGTTAGGCATTTTCTGTATCCAATAGGTGTGCACAGCCTATTACATTAGGGTGTGCACCCCAAAGCTCAAACACACATGCCTTTCTCTGCAGCCTCAGCTACACTGGACAGTGAATGAATGGGAAGTGCTCTGTGGCTTCCCATTCATTTACAAACTGAAGCATATTAAACACAGTTTGATATTCTTCAGTTATGAATGGACACGGTGAACGAGGGTATTTACTGTGTTTATTTAGAAAAGGAAGGGGCTGGCAAATGACATATTTAATAGCCCCTTCCCCTACTATCCATCCTGAAACATCCCCCACAGCAGCCAGGAGAGGAGAGGAGAGGAGAGGAGAGGAGGGAAGCCAGCAGCACTATAGAGTAGGGGGGCCAACATGGGTCAAAACCCGAGAAGTAGGGGAAATGGGCACCACACATAATGATTAGGGTGTGCCTAGGCACACCTGGCATACCCCCTGTGCACACCTATGTCTGTATCAATTTGTAAATAATGGCATAAGCAAATCATCAATACATTTACTTTAATGGCATCCTAGTTTTAGTCCATAGGGTTCAATATTGAGTTGGTCCACCCTTTGCAGCTATAACAGCTTCAACTCTTCAGGGAAGACTGTCCACAAGGTTTAGGAGTGTGTCTTTGGGAATGTTTGACTATTCTTCCATAAGCGCATGTGTAAGGTCAGGCACTGATGTTTGACGAGAAGGCCTTGCTTGCAGTTTCCGCTCTAATTCATCCGAAAGTGTTCTTTAGGGTTGGGATCAGCACTCTGTGCAGATCAGTCAAGTTCCTCCATCCCAAACTCGCTCATCCATGTCTTTATGGACCTTGCTTTGTGCACTGGTTGCGCAGTCATGTTGGAACAAGAAGGGGCCATCCCCATACTTAGAAGCATTAAATTCCCCAAAATGTCTTGGTATGCTGACGCCTTAAGAGTTCCCTTCACTGGAACTAAGGGGCCAAGCCCAATCCCTGAAAGATAACCCCACACCATAACCCCTTTCCCACCAAATGATTTGGAAGGTCCATAAAGACATGGAAGAGCAAGTTTGGGATGGAGGAATTTGATTGGCCTACACAGAGTCCTACCTTCAACCCGATAGAACACCTTTGGGGTGAATTAGAGCAGGAAATGTGAGACATGCCTTCTCATCCAACGTCAGTGCTTGACCTCACATATGCACATCTGGAAGAATGGTCGACCATTCTCATAGACACATTCCTAAACCTTATGGACAGCCTTCCCAGAAGAGTTGAAATTGTTATATCTACAAAGGGTGGGCCAGCTCAATATTGAACCCTACGGACTAAGACTGGGATTCCATTAGCATAAGGTGTGGCATGTGTTTTTGCTCCACACAGGTACACAGGCGCAGATTTAGGTGCCTGCACTTTATACTTGCAGCAGTTTACTCATTTTACCCTTCTGACAGAATCTCCATAACATTAAATGAATGGACTTTCTGAATTTAGCACAGATAAACAGTTTTCTGGTTAGGTTTTGCAGTTTAGTTATAAGTTTCGCTGCTTGCATGGAACTGCTCTTTAACATAAGTTCTTGTGTCATGGTTGAAACAGATGTTAAAAATACATACTGTAGCCAGGAGAAAAAGTATTTTTCCAGCAATGAAAAATTAATGCTTTTTATTGAATCTGTGTATTTTTTTTTATTAGTACAGAAAGCAACAGCATTTAGGCTCCATGCACACTGAAGCAAAAAAAAAAACTGTAAAAAAAAAACGGCAGTAGCTTTGCAGGGAGCCTTTCAAAGTTTTTCAGTGTAGCTTTTTTTTTTCAATCGATAAAAAAAAAAACACAAGAAAACACTGTCGCCAGCGTTTTTGAGCGTTTATGGGAGTTTTTCGGCTTTTTTTCCCGCCAGAAAACGACACTTTGAACACAAATTTCGCACGTTCAGGAAAAAGCCAATAAACTCCACAGCTCATTAACACTAAAAAACGCCCAGGTGTGCATGGGCACATAGGCTTACATAGTGTTCATGTATTATTATATATTATTATTATATACCCATATTGCACTATATTTCTTTTAGGGCTCTTTGGCCCTCACTGTTCCCTACGGGTAACCACTGGTCTCCTATTCTTTGGGAAGGAGAGCCCAGACAGTGCCATCACCCTCACCATACAGTATAACATAGAGTTCAGTTTATGGGCTTTAAAAAAATAAAATAAAAATAAACTGCAGTTTATCAGCTTCAGTGTGCATGGAGCCTTATTGTCCTTGGGTCACAACATGTAATCTCAGACAAATAATGAGATCAGGAAGTGTAAACAAACTTTAAAGATGAACTTAAGTATATGAAAAAATAAATAAAAATACCCAATGTTACAATTAAAATATTGAAGAAAAAACACACACAATTGATGACTTCCATGTACATGTTTCGACCTCTAACACTGCCCAACTTTTTTCCCTTTTCCAAAGACATCCACTTGGTCACAGAACAATTTTCAGCCAGTTTAATTTTGCCTTTAGGTAATAAAACATTCACCGCCTATATTCCTGTCACACAGTTGAAAGCAAGTGTCGACTCAATTTGCCGCATGGAGAAAATGTTTCATACTTTAAAAATGTTATGTCTTTTTTGACTCTAAATGGGATTCCTGGTTCTCACATTCTAACTTATTTATTTAACTGACTGCATAACATGTTGATACATATTATGCTATATGTAGCATTTATCAGCTCATAGCCCAACTTTATTGATACATTTCCATATGTATTTTTGCAGTTTGTATTTGACCCATGCCATAGCATGCTCCTTTATGGAAATTCCTCTTTTTTTAATTTGCATTTTATATTATTTGTTATTGCAATTGTACCTACTTTTTGTATGATCTAAATGTATCTTGGATATATCTATCCACTATGTTTCTGTACAACAAATTTCTTTAAAATAAAAAGTTTGTAAACAAAAAAAAAAAAAAAAAAAACATTCAAATCCTGGGCTGATCCTGTCCCAGGCTCAGCCACTCCACTTCTCCATGTTTACTCCCTGTCATTTTCATGCAGTGCCTCCTCCTTGGACATTCTAGTGAGCATAATTATCTGATATCATGTAAAAAGTTAAATGACTCCCCCCCATCATGGGCCAGATCTTGCATTTTTTTAGTTGCAAAAACCCACATCACCTATCTCGGTATCAACATTGGGAAAACACCCTCTTCTTTATACCACCCTTAATTTTACCCTGGTAATCTTAAAGGTCATTAGTGAACTGGAGACATGGATGGATCGTGAGATGCCACTTATTTAAAATTCCTATACTGTTGTGACACAGCGACATACAAAAACGATATAAAGCTCTATCAAGCTTTCCATGGCATAGGCGACGCCCCCCCCCCCATATTGCTATGCACAAACTTTTTCTCACAAGGGGGGAGCTAACCTGTGTAGGCTTTATTGAGGGGGGAAAAAATGTGCGTGCTCAGAAGCAAGTTATGAGACGGGGAAATTAGCAAAAGCCAGTCTAAAGTGTAGCGCCATTCAAATGGAACTTCCCCTATATAGTGCCGTTGCTGGAGGTGGAACCCAGTGGGAGCCAAACCCTACAGCTGCTGGCTGCATCTATACCAGGGGTAGGCAACCTTTGAAAGGTGGAGATCTACCTAAACAACATGAAAGAGAACAAAGATTACTGTGGTTCAGCACCCCACCCCTCATCATTTTTTTAAAAATAAATTAACTTGCAGGGCCTAACTAATAGTTAGGAAAACATAAAAAAACTTAATAAATTAAGTGTCACTGATTTTTTTTTAACTTAGACTTCCTTAAAAGTAGACCATGTCAGTCCGTAGAGCAGTGGACGGTGTGTGGACATTATCAGCAGGGCAGTGAATGGTGTCATTAGAGCAGTGTATGATGACAGTAGAGCAGTGGAAGGTGTGTGAACATTATAAGCAGGGCAGTGGTCAGTGTCAGTAGGGCAGTGGATGGTGTCAGTAGGACAGTGGATGGTGTCAGTAGGGCAGTGAACGGTATCAGTAGGGCAGGGGACGATGTCATTAGGGCAGTGGATGGTGTCAGTAGGGCAGACGAAGGTGTCAGTAGGGCAGAGGGAGGTGTCAGTAGGGCAGAGGACAGTGTCAGTAGAGCAGTGGATGGTGTCAGTAGGACAGTGAATTGTGTCAGTAGGACAGAGGTTGGTGCTAGCAGGGCAGGACACTGGACATTGTCATTCAGAAGAGAAGTGGACTTTGTCAGTAGGGCAAAGGATGATGTCAGTAGTAGGGCTTTGGATAAATATCAGCGGTTTAAATAGACCTCTGATGTCTCACTGTTGAGACAGAGAAAGGAATTGAGAGCACAGGTTTTTCAATTCCTTTCTCTGCAGCCTCAACTGCACTAAAGATTAGTACAGAGGCTCTTGTTAGTTATGTTTACTATGCTTCCACTGTGAGTGATTGGTACCAATTGCTCACTGTGTTCATTTAGAAAAGGAAAGGGCCCGTCAATTACATATTTACTGGTCAATACCCCCTGCTCTCCATCCTAAATAGATCCTCTGCAGCAGCTGGAGAGGAGAGAATGGGATCCAGCAGTGCTGTTGGGGGCATGGGACAGCAGTGGGCCAGTCAGTCAGTAAGGGGCATAGGATGGGGCTGGGTCAGTCAGTCAGTGAGGGGCATAGGACAGGGATAGGTCAGTCAGTCAGTGAGGGTCATAGGACAGGGGTAGGTCAGTCAGTCAGTGAGGGGCATAGGACAGGGGCAGGTCAGTCAGTGAGGGGCATAGGACAAGAGTGGGTCAGTCACTCAGTGAGGGGCAATGGACAGGGGTGGGTCAGTCAGTGAGGGGCATAGGACAGGGTGGGTCAGTCAGTCAAGGGCATAGGACAGCGGTGGGTCAGTCAGCGATGGGCATAGGACAGGGGTGGTTCGGGGAGCTATAAAATCCCACCTCTGAATGCAAAAGAAACATGTTCAGGATAGAAATATTTTGACCGCCGGCCACCAGAAAATGTGATTTTGACACATTTTCCGTTTTCCCACCCAAAGTAGACAGTGTGTACAATAGGCCTTACCCTTTTCCAGTCAAGTCCCTTTTCCAGTATAATAAATAGATACAATAGCTTCATTGTTATGTTTTGTTTTTTTTTTGCTAAAGGATAAGTTCACTTCAAAAAAAAAATTGTATTCACTTTTTTTGCAGGTAAAAAAATGTGCATTTACAATTTTTCTTGTTTTTTTGCTAGGAGCTTGAAAAGCATTGCACCAGTGATCAGGAGATTGCTGATGCCGTGCAGGTCTCCTGCAGACGGTCAGTGTGAGTCTGCCCCATACATCATATGGCCAGGCAGCTTCACACTGACAGGGAGACTCAATGAATTAATACAGGGCTCAACAGCACCATTGTAGTTCATTGAGAACTATAAGCTGACAGCCACAAAGGATGTTGGGACTTGTAGTTCATTTATACACAGAGCTGTTTTCAAAAAGTGACAGCTAGCACGGGGGATTTCCCCCTGTACTGCTGTCACGGGCAGAGAGAGTAGTGGGGAGTGGTTGCAGCAGTGGGTACATGTTACACGTTTCACCCTAAAAATGTGTAAAACATGTAACATGTTACAAAAGGTGAATTTATCATTTAAGCTTCTGCCTACTTCCAGCCCTGATGCCCACACAACAAGTGATGTGAAATCAACTAAATTAGGAACAACAATGGGGATCTTTCTTAAGATTCCAAGCCTTTCCTGCATATCAAATAAAATGCCTGGAGTTGCACTTTTTGTTGCATGGTGCAAGCTTCTCATTATTCCATCGATCTATAACTTATGTTATTTTTTTTTTTTTTAATGTGATACTAAATTTTGGTTTAAAAACAAAATGTATTTAAGTATGAATTTTTAACTTACAAAACCTACATTCTTATACTCTCAGTCTTCTCTAAAAAAAAATATATATTTTTTCCTGCTGTGATCTGACTTCCTGTTAGAGAGTGTTCATTCTTTATGATTCCACTATACAGTGCCTTGAAAAAGTATTCATATCCCCTGAAATTCTCCATATTTTGTCATGTTACATGCAAGTATTTTTAGGGATTTTATGTGATACACCATCACAAAGTGGCACATAATTGTGAAGTGGAAAGAACATGATAAATGCTTTTCATTTTTTTTTACAAATAATTATTTAAAAAACGCCCCCTTTTCACTGATACCCCTAACTGAAATCTAGTGGAACCAATTGCCTTTGAAAAACACCTAATTTTATAAACATAGTTCACCTGGGTGTAACTTAATCTCAGTATAAATACAGCTATTCTGTGAAGCCCTCAGAGGTTTGAAAGCAAACCTTATTAAACAAATAGCATCATGAAGGCCAAGAAACACACCAGACAGGTCAGGGATAAAGTTCTGGAAAAGTGTAAAGCAGGATAAGGTTATATATAAAAATTCCCAAGCTTTGAACATCTCACGGAGCACTGTTCAATCCATCATCCGAAAATGCACACCTGCAAGCCTACCAAGACATGGCCACCCACCTAAACTGACAGGCCGGACAAGGAGAGCATTAATTAGAGAAGCAGCCAAGAGGCTCATGGTAACTCTGGAGGAGCTGCAGAGTTCCACAGCTCAGGTGGGAGAATCTGTCCACAGGAAAACTAATAGTCATGCACTCCACAAATCTGGCCTTTATGGAAGAGTGGCAAGAAGAAAGGCATTGTTAAAAGAAAGCAGAATCCATGTGGGGGGCACAGCAAACATGTGTAAGAAGGTGCTATGGTCAGATGAGAACACAATTGAACTGTTTGGCTTAAAAGAAAAATGCTATGTGAGATGGAAATCGAACACATGGTGGTGGCCGCATTATGTTGTGGAGATGCTTTTCAGGGACAGGGGAGCTGGTCAGAGTTGATGAGAAGATGGATGGAGCCAAATACAGGGCATTCTTAGAAGAAAACCTGTTTACAAAAGACTTGAGACTGGAGACTGGGGCGGAGGTTCACCTTCCAGCAGCGACCCTAAACATACAGCCAGAGCTACAATGGAATGGTTTCGATCAAAGCATAGCCATGCACAGACAAAGTACAGACCTAAATCCATTGAGAATCTGTGGCAAGACTTGAAAATTGCTGTTTACAGATGCTCCTATCGAACAGAGCTTGGGCTATTTTGCAAAAAATTCACTCTCTAGATGGGCAAAGCTAGTAGAGACATCCCCAAAAAGACTTGTAGCTGTAATTGCAGTGAAAGGTGGTTCTACAAAGTGCTGACTTATAATTTTCCTTCCAATTCACAATTATGTGCCACTTTGTGTTGGTCTATCACACAAAATCCCAATAAAATACAATTACATTTTTAGTTGTAACATGACAAAATGTGGAAAATTTCAAGGGATATGAACACTTTTTCAAGGTACTGTATGTAGGAACATTCTCTTTTGCCCATTCTTGAGATGGACTGAGGACTTTAGACTATGGGATTTTTTAGTGTGCATAGAGCAGTGTACATGAGCACAACTACTGTAATGTAGGGATATTTAGTGTCATTTTAAATACCCATATTACATTCTGCTGTGAATGTATTGAATTTTGTCCATGAGCTTGCTAGCCTAAATAACATTGCCATAAACGGCACTGCCATCACCAATAAAAATATTTATTATCTTTCCTTTAGCTGAGCTTGCAAGACAAGCACGTGTTTATGTCATCCATATATATTTTTTTAATTGTTTATTTATACGTTTTGCAAATCATACAAAAAAAGTACAGATGAATCATTAACAGTATAAAGAAACACAGGTATACATTGTCTTTGTGAACTACTGAGCATACAAAACTAGTATAAGTATAGGAATGGAACTGTGGAAAAAACTATTGTCTATGAGTAAGGGAGTAAGGGAGTCCATCACAATAAGATAGATAAAATAAACCAAAAAATAAATAAAAAATAAGGAAAATATCAAAAGAGAACAATCAAAATATGATTGCAATAATCATCTGTCCAAGGGCCATGGAGGCAACATAATCACTCTATAAACATACTGTAAAACTGTACAGAAAAAACATGTACAGAAAAGTGGTAAACACACTAGTGGAATGCTTAGGTAAGTGAAGCTAACTCGAGTCGCCTCCTTCAGACCCATAAACTGAGTCATCCCACACTGACCACGTTTCAGAAAATGTATCTTCCAAACCCTCCACTGTAGCCGTCAGTTGCTGCATTTTGCAGATGTCAGCTACAGTAGCGAGCAGCTGTGGGATTGTTGGGGGCGTGGTGGACAACCACAGTCTAGGGATGACCCTCTTAGCAGCCAGCAGTATAAAAGATATCAATCGGCGCAAGGCCTTAGAGACACCAGGGAATGGGAGACCCACTAAACAGTACATGGGCGTCAGAGTGACGTGGATCCCCACCAAATCCTCTAACAGTTTCTGGACTTGAAACCAAAAAGGGTGAACAGGAGGACACTCCCAGAAGATGTGGAAATGAGAGCCTACAGCACTATTACACCTCCAGCATTGTTTTGAGACCGTTCGGTTGCAGGCATGTAATATGTCTGGGGTCCTATACCAGTGCATCAGGACATTGTATGCAGATTCCTTATGGGCTACACATCGAGAAATCCTGGAAGTGTGCCTCCACACGCTCTCCCAATCTAACAAGGAGATGTCGTGTTGTAAGATCTGGGTCCATTTTCTCATGTAGAGGTGAGGATTCGCCACCATAGGAACTGCCTCATGCAATATTTCATCCATATTTTTGATCTTGATTCTATCAATATTGCTGAAAATATTTCCACATGTCATTTTCACAAAAAATCTGCATCAGAAGGTAATATTATTAGAATTGTAGATGTGACTCCTACATAATCACTTTGAGTAAATAAATGACAAATGTCATACTGCCCTTGCTCCCTAATCTATCCCTTAATTTTATGTCTTGAACGCTGACAATTTAATTTAATTTAATTATTTTATAGAAAATTAACTTCAAATGTAACAGCAGACTATTATTTTTAAAAATGTTCCCTGACTGACAATCTACATAGAAATAAATGTTCTCTTCTGCAGCTACAGCTCCCAATGCTTTTTATATTTGTGCTTATATATTTATTCACAGATTTTTACTTATGTAAAAGGGACAAAAATACGTGGCCTAGAGCTGCATGGCCTAGGGTGTGCAGAGTGAGAGCTCTGCTTGAGCAGAATCCATAACATTGTTCTTAGGGGCTATGATTCTCGCTAAACATTGCCATCCTGCTTATAACTCATACCAACATGTTTTCACATGAGAGTGTCTAATGCCATCGCTAAGCTGCATAAGTACCGCCACATGGAGCAGGACCCAGTGGAGGAAGATGGCATCGCTCCACTCCCAGTGCTTGAGGCCATCTCCCCATGTCTGACCACTCTCACTTTAAAGATTGAGGAGGTGAAGGGTGACATATCCCTCATCCGGCAAGACATGCATAAGCTACAGGAGAGAGTGACAGAAATCGGGCGCCGAGTCAGCCACATGGAAGGCGGCTTTCCGCCATTGCAAGTAACCACAGAAAGGCCACAGCACCAGTTGAACTCAGTTCTCCATAAGCATGACAGACTTTGGTGCTTCAATGTTTGTGGGGTTGCCAAAGCAGGCCGAGGGCTCGGACCCCCCTACCTTATTGGAAAACCTGGTAATCAAAACCTTCGGCAGAGAGGCCTTCTCCTCCACGTTTATGGTGGAGATCGCCCATCATTTGGCTGCAAGACCTCTGCTAAACGGCGCACCTTCATCACTAAACTTTTGAACTACCGGGACCAAGATGCTGTCCTGAGGCTTACTTGTGAACGAGGTAACATCTCCTTTGGTAATGTGCATGTTGCCAGGTTCCTGGACTTTTCTGCAGAGGTACAGAAAAAATGAGCACAGTTCTTTGAGGTAAAGTGACAGTTCCGGATTCGTCACCTGATGTATGCGATGCTCTTCCCGGCAAGACTCTGAGTGGTGTGTGATGGCAAAGCACAATTCTTTGAAAATGCGGTCCTCTCGTGGCTGGAACACCGGCTGCCACTGCATCTGCCTGAATCCCTGTTCACCAAGCCACCGATGCCGCCCTCAAGAGTGTTTTGCTTGTTGCTGTTCTGAGCGAGCTGCCCACCAAGATATATCTCTGGATCACCCTTATCTCCTTGAACCGTGAGTTGGGCATTGCCCGTCTGCACTCCTGTCTCCCCTCTCCCTGAACTCACCCTGCTATATTAGGGGTCTCCCATATTACATATGCCCTCGTCTCCACTGAGGCCCTAAATGTATCCCCCCATCTCTAGTGTTGTTTTATCCCACAAGACTCAAGTATCCCACCTGTTGAATGAACTTTCTGCAGCTAACGCTCCCCCTGTGGATGCAGACTAGACTCACCGATTAACTGCACTTCAAGAAAGCCATTTTCGAATACACAAGCACGCTGGCAAATTGCTTGCCTATATGGCACACCTTGCGTATGAATACCTGGTAGCAGTTACACTCCAAACTGCTTCGGGGACTAGGATTACGGCCCCTGATCTAGTGGCTGGAGAGTTCAGGAATTTCCGCCAACCGCCAACTACTCTCAGGATGAGTTGTCTGCATTGACCCCTTTCACAAACTGCTCAGGCACCAATTACTACAGAGTGTATTGAAGAGGCTTCGGCACATCTCCCACCCTCCAAGGCACCTGGCTCCAGTGGACTCTTAGAATTCTACAGCCATTTCGGGAAGGTCCTTGTCCGTAAAATGCAGGAACTAAAATACCTACATCTTCAATTCAGCCACTTTCTACCACCATGGTTAAAGCTCTCATAGTTTTCATACCCAAACCGGGAAAGGACCCACTATTTTTCTGAATCATACCGTCCCATATCTCTCCTGCAATTAGATGTCAAAATACCAGATAGTGTTCATGCCCAATAAGAACATGGCATTTAACCTCAGGAGGCTATTCATGAATCTCAAATCCACCTATGACAATACCAGGACCAGAGTAGTGGCCAATCTTGATGCTGCTAAGGCGTTTGATTCCGTAGAGTGGAGCTACCTATGGGAGTGTCTCAGTAGATTTGGCTTCGGCCCAACATTTGTTAAATGGCTCCAACACCTATACCACGTCCTCGCGGCCCGCAAATATCTTGTTTGTTAACTGATTACATATATCACAATCTATGGATTGACAAAGGGGTCACGTATCTTTCACATGATTATAGCCAACGGTTCTATAACATGTGAAAGATTTCTTTACAGGTATCTTTTAGAACTACTAACATCAGATACGGTAATTTTAAATGGCAAGAGGATTGGCCAATATAAAACCTTTCAATTTACATTAAATGATTCACTGTATTAGGGATAGGGCTAACATTCAGTCCACAGTCATATCAACTGTTTATACTGTATAGCAAGCATTTTCAGAAAATCTAGTTTATTCAAAATGTTCATAATTTGCATCGCAGTGATTTACCTTACCTTTGTAATTGGTGCTACTGCACAGCTTTGCACAGCTTTGCTTTTTGGGCTGTTAAAAATTAGTGCCACTGTGCAAAAATTATAGAATTTCCATCAACTGGTTTAGGTAAATTGGTTTTTCTTTCATTAATGTTTTATTAGCAACGCATTAACAAGATCGACTCATGGACTGCATAAAATTCAACCATGTGTCACCAATATGAGATATAAGAGAGGTACAAAACATTCAAACACAGAAATAATAAGTGCGTGGAAGTACAAAGTATAGACATTACCCATACTAATGTAAAGATGAAGCCTATTCTGACATTTCTCTTTTTTATGTAAAAATCTGTATTTTTTTGGTAGAAAATTACTTAGAACCCCAAATATTATATACAGTATATAACCCAATTTCTTTGCAGGATATAAAAAGATATTTTTTTTATAATTTTTTTACATTTTCCCTAACCGAAATTAAATTAAATGCTCGTGATGAAAGTGATACAAGTCTTCTAGACCCGAGGTCAGCAACCGTAGATCGCGATCTACCTGTTGAGCGCGGGGAGCCGACAGGTAGATCACGATCAGGGCTGTGCCGATGCTTCCACAGCCTCCGACTTTGTTGCTCTCCTTTCACTAGCAGAGAGGAGTTGAGAGGCAGCACCATGCTGGATGGAGTGTTGGCCTGGGAGCTAACCTTGCAAACTAACAGGTGATTGGTTGCTGGGCAGTCCTAGCAACCAATCATCAGCTTGTTAACATAAAAAGTTAACTAGAGTAGCTCCCGGTCCTTCCCTCCATTCAGCACAGTGCTGCCTCTCAACTCCCCTGTCATGTAAAAATCTGTATTTTTTTGGTAGAAAATTACTTAGAACCCCAAATATCATATACAGTATATAACACAATTTCTTTGCAGAATATAAAAGATTATATCACGCTGAGTAAATAGATGCCTAACATGTCACACTTTAAAAAAGCACATGCATGTGGAATGACAAACTATGATACTTAAAAATCTCCATAGGTGAAAAATGTTTAACCACTTCCCCACCGCGCCATAAGCATTTTACTGCTACGGCGCGGTGGAGTTGCTTTGACACGACGTCCCTGGGACGTCCTCGTGCACTTCCGCGATTGCGCGTCCCCGTGGAAAGTGTCCGTGCTCGCCGGGTCTAGAAGACCCGGCGCATCACGGATCACGGTAAATTGCCGCTGATAGCGGCCGTTTACCACGTGATCGCGCCGTCGAATGACGGCGCGATCACTTGTAAACAAACCGGCGTCATTTGATGACGCCGGTTCCTCCCTCTCCTCGCTCTCCTCTCTGTACAGTGTGCGAGGAGAGGGGGGGGGGGGGAGCGGGGTGTCAGCAGCTGAGCTGTGGCTGGATCTGTGACAAATGCAGTCACAGATCCAGCCATCCCTCAAAACATCCCAGCTCTGCAATCCCCCAGTACCCTGCAATCCCCCCAGTACCCAGCAATCCCCCAGTACCCAGCAATCCCCCAGTACCCAACAATCCCCCAGTACCCAACAATACCCCACAATACCCCAGTACCCAACAATACCCCACAATACCCCAGTACCCAACAATACCCCAGTACCCAACAATACCCCAGTACCCAACAATACCCCACAATACCCCAGTACCCCACAATACCCCAGTACCCCACAATACCCCAGTACCCCGCAATACCCCAGTACCCGGCAATGCCCCAGTACCCGGCAATGCCCCAGTACCCAACAATACCCCAGTACCCAACAATACACCACAATACCCCAATACTCAGCAATGCCCCAGTACTCAACAATACCCCAATACTCAACAATACCCCAATACTCAACAATACTCAACAATACCCCAATACTCAACAATACCCCAATACTCAACAATACCCCAGTACTCAACAATACCCCAATACTCGGCAATACCCCAATACTCGGCAATACCCCAATACTCGGCAATACCCCAATACTCTGCATGATACTTTGCAATACCCCAATACTCGGCAATACCCCAATACTCGGCAATACCCCAATACTCAACAATACCCCAATACTCAACAATACCCCAATACTCGGCAATACCCCAATACTCGGCAATACCCCAGTACTCGGCAATACCCCAATACTCAACAATACCCCAATACTCAACAATACCCCAATACTCGGCAATACCCCAATACTCGGCAATACCCCAATACTCTGCATGATACTTTGCAATACCCCAATACTCGGCAATACCCCAATACTTGGCAATACCCCAATACCCTGCATGATACTTTGCAATACCCCAATACTCTGCAATACCCTGCGCGATACTCTGCAATACCGCCTATGGGGATTTTTAAGTAGCGAGGTTTGGCGCCATTCCACGAGTGTGCGCAATTTTGAAGTGTGACATGTTGGGTATCTATTTACTCGGCGTAACCTCATCTTTCACATTATGAAAAAAAATTGGGCTAACTTTACTGTTTTGTTTTAAGCACAAAACAGTTTTTTAAAAAACACGCGTTCAATAAATTTCTGCGAAAATACCGTGCGAGATAAAACGTTGTAACGGCCGCCATTGTATTCTCTAGGGTCTTTGCTAAAAAAGCATATATAATGTTTTGGGGTTCTATGTAATTTTCTAGCAAATAAATGATGATTTTTCCATGTAGGAGAGAAATGTCAGAATTGGTCTGGGTGTTCCAGAACGCCTGGTGGCGCTCCCTGCATGTTGGGCCTCTGTATGTGGCCACGCTGTGTAAAAGTCTCACACATGGGGTATCGCCATACTCGGGAGGAATAGCAGAATGTGTTTTGGGGTGTAATTTGTGGTATGCATATGCTGTGTGTGAGAAATAACCCACTAATATGACAGAAACAAGTTTTTTTTTTTACAGAATTTTCAGTCGTTTTTCTTTTATAGCGCAAAAAATAAAAAACCCAGAAGTGATCAAATACCACCAAAAGAAAGCTCTATTTGTGTGAAAAAAAGCACAAAAATTTCAAATGGGTAGAATGTTGTATGACTGAGTAATTGTCATTCAAATTGTGAGAGCACCGAAAGCTGAAAATTGGTCTGGTTAGGAAGGGGGTTTAAGTGCCCAGTGGTCAAGTGGTTAAAGGTTACCAGTTAAGTGTTAAAAAACTAGGTCTAACGCTAGAATTACTGCTCTCGCTATAACGTTCAAGGGGATACCTCACATGTGTGGTGTGAAAACCGTTTACATATGCGCAACCTACATATGTGGTCTATAAGATCTGTCCTCTACCCTTAAAGAGATTAACAAAAAAAATTGATCTAATCAGAATAAAAACAAAGGATTGCTGTATTTACATTTCCTCTAACTGCAAGTGATGAAATGCTCGTGATGAAAGTGATACAAGTCTTCTAGACCCGGGGTGGCAACCCATCGAGCGTGATCTACGCGTGGAGGGCAGGAAGCCGACAGGTAGATCACGATCAGGGCTGTTCCAATGCTTCCACAGCCTCTGCCTGCGTTGCTCTCCTTTCACTAGCAGAGAGGGGTTGAGAGGCAGCACCATGCTGGATGGAAGGCTGGACCGGGAGCTACTTTTTGTAACTTTGCAATCTAGCAGGTGATTGGTTCCTGGGAGGTAAGACAGCATATCTTTGTGGTGAGTGCACAATTTTACCATTTGGTGATGGATTATTACTACAGGTTCCATCAGCTTTGTTGGTGAAGGTGCAATTGACACCATTGGGAATGTATATTGTTAAACTGGACAATAGGGAGATAATATTTTATATCAACTGTGTTTTATATACAATGTGCAAGTGACACTATTGGGGTTGTACACTGGATATTAAGGAGATAACATTTATACTCACTGGCCCAGATTCACAGAGCACTTTCCCCAACGTATAACAAGTTACGCCGACGTAAGTGCAAATGTGCGCCGTTGTATCTGTGCGCCGGAGCCACAAACAGAGATATGCCTAAAACCAGGCTACACCCCGCCAACGTAACTTGCTTATGCCGGCGTAGGGTGGGCGTACATTTAGGCTGGGTGCATTCAAACATGCAAATGAGTTAAATACGGTGATTCACAAATGTACGTGCACCCAACGCAGGCTATGTGCGTTGCGCGTAAGTTGTACGTCCGGCGTAAAGTTATTCCCCATAAAGGAGGTGTAACTCAGCAACAGACATGCTCAGGTCTGCACCAGGGAACATAAGCCGGCGTATTTTACGTTGGACGTGTGTCTGGCTGGGCGTAGGTTACGTTAACGGCATATGCAGTTGTTATACGTACTTGTATGCGCAGTTCGTTATACGTACTTGTTTGGTGCTCAGCCCATCATTTGCATGGGGTCACGCCTCATTTGCATGGATCACGCCCACTTCCACTTACGCTGGCCTGCACCTTCGAAAATACGGTGGCACATCTTGGTGAGCAATGGCTTGCTAAATGCAGTGCTTTCCTCTCCGTGCTGAGCCAGCGTAGCGTACTGTGTGTGCGCTTTGTCGGCCTAAATGTGCTCCCACTCTCTGTGAATCTGGGCCACTGTGTATAAAATGTTCACTGTATACTTAGGCCCCTTTCACACTGGGGCAGGAGATGCGGATGCGGTAAGCATCACTTTACCATTGGAATTGCGGTGGGAATTTGGCCGCTAACGGTACGGTTTTACCCCGCTAGTGGCCGAAAAAGGGTTAATACTGCAGAGGCGCATTGCCGGTTGTATTGCTGTGGTTTCCCATTGATTTCAATGGGAAGGAGAGGTGAGGATTGGTAAACACACCGCTCCTTCACCGCTCCAAAGATGCGGCTAGCAGGACTTGGTGCAGTCCTTCTAGTACACTGCTCCAGTTTGAAAGCCCTTTGGGCTTTCAAACTGGAGAAACAGCAGCCATTGTTTAGGGTCGGTTTGCAGGCGCTATTTTTAGCGCAATAGTGCCTGCAAACCGCCCCAGAGTGAAAGGGGTCTTAAGGACATGGTATTTTCACTCTAATGTCTATAGCACATACAGACGTTTTTTTTTTTCACGTTTACTTCCAATTTTTATTGTATTTACTTGGTTTTATTGGTCAGGCAAGGATTTAGATCAGTAAGAAGATGCTCTACAGTTTGCCTGTTGTGTGTTGAGGGGTTGTATTTGAAGATTTCTGTGGCTTTATAAATTCTAAACATTTAATATGGGCCATCCTTTACTTATTACAGTGTGGAGTGTGTTACATAATGTGGCCCCAAATGATGGCCTTTCCAAGCTTCTAATAAGGTAAAATGAGGGTGGACCGATTGTTCGCTGAGTTACAAATAATCCATAGACTTGTGTTTTAAATCACAGAGAATGTCAGAAAAACACAGTAAAGAATCATTCAAACTCCAAGAAGAGGTTTTTGTAACAGTGATTTGCAAGTTACTAAAATAGGGTCATGGTCAGACCAGTGATTTGTGAGCATAGAAGCTGATGTTAGCTGTGGAAGAGATTATAATATATTTTTTTTATACAATAGTTTTTTATTGAAAATTTTCAAAAGTACAAAAGTAGGAAAACAGAAAAACATTCACATGTATTCCCAAGGATCAGCAGGGGAAATCATACATTGACAACTCCAGAAGCAAACAGGGTAGATCAGCAAGAAACATATGAGTACGAGCAAGGCAATCATATTAAAGACAACAATTCAAAGTAGGGGAAGGAGATATCGTCTTTGTCACTTGTCATACTCTGGGGAGTGCATGGAGGAGTAACATGGGGGGAGGTCGAGTAAAGTGAATAGGGTCAGGAAAGAGAGGGAGAGTAGGGGGAGGGCGAGAAAAAAAAAAAAAAAGGGGGGGGGGAAGGAGAAAGGGAAATAGGAAGGAGGGGAGGGGGTGGGGGATGAGATGGATACCTGAGTGGTCATTATCATAAACTTTCACATAGACAGTTGTTCAGAACATATCAAAAAGAACATAACCTAGGTAGACATTCCAAAGTCACCATATCACCGCACCTTGAACCAGTCAGTCCAGGGCTTCCACTGAGTATCAAATTTTGCTCTCCTACCCTCTCTGCTCGCCAGCAGGGACTCAAAGATATAGTTATTCCTGGTAATTTCCAGGACCTCAGATACGTTTGGTACATTGTGTGATTTCCAATTTCTAGTCAGCAACAATCTGGCCGCCAGCAAGATGTGAGTGACTACTACTCGAAAATCTGGGGGGAATCCTTCGATTCCCAAGTTCAGTACTGCCAGTTCCGGGCAGGGGGGTGTGAGTATACCTGTTATGCGTGAGATGCATCTAAAGACCCCCCTCCAGTAACTCGTGAGGTTCCTACAGAGCCAAAAAACATGAAAAATATTGCCAACCTCTCCACAATTCCTCCAGCACAATGGGGAGGTCGAAGAGTAAAATTGGGCTAAACGATATGGTGTTAGGTACCACCGCAAAGCTATCTTTTGGGACAGCTCCCAATGGTTAATACACCTGGAGGCTTTGTATATGAGTTTAAATGAATACTTCCATTGGTTTGGAGAGAATGTTTTGCCCAAATCGGTTTCCCATTTACAAAACGGGGGGGACTTTTTAAAGAGGAGCTTATCTTGGAATAGGTTATAAAAAAGGGAGATACCTTTAGGGGGGAGGGTCGAACTAGTGTAAAACTGCCATACGGCGCTGTGGATCAGTACATTTCGAGAGTGTAGTGATTTGAGGAAATGGGACGCTTGCGAGTGCCTGAAACTGTCCAACTGTGTCAAACCAAAGTCCGCGGTCAGCTCGACAAACGGCTTTAGGATGTTTCGGCAATATAGGTCCTCAACCCCGGTAAGGCCCTTGGCGGCCCAGCCGGAGAAGGAGGCGTGTGGCACTGCTGCCGACAAGGTTTCAATCGGAATTGGTACAGAAATAGTACTGGGGGACGTGTACGCCAAGGCACATAGATCCCTCCAGGCTAGTATGGTAGCCTGAATAGTCAGTGGTAGGTGGCGCAACGGGAGAGGTCTCCAAGAGTCGAGTATCAAAGCACTGTAGAGGTCTTTGGTCGGGCTAAGGGCCTTTTCTATATCACACCAGAGAATGTCAGGGGTTGGGGAAATCCAACGTCTAATCTGGGTAAGTATAGCCGCTCGGTGGTAATCTTTGATGTCGATCATGCCCATGCCCCCTATCGATCTGTGCGTGATCAACAGGGACCTTGCGCATCTCGGCCGCTTGGTGCCCCATATGTAGCGATTAAGGATACCGTTTAGGGACCTAAGGTGACTGGGCTTCAGAGGGATGGGTAGTGTGCGGAAAATATACAAGATTTGGGGGAGGAGCAACATTTTGAAGGAGGCCAAGCGTCCCGACCACGTCAGTTCGACCCTGGCTAGGCGAGTGGCCTCCTTAGCAATTTTATCTATCAAAGGAATATAGTTAGCATCGGCCAATTTCGTAGGGTCAGTTGTGATTTGTATCCCCAGGTATTGTATATTGGATGTAGCCCAGGAGTATGGGAAGGAAGTTTGCAAGCGGGATTGAAGGGAGGGGGACAGATTGAGGCCTAGAATGAAAGACTTGGTGTAATTGACCTTATAGTAGGATATGCGACTAAATTCTGCGAGGACGTCGTGTGCGTGTGGTAGGGAATAGGACGGTGAGGTTAAGAAAAGGATAATGTCGTCTGCAAATAAGCTTATATTATGCGTCCGTCCCGCCACCAAGAAACCCGGGATACCTGCATGTGCCCTAATTTTTTCCGCGAGGGGTTCTACGAGTAGGTTGAATATGGAGGGGGATAGGGGACACCCTTGCCTGGTACCATTAGTTATGGCAAAAGCAGAGGAGAGCATACCTGAGGTATAGACCTGTGCACAAGGGGAGGAATATAGTGCAAGGATTGCCGACAGGATGGGGCCGGAGAACCCAAATTTCTCCAATACCTGGGTCATATATCCCCAGTGTACCCTATCGAACGCCTTCTCCGCATCCAGAGAAAGGAGCAGAGAAGGCGTCCGAGAGGCCCCGGCATGATGGACCAAGTCTACTACCCGTCTGGTCGCATCTGAGGACTGTCTACCTGAGGTGAACCCTGTTTGATCCGGATTAATCAGAGAGGGGAGGAGTGGGAGCAGTCTGGACGCTAAAATCTTGGCATACAGTTTCACGTCTGTGTTGAGCAAGGAGATGGGTCGAAAATTAGCAGGTGCGGTGGGTGTTTTCCCCGGCTTTGGGATGGTTACAATGAAAGCATTAAGCATTTCGCTTGGGAAGGAGGCAGAGAGCATTGCTTCAGAGAACACTTTGTTCAGCTCTGGGGCTAGGATGGAATCAAAGGCCTTATAGTAACAATTAGGAAGCCCGTCCGGGCCTGAGGACTTCCCCAGGGGGAGGGACTTGATAACCCGCTTGATTTCAAGTTCCGATATCGGCGCATTAAGGGAGTCAAGTTGGGTGTGCGACAAGGCAGGCAATGCTAAATCAGCTAGAAAGGAGTGAATTGCCCCTTCTACCGGTTGAGGTGTAGAGGGGTCCTCTCGGAGGTTGTAGAGGGAGGAGTAAAAGTCCGCGAACGAGTTCGCGATATCTTGAGGGTTGTAAATTTTGCTGCCGTCAGATTGCTTGATAAGGAAAGGGATAGTGGTTTTCACCTTTCGACTTTTCAGCCTCTGAGCCAGAAATTTGCCTGCCCGGTTACCAGACGCATAGTGGGACAATTTCAGAGATTGGACATGTTTCTCATATCGTTCGAGTAGCAGTCTCCTGAGATCCGCACGCGCACTGTATAGTTTAGTAGTCGTTGAGACATCAGGAGTCTGCTTGTTCTGCGACTCTAAGGAAGCGATCTCAGCGAGTATGGAGTCTAGTTTTTGTGCTCTCTGCCTCCTGACCCGTGCGCTGAGTTGCATCAGGATACCCCTAATGTAGGCCTTATGGGCACACCAGATAGAAAATGGGTTAGTAACAGAACCAGCGTTAACAGTGAAGAATTCTCGTAAATGAGAGGACAAATAGGTAATGTGAGTAGGTTGCTGGAGTAAATATGAGTCCGCCCTCCAAATGAAGGGCGAGGTTACTGGGGCCCCCCCGCCCACCACCACCGACACTGGGGCGTGGTCTGACCACGTGATGTCGTGAATGGCGGACGAGGATACCTTTTGAAGTAAAAATTTGTCTACTAAAATCAAGTCAATACGTGAATAGGAGTTATGTCTGGAGGAATGAAAGGAGTAATCTCTTTCGCTCGCATGCTGACATCTCCAGACATCAAACAGGCCCTCAGCATGTATCAATGCGCCTAGCGCAGGTTGGTGGCGTTTTGAGTGGGAGGTAGAGTCCAATGTAAAGTCAACCGTCAGATTGAAGTCTCCGCACACAATCAAAGCTCCTTTTCTTATGTCATTGATTTTACAGAAAAGTTTCCTCAGAAAACGGAGTTGGTGGGTGTTGGGTGCGTACAGATTAACCAGGGTGTACAGCCTGTTGTTGAAGGTCCCAACCAGAACTAGGAACCTACCATCAGGGTCAGTCAAAGAATCTTGTAGAGAGAAGTTCACTGAGTCTCTGATTGCAATGGCAACACCCTTCCGTTTGTTTGGGGCGGATGCCACAAAGACATGGGGGAACTTAACGTGGTGGAAGGGAGGTGCATCGGAGGCTTTCAGGTGGGTTTCCTGAAGACACAGGACATCTGAGCGCAATTTCAAAGCCTCCCTCCAGACAGAAGCTCTCTTGACTGGGTGGTTCAGACCCCGGACATTAAAGGAGGTAACTGACAGGGCCATGAGTGTGCATATGAAAAGAATGATAATAGTACCTTGCGGTGATGTATTCGGATTTCCAGATCAGCCGATTCCAGGCGATGTGAGCATACGGCGAGCAGGATGTCTTCATTGAAAAGAGTCCGGCGTCCATCTCAGGGGAAGGGGAAAAAGATGAAGGAAGTGTAAAAAGTAAGAGCAAAAGGGTCATAACAAAAACAAAAGGTAGCACAAGTAAAAAGGAGGATCCCAGCCGGGATCTGGATGCAGAGTAGCTGCACATATTGCAGGGAGGGGGAGTTCGTGGAGAAACAGAACTCCAACAGAGTCAGGGATTATCATGAAGAACAATAACAAACAGGATCTCCGAGGCAGAAGGGCTTTATGTTTTCTTCTTATTAGTACGTTTACGTGTCACCAGTGACCATTCGTCGTGGGCTTGAGCCTTGGTTACAGATGCGGGCACCGTGTCCCCAGGAGGATGCTCAGGCAGTATGTCCCATTTGCGGAGGAGGGCGAGTCCCTCTTCCAGGGACATGACAACGTTGGAGGCGCCGTCTTTGGTTATGATGAGTTTGGCCGGTTGGCCCCACTTGTATATAATACTATGATTGCGGAGTGCTTTTGTGACAGGTTGAAGAGATCTGCGTCTCTGCATAGTGTGCTGGGAGAGGTCCGCAAACACCTGTAGGTTAGCATAGCGGTCAGACGACTGGGGGGTCTTGCGGAAGGCCAACATAAATTGATCCTTGACATGATAGAAATGCACCCGCATCAGTACATCCCTGGGTATATTGTCAGGAAGGTGTGCGGGTTTAGGCAGGCGGTGAATCCGGTCTACTACCAGTTCTGAGTCAGGGACGGAGGGCAGGAATGACCCCATAAGCTCACGGGCATACTGTTGGAGTTGGGCAGGCATGACAGTCTCAGGTACACCCCTCAATTTGACATTGTTCCTGCGAGACCTGTCTTCGAGGTCTGCGACCTTTGCCCTAAGCCAGGCAACCTCATCCCCTTGGTCATTGTGAGAGTCCACTAGGGAATTGTATGAGGAAGCATATTCCCCCATTTTCTGCTCCACGTGGTCAACCCTGCCACCCAGTTCTCCTATTTCTGTCTTGAAGCCTCTCATACATTCCATCATGTCTGCATGGAGAGATGTGCGCAGGGAGACCAGCATATCTCTCAATGTGGTGTCCGACACAGGCATATTGGAGGTAGGGAAGGTGTTAATGGGGGCTGAGAGTTCACGAGTGTCCTCCATAGAACCCTGCAAGACACTGACCTGTGAGTCACATGTTGCGGCCGACAGCCGTGGCTTGGACTTCACTGGGCTGCAGGAGAGGGGGGTGGAAGCCCCTGGGGAGCGGCGCTGGGTGCCCTCTTTCGATCCCGGGCTTGGTGTGGAGATGGATGATCCGCCGGCGGAGGCCGGAGAGGCGCGGCCGGCGCCATCTTGGGATACGCTGCCAGTCCTGGGGGAGAAGAAATCCTCCAGCTTCGCCGGCTGAGCGGCGTTTTTGCGCTTCTTAGTCATCCTCGAGGGACGAGCGGGTCAGCGGGTGCTCTTTCGGGCGTTTCAGTACACCCCACGATGCCTCGGATTGTTGGATTCCCTGACGCTGAAGCGGAGCTCCTGAGCTAAGCGTCCATTCAGCTGCGCGGTAGCCACGCCCCCAGATTATAATATATTTTTGAATACATATATAAATCATATTTAAAATTAATAAGGTTTGGTGGTGTGGAACGATATTTTCTATCACATCTCTGACTTCCTGCCCAGAAAGCTGCCCACTTATATGCCAAAGCCAAAACAACAAGGTTGTAAAAAGTAATTTCTTAAAAGAAAAGGTTTAATGTGTTTATAGATGTGAGTACCTTTACACAGGTGTGGTTGTTATTTGTGACAAAGTACTCTAGTCAAAGTCAGTCTATATAACCCCTTCATGATACCCAACTGCAGGGCCGCCATCAGGGGGCACAGGCAGTACACCTGTAAGGGGCCCAGGGGTCCCCAGGGGCCCGGAGGCCACCAGGGCCCCAGATGGCCAGATGGCAAAAATAAAAATATATATTTTTTTAATATATTTTTCTTTTATTTTTTATTAAAGTGAAATTTTTTCCTTTTCATTTTTTTAGAAGTCCGGAGGTCCCCTGTGCATGCCTGCTGCACAGCGGCGGTGCCGATGCTCGTGACCAGAGGTCACGATGACCGCCGGCCACAAGCGATCTCGAGCACGAGAGGCAGAACAGGGACGTGTGTGTGTAAACAGACACATCCCAGTTCTGTTCTAATGGGAGATGCAGATCGTGAGTTCCTACAAGCTGGGAACCACGATCTGTCATCTCCTATAGTGAGTCCCCCCCTCCCCCCACAGTTAGAACACACATTAGGGAACACAGTTAACCCCTTGATCACCACTAGTGTTAACCCCTTCCCTGCCAGTGACATTTACACAGTAATCCGTGCATTTTTATAGCACTAATCACTGCAAAAATGCCAATGGTCCCAAAAATGTGTCAATAGTGTCCGATATGTCCGCCATAATGTCTCAGTCCTGATAAAAACAGCAGACTGCCGCCATTACTAGTAAAATAATAATAATAATCATAATAAAAATGCTATAAATCTATCCCCTATTATGTACGCTATAACTTTTGCGCAAACCAATCAATATACGCTTTTTGCGATTTTTATTACCAACAATATGTAGAAGAATACATATCGGCCTAAACTGAGGAACAATTTTTCTTTTTTTTTTTTTAAATGAGGCTATTTATTACAGCAAAAAGTACAAAATATTGTGTTTTTTTTTTTTTTTTTAAATTGTCGCTCTTTTTTTGGCGCAAAAAATTAAAACCACAGAGATGATCAAATACCACCAAAAGAAAGATCTATTTGTGCGGAAAAAAAGGACGTTAATTTTGTGTTTGGGTACAGCGTCGCAGGGCCACACAATTGTCAGTTAGAGCGACACAGTCCAGAATCGCATAAAATGCTCTTGTCATTGAGCAGTCAGATCTTCCGGTGGCTGAAGGAGTTAATGGCATCCCAGTCTTAGTCCGTAGAGTTCGATATTGAGTTGGCTCACCCTTTGCAGTTATAACAGCTTCAACTCTTCTGAGAAGGCTGTCCACAAGGTTTAGTAGTGTGCAGGGGCGGACTGACAACTCATGGGGCCCCCGGGCAATAAGAGATCCTGGGGCCCCCTGTCACCGCCTATGTGTTCCCACCCGTACTCAAGCCACACCCACACAAATCATATTGCACTGCCCACACTACATGCGTTTGTCACAGAATTTCTCAAAATAAAATGGTAATTATAAAATATAAAGAAAAATAAACTTATATTAAAGAAAGTGCAACAATGGTACATTTCCAAAATGAAAGTGATTGTAAAGGCTCTTTTTTTTTTTTTTTTAAATAACAAACATGTCATACTTACCTCCACTGTGCAGTTTGTTTTTCACAGAATGGCCCTGAACCTGGTCTTCTGGGGTCCCCGCGTGGTTCTCGTGGCTCCTCCCCACTTCAGATAACCCGCTAGGAAAAGCGCTCTCCCGGGGGTTACCTTGAGGGACATTCTTCCCAGTGACCCCCAATGTAAGGAACATTCTTCTGGTGACCACCAATGCAAGGAACATTCTTCTGGTGACCACCAATGCAAGGAACACTCTTTCTGGTGACCCCAATGTAAGGAACATTCTTCTGGTGACCACCAATGCAAGGAACATTCTTCTGGTGACCACCAATGCAAGGAACATTCTTTTTGGTGACCACCAATGCAAGGAACACTCTTTCTGGTGACCCCAATGTAAGGAACATTCTTCTGGTGACCACCAATGCAAGGAACATTCTTTCTGGTGACCACCAATGTAAGGAACATTATTTGCACAGACCACCAATGTAAGGAGCATTCTTTCTGCTGACCACCAATGTAAGGAACATTATTCGCACAGACCACCAATGCAAGGAACAATTTTTTCTGGTGACCACCAATGCAAGGAACAATTTTTTCTGGTGATCACCAATGCAAGGAACATTCTTTCTGGTGACCATCAATGTAAGGAACATTATTCGCACAGACCACCAATGTAAGGAGCATTCTTTCTGCTGACCACCAATGTAAGGAACATTATTTGCACAGACCACTAATGCAAGGAACAATTTTTTCTGGTGACCACCAATGCGAGGAACATTCTTTCTGGTGACCACCAATGCAAGGAACATTCTTTCTGGTGACCACCAATGCAAGGAACATTCTTTCTGCTGACCACCAATGTAAGGAACATTATTCGCACAGACCACTAATGCAAGGAACAATTTTTTCTGGTGACCACCAATGCGAGGAACATTCTTTCTGGTGACCACCAATGCAAGGAACATTCTTTCTGGTGACCACCAATGCAAGGAACATTCTTTCTGGTGACCACCAATGTAAGGAACATTATTCGCACAGACCACCAATGTAAGGAACATTCTTTCTGCTGACCACCAATGTAAGGGACATTCTTCCCACTGATGGTTCTTTTTGCCGAAGTGTACAGATATATCAGTGCTGTATACAAGGAATAGCTCTCAATATACAGATATCAGTGTCAGGGAAAACACTCAAGTGTATAGATGTCAGTTATACATAGGGAATAGCACTTAGTGCTATTCCTTATGTGTTACACTGACATCTATACACTTGAGTGTTTTCCCTGACACTGATATCTGTATATTGAGAGCTATTCCTTGTATACAGCACTGATATATCTGTACACTTGGACACTCAGTGTACATATATCCGTGTGTTAGGGAATAGCTCCTGGTAGATGGGCACTGGGGAAGAAGGAACACTTAGCCTGCCTGATGATCACAGACATGCTGTGATTACACACTGACCTGCTGCTGCACAGTGCACACAAGAAGACAGGTCAGGTGACTGTCTCCGACATGATGACTCCACTGTGTCTTCCCTCTCCAGCCTCCAGCTCTCTCACTGGCTTTCCCCCGCGGCATGGATGTATACTGTGGCCCCGCCCCTCTGCTGAATTCTCTAGGAGGATAGGTGGCCAGAGCGCCTGTCATTGCAATAATCCTCATGGCTCCACGATCGCTCTGTAATCCTGGCCAGCACTTAGTCCTCTCATACAGCCTCATCATCTGCAGGCAGGGATGACATCACTCACTACCTCTGCGGTGCACACACTTTCCTAATCCTGCATAATAAACTGTGGGCACATCCAGGGGCAGACTGAGCAGCTCATGGGGCCCCCCTGACTCTGGGGCCCTCGGTTTCTGCCCGACTGACCGAATGGTCAGTCCGCCCCTGGTAGTGTGTCTATGGGAATGTTTGATCATTCTTCCACAAGCACATTTGTGAGGTCAGGCACTGATGTTGGACAAGAAGGCCCGGCTCGCAGTCTCCACTCTAATTCATTCCAAAGGTGTTCTATTGGGTTTAGGTCAGGACTCTGTGGAGGCCGGTCAGGTTCCTCCACCCCAATCTCTTTATGGATCTTGCTTTGTGCACTGGTGGCACATGTTGGAACATGAAGGGGCCATCCCCAAAAAAGTTATTGTAAAGTAAACTAGCACACAGAAAAACTTTAAAATGTGGTCTGATCAAGAAAAATAACCACATGAATAGGTTAAGATTATTTAAAAAAACTGTTTTTTCACTAGTATTTCTCAATTTTACTTCATCTCATAATAGAGAGGTGAACATAACTTTTCACTCTTTTCAGCTGTAAAATGTAATATATCACCCATTGTTACAAGAAAGGAAAGGTGGGGAAGGATTTTTTTAAGGAGGCATAACTCACATTTTCTTTTTTTTCTTTTTTTCCTCTTTTTATGCCACCTTTGACATTTTTACACAGCTCTTTGCTTTCATGACTTTTTATTTCAGTGCTTTATAAAAAAAAAAGGACTGCAAAATAGACTTGCAAAATCATGTGAAACAGAGGCACAGTATCATGTAAAAAGATAAACATTACTTAACTTCTACAATAGGTACTATCACGTAAACCTAAAGTTGCCAATTAATAGAAAAAAAAAAAAAAAAACAGGTTTATGATCTTTTTTTTTTTTTAACAACATATTCAATAAGTCTCATTTTACCAGTTAGACCAACAAAACACTGGTAACGTGGGAACCCTACGTGTACCACCTAGGGCAGGGGTGCCCAACCAGTGGCCCGGGGGCCACATGTGGCCCGCATAGCCATCTGATGTGGCCCGCGATCTCCTGCTCTGGGATGAAATAAAATAGAATAGGATACTGTTATTAACCACTTAAGACCCAAACCAAAATGCAGGTAAAGGACCTTGCCCCTTTTTGCGATTCGGCACTGCGTCGCTTTAACTGACAATTGCTCGGTCGTGCGACGTGGCTCCCAAACAAAATTGGCGTCCTTTTTTCCCCACAAATAGAGCTTTCTTTTGGTGGTATTTGATCACCTCTGCGGTTTTTATTTTTTGCGCTATAAACAAAAATAGAGCGACAATTTAAAAAAAAATTCAATATTTTTTACTTTTTGCTATAATAAAAATCCCCCAAAAATATATAAAAAAACATTTTTTTTCCTCAGTTTAGGCCGATACGTATTCTTCTACCTATTTTTGGTAAAAAAAATCGCAATAAGTGTTTATCGGTTGGTTTTCGCAAAATTTATAGCGTTTACAAAATAAGGAATAGTTTTATTGCATTTTTATAAATTTTTTTTTTTTTACTACTAATAGCGGCGATCAGCGATTTTTTTCATGACTGCGACAATATGGCGGACACTTCGGACAATTTTGACACATTTTTGGGACAATTGTCATTTTCACAGCAAAAAATGCATTTAAATTTGCATTGTTTACTGTGGAAATGACAGTTGCAGTTTGGGAGTTAACCACAGGTGGCGCTGTAGGGGATGTGTGCCTATGTGTTTTGTTTACAACTGTAGGGGGGTGTGGCTGTAGGTGTGACGTCATCGATCGCGTCCCCCTATTACAGGGATGACGCGATCGATGCTACGGCCACAGAGAAGCACGGGGAAGTCGTGTGTACACACGGCTCTCCCCGTTCTTCCGCTCCAGGGATGGATTGCCGCACTGCAGCGGCGATCGGGTCCGCAAATCCCGCTGTCCCGGTCCCGGAGCTTTGGACCGGGTCGCGGGCACGCGCCTGCGGGCGCGCGCCCGTGACCCACTTCTGGGTACTAAAATCAACGTATATATACGTTGATGTGCCCAGCCGTGCCATTCTGCCGACGTAAATGTGCAGTAGGCGGTCCTTAAGTGGTTAAAGGTAAGTTTATTACTAATATCACAGTGTTAATATGGGCATATCTGTAATGCAGTGGTTACTGGGCTGCTTTCAAACTGATCCACAGGTGCAGAGAAGTGCACCTGTGGGTTATCTGCACTGAGCCATAGACTTCTATTTCCTGTGAGTTTGGTGTGCTGAGAGTAGTGGGGGCTCTATAGAGCCGAGTGGGTTGTCATCCACCCACTCCACTCATTGTGGCCCACGACCGGTTACTGAGTCGCTTAAGTGGCCCTTGCTCTTCAAAAGGTTGGGCACCCCTGACCTAGGGTGTCAATTTTCTTGTAGTACATACGATTCTCTATTTAATGGTGGCAGACTGTAGACAACAAAAGGAGCTGTTTGACCGAGCAGGCTGGAGACTGACTGCTTGGTGGCTATAGGTAATAATATTATAATAATAATAATAATATTATTTTCCTATGATTATGGTACTACAATTATAATAATACATGTTAATTAAACTAAAGTAAGGGAAAGTAAGGGAAAATTAAAGTGGTAGTAAAGCTGAAAAAAAAAACTCCCTTCCCCCTGCAAGTTAAGAGCATAATATGCTAGTATGCATCACATACTAGCACATTATGAAAGTCCTACCTTAAAACAAAGCCCTCCAGCGGTGCACTGTCACCACTAACAGGTCTTCTATCTACATCCACTCTTCTAGGTTTGCCGACTATCAGTAGCCACGATTGCGGCACAGCACTCTGAATGAATGGCATCCAGAGTATTCTGTCCCTTACTTTAGGTCACTGATTAGGTAGTTACTTTGCTCAGCTTTAAATACAGATTTTCAGAGGTGCATTTATTAAAGTAGAACTAAAAGCAACATTTTTTTTTTCATTTTGGATAGAATAAGGGAGGGTTATAACCCCTGTCAGGGTTTTTTTGCCATTGGTGTCTCTAAAGCCTCGTACACACGATCAGACTTCAAACAAACTTTTCCTTGGATTTTTGTCTGAAGGGAGTTGTCCGGTCACACCCATAGCATACACACGCTCTGACTTTTCTGCAAACTTTCCTAAAACTTTCCCAACATCACATGGTTTTTCAGCTCTTTTCTGCTCTTTACCACCACCCTTTGGTCAACTTCTGCTATTGTTGGTTGATTTTAACATTGGTTCTGAGCATGCGTATTTGCACTTTGTAGAAAAGTCCAATGGCTTGCTGTACACATGGTTGGACTAGGCACCATCAGACTTTTGTTGCCGAAAAGTTTTTTTGGAAAACTTGCTCATTTTGAAGTTTGTTGGCAAAAAGTCAGACCATGTGTATGGGCCTATAGAGAAGATTTCCCTTTACTTTCTGTCCTATTTTCAAAACAGGAAGTGAGAGGAAATCTCTTTAAAGTGAGGGAATCCTGGGGTGTCATCAGGATCACCAGAACTAGTGTCCCCAGTGGGAAATGTCCCCTCTATTAGTGTTTTGGTGTCACTGTCAACCCAAAATGTGCCATTTTCTTTTACTTTTAATTTTGATGACAATGGTACACAGTACAAATACAGAGGGTGAATCTCTCTAACAGGGACACAGACAGCAATAAAAACTGACATGTTCTATTCCCTCTCCACCCTATCCAAAACTGAAAACTAAAAAAATATTGCATTTAACGATACTTAAAGCAAAATAGTTACACAATTATACGTGAACGTGTCGCAAAGCAGACTGCCTCTCATTTTGCTAAGTATATACAACAATTTTCAGTGTATTTCGTTTAAATCCGGCTCCACATGGTAAAACCTGATTGTTCAAAATGTTACCAACAAATGCATATTGGGCGTGGATGCTGTCACATTACATGAACATTGTACAGACATTGTAACAGATGTAGCCACCACAAAAAATTAAAAATATCATAAATGTTCAATACCTATGAAATGTTATATGTGCCCCCTTATTCCTAAAACGTTACCCTTGAATTGCCCCACCTAGTCCCCCCTTCCCCCGCACTGCAAGGGTTAAATGCTTGTAGGAGTAGATAAAAAAACTGTAACGCTCAGTTCATGTGACTGGCAAAGGGGCAATTAAAACACATAGTTGAACTGTGGCCACTTACCAAACTCATATATTGAATTCTAAGGGAACACACCACTACTACGTACCAAATGCTTGGCACACAATTGGCAGTTGAGTATTTCAATGTAAAATCCTCCTTGGGATAAAAGAAAAAGTAACATTCAGGAGGCAAAAAGTATTGTCATTGAAAATTACTGTTTAACTGCCTCTGAAAAGCAATACATTGTGTATCACTATACAGAGGGGCACTACTTCTTGTCTGACACTTTTTCATATTGTCAGCAGGTGGGAGATGGTACAAGAGATCACGTAGTTAACAAGACAGCAACTGTTCGGTCCTTTAATCACCTATGAACCATGGCACTCCATCCAACATGACATTATTAGAAAAATTGAGTAAAACCAAATATGGAGAGGAACAACTACCGTATTTATCGGGGTATTGCGCGCTCCGGCGTATAGCGCGCACCCCTAATGTGGACCCGAAATTCCTGTAAAAAAACATTTTAGTACTTACAGTTTTGGTGTCTTGTGCGACGTCCATCGACGTCCTCGTTCGGTCAGGCGTCCGTCTTCGGCTTCAGTGGTGTCCTCCCGGCTTCTCAAGCGCTGTCTCGAGTCGAATCCCCGCTTCCCGCACTCAGTTTGAACGCCTCCGTCGACATATACCGAGTGCAGTACACTTGGGTACATTCGGCCAGGCTTGGCTTCGCTCGTGCTCACGCTATGTGACGTTTAAGCGTTTAAGCGTGAGCACAAGCGAAGCTGAGCCTGGCCGAATGTACCTGAGTGTACTGCACTTGGTATATGTATCGGCGTATATCGCGCACCCACGATTTTCCCCTTATTTTAAGGGGAAAAAAAGTGCGCCGTATACGCCGATAAATACAGTATTTTTATTAGATAAGGCTTAAAGTAATATTTAGGGCCAGTTGACGCCACATGCAGTCCAGTGCAGTTTTTTTCCTGGAAAGTAGGTTATATAGTTTCCAATGGCATAGTTTACATCAGTGCAGTCAGTTCCAGGGCTTTCCAGTGTCATAAAAAAAGTAGAACATGCTACATTTTTCTTGCACTGGACAGTATTATAACGCAGTAAAATGCATCACAAACGCATGCACCAGAATGCATTAAAAACACACCAGGACCCGTACAGTAAAAAAAAAAACAGGAACAAAGAAGAACAAAAGCATCTGGATTGCATCAAAAACGCATCAAAAAAGCACGAGAACGTGACAAAAAGGTGCATGAGGAAACACATCTGGAAAGGATCTGGAGTGCGTTTTTGTGGTGTGAACCAGCCCCAAGGTTCCTTTTAAAAAAAAAATAAAATAAACATGTCATACTTACCTGCTCTGTGCAAGGGTTTTGCACAGAGCACACCGATCCTCTTCTTCTGGGGTCCCAGGCCAGAGCTCCTGGCTCATCCTTTTTGGCAAGTGCCCCCATAGAAAGCTGCCTCCTAGGGGGGCACTCCTGTGTGCTCACTCCTGACTCAGACCAAACGGCTCGGCCTTGCCCCCTGCTCCTCATTACAGAATTTGATTGACAGCAATGTGAGTCAATAGCTCCTGCTGCTATCAATCTGCCCAGAGAGGAGGGACAGAGTTGGGAGAGCCTTCGCTGGTTCGTGAATGGCCTTAGGTAAGTAACATTGGGGGGGGGGGGCTATTACACAGAGGTTATAATATAATGCATTAAGGTAAAAAAAAGTATTTGGGCTTTAGAACCACTATATTGCACAGGCAGATTGCAAAATAAATGTTTTCTATGTACCATGTTCACACCATAATGCCGCCTTGAGGAATCAACGCACAGCACCATATGTCACTGCGCTGTACCAGTGTGGTGCATAGACTTGTCATTCTGTGACACTTCAATAAAGTAAAATAAAATAAACAAAAAAAAAGTGCAATGCATTATAAAAACACATTGTACTACACCAGCACACATGTGTTTTAGTGGGTGGGCTAGTGTGAATGAGCCCTAATTCACCAAGAATGGGCATGGCTGGTGTTTGCCAGGCTCATTTCTCCTGTCCTGGTTGCTAGAGTTTGTGGCTTAGAAACAGATGAGGATTTTTAATGAAAATGGGAAATCCCTTTAAAATGTATTGTATCACAATTTAATTTGAGAAAACCTACATTTTACTATTTGATATACGGAAGCAGATCTTCAATAACTAAAAAAGGAAGGTAGCCCTCTACAGCTTGTATTCGTTCTCTCTGCTTAAATGGACACCCAGTTACACAGCTTATCAAATAGCCTTTGTTGTTAAAATAACTGCACTACATCTATAATTATATCTTGCTAGCGTACAAATTAAATCTTCAAGAGCTCATTAGATTTAACAGAGCTAGCGTTTGCTGATATAGTATCCAATGTTGTTAAATGCATTTGGTGAATTGTTCAAGGAAATATTAGGAAGAATTTTAGGTTTTAGGATAGGGTGACCAGACATCCCCGGTTTCAGGGGACAGTCCCCGGATTGAGGACTCTGTCCCCAGACAAAGTCTGTCCCCAGTTTGGACCCGGATTGGATTTTAACAGGGGCTGGGGCAATTTCAAAGACAGTCAGTGCAGAATAAAAAAATAGCTTAGGGGGTGTATTTTTTTACATTATCTGTGCCCATTTCTGATGATCATGTGCTGGTCAGAATGGAGTGAATATTTCTTCAGTTTCGGGTGCATACCCATTCATCTCCGCTCACATGTTCTTCTGCCTTGGCTCACGTCTCGGCCAGCTGCCTGCCTGTTTATCTCCTTGCCTTCCCTGGCGGAGTGATCTTCCTCCGCTCCCCACCCAGTAGTTGGGCCCCGAGAGTAAGGCCCCATACACACGATCGGATATATCCGATGAAAACGGTCCGCGGACCATTTCCATCGGATATGTCCGATCGGGAGTTTGATCCGATGGCGTGTACACACCATCGGATCAAATTCCCCGCCGCCGGACGGCGCGGTGACGTGGCGATGACGCGGCGGTGACGTTGACGCCGCCGCGTCACCGCTACGTCACCGCACCAGGAAGTAAAACACTTCCGCGCATGCGCCGAATCCATTCGGCAGCGGCGCGGCGGCGGTGGGAGCCGACATGTCTGCTGGTAAGTGTACTAACCAGCAGACATGTCGGGCGGACAGATTCCCACCGGATAGATTTCAAAGCTTGCTTTGAAATCTGTCGGGTGGACAAATCTGTCCGCTAGCCCATACACACGAGCGGAGATGTCTGCTGAAACGGTCCATCGGACCGTTTTCAGCGGACATATCCCCTCGTGTGTACGCGGCCTTAGACTTGACAGGCTGTGAGGGGGGCGATGGCGGGCAGAGAGTTGCTGATTGCCGCCAATACTTGTAAAAAAAAAATATGTCCCCTGATTTCATTTTAAAAATCTGTCCCCTGATTTCATTTTAAAAATCTGGTCACCTTATTTTAGGAACCACATTGAATTGTCCATGTACCTCCTAAGGTCTTTCATAGGTTTTCACAATAAACTTACCTGAGTTCAGCATGAACATCCTTCGGTTCTTCAAGGAGTGTAGATGTGTGTTTGGGTTTCAATCCATCCGGCAAACGTTGGGTCCGTTTCCAGATATCATAGCATACTTCGTCAAGCCTATCTAGTGGCGTGTCCTGGTGAATCCAAATAATTCTAGGAAATGGGCCAAGGGGCACGCATTTGGCTAAGTCCGCCTCCTTTTCTGCCATTTTAGCTTCAATTCACCAGCTGTCTCTCAAAGTCCCAGGTGACTGCTGTCCTCTCCGTGTTGGAGAGCTGTCATTCAAACAGCAGTTGGCCACTGGTCACCCTTCCCAACTGTCTAATGACAACTGTAACCAAAATGGCTAGCAGCGTGAGGTATGAGTCATTCACACCAGGCCATGCTTTAAAATGCGTGCACACTGGTCTGCCTTATGTAAGAAGGTAAGTTGTTATAATACGTGACACTATTTACTTTATAATTCATGTTTAAGGATGCTTTTTTTCTTTCCAGCACTGAAAAATCCTATTTAGTTCTCTTTGTGTGGAAACTGGGGAGTCAATGTTTGCCATGATTTACAAAATGACTCTTCATGCATCTCTATGCACTGCAGGACATTGTGATGTGCTGCAGTGCGGTAATAAGAGGTGTGGAGAACTGTGCTGCGTAAAATTGCATACATGCTGCCTTTTTACATAGCGCATACCACCGCCAGTGTTTGGTGTGAACAAGGTACATACAGTGAATAACAGTTATTTTATATGTGTGCAGCTCCACTCCTATGGTGTAAACGGGTCCTATAGTACTAATACTCCAATGAAAAAAAAAATTAAAACTGGATATTATCTATAGTTATTCAGTTACATACATACATTCTGGGTGTGCAATGGTGGAAATGACTATGGTCAAGTAGTTTCACTTCTACCTGCTATTAATGAATCATGTCCAGTATCCATGAAGAAAGAGTTCTGGTTACCTAGTGATAAACATCAGCTTCCATACTGATATGACTGTGACAAAGTCTTGATGATGAACCATGTCGGCGGAGCTTGATGACATCATCACATTGCGTCCAGGAAGTGCTGGGACAGCTGGTTACTACACTGAAGGAGAAAGAGGCGGACCTTGTATGAGTTGTTATCATTGTGCACAGGTCTCACGTACCTTTTTATATTTTCATCTTAAATAAACATTTTAAACAGAGATCGTTATTAATTTTCATATTACTTTTGGAGAATATATCTGTGCCCACCTGCAGAGTAGAGGAGACGGATTGGTGTAATTGTAGCCAATTGTCAGGCAGAGCTTGATGACATCATCACATTGCAACCAGGAAGTGCTGGGAGAGCAGCTGACTACACTGAAGGAGAAATAGGTAGACCTTGTATGAGTTGTTATTACTGCGCACAGGTCTCACGTACCTTTAATATTTTTTATCTTAAATAAACATTTTAAACGGATAGCGCTATTTGTTTTCATTGAATTTTTTTAAGAATATAGCTGTGCCCATCTGCAGAGTGGAGGAGACAGAGCGGTGTTATTTATTTAACCCTTTCGCTGCCAGAGCTGTTTTTGCATTTATATTTGCACATATGCTTAAAACATAATTTTAGGCCTAAAGATGACATAAAACCCCCAACACAGTATGTGTTTTCAGAAATCAGGCACCCTACGGAATAAAATAGTGGTAGCCCCAATTTTTTATGTCACACACATTACCTCTAAGGTTTAGGAAATGCAAAATTTCAGTAAATAAATACACTGAAGGTAATTTTAGGGCACACAAACACAATCAATTACCCAATTTTTTGTTAAAATATGAAGTTGGACCAGGTAAACAGATGCCCAACATGTCAAACCTAAAATTTGTTTGCATCCCTGAAATGGGGACTAACTTCAGTACCCTATATTTTCCATAGGCGACACTTTAAAAGCCCCCTATAGGTCATCAGTGTAGCGTTAGGGAGGAGGTCTGGTGCTAGAAATATTGCTCTCACTCCAGAATGCTCAGCAATATGTAATATATGTTTCACATTCTGCGTTTTTATGTGACCGACATTTAGGTTTGTACATCCATATACAGTACATGGTGCAGGGCTCCATGTTTTTGAGGGGGGGGGGGGGATTTTATGTGCTTGGGTGTAACTTTTTATCACATGGGGACAAAAAATCCCCTATGTGAAGATTATTTTGGTGGCAGTCACCATGGGCTAAAACGGGCTAAAAAGGGACTTAAAGATCCTGGATGTCTCCCCTGTGCTCCACTAAATGTAATGCAGATTGCAATACATTCCTTCTTTTTGCGGCCAGTGTAGCAGGGGACACTGACAAGTGCACAAAGAAAGGTCCATTAAGACATGGATGAGCAATTTTAGGGTGGAGGAACTTGACTGGCTTGCACAGAGTCCTGACCTCAACCCGATAGAACACCTCTGGGATGAATTAGAGCGGGAAATGCGAGCCAGGCATTCTCGTCCAACATCAGTGCCTGGCCTCACAAATGCGCTTCTGGAGGAATGGTCAAACATTCCCATAGGCACACTCCTAAACCTTGTGGACAGCCTTCCCAAAGGAGTTGAAGCTGTTATAGCTGTAAAGGGCGGGGCCAGCACAATATTGAACCCTACGGACCAAGACTGGGATACCATTAAAGTTCATGTAAAGACAAGTGTTCCTATACTTTTGACTATATAGTGTATATACCATTTTTTTTTTTATAAGTCCCTTGACCTCTGGAGAGGTGGACTGCAAGCAGAAAAACTAAAGAAATACGCAGTGAAGAGCTGTGGGAAAAGGAGGGGTGGGGGGCGTGTCAACACCATTGGAAGACAGGCAGACTGGGCCACTTTGCACCACTTTGTAAAACTATATATAATATATCACATATTTCAGTAAAGCTAGTGAAACTGTCAGGAAGGAATATTTGAATCTAGTGCAAGACTTTTTAAAGGGCTATACCAGAAGAAACATGTCACAAATGCTTTACTGAATTCCCCGCCCATAAGTCTGGCATCTAGAGGTGCCCATAGCTCCCAACTGTCCCTGATTTTGAGGGACGGTCCCAGATTTTGAACAATGTCCCTCGTTCCTTCTTATTTGTCCCTCATTTTGGTCTGATCTATATATAAATGTATATAAAATGCACCTTTTATCCTTCAAAAAGTGTATTCCAGCGCTGAACCTTTTATCCGATTTCTAAATTGCTGCTTTTGTAAATTTCAAAAGCCAAAATGAAGGAATAGTAGTGGTAAAAAATGCACTTGTGGGTTTAACCAATCTTGTTTTTTTGCATAATTCTCCTTTAAGGGGACGTGGCAAGGGGTGTGTCCTATGCCTGCATGCTTTTACTGATAGGTGTCCCTCAATCCAGTGGCGGCCCACCCATAGGGGGCGCCCGGGCGCCGCCCCCCTCCTCTAGGCACAATTTGTTTTGTTTTTTAAGAAACGTTAAGGAAAAAAAAAATATTTCCTTTAATATAATAAGATTGAGCGCTGGCCACCATTGCCCTATGAAGCACCACATCAATGCAATCTTTAGATTGCAGATATGGCGCTTCATTTGCAGGCTTTTATCCCGCCTTATGGGCGCATTGCAAAGTGCTGAATAGCTTTCCGTGCACTGTGGGCGCCGGGAGCATTACTAATAGTATTACTAATAGTGTTAATTCTGGCTGGGATTCGTCTTACAGACGAAAACCGAAAGTGATGTCACGCGGCAGCTCAGTTCTTTACACTCAGTCATCAGCGGTGTACTGCCTGATCCCCACCCATCCACCTCGGAGCCTGTTATTGTAGTTAGACTGCTGGGACTTGTAGTTCTCCATCTTCTCCTGGGGCTCATGGAGAAGTTGGAGATTGGAGAACTACAAGTCCCAGCAGGTTATACATACAATAAGGCTCTGAGGTGGATGGGTGTGGATGGCATGCACCTGAGCCCAGGAGAAGATGGGGAACTACAAGTCCCAGCAGGTTATAATATAAGGCTCCTAGGTGGATGGGTGTCCAGACATCCATCCACCTCAGAGCCTTATATTATAACCTGCTGGAACTTGTAGTTCTCCATCTTCTCCTGGGGCTGAGGTGCATGCAATCCACCATCTATGGGACTACAAGTCCCAGCAGTAAGAAAAAAGTACCAGCCAGTTATAATATAAAGCTCCGAGGTGGATGGATGTCTGGACAGTGACACAGTGGGGACAATTGGCACAGCGGCATGAATGGGCACTGTGGTGACATTTGGCACAGTGGCTGCATTTGATGGCATGGCACAGTGGCTGCATTTGATGGCATGGCACAGTGGCTGCGTTTGATGGCATGGCACAGTGGTGACAATTGATGGCACAGTGGCTGCGTTTGATGGCATGGCACAGTGGCTGCATTTGATGGCATGGCACAGTGACTGCGTTTGATGCCATGGCACAGTGACTGCGTTTGATGCCATGGCACAGTGGCTGCGTTTGATGCCATGGCACAGTGGCTGCATTTGATGGCATGGCACGGTGACTGCGTTTGATGGCATGGCACAGTGGTGCGAATTGATGGCACAGTGACTGCGTTTGATGGCATGGCACAGTGGTGCGAATTGATGGCACAGTGGCTGCATTTGATAGGCACAGTGAGGCAGCGATTTTTTTTTCCGTTTGCGCCCCCCAAAAAATTTTAAGCATCAGCCGCCACTGCCTCAATCCCATCTCAAAAAGTTGGAAGGTATGGGTGCCTGTGTACATACCAGTATCAGCTTCACTAAGCTTGCAGATACAGCCAAGCGCCAGGAAAGCTCCAGTAAAAGCTTATCTGCAAGGTGCGTCATAGTAAAGGGCCAATAGAGGCCAGTATTTAGAAGCAAGCTCAGATACCACCAAGAGAAGTGCCAGAGCTTTGCTCATCATCAGCATGGATGTATCTGCAGTTTTTTTGTAGTTTATGCAGGTATGAGCAGACAAGCCAAAGAGCTTGCACTTTTTACCTGCCACAGTTTTATGTTTTTGTTCTCTACTGCAGAGTTGCATTACATTTTTAGCGAGCTCAGGGACACACAATCAAATCTAAAACGTTTCTTCCGTTATATACATCATAATTGTTCATAAAATCCCAAGCTTGGTTGGTTGCAATATATAATTTGTGGAAATGTTCAAGATGATCTCATGAACAGAAAAACAGCTCTCAGCAGACATTTTAATAGAAAATGTGACAAAAAGCAAGAGCATTGTTGTGTAAATAGTTTTGGGTGATTTTCTAACAATGCCTCTTTTATACAAATATGAATGTGTTGTCATAAGGTCTGTTAAGTATGGTAAAATATTTAATAGGACAGGTTTCTGAAATGTAGAGGAAAAACACTTATTATATTAAACATGTGTTTGGTGTTTATGTTAACAGACTTTTTCCTATCAAATTGATGCTACTACTATTAGACTGTAGTGGTAGCAGTAAGGGTAACCTAGTGTACCTACATAGGACCATCTCTAGGGTTGGTGTCACCTGGTGTGGTAAAACATGGTGTCACCCCCCCTTCACCCCTCAGTACAGATCCCCCTCCCTCAGTACATGCCCCCCTTCACTAAGTATAGACCCCCCTCCATCATACAGAACCCCTCCCTTAGTACAGACACCCTTTCACTAAGTATAGACCCCCCCTCCCTCAGTACAGACCCACCTCCACTAAGTATAGATCCCCCTCCATTAGTACACCCCCCTCTCTTAGTACAGACACCCTTCCACTAAGTATAGACCAGCCTCCCTTAGTACAGACCCCCCTTCACTAAGTATAGACCACCCTCCCTCAGTACAGATCCCCCTCCACTAAGTATAGACCCCCCCCTCCATCAGTACAGAATCCATCCCTTAGTACAGACACCCTTTCACTAAGTATATACCCCCCTCCCTCAGTACAGACCCCCCTCCACTAAGTATAGATCCCCCTCCATTAGTACACCCCCCTTCCGTAGTACAGACACCCTTCCACTAAGTATAGACCCCCCTGCCTTAGTACAGACCCCCTCCACTAAGTATAGACCACCCTTCCCCAGTACAGACCCCCTCCAGCTTATCAATCATTGGATGTGGTGTCTGCATTAGTTTTCCTTTCTTAGGCTTTTTCCTCTGTTTTGCCTGTTGATCTGGCCAGTAACACACTTCCTGTATTGGAGTGCCTACACTCTGGATGAAGGAGCACAGTAGCATTGTCACTCTAGGAGGAGGGGAGTGTTGAATGTACTAGCAGGTTTAAATTCATTAACAAATTGTAGGCAAACTTTGGCTAATACTTTATAAGCAGTTACAGAAAACAGTTTTTCTTTTCTTTTGGGATAAAGGATTTACATTGATAAATAACAGCTGATTATTGTAAGCACCCCTGTTAGTGGTAAATGGTTTGTCTCATCTCAGTTACTTATACATTCTGTTGGAGAGCTTGTTCTTTTGAAAAACAACAGCATTACTAGCAGGATCACCAGATGAAAATAGAAGAAAGAAAGCTTAGAAAAGATAACTAATGCAGCCATCACATCTAATATGAATTGGTAAGCTGCAGTATAATAAATGTTTAATTTTGGGTTTAATACCACTTTAAGTCAGCATTTAGTTTCTTGTAAATCTCATGGTATTTAAAAGGATTGATAACCTGTGCAATGATCTTTGTTCATTGGCAATTACAGTTAAAGCGGAGCTCAACCACAAAGTGGAACTTCCGCTCGTCGAAACCCTCCCTCCTCCGGTGTCACATTTGACACCTTTCACAGGGAGGGGGGTGCAGATACCTGTCTAAAGAAAAGTATTTGCACCCACTCACCGCCACACAGTCTGCGGGTAGACTGCGGGCAGGACATCAGATCCCGCCCCCCCCCCTCTGTTGTGTTCTGGGAAACACACAGCTCCCAGAACACAGCGGGAACCAGTCAGCACAGCGCAGCGTGAAGCCGGAGAGCTTCACTTTCTGGTTCCCTCACAGAGGATGGCGGTGGGAGCAGCAGAGTGATGAGCGATCGCTCGTCCTCTGCTGCGGACGGCGCTGGACTCCAGGACAGGTAATTGTACTGATATTAATAGTCAGCAGCTGCAGTATTTGTAGCTGCTGGCTTTTAATTTTTTTTTTTCTGGGGACACATGTGATATAATATAATAATATAGATAATATAGTAATAAAATAAAACTGGCATATAGCCTATCATAAGGAAACCACTGCATCTTAAAGTGGTTCTAAAGACTGAAGATTTATTACCGTAATGCATTCTCTGTGCAGTTCCACTCCCCAGCCCCTCCTATACTTACCTGAGCAGGGCCAACCCTAGGGTCACAGGCGTCTGGGTGCAGAAATATTTCTGGCACCCCCACATGTACACCGCTCCTAAAGCGCCCCTGCCCATTGAAATCAATGGGCAGTGCCTGCAAAGCGCTTTGGTACTGGCGCCTTAGAACCCTTTATTTGGCTGCAAGTGGGGGTTAAATGTACCTCTAAAATGACAGTGAAGCGCTGCTAAAGCTAGCCGATGTCCCAGCACTGTCAGTGGGAAAGGGCTCTTGGTACATCTCATTATACATCACATCTGTAGATGGACTAGGTGCAGGAATGGGCAGGGGCTGTGTATCCTATGCAATCTATCATGCCATAAAACATCTAGAGCAGCCCAGAGCACGTGTAAAGGAATGCTATGCCCAGAACACAGCACACTGAACACTGTGACTCACCTTGATTCTCTCTCTGTGCAGCCTGAGATAGAGATGGGAGGGGGAGGCATTCCAACTGGAGTTGGTGGAGACAGTGTGGGATCCAAAACTCCCAGTGTAAGGAATTTATTCCTGCACATGAGCACTCAGCAGCCACTGAAAACTAAAACTCTAATTTCATGAAGAGGAGCGGCCCCCTCCCCTGAGCACTGCCAGGCTGGAAGGACACACACCTATGCTCAGAACACTAGTTCTGGATGGACACAAACATGGAGAGAAGGAAGGAGGGGAGAACTCTGGCACTTTGGCGCCCCCACCTCTGCAGGAACCTGGGTGCAATTCACCCTGTGCACCCTGCCTAGGAACAGCCATGTACCTGAGCCTGGTCTTGATTCAGTGTTGTGCATAAGAGTAGCGGCTTTCTCCCTCCTCATAGGCTCAGAGACAGCAGTGGGAGCCATTGGGAGCTGCTGTCATCACAGCCAGTGAGGAGGGAGGAAAGGGGGAAGGCCGCTCGGTAGGAGGATTGTAGCTTTTCTGTGCAAAACCATTGCACAGAGTAGGTAAGTATAACATGTTAGTTATAAAACAAAAAGGGGGGGGGGGGTTGCAACCACTTTAAATCCATTAAGTACTTTATGGCCTAGAACTGGAAATATTTAGGGCCCATGCACATCTTTGCTATTTAACGTATGTTGCCCAATGCCGGTCAAGGGATTTGCTATTGTTTTTAATGGAGCCTATTCACACCTGTTCCTTACTCTGCCCTGCATTGGTCAAACTATTATTGCTTCATTTTTTATTACAGCAGCGCATTTTTTTTGGTCCCAATCATTTCAATAGCAAAATAGGTTTGTCAGATCCTGCGTGGATGGCCTATCCTTCATGTGGTCAGGCACGGCCCTCCTCCCGTCCCATCCTGCCCTGCTTGGTCCCCCCTCCCCCTCCGGCAATATGCAGGGTCCTTGTTTGCAACCCCTCGTGGGCGTAGGGGTTTGTTTTTACCTATCCCACGGCCTGGTCTATGTTTCCATTCTGACCTTCCCCCTCCCCTGGGTGCCCCTTGGAAGTCTCCCATCCCTGACGGCCTGGTCTGTGTCCGGCTATCGGTTCTGATTCTCGACATACCCTGGTAACTATACACACTCTTGAATCAATGTCTGTAACTATGACTGTATGCATATTAGTACTATACACATATGTTTGTTTGTTTTTCAACAAATCTTATCATTCTGTATATAGAAACTCTTGTTTTCTTACATAGAACTTATGCCTGCAAACTTGCTTCCCCCTGAAGAGGACCCATATCAGCAAAAGGGTTGAAACGCGTTGGGGTCTCTGCGCATAAGTTAAACAATTAATTCATTACATTACTCTACCCATACAGTACTTCTTGATTGTATTCTAATGTTTGTATTATACTTTTTGAATCCATGCTTCAACATGTACCAGATGGTTTTTCCATCTTGTAATTTTTTTTTGTTTTATAAATTATATAATTCTTCTAATATACATTTTTTTGTTAAATTACTATTAGCTGCAACTCAAAGCCCCTAGGGGTACGCTTTCTTTTCTTCAAAAATCATTTCAATAGCAGAGCACAAATGCATATGTAACAGGCATTTTAGCACATGACATCATATGACATATCAACCGTTTGCTCTATCAACCTTTACTTTAATCCAGACTTCTCACAAACATGAAAGAAGCAGGTCACAGCATGCTGGATGAGGAGCAGCTAATAAAAGAGGTCAGCAAACGCCACATGATATACACTATGATCCCATTCATTCCCAAATATAAGGATTGTGACTAGCGCAAAAGGACCTGGGAAGAAATTTGCAGTGGTCTTTTCACAGACTGGTACAGTTACCAAGCCTCTATGAGAAACAGGAAAATACATTTGTATTTATTTATTTGGGAAGTATTGTTTTCTGATGTGATAATGATTCCAGAAAACTATTAAATATTAAATATCAGACCCTGGTTGAATTTAAGGCTGTTTCTACTAGTGCGGCTTGGGACTGAAAAGTTGCATGCCAACTTGCTAAGTCATAACCCCATGATTTCCAATGAGTACCGTTCATATCTACAAAGAAGACCCTGCACTGATCTTGCTTTTAATGCGACTTGAGGTCCATAGACCTGCTAAGTTTAAGGCCTCATGCACACTGGACTTGTTTGGAAGTTTTTACAGCTGCTGTTTTTGGCAGTAGACCTTTTTTTCTACAGTCAATAAACTCTCCATCATGTTATCCTATGTGTCCATGCACACATGGGCAGTGGCATTTTTGAGCAGTAAAACCCCCCCCCCCCCCCAAAACTAATGGGTTCTGAGAGACGTTTTTCAGCTGTAGAAACGCTCCAATGCTGATAAACGTTGATAAACACTCAAAATGTCACTCACCAGCATTTTTTTTATGTTTTTGATCCATTGGAAAAAATAAAAAATAAACACGGAAATACGCAGAAAAACGCTAATAAACGCTAAAAGACGCTACTGAAAAAACATTGAAAAAAGTTGAAAAACTCACTGCAAAGCTACTGCCGTTTTTATAATGTTATTTTAATTATTTAATTGTTACCCTGGCTACCCCTATTTTCACAATCAGCAGCAGCATACTTACATTATAATCTTTGTGGCATTATTGACAGCAGGCAGGTAGATATGCAGGAAGGCTGATAGTGGCATGGTTGGTGAAAAAGCTGGTTTACTGCATGCCTGTTCCTTTAGAGCAGTGGTCTCCAAACTGCAGCCCGGGGGCCAGACGCAGCCCTTTGCCAGCATTTACCTGGCCTTTGGGGCACTATTTCATTCACTGATACCAACAATGGGGCATAGTTTCTCCTACTGGCACCAACAATGGTGTCCAATGACACCAACAAAGGAGCCCAATGACATCAACATTGGGTCATAATCCTTCCCAATGAAACCAACGATGGAACACAATTCCTCACAGTGACACCAAGGATGAGGCACAATTCCTCACAGTGACACCAACAATGGGACCCAATGACGGGGCACAATTACCCCCACTAAAACAAACAATGGAGTGTTAATTTTTCCCACTGATGTCAGGACCTTTTCGACTCCCACTGACCCCTTTCCGACCCTCGTAAACTCTGAAGGACAGTAAACTGGCCCTTTACTTAGAAAGTTTGGAGACCCCTGCTTTAGAGGAACAAACATTGGGGCAGCTTGGGGGACTGGAGCACCACTCTTACAAAGAAGCCAGGTCTTGAGAATTAAAATCTGATGAAGGACACCAACCAAACACCCCTGCAAATACTCCAGTGCCAGAACAGGAGACGAGTCTGTATGGACTAGGGCACCTAGATGGGCTGTGTGTGGGGAACAATTCTTAAATGATATGATGATATGATATGGCTGATGAACATCATGTGCAATATGTCATACAAAATAAAGGCAAACACTTCTAAGAAGTTATCTTTTGCACAAGTTTACTTGGCCTCATAAAGGAAGTTATTAACCCCCCTGGCGGTATTCCCGAGTCTGACTCGGGGTTAGATTTTCATGCTGCGATCGGTAACCCCGAGTCAGACTCGGGCTCGCCTCGCTGAATCCACAGGCTTGGTTTACTTATCTTGTTCCTGGATCCAGTGATGCATCCGCACTGTGTGAGCGAGTGGCGTCCTCCATTCGATTCACACAGTGTCCCCGTGTGCCGCGGAGCTCCGTTCCCTGCAACGTTACGATGTACGGGGCGGCGAACGGCGCCATATTTAAAAAAGTAAACAAACACATTACATACAGTATACTGTAATCTTGTAGATTACAGTACTGTATGTAAAAAATACACACCCCCCATGTCCCTAGTGGTCTGTCCAGTGTCCTACATGTCCTTTTATATAATAAAAACTGTTCTTTCTCCCTGCAAACTGTAGATTGTCCATAGCAACAAAAAGTGTCCCTTTATGTCAAAAATGGTTTTAGAGCAGCTAAAAAACAGCAATAATAAATTATAATCACTTGCAGAATTTAGCAATAGCGATTTGTGGGTAAATTCGTCATAAAAAAAAATAATGACAGCAGCAATTCTGCAACTGAGCAAATTTCAGTGATTTTGATTTGATTACATTATTTAATCATTTTTACTATAATTATATTATTATTTGTTATAATTACTTATAATTATTTATTACAGGGAGTGCAGAATTATTAGGCAAATGAGTATTTTGACCACATGATCCTCTTTATGCATGTTGTCTTACTCCAAGCTGTATAGGCTCGCAAGCCTACTACCAATTAAGCATATTAGGTGATGTGCATCTCTGTAATGAGAAGGGGTGTGGTCTAATGTCATCAACACCCTATATCAGGTGTGCATAATTATTGGGCAACTTCCTTTCCTTTGGCAAAATGGGTCAAAAGAAGGACTTGAGGCTCAGAAAAGTCAAAAATAGTGAGATATCTTGCAGAGGGATGCAGCACTCTTAAAATTGCAAAGCTTCTGAAGCGTGATCATCGAACAATCAAGCGTTTCATTCAAAATAGTCAACAGGGTCGCAAGAAGCGTGTGGAAAAACCAAGGCGCAAAATAACTGCCCATGAACTGAGAAAAGTCAAGCGTGCAGCTGCCAAGATGCCACTTGCCACCAGTTTGGCCATATTTCAGAGCTGCAACATCACTGGAGTGCCCAAAAGCACAAGGTGTGCAATAGTCAGAGACATGGCCAAGGTAAGAAAGGCTGAAAGACGACCACCACTGAACAAGACACATAAGCTGAAACATCAAGACTGGGCCAAGAAATATCTCAAGACTGATTTTTCTAAGGTTTTATGGACTGATGAAATGAGAGTGAGTCTTGATGGGCCAGATGGATGGGCCCGTGGCTGGATTGGTAAAGGGCAGAGAGCTCCAGTCCGACTCAGACGCCAGCAAGGTGGAGGTGGAGTACTGGTTTGGGCTGGTATCATCAAAGATGAGCTTGTGGGGCCTTTTCGGGTTGAGGATGGAGTCAAGCTCAACTCCGAGTCCTACTGCCAGTTTCTGAAAGACACCTTCTTCAAGCAGTGGTACTGGAAGAAGTCTGCATCCTTCAAGAAAAACATGATTTTCATGCAGGACAATGCTCCATCACACGCGTCCAAGTACTCCACAGCGTGGCTGGCAAGAAAGGGTATAAAAGAAGAAAAACTAATGACATGGCCTCCTTGTTCACCTGATCTGAACCCCATTGAGAACCTGTGGTCCATCATCAAATGTGAGATTTACAAGGAGGGAAAACAGTACACCTCTCTGAACAGTGTCTGGGAGGCTGTGGTTGCTGCTGCACGCAATGTTGATGGTGAACAGATCAAAACACTGACAGAATCCATGGATGGCAGGCTTTTGAGTGTCCTTGCAAAGAAAGGTGGCTATATTGGTCACTGATTTGTTTTTGTTTTGTTTTTGAATGTCAGAAATGTATATTTGTGAATGTTGAGATGTTATATTGGTTTCACTGGTAAAAATAAATAATTGAAATGGGTATATATTTGTTTTTTGTTAAGTTGCCTAATAATTATGCACAGTAATAGTCACCTGCACACACAGATATCCCCCTAAAATAGCTAAAACTAAAAACAAACTAAAAACTACTTCCAAAAATATTCAGCTTTGATATTAATGAGTTTTTTGGGTTCATTGAGAACATGGTTGTTGTTCAATAATAAAATTAATCCTCAAAAATACAACTTGCCTAATAATTCTGCACTCCCTGTATATTATAATTTATATATATATATTTTTTTTAAATGTCATACTTATTGCCTATTAGACTCTTGTTTGGTCAGATTTAAGTGAGTTATTCCTAAGAATTACAAGCCTACAGTATAAAACGCCAAATTCCCTTGCAAATAATGGTACCGCTTTCAGCACCTAAAATCTGAAAGAATCATACTGCCAGATAAAAACCTGTCTAAATAAAAAGTCTGTTTCTCTCTTCTTGCTTTGAGTGACAGGTTATTTACATATCTAGCTTGGACATATCTAGCTTTGACATCTTTATCATATGTTATGTTATGTTTATCATAATATAAAGTGAGAAATCCACCCCTCCACCACATAACACATCCTGGTAATATTCAATGAACTTTGGATCACCTCATATTATGATAAACATAACATAACATATGATAAACATGTCCAAGCTAGATATGTAAATAACCTGTCACTCAAAGCAAGAAGAGAGAAACAGACTTTTTATTTAGACAGGGTTTATCTGGAATTCTGTTAATTTTCACTGAACAATAAAAGAGGATTACTCAGCGCTGGATTAACTCTGTGAGGCAAGACTGGGCACAGATGATAGGAAATCGTATACTCTACATTGTGACATACGATGGCACTATAAAGGGGAAGTTCCATTCGGATGGCGCCACCCTTGGGGCTGCTTTTGCTGATTTTGTGTTAGTAAAAGTTTGGTGAGAGACGATTCGCCCTTTTCAGTCTGTTACAGCGTGATGAATGTGCTATCTCTATTACGAACGCTAGTTTTAACAGAACGAGCGCTCCCTTCTCATAACATTGCTTCTGAGCATGCGTGTTATTTTCACGTTGTTAAAGCCCACACACAGCCATTTTTTACGACATTAAAAACGTCAACGTTAAAAACAACGTGAAAATATAGAGCATGTTCTTAATTTTTAATGCCCATTTTTAACGTCGCGAAAAATGCTCTGGAGCCCACACACAACCTTTTTAAATGACATTAAAAAAAAATGTAATTTTTCACATTGTGAAAAACGGTTGTGTTTACTCGGCATAAGTCTTTACACCCCACAACCTCCCCCCAACCTGAGCAAATATTTTTAACCCCCCCTCCCCAATTTCATTATGTACCTGTCCCACCTCCTACTTGTGTGTGTGTGTGTATATAGTGATTGAAAAGTAACTCCTTGTTTTAAAAATCTTATAATTTGTTTTTCAACCATTATTTTTACAAAAAAATTATATTACAAGAACACATTTATTTAAAATTCTATATATGCACCAGCATTTGCCTGCAGCTTCTGAAGCCGCTTTGCAGGAACTCTTGTGGCATGGCAGAAATGACTTCTCGTAGTCGCCCTTTAAGTTCTTCTAAAGTCTTTGGTTTCGTAGAGTAAACTTGTTCCTTCAACCAACCCCTAAGAAAAAAGTCATAGGGTGTTAAATCAGGGCTTCTGGCCGGCCACTCACGCGGACCACATCGACCCAACCATCTCCCAGGAAAATGTTCATTCAGCCATTTACGAACAATAATAGCAAAATGTGGAGTAGCACCAGCTTGCATAAAAAGTCTTCAATATTCTCCCAGGTACTGTATTGACAACTGGCCAGATTTCATCTTGCAGCATAGTGAGATACCCTTCGGCATTCATGGCATTGCGAAAGATAAAAGGACCCACAATCCTATCTGAAGTCATGTCATAGAATAAGGAACCTACATTAAAGAATTGAGAAAAAAGTAACTTCATATAAAAAATGTATAACTAATGTATAAATAGTTTAAAATAGGGAGTTACTTTTAAATCACTCTGTATATATAAATATATAAAACAAGGAGGCTAGCGGTATGACTCTTTCTGGTTTTAGGTGCTGAAAGCGGTACAATTATTTTGCATGGAAATTTGGCGTTTTATATTGTAGGCCTGTAATTCTTAGGAATAACTCACTTAAATCTGACCAAACAAGTAGGCATCCCGGCATGATAAAGTTTGAAAAAAAAAAATCATAAATTATAATATAATAAATAACTATAAATAATTATAACAAATAATAATGTAATTATAATAAAAATCATTCAATAATGTAATCAAATCAAAAACACTGAAATTTGCTCAGTTGCAGAATTGTTGCTGTCATTATTTTTATTGTTTGATGACCAATTTCCACACAAATTGCTATCGCTCAATTCTGCAAGTAATTCTAATTTATTATCGCTGTTTTCTAGCTGATCTAAAAGCACTTTTGATGTAAAGGGACACTTTTTGGTTGCTATGGACAATCTCCAGTTTCCAGGCAGAAAGAACAGTATTTAGTATATAAAACTGCATGCAGGACACTGGGCAGACCACTAGGGATAAAGGGTGTGTGAAATTATTTTATACAGTACTGTAATCTATAAGATTACAGTATGCTGTATGTGTACTGTGTATTTACTTTTTTAAATTTGGCGCCGATCTCCACCCCCCTGCGTCGTAACGTCGCAGGGGGGCGGAGCTCAGCGGCACACGGGCACTGTGTGAATCGAGCGAGGAGACAGCTTGATCACACAGCGGGCAGGCATCACAGGATCCAGGGACAAGGTAAGTAACTCTGCCTGTGGATACTGCAATGCGATCCCGAGTCTGGCTCAGGGATACTGCTAATGGTACAGGATTTCCACCCCGAGCCAGACTCAGGAATACCACCAGGGAGGTTAAAGGACAAGTTCAGCCTGAGCTTATTTGTCTGGGCTTCTGCTAAGGGTCACAATTCATTTTGCACTCCTCTGACCTGTTCTCAGCAGAGAGGGGTCTGAAATCCGCTCTCCACTGACGTCACTGGAATCAGTCCATGCACCACGTCATCATAACAATAAAGTCTGGGTCTGGACTGATGCCTGTCTCAGCCTCTCAGCGGCTCGCTCGAGACAGCCGCTTCCCGCCCCTCCACATCTCAGCACTCCAATGAGCTTAGAGGAAAAAAGCAGGAGAGCTGCTGACTGACAGGCAGCAGGTCTCCGCTCGGGGAGCTGAGAGAACCGAACCATCAGCGGTGTTCAATCGCTTGGTTCTCAGTGCAGATGCGGCAGAGGGACAGATGCAGCATCGGTCCATTGCTGTATCACCTAAGTATGATGGGTTAAAAAAAAAAAACATACTTCTCTTTTGCTTTTTTTGCTCTATTCTGATTTAATCTCCACTGCTCAAAATTCAACTCTGTTACAGTCTGATGTTCAGGTGTTATACTGCCTATGCAGGGCTGGATAAAATGCAACTGATACCCTAAGCATAGCCCAACAATGGTGCCCCTCCATTGCTTAAAGTGGTTCTAAAGCTCAAACAATTTTCCCTTAATGCATCGCCTGCATTAAGATCAAAAATGTTTAGATAATATTATCGCCTCCTCACCGTCCCTTTTACTTACCTGAGCCTTCACTCAATCCATACTGTGTATGCCTGAATAGTCTCTCCCCACTCTCACAGGCTTTGCCGAGGCAGCAGGCTCAGTCAAAGCCTGTAATGCTTGCTCAGTCAAAGCCTGTAATGAATGAACAGGGCCAAGCCACACTGTGTGTGTGTCTATGGACACAGGCAGTACAGCTCAGGGTTGAGCTTGCAGGTGTGTCACCATAGGAAGCAGCTTCCTATGGTGGCACACCAAGAAGAGGAGAAGCCAGGAGCGCTGGCGGGGGACCTTAGAAGTAGAGGATCAGGCACATTTGCAATTATATTGTACAGAGCAAGTAGGTATAACATTTTGTTTGTTATTTAAAAAGAAAAATAATAATTTACAAGCATTTTTGCTGACAAGACATGACTCAATTAGTGCTGAAAGTGTAGCAAAAGTTTGAAACGGTATGCACTTTTATCAAGTGTCTTACTATTCAGCCCCAGGCCAGAAACTGCAACTGTATTAAATGCAATTTATTTTTTAAAAAAAAATTCATTTTATTAATTTAACAGATGAATGAATCAAAATCAAGCCACTGACTGATGCCTTTTATTTAGAAATGATAGGAGCTATTACTTCTTTGATAAATGATCATTAAAAATATTTTTACTGTATAGTTGTTAACAATTCTGACTTTGATGTTCACATATTCGCAGTCTGGTGTTAATAAAACCTCTGGGAGATGAAGATAGACGAGACCCGTAAAAGTCTATGGGGTTGTAATGTGCCTGTGTAGCCAGGAGAGAGAGGACTTGCAGTGCAATGTAAATAAACAACAGAGGACTGAGCAGTTCCATCTCTGTATACATCTGTGGAAAGGGTGGAATCGGATAGTTCAGGACACAGGGATAAAAAGTACACACAGGCCACGTTCACACGATCGGTCAAAACCAATCAAAATGAACTGAAGGTCCATTTCATCGGTCCAAACCAATCGTGTGTGGGCGCCATCGGTCAGTTATTCTTTGGTCAAAAAAAAGAGAACTTGCTTTAAAATTTAACCGATGGACACCTAACCGATAGGTCAAAACCGATCGTTAGTATGCAAAAGCATTGGTTAAAAAGCCGTGCATGCTCAGAATTAAGTCGACGCATACTTGGAAGCATTGAACTTTTTTGTTGTGTTTTACGTCACCGCGTTCTGACACGATCGGTTTTTTAACTGATTGTGGGTGGGCACATCAGACCATCAGTCAGATTCATCGGTTAACCGATGAAAACGGTCCTTCTGACCGTTCTCATCGGATGGACTGATCGTGTGTACAGTATCCTATAAGGTCATGATAGCTAGGGGAATAACTCTGTGACACCCCAAACACATACCTTTTTTGCTTAATGCCTAATTCAGCCATGTGCTTAAGTGCTTCAGCTTGTCTGCCCAACTTGCTGACTTTGTTCCTGCCTTTTTGCACAAGCTGGCTTAATGTCTGATGACTAGTGTTTTTTATGATTGCTTATACTTATACTGTATGTTTGTTCTTTATAGAGACACCTACACATATATATAAAAAAAACTCTAAAGTACACTCCTGAAGAAGCGGTCTCACCACGAAACATGTAGAGGTTGAACTGGCAAGGGACAAATATCTGATCCCCCTCACGGATGGATACAAGTTAATTCTTTCCAGGTCTTTTCAGAGATTTAATTTATTATGTGTACTGTATTTTCCCTTTACGGGCTATTTTAACTATGTTTTGTTTTAATAAATGTATACTTTTTTATATCTTGGTTTCTGTGAGTCTTTACCGTACCAAAGTTGCCTCAAATTTGCTGCCTTTTGTCTCTTATTTTAAAAAGTATATTTTTATACCCAGTTTCTATGTGTTTTCCAGTTTCTCTTCACCTTCTGTTGGAATAAATCCTATTGTTTACAGAGCTCAAAAGTTAAAGCGGAGCTCCACCCTAAAATTAAACTTTATTGCACTAGCTTCCTTTTAATGAGTTAAATCTTTTTTACTTGCCTTTAACACCCTGTTGCTAGACAGAATTGCTAATCTGCCTTCTTCCTGGACCCCGCGGTTCTCCTATCCTACCTAAGTCGCACAGACTCCTGGGAAATAAGTGTCATAATTTCCCAGGAGAATGTGCGCTTTTCTCTGCTGAAAACCAGTTCTACTGCGCATGCGCGAGATCTGCTATCTGCGTTGTCATAACAATGGGGCACGACGTTCCTCCGCTGCTGCCCATTGTCATGACAACTAAACAAATTAACAGCGATATGAGGGCCATACTACTGCACATTCGCGAGATCGCGAGGTGCATGCTGGTTACCCAGCATGCACCTTAGCATGATAACCAGGAAGGGAAACAAACTGGGCTTCAAATGCCCACACACAACATGGATACGGCCAGATCTGGAGAGAAAGAAACGAAGGCAAGTGTGCACAAAGATTACTTTCAGGGCTGGAGAGATAATACTATGTGTCGGGGACTATGGTATCTGACAATTACGATCGTGCAAAAAAAAAAAATATGAGACATCACTCCCTCTCCCTCCCCTTTCCCGCAAGCCTTTGTCTGTGGTTTCACATAAAAACAAGGTGCTGGATAGAAGATAACTACTGCTGTTATCTCTCTTTTCAAAACACGAGGTAGATTTACTAAAGCTGGTGCGCTCAGAATCTTGTGTAGCTGTACATGAAAGCAGAGGCGTATCTAGTAAAAATAGCGCCTCTGGCAAGCACTGAAACTGCCCCCCTGTCGAAACATTTGAAACCCATCTTTCACATAACCTTAAAAAAAAAAAACAGCTAACAAAAATAGTGATATTTATCATCCTTTGTAAACCTTAGGTAGTGACATATCCTCTTTATGGAAAAATCTTGGGTTTATTAGACCCCTGATCCCTCCTCTGCCCTCCAAGGATAGGTAAATGCAGAACCAATACTGGGAGTGATGAAATCACCTAAAATCACTTAAAGCCTCAGTTTTCACAGAGGAGAGGGAGAAACTGATGTAGGGATAGCGCTGCCATTCTCCATTAGCAAATGTGCTGAAAAGGAGATCCTGCCTATGCTCGGGAGGAGGGAAGAAGAGACCCTCAGACCTTGGTAAGTGCCTTCCTGCCTAGCCACTCAACAGCGCCCCCTTCATATGGCGCCCATGGCACTTGCCATGGCTGCCATACCCTAGATACGCCACTGCATGAAAGCCAATCAGCTTCTCACCTCAGCTTGTTTAATTAAGCTTTGAAAATAAAACCTGGAAGCTGATTGGTTTCTATGCAGAGTTTCACCAGATTTTACACTCTTTAGCTTTAGTAAATAAACCTCATAATGCTTTGGGAATGCTGTGCCATGTACTTAATGTTTATAAAAGAAAGGGTGTAAACAGTATATACAGTAAAATAATGGTTACAAAACATTTTTTTTAATCACATATACAAGGAAAATGTTTTATAAAATAAAACATCTAAAAACCATGACATTTTCCTTATAAACGTGAAAATGTAAATCATTATTAGGGTAAAAAATATATATTGACTTTTCATTTATCAATGTATGTAACAAATAACTCAGTGGCGGTGAGTCCATAGTGGGCGCAGGAGCGCCGCCCCCTCTCTTCTGCACCCACTCACTCAACAATACATAGATTCATGCATTGCATGAATCTATGTATTGTCGCCGCTGCCGCCCACTATTCAGGTGGCCGGGCCCCCTGTTAGAAGTGTCTATCAGAGCCAGCGGCTCTAATCGGCTTCCAAATAGTTAAGCAGAGGGCACACAGGGTGCATGTTCCCTGATTAACACTGATACACGTCTCAGCCAATCAGGTTCACCGGGTCTGGTAACCGGTCACCTGATTGGCTGAAGCAACATCGAGGGCGGGCGAAGACATCGGAGGGAGGATGGAGGAGGATGGCTGACCCGAGAAAGGTAAGTGCCGGGCGGGGGGGGGGGCAAACTGGCGGTATTTTGGGGCAATCTGGTGGCATTTTACAGGGGGCAAACTGGTGGCATTTTATGGGGCAAACTGGCAGCATTTTATGGGGCAAACTTGCGGTAATTGATGGGCACAGTGGGAACAATTGATGGGCACAGTGGCGACAATTGATGGGCACAGTAACGACAATTGATGGCACAGTGGCTGCGTTTGATGGCACAGTGGCTGCGTTTGATGGCACAGTGGCTGCGTTTGATGGCACAGTTGCGACAATTGATGGCACAGTGGCGACAATTGATGGACAAGTGGCTGCGTTTAATGGCACAGTGACTGCATTTGATGGCATAGTTACTGCATTTGATGGCACAGTGGCTGCGTTTGATGGCACAGTGGCTGCGTTTGATGGCACATTGGCGCCAATTTATGGGCACAGTGAGGCTGCAATTGATGTTTTTTTTTTTTTTCGTTTGTTTGCACCCCCCCCCAAAAAAAAATTGAGCACCAGCCGCCACTGAAATACATTATCGTAAACAGGTTTCATTAAATGTAATGGAATATGCAACACTTTGTTGTTTATTTGGGATCGAGTAACCCATTATAATCTTCCTTTGTATGGCTAGATTGAGACACACCTCTTAGTTCCAAAACAATGAAAGTCACTGTTTCATTAGTGTAGCAGAAAACTTCCCTAAACTGTGATAAAGTCCACAAAAGAAGAAAATTAAAAGTTAATAAAAGAAAAATTATTAGTCCATTTATAACACACAATGCATGTTTCTCTAAAGAAAACCATGATGTAAATTAGACATCATTGTAATATTTATTATGCAAACCCTTTTTATTTTCCAATACTGTAGTTCTAACTTGCATAACAATTTACTGAGTGTTCCAAGCAGCTATGCCAGCCAACTACATGCCGGGAAGGATCCAAATTCTATGTACTGCAAACATTACATTATTAGAAGATTGCAGGCTTTGTGCCAGGGTAATAGGTAAACACCAGTGGTCATAGGTTATCGCTTCACAAATGGCAAGCATTGGAAAATATTTAAATATAGTTACCCTTTGTGTTATAAATTACAAAAACAATGGGGCAGATTCACAGAGAAATGGATTATCGTAGCGTAGCAGAAATACGCTACGCCGCCGTTTTTTACCTTGCTCTACGTGGAATTCAGGTAGATTTTCTACGGTAAACGACGGCGGCGTAGTGTATTTCTCCCGTCGCAATCCATATAGACGAGTAGGGGGCGTGAAACATTTAAATTAGGCGCGTTCCCGCGGCGATCGATCTGCGCATGCTCCGTTCGCAAATTTCCCGCCGTGCATTGCGCGAAATCACGTCGTGACGTCATTCGTTGTTTATGTAGCGTACTTTACGGGCGATCCACGTCCCGACGAGTTACGTAAATAAAAAAAAAAAATTAAATAAATTCGAAGCGGGAACGACGGCCATACTTAACATGGGCTACGTAAAGTTAGAGCAGCAAAAAGCTGCTCTAACTTTACGTATAAAAAAATAGACGAAAACGACTGCGCCGCTCGCTCGTTTGTTCGTGAATCCCCGTAAAAACACATTAGCATATCCCGACGCATTAAAACGACGCGAACTCCTCCCAGCCGCCGCAAATAGATGGCAGCGTAGATCCGAAGGCTTACGAAGACGTAAGCCTCTCGGATCGAAGCCCGAAGCCGGCGTATCATGGTTTGAGAATTCAAACTAGTGATACGCCGCGGGAAATTTGAAATTACTCCTGTCTAACACCAGTTAGACAGGCGTAATTGTTTTGTGAATCTGCCCCAATGTGTATAGTATTAATTTCAGCACTAATCAATTGCACATTGCATTTTGCAGGACTGAACATTTAGTGAAATTAGTTCAAAGCCAGGTTAACAAGAGGCTACTAGAGATTCAGGCACAACAGACATGCCACCATTTTGCTTTTCATAAAACCTTACATGACTAATTTCTTCTTGTTAACAATAGTCACAACATAACAATTACTTGGAATGTGTTATAAGGATTAGAATTGTATCATGCTTAAAACAAATTATTCATGTTACATTCATTTTGAAGTGTAGTATTCATAAAAATATCCTTTCAAGTTTAACCTACAACCAGCTACAATTTTCTACAGCTAAAACTGGTCAACTATTTCAAATATAGGGGGTTTCTGTACACTGCCAATGTGACTATAGCAGGATGTTCCTCCATTCAGCACTTAGAATGCAGGATATCTTAAAATATTTTGTTTTGGATAGCACATAAACGTGTTAAAACCTGTTTATTTTCTTGCTGTATGTGTCCTATTGGACAGATTCTCTTCACTTCCTGGGAGATGCATTAGGAAGTGACAGGAAATTTTGGAGCTGGGAAAGATGTCCTAACTTACCCCCATCTATCTTGCCTTGTACACACGATCAGTTTTTAGGGTCACACAAATCTTGTCTGAAATTTCGAACGTCAAGAACGTGGTGACGTACAACAAGAACGACGAGCCAAGAACAATGAAGTTCAATGAAGTTCAATAGGAAGTTCGGCTCTTCTGCTTGATTCTGAGCATGTGTGTTTTTTTCGTGTCATAATTGCATACAGACCACGCGATTCCCGATTTTTTCCTGTCACGAAAATGTAGTTCCTGCTCTCAATCTATTCTTGGCAGGAATTCTCACAGAAAAAGTGTGATGGAGCATACACACGGTCGGAATTTCTGACAAAAAGCTCACATCACACTTTTCTAGTCTGGAAAACTGATCATGTGTACGAGGCATTCCTCTCAACCTCTTGTCTTGGCCACAACTTTAAAATCCTGCATTTCCCATCACTTTCTGTCTTGCTGACAATGGTCATCAGGATGTACAGGGAGGGTGAATCGGCTCATCATTCCATGGGAATGCTCCACAATGGGCCAGATTCAGGTAGAGTTAGGCTGGAGTATCAGTGATTCTCCAGCCTAACTCTCACTTTGAGCCGGCGTTTCTGTTTTCTGTAAGCAGAAAACAAGAAACGCCGGGTTGGAGTTCCTATACGGAATACGGAATACGGAACTGCAATTTTAAAAATGGCGCTCGGGGCGTTCCCGCTGATTAACGCCGAGAATATGTTAATCAGCGAGAATCGGCAATTCACGATCGTATTCGGGCCCGACGCAGTGACTTTCCGACATTTCCGTAAGCGATACGCGGCGTAAAGAAAAACAAGCCCCCTAGTGGAGTATCCTATGTTAAGTATGGCCGTCATCATCGCGTCGAATTTAAAAATGTTCACGTCGTTTGCGTAAAACGTCCATGAATGGGGATTGACGTCATTGACGTTCCCTGACAGAATTTGGAGCATGCGCACTGACAGTCGACGCATGCGCAGTACGTTCGCCGCGGGATCGCACATAGTTAACATAATACACGCCCCCTACCCGCCCAATTTAAATAACGCCGGCTCATTTTCGCTACGCCGCCGCAACTTTAGGAGCAAGTGCTATGTGAATAACAGTACTTGCTCCTAAAGTTTCGGCGGAGTAACGTAAATGAGAAACTTTACTCCACCATAAAGATGCGCCCATCTACCTGAATCTGGCCCAATGAGTCAATTTTTCTTTAATCCTGTCCCTCATTGTAACTTTCTTTTTCCTTCACTAGATCCTTACTCTGGCTTCATCTTATAGAAAGAAATTCTTTACATTGGTCACTGCACATACAAAAATAGCTGTAGCTTAAAGTGGCTGTAAAGGGTCAAGTTGTTTTTACCTTCATGAGTTCAATGCATCCTGAAGTATAGACAGAGTTGCGCCTCACTAATTTCCCAGCCAGGAATAATTATCCTGTTTGATTGTTAGAGAACTGTTGATTTATCCCTAAGTTTGGCCTTGTTGCACTTTTCTCTTCTACCACTAGGTGGCCGGGTACTTGGTGGTACTAAATATGAGAAGGGCAATGCAAGGTCAGGTTATGGGTATATGGGGTGTCCCAGGCAATGGGCAGGGGTTTTCCTGAATCCCTTGGCCTGCTGGGAGAGCCTATATATTCGGGTAGAGTCAGGTGATGTTCTGTGCCACCTGGACGACTATCTGGGTGAACGTGTGTTGTACTGCTCCTTGGCCAGAGATGGGGCCTATCCCAGGCACATTTGGTTTCTAGGCTGTCTGAGGGCCTATGCAGAAGCAGGAGAGCAGCACAGGGTTGGAACTGCGGCTTGCAGTCCAACCAAAAGTGACAGTTTTGCCAGCCGATGAACCTGTTGTGGTCGGAGGTAGAGGGGACACTGTTGCCAGTAAGGGACTATGCGCCTAATTACCAGGGACCCCAGCGAGTAACTGAAGCAAGTACCGGAGCAGTATTCTCACCAACTGGGAACGATGAAGAATCAGGAAACTTCAGATGGTATCAAGCCAGGGACCCAGCCAGCGGAGGTGAGGTTTGCAGAGCAGCCTTGTGTGTCAAGCGAGGGACCGAGCAGGCCAGCGGGGGTGAAGCTTGAGAGGTATCCAGAGTGCCAAGCTAGGGACCCAGCAGTGAAGAGAAAGATGCCACTGTAAAGATTGGAGGAGCTCAAGGGATTCAGTGGCAGTGAATCAGTGGGTCTAGTGAGAGACTGGGAGCTCAGTGGGCTGAAGAACTAGAAGGAGCGATTGTAGTGGAATAGGAAAGAACTGTTACGCTTTGTTTTAGGAACTGTTAAAATGACTGTTGCCATAGAAGACAGCATTCCTACACATGCATATGTGGCATCTTACTGGATCCCTTTCCCTGTAGAGCTGTCCTCCTATTAAACTTGCAACTACCTAAGTGTGTTCTTTCCCCCAAATGTTTGTTAAGAGAAATAAAGTATTTTTTGCATTCAAGAAGTGTCTGGCACCCAATGATTTTAATCATCAGCACCCACCATTCCTCACAACCCACTACATACAGAAGGATGTCATCTATCTCTGGCCCTAGAGGTTCTCAGTAGAACGAAGGAAGCCTGGGATCTTGCTACATATGCATGAAGGTAAAAAACCTTCTGTGTGCACCAGTGCCCCCAGACTTCCCTAAAACTTACCCAAGGCCCAACTTGATTAAACGATGTGCACAGGAGACTCTGCTCTCCTAGGTCTCTCCAAGAGCAGGTAAGTATAACATGTTTATTGTGTTTTGTTTTTTTAGTATCACTTTCATATCACTTAAACCACCTTAGTACCAACGTACTGCCTGTGATTGAGTTGTCGTTAGACAGGTCAGATCATAATCAAAATTCACAGAGCCAATCAGAAAGATTATGTGCCTTGTGAGCTCTGTGATGATCTATCACAAATGTAAACCTTGCTTCCTCCTTTAACACCGGTTCACCAAATTCTCCTTCCTACTCTACCAGTGAGCCTAAATGCGATTAAAACTCTCACCAACCTTCAATGTAAGGGGGGCACACTGAGCAGCAAAGCGTACACAGGGTATACTGAGCCCAAAGGAGTCAGGCTGACCAGCATTGCTATGGAGAAAAAACACCACTGATGACCAACAATTATGAGGCACTTATTACTTATCACCAATGTTAAGGAGGGCATACACCACTGAAATCCTACATTTAAGCAGCACTCACCATCAACCACCACCATAAAGGGGACTAACTCCTGACTATTGAAATCTGCAACCTGTTCTGCTCTTGGGTTATGACTAAGCACAAGTTGTGTGAAACATGTTAACCTTCCATTTATTCCTGTGACTGCATCTTTCTACATTATCATAAAGACATTTTTATTGATAACCTATTGTGGTGTGCAGTTGCCCATTCCATGTTTCCAAGCTGTTATTTGCATTGCATATTCCCGACCTCTGCACTCTGACTGCTGCACTGTATGTCCTGATAAAACTATTCTTAGGGCACTTAGGGTCTCAAGAAATGCAGTAGACATTCAGAATATCAGGGTTCTTTTTTCATTCTTGGTCTTTTATCATTTATATAATAAATATATAACCCAGTAATCATTAATTATCAGAAAAATAAAGTTCCATCTGTCTAGAAAAAGATAAAAAAAATCCTTTGTACAGTGTATATACAGGCTAGTGCTCAAGCTGTTAAGCTAGATTATTTTTGAATGTACAGACTTTTTAAAATAATAAAGCACAAGTAAAATGTTACATGTATTAAATTACCAATGGGGCAGGTCCTAAACCCCATCCCTGTTGGAAACAATATTGCTGTGGAATTAAAATCACTGCACAATTTCACAGGTGTACAAAGGTGTTACAAATTGTCAATATTTGTGGAGATAATGTGCCTCCAGAAGGTACATTACTAGATGTGCCATGCTACAAGGGAGGTCATAGTAACTGATTTTGCCTTGCTTTAAAAAGGTGTGTCATATAACAAGACAGACTATGTGCTCAATATGTAAACCAGCAAGCTTCCTTGCTCCTGCAAACCTTAGCATCATCCCTTATTTTTTTGTGAACAGTCCTACTGCAATAATTCTAATTTTTTGTAATGTTCTATTCTTTTTTTTATTTTTATTTTTTATTCTGTACTTTTTTTACTCTTTTCAAAACAGTACAAGTTATACATTTATGCATACATTTTTATCCATATACATTACATTACATACTTCTAACATTCACCCAAATGAAAAAGAAGAAAAAACAAAAGCACAACACCCCCCCCCCCATCGTCCTCCCCCTACCGTACCTCTACCCCCCCCCCCCCTCAGCCCCACAGACACCCAGCCACCTCCCATATTGGATCATCTTAAACTTTCATGGTCCCAAGCCTCTACCCATCCTTTCCAGATAGTGTCAAATTTGTCTTTGCTCCCTCTATGAGTATACATAAATACCTCCATTATTATAGATTCTCTGATTTGTGTTTTCCATTCTTCGACCGTCGGGGGGATATAGATATCCATTTCTGGGCTATTAGTTTCCGTGCCTGAAACAGGCATTCTCGTCATTGCGATATGGGTATTTTCTTTAGATATTTAATTCCTCCGATATTTAATAGGCATAGTTTCGGATCTAGTAGCATTTATATACATAGCACGCTGTTTATGTTTTTAATTATATCATGCCAATATCGATGGAGTTTGTGGCATCTCCACAGCATGTGCATTAGAATAGCCGGTGCACCATTACACAGTGGGCATAATAAGGATTCCCTGCGTTTCCACTTAAACAGTTTTTCTAGAAGTATAATATGTTTATGTGTAATAAAAAGTTGAGCTGGTTTTTGAGTGGTTGACAGTGATACCTTAGGAGTTGTGGTTAAGACCTCCGACCACTGAGCATTGGTCTGTGCTCCCAGGTCTCGTTTCCACTGCACACTGGCCGGCACTACTACCGATTCCTTAGGTTTATTCTGCAATATCTCTTATACTTTAGAGATAAGTTCTTTCTTTTGGTCACCTTTCTTCAGCAGTATTATTATTTTAGAGGTATTAAGCTTAAATACAGATATACAGGCCTGGATATGAAGGGCATGTCTAAGCTGGAGATACTGAAAGAACCTCTGTCTCGGAATGCTAAATTCAGATATTTGTGCAAATGATTGTATATCATCATTCCAGAACAGTTGTTCCACATATCTGAATTTGCCAAAGTCCAAATCTCTCTAATGTCTGCACCTCCTCATAGTTTGAAATATTCAATTTTGGTGTGAAGGAAGTGTAGCCTGTAATATAAAGCCCTGTACACATGATCGGTCCATCCGATGAGAACAGTCTGATGGATCGTTTTCATCGGTTAACCGATGAAGCTGACTGATGGTCAGTCGTACCTTCACACCATCGGTTAGAAAAATTATCTTGTCAGAACACGGTGACGTAAAACACAATGACATGCAGAAAAAATTAAGTTCAATGCTTCCAAGCATGCGTCGACTTGATTCTGAGCATGCGTGGATTTTTAACCGATGGTCGTGCCTACAAGCGATCGTTTTTTGCTATCGGTTAGGTATCCATCAGTTAAATTTAAAACAAGTTTGCTTTTTTTTAACCGATGGATAAATAACCGATGGCACTCACACGCGATCGGTTTGGACCGGTGAAAATGGTCTATCAGAATGTTCTCATCGGTTTAACCGATCGTGTGTACGCGGCCTAAGTGATCTTTTTTTATTGCTAGCCATACCTTGTTAATTAATTTGCCAATCGTGAAATTCGTATCTTTGTGAAACGTTTTTGTCTCTAATAAGGACATCAATGAGTATCCCTTATCCAATGGGAGTAATAATTCCTACCTCTGTCCAGCCATAAAATTGCTGAGTTTGTGAAGCTAAAAAGTTGTTTTTTAGGATGTGAGATAGCCATGTTCTATTCAGTTTCAACATAGTACAGACTTCTGTTCATTTGCCAGGCTTTTGGTTAGGAACTTCATTAGCAAATGAAAATAAGACTTTACTGCACCACTCCTGTAAACAGCATTACAGCAGATGGCAGATCATCTACCTCAGCTGCATGATGTTCATTATCATAACAGATAAGAGAATTGTATTATAATACATTGGTTGAAGACAGTAAGGATATGGGTAGAGGTTGTTTCCGAAATTAGCACCTCTAAAGAAGTGGCCCTGGGTAGCCAAACACTTGTTAAACAGCATTTATACCAACCATTGTTTGGTTGGATGTATATATAGGACTTTTCTACCATGTCCTATCTCTGCCCAACATAAGTTGACACATCTTGAAATAATTAGCCACAGTCTGTGTTTACACTTATTGCTGACCCACCGGAGATCCTTTTCTCTCCTCCCTGACATTTGCTGCCCCTTCTTCTGTGCACGGAGCAGGCTCATGTCAGCGGGGATCTCTGCTCTACTCTTTCCCCCCCTCCTCCCCGCTGATGTCAGCCGCCCCTCCCTCTTCAGTTCACGGAGCAGGCTGACAGTAGAGGGGATCTCAGCTCTTCTATTTCCTCCCTTTCTCCCTGATGTCGCCCTCCCCTCCCACTTCAGAGTGGGCTGATGGCAGAGGGAACCTTGGCTCTTCTATTTCCTCCCTGCTGATGTCACCTGCCCCTTCCTCTTCAGTTCACGGAGCAGGGGGAGAACTGAGTCTATGGGGGACCGTAGACCGGCTTACAACCGCTGGGATCCAGCGACACTCTCGGCTCATCTCTTTTCTCCTCTCCTCTCCTCAGACTCAGAGAAGACGAAAGTGCTGTTACAAAGGTGTTATAGATACTTTCTCCTGACATGACAATGGGGGGGGGGGGGTGGGCAGGGGAGGAGAAGACATAGGACATTTTTATAAAGATATTTTTTATTGATTTATTTAATGCTTTAAAGGAACAGGATTTTTTTAAGGGTTACAACCAATTTAAGACTGTCAGCCAGACAGACTTGAGACTTATTGCACACTTTATGTGTATACAATATTAATACAGTAAATAAGTAAGCCCTACCCTGAAAATAAGCCCTAGTGTGTTTTTTGTAGCCAAAATTAATATAAGACCCGGTCTTATTTTTGGGGAAACACGGTATATCAAGATTGGAGCCAGTGATGTCATCACATAAACTGAAAGTGACATTGAAAAGTGTTGTACAGAAGTGAAGCCAATCTTTTAGTTCCTTGAGGGAGAAATATCTGTTGTGTGTTTTCATATGATAACTCTGCTGTGCACCAGAATACAGTGACCATGCGAATATGAGTGAACACTTGAGGCTTTTTAAAACAATATTGTGTTTTTAATGGTATGCAGAATGATAGCCTTGTTGGTTTTTTGAGAGTTGATAGAGAGTGACATCCCGAAGAGCTTGACATATACTAAGCTGGATACAATTTGATACATCAGGAGATATCATGGCTGGAGATATATATCCTATTTAAAGGGAAAATCACAGTTGGACCTATAAAGTATATAGGACTATTTGTTACGGTGAGCGGTTTGTGCATATGGTGTAAAACAGCACATGGTGTTTGTAATCAAGAATCATCTGCAATAATAATAATACGATATTTTATGTTTGCTGCTAAATATGGCAAGTTATTTTTGAATATATTGAGTGTTTTCGTTCAGTGGGGGGCATAGTTTGGAGGTTCCCACCATCATTCACTTTTATGTGTACAATAGGTTTTCCTTTTTCAGTTGTTAATCATTGCATTGTAAAGGAGGGGTATCACCATCACTTATTTATTGCAGTTATATATTCCCCAATCTATGGGGTTTCATTATCACATTTTTTTATGTTATTTAAAAAAATGTGTTTTAGCTTCAAGCACATTTATCTTTGCAGGTGGCCCAGTGAGAGGGTTCTACCATCACTCATGTAGTGTTAGCAATTTTATGTAATTACATTAATTTGGGTTTTAATTATTATGTAGATACATACTTGCACTATTAGCCTAATCTCATGTGGACAATTGAGTTAGTGAAGAGTGCTGCATTTTTGTAAACTTTTTTATTTTCTTGTCATCCAGGATGGAGGGGAAAATGCATCAAAACTTACTCAAACAGAGGCACTGCAGATGGCTCCAGTTGAAAAGTCATCCAGATCAGTGGTCTGCTCCCATTGTGGCCAAATTGGTCACTACCATTGTGACTGTTCCAGCCCACTAAGGTCATAGAGAGAGCATTATAAGCCGACGGAAAACTGCAGAGGGCCCAGGTGACTGAAACAACCAGGTGAACAACTAAGTCAGCTGTCTTAAGTTCAAAACAAATAGTGGATAAAGCTCAAAACTTGTGTCATGCCTCTTTTAAAGCCTTGATTAGGCTGCACAAATTACCCTCAAACTTAGGCCTCAGATCATGGAAGATCAGTGCATACCAAACCTAAAACCATTGGTGTAGTTCAGAGAACTGACATGAGACTAAAAGAGGGGTTTGGGCTCAAGCAGCAAAACAAGTCACCTCAGCAACTCCAACCACTTTACCTGACAAGCTGATAGGTCCTTCTCCTATGGTACCTGTTCATGTGGAAGGTCTATACACTCTGGGGCTCAAGAGACCATGATCTACCTTGACTTCTGTGACAAACACCTGAAGCACCTGCCCCTGGGGAAGTTAGAAGATCTAGCAATCTGGAGTATATGGACTTAGAAGCTCCCATATGATGGGTACCTCCCAGTGAAGCTTGAATTTGGTTGCCAGATGATAGGACAGCCAGAGATGTCTGACATATTGGCTATCATGGCCAATGTGTCGCAGATAATCAGAGTTCCATGATAGTGGGGACAAACAATGATTTGGTCTGACTGTTAATCACTCTACTTGTTTTACAGAGTGATGCTGCCCTTGAAAGTGTGCATTCCAAGCTGTGGTCAGTGTACCAGCATTTGGTTCAAGAGCAGAAGTCACCCAGCTGAAGGAGTGGGAAATATATAAAAGTTGGAAAAGACACAAAAGGTTTTTCAAATCACTCCCTTATGATGCTTGAATGGAAAGAACAGATGTGTATGGAAAGAACAGGCCAAAGCACAACTTTTAAACTGGTGCAAAGTGTTCTTTAAAAACAAGTTAGACAGGGGTTTGCAAAGAGTGCTCAGCATCACACTTGTCTGCAAGAGGACAAACCATTCCGAGAAGAGGAAGAGGATGGGAGTCATATGGGAAACCAGAAGTCCCTATGCTTCTCCCATTGGGATGGTGAGGAAGAAAAATGTATTGCTGAGAATTTGCATTGACTATCACACTATCAACAAAAGAATCATCCCAGACCAGTACACCACACCTCTAATAAAAGACACTCTGCAATGTCTATTAGGGACCAAATGGTTCAGAGTGTAGAGCTTGAGAAGCGCATATCAGATCCCCGTGCACCCTGATGATCGGGAGAAAACCAATGAATTTGCCCAGTGGGGTTCTTTGAGATAGTCTTTTAAGAAGTTCCAGTTCAGAGTTCTAGAGCAAATGTGGCCACCTGCTTGGAGGCTGCATTCCTGGGGTCCCTGTTGGATCTCCAGAACTTTATCTATAGGGGGCCGGGAGCGTACCAAGTCCTTCCGGGTATGACGAGGGTCACGTGGCGAATCTGGAGGGCTGCGACATGTCGCTTTTCCGTCCCGGGCCAGAGATCCCCTGCTCAGCCTCTGTGGGGTAACCCTGCCCTTTCCCATTTCCGCACTATTCAAGATCCCCAGCTGTGGGCGAGATACGGGGTTAAAACTATTAGTGACATTATGCCCATGGGTACTCTCCTGACCTTTGCACAGTTGTCTCAGCGGTTCCAGCTGCCGGGCTGGATGCTGTTACGATACTTCCAGTTGCGGCATGCTGCTGCGGCTCAGTTTTCTCAGAGTCCTACTCTTAAAGTGGACCCTATAGAAGATATATTAATGCCCGGGGACCTGGACAAGCCATTGTCAACGCTGTATGGAGCTCTTCTATGCACTGACATACCCAGGATGGAAAAACGTTGGGAATATTGGAAGGAGGACATTCCCTCCCTGGATAGGGAGGATTGGGAGGATAGTTTAAAATGGGGACCCAAGATTGTAATTTCATCCCGAGATAAGTTGATTCAGGTTAAGTTTTTCCACTGGGTTTACTACACTCCTGTAAGGTTGCAGAGGATGTACCCTGATCGGGACCCTATGTGTCCTAGATGCAAACTTCACCAGAGGTCATACATACATATGTTCGGGGAATGCCCCATCATATTGGCATACTGGAGAGCGGTCTTTGATGAAATTAACCTTCGGTTGCAGCTTGACCTGGTCCCTACGCCCTCCCTGGCCCTGTTGGGCATTCCTGATGATGATCAGCGCTCTCATCATTCCAAGCTTCTCATTGCCTACCTCCTCTACTATGCCAAAAAAGAAGTTCTGATGAAGTGGGTGTCCCCGGACCAGCCGGCATTGTCCACCTGGGAGGCTATGGTAAATGCATCCCTGCCATTGTATAAAATTACCTATTCCAATAGGGGATGTCATTGGAAGTTCGAAAAGGTGTGGGGCCCTTGGACATTGACAAGTGTTGGAGGGTGGGGTCTGGATGTTAGGTATACCTAATGCTGTTACTATCACAACTTTATTTTTTTTTTGGGGGGGGGGGGTCTTTAATGGGTTTGGTTTACGGACTTTGTGAAACGCTTATTGTCTGCAATGATACATGTAGGATGCACTGTACTAGCCTATTGTGACTTTTGTTTGCTTATCTGGTTTGTGATACGCATCTATCTCTCTGCATATGTTGTCTAATTTATATTTTTTAATAAAGCACACTGTTTGTTAAAAAAAGAAGTTCCAGTTCTATCTGCCCTTGGGCATGTTGTCTCCACTGAGCCACTAACCCCAAGTTGAAGTCCTTACCTCTTGTCCCAGGCCCTAGTCCTGTTGTTGCTACAGAAGGTTTGTGAAAGGGTTCACAAAAGATAGCCCAAAACGTTACTGATCTCTTGGCGATGACAAAGAAGAAGTAAGTGCAAGAGACCTCAGAAAGAGTACATTGATTCTTGAGTATTGAGTATTGAGTATTGATTCGCACACAGTTGTCCAAGGAAACAATACAGTAGTGACTGATAATTTCACTTATGCCCAGGCTTTTTCAGTGAGAAATTAAAGAGGAAGTAAACCCTTGTTGTTTTTTTTTTTTTTTTTTAAAACCCTGCAAGATAAAGTCATAATGAGCTAGTATGCACTTCACTGAGAACGAAGCTCCCAAAGTTCTCATCTGTGCCCTCCGCCCTGCCACCGCCATTGCTCCGGCAATGTGATTGGCCGGAGCAGCGATGACGTCATTCCCGCGCATGCACACATGAGCTGTCAAACACGGCATTGCCATGTTTAGGACGGCTTAGGATGGCTATTGTTAGTGCGCCTGTGCGCCGTTGTCTAAGGCGCATGCACCATAGACAGCGGTGCTTGTCATTGGCGAATATCTCCTAAACCGTGCAGGTTTAGAAGATATTGTTAACATCTACAGGTAAGCCTTAACTGCTTGCCGACCAGCCATCGCAGGTCGGCTCTGGTGGCGAGAGCACGTATCTATACGTCATCTCGCTGAGCAGCCAATAGGGCCCGCCCTGCTCGCTCCTGACTCCCGTGCGCGTGCCCGGCGGTCGTTATCACTGGCGGGCACCCGGGATCGCTCGTTACAGAGAACACACAGCTCCCGGTCTTGTCAGGGGAGATATGTCTGTCCGTCTGTTCATACAATGTATGAACAGCAATCAGTCATTTCCCCTAGTGAGTCCACCCCCCCTACACTTAGAACACACCCAGGGAACATACTTAACCCCTTCCCCACCCCCTAGTGTTAACCCCTTTCCCGCCAGTGGCATTTTTATAGTAATCAATGTATTTTTATAGCACTGATCGCTATAAAAATGCCAATGGTCCCAAAAATGTCAAAAGTGTCCAAAGTGTCCGCCATAATGTCGAAGTACCAAAAAAAAAATCGTTGATTGCCGCCATTACTAGTAAAAAAATAATCTTAATAAAAATGCCATAAAACTACCCCCTATTTTATGAAAAATATGTAGACAAATAAGCTTCAGCCTAAACTGAGGAAAAAAATCTTTATTTTTTTATATGTTTTTGGGGGATATTTATTATAGCAAAAGTAAAAAATATTAATTTTTTCAAAATTGTCGCTCTATTTTTATTTATAGCGCAAAAACTAAAAACCACAGAGGTGATCAAATACCACCAAAAGAAAGCTTTATTTGTGAAAAGGACACCAATTATGTTTGGGAGCCACTTAGCACGACCGCGCAATTGTCAGTTAAAGCGACGCAGTGCCGAATCGCTAAAAGTGCTCTGGTCTTAAGTGGTTAATGTAGCCTTACCTGTAGGTGTAAATGACAAAAGTTTACAACCACTTTAACCACTTAAGGACCCCCGCACGCACATATACGGCCACAGAATGGCACGTACAGGCACAAGGGCGTAAATTTACGTCCCCGCCTAAGTGCGGTTCGGGGGTCCCATCGGGACCCCCTCCGCGGCGTGCGGGGGTCCCCCTAGCTCCGGGAGCGATCCGGGACGAGCGGGCTGATGTCGGCGTTTACCCGCCCCCACGCGATCGCTCCCAGCCAATGCGCGCGCTCCCAGTCTCCTGTCACTTCCTCCTCCTGTGTAAATACAGGAAGGGGGAAGTGATGTAATCTCCCATCGCAGCGGTATTTCCAACCGCTGCGATGGGAGAAACACCTAACAGTAAGTGTGCACCAACATTACACTGACACACACTCACATAGGCATACTTAACCCCTTGCGATCTGCCCCCCCACCCCCCTGTCACAATGTCACTGAATGCAGTGATCTAATCACTGCATTTAGTGTCAGTGTGACAGGCAGTGTAAAATCAGTTAGTGTTAGGTTCAGGATAGCCCCCCCACCCCCCCTAATAAAGTTTTAACCCCCTGATCACCGCCCTAGTTAACCCTTTCACTCCCTATTGCCAGCGTCACTAAGCGATCATTTTTCTGATCGCTGTATTAGTGTCGCTGTTCCCGCTAGGTAGCTATTTTTTTTATCGCGATTTTTTTTTTTTACTAAAGACATGAGGCTAAATAAATTTTGGCCTAAATGTTTGACTAAAATTTAGTTTATTTGATTTTTTTTTTAACAAAAAGTAAAAAATAGTGTTTTTTTTTTCAAAAATGTCGCTCTATTTTTGTATATAGCGCAAAAAATAAAAATCGCAGAGGTGATCAAATACCACCAAAAGAAAGCTCTATTTGTGGGAAGAAAAGGACGCAAATTTTGTTTGGGAGCCACGTCGCACGACCGCGCAATTGTCAGTTAAAGCGACGCAGTGCCGAATCACAAAAACACCTTGGGTCATTTACCAGCGTATTGGTCCGGGTCTTAAGTGGTTAATGAGCTGCTACAGTCACGTAAGTATTAGTGGAGAAGTTCTTTGTTGAGTATGGACTACCTCAGAGAATCCCTTCTGATCAAAGAAGGGAATTTGCGAGCAGGCTGATTAAACAGTTGTTTGATTTGTTGAGCATTATGATGTCAAGAATGACACCTTACCATCCTCAAGGGAATCCACAGCCAGAGACGTTTAACCTACCCTCCTTGACATGTTAGGGAACCTTCCTTCAAAAAAGAAAGTAGCATTGGAGCAGACACATCTTTATTGTTTCGTGCATGCTTACAACAGTACTGAGCACGATGTGACTGGATATTCCACTTATAGACTCATGTTCAGAGGGTATGTGGACAGGCTTTCCGGAAGAACCTAAAGACGGCCTATGAGAAAGCTTAAGAAGCTTCTGATGCCAGAGGTTAGCAGAGCAAGAGGAGCTATGATCTGAGAATTCAAGTACATGATTTACAGCTAGGAAACAAAGTGTTGCTAAGGAATCTGTGGCCTGGAAAGCATAAGTTAGCTGAGCAGTGGAGCTCTCAGCAGTATATCATCTGCAAGCAACTGCCTTGTCCTTCCTGTATACAAAATCTGCCCTAAGGAAGGAAAGGGCCTCTGGAGACTTAAAATTGAAACCATTTACTGCTCCTGAGTGAAGCTGTCAGGGTACCTGCAAGAACTGAGACTCTATTACCCAGACCATTCTCTTCCAGGCAAGTTCTAGTCACACTAGGTCCCAATCACTGCCACCTGATGAGGCAGAACAAGAAGAAGATGACAGTGATGATTACATAAATCACGTATAGGCTTGAAGCATCGCACAAAGCTGGAGGATGTATCCCTGCCAGTGTCCAGAATTTGTGAGCGAGAATGAACGTACCAATTCCCAAGTGTAGGCATATACAAAGAATGACGCCACTCAAAACAAACAGCGGCGTAATTTGGTTGAGTTATGCCATGGAGATTAATACCACATTATATAAAATAGTAACATCTTTTATTGCTTATAAAAGTTAAAAAGTAGGATGCAAAGTTCAAGCAGTCATGTAATCAACAGATAAAATATATTAATATTAATGTCTATCACACTTTAGGACACAAATCATTTTACAACAATCAAGTACTGATAATGATCTTGACATGTTTGTGAACAAGGATTTGTTATCTTTAGGAGATGGTTAAATCCAAATACATATCTGTAGAGAGAGCATGTCATTAAAAATAAATAAATAGATTAAGATAATAAGAGAAAGCATTTCCCAATCCCTGTAAATAAAGAAAACAAATCAGGATACTCACACATTCACCAAAGGCTCTAGAGTGTCCCAGGAAGCAAAAAAGGCAGGTGCTACGTCAGACATGTCCCAGCCAGGAGTGAGTCGCCTGGCAGAGACAGGTAAAAGCTTCTCACAGAGTCAGTGCCACCATATATGTATGGTTCAATTAAGGCCTGTATACAATTAATATTTTAATACATATGATTTATAAAAAAAGGGCAACACCACAAGATCAAGCAAGTGGCATGTGATAAAAAATAGTAAACAACTACATATCAGGAGCAGGTAGCAAAAGTTATATATATATATTACAGTATAAAGCAAATATATATATATATATATATATATATATATACACACATACAGTATATACAGTATATACAGTGCATCCGGAAAGTATTTACAGTGCTTCACTTTTTCTACATTTTGTTTTGTTAGAGCCTTCCAAAATGGATTAAATTCATAATTTTCCTCCAAATTCTACAAACATTACCATAATGACAATGTGAAAAAGGTTTGTTTGAAATATTTGCAAATTTATATAATTTTTTTTTATTGAATAACATGTACATAAATATTCACAGCCTTTGCCTATAACTCAACATTGAGCCCAGGTTCATCTGTATTCCACTTATCATCCTTGAGATGTTTCTGCAACCTGATTAGAGTCATCCTGTGGTAAATTCAGTTGATTGGACATGATTTGGAAAGACACACACCTGTCTACATAAGGTCCCACAGTTAACAGTGCATGTCAGATCACAAACGAAGCCATGAAGTGCAAGGAATCGTCTGTAGACATCCGAGACAGGATTGTATCGAGGCACAGATCTGGGGAAGGATACAGAATTTTTTTTGCAGCATCAGCACATTGGCCTCCATTATACCTAAATGAAAGTTGTTTAGAACTGCCAGTACTACTCCTAGATAGGGCCACCCAGCCAAAGTGAGCGATCGGGTGAGAAGGGCCTTAGTCAGGGCGGTAACCAAGAACCGGTTGTCACTCTGACAGTGCTCCAGCATTTCTCTGTGCAGGGAGGAGAACTTTACAGAAGAACAACCATCTCTGCAGCACTCCACCAATCAGGCCTGTATAGTAGGGTGGTTAAGATGGAAGTCACTTCTTAGTAAAAGGCATATGACAGGCCACCTTTAGTTTGCCCTAAGGCATCTTAAGGACTCTCAGACCATAAGCCTGAATGCCATGCGTCATGTCTGGAGGAAACCTGGAACCTCTCATAACCTGGCCAATACCATCACTACAGTAAAGCATGTCGGTGGCAGCATTATGCTGTGGGGATGTTTTTCAGTGGCAGGAACTGGGAGACTAGACAGGTTGGAGGGAATTAGGAATGCAGCAATGTACAGAGACATCCTTGATGAAAACCTGTTTGCCGCCCTCCAAAAAAATCACCACCGACCGCCACTGACAACGACCCTAAGCACCCAGCCAAGATAACAAAGAAGTCGGAGCCCAGACTTGAATCCGATTGGACATCTCTGGAGAGATCTGAAAATGACTATGCACTGACACTCCCCATCCAACCTGATGGAACTCGAGAGGTCCTGTAAAGAAGAATGGGAGAAACCACCCAGAAATAGGTGTGCCAAGCTTGTAGCATCATACTCGAAAAGACTTGAGGCTGTAACTGTAAAGATCAGTGTACAATACAATAAAAGCCTGGAGCTGAGGAAGCTATAATTGTAATCTACATGGTCAGTACCCGCTAATGCAAAAATCACATAAAATGTTTTAATTGTGTTATAATGACCAACATACTGTAGAAGAAGAAAAGAAGACAATCTGGGGGAGGCAGGCTAGGTAAGAGTTGGAGGGAAGGGGAGTGGAGGTCAGCCTGTGGTGGATATAAGTAGTTCACTAACCAGGCAGTGTAGCCTAGATAGCTAGATAAAATAGTCAGATGATAGGGAGTGAGTGATCAAAGTCCCTAGGTACTGTATATAATGTAATACAGGGGGGTCCAGATCCATTCAAACATAAGCAGTTTGTCCTTAAAAATCTCAGAATTTTTTTTATTCAAGGGGCCCTTAAATCAAGGGGTACCATGCCATTTCACTGTTTGCCTGTGATACCAAGGGTGTGGAGGACCACCAAGCTTTGGCTAGAATTTGTTTTGTTACTGCAAAAAAGAAGGTAAGAAGAAGTAACTGGGTATTTGTGCAATGCCTGGGTGAAAATACTTCTAATGAATTTTAAACAGTGGCAATGGTCTAGCGTGGAAGCTCTATCTATAAATTGGTGAACTCAGCTTTTCTAACTACACAAATTACCAAAGTCTTTAAAGGAAGAGTTGAGTACACATTCAAATGTTAACACTGAAACCTTGAATACGATATTTACGTGGAGTTTTTAACTCAATAAATGCATACTGTGGGCACATGAACAATACGCAAGTTAAATAACGTATATGTAAAGCGCTGCCTTTGAAAGTAAACTATAAAAGATGCAGCAACGAATATGGTGCGTTGCTCGGATTAGAAGGAACAATTCATTGCATAAATAGACAGATGATCCCTATGTGGTTATTTTTTAAGCTGTGATCACCTTTTGTTTAGCATACTATGAATAGGCACAGAAAATTCTGTATTCATAGCTTTTGTTAGACGCTTTCATTACCATTTCCCACAAAACATTCACACACGGAACATTTTGATATCTAAAAAATGAAATATAATATAAAATCTACATGCATATCAACACAGAGTACAAATGTGTCTCCAAATATTTCTGGGTCAAAATGACCTCTGAGATTTTATAATGACTGGCTGTACAATGTCCCAATCATGTGACTCACTCAGACACCATTGTTTTATCTTACTGTGTTTCAGTATAGTACTGATTCATTACATTGTCAAGAATAAGGCAGCGCTTAATTAATCAGCGCAATACAATAACTATATTCTTGCATGGAAGATGAAATAACATTTGATGAATGTATCCCCTTTTCTTATTTTAAATGGTATTGTTTTCATAATGCCGCATAAAAATGATTAAATTTCCTACCTCTGGATGGCACTGCAGAGCAAAAATATCCTTTAAATTTATATTAACATGTTTATATAGTATTGCACTATACTGGATTGTAAGCTCTACATACAGAACAGTCTGCTAATAATTAATCCTCTTCTACAGCTGTCAGCACATCACACAGCACTGTCCATCTGAGGACTGCGTTTTTATATTAAGATGTCTTATGGTGTGCAGCTGTTTGTTGATTGGTAACATTTGGTGAATTAGTACATACATATTAGTTTATTAGAACCAATAACCCACTTTAATTTAAATGCATTATAAATGGCCGTTAAGAGAAACGATGGCAGCTTAGTTGTATTATGTAATATAAAAGAAAGGTTATAAACACTAGCTTGGTATTTGTGTCAAGTATGTACCAGTCTTTCCCCTAGGCTGCTGTACATTTTTCTTCTTTAATATCTGCAGAGGAGTAAGGGAATCTTGCAATTATTCCCAAAGTTTCAAAGGTTTCATCCAGTATGTCGCGAAGAACAGCAGAGGCATTCAGAATCCCTGTAATACAAATGCACAGCATTTACTTTTAATAAGGGTAAATAAAGGAAACAATGAGCGAAAATCCTTTTTCTCAGCAAGGCTAATAAAAAGACTTATGTATGTGAATCCTGTTTTTTTACGATTTCAGAGAAAGCCCTTACTGAGTTCTAGAGGAGGAAAATGAATGCATTTTTACTGCATAGGAAAATAGGAAGATATAAATGTTTGGGGCACACAAGTACTATGTCCCTCTTGTTTGTGCTGCTTTTAAATTTTGATTCTTGCTTTGAAAACAAGGTCTGTTTGAATAGAGGCGAGCAGCTAACCAGATATGAAACAAACCTTTCATGTACTAGTATCAATTCTCAGCATTGGATTGAAAAGGCAGAAAATAGAGACACAGGCAGCGAGGAAGGAGGGTGGATGGAACCGATTGGAGTAGAAAATCTTAAAGCGGTATTTCACCCTAAATATAAGATCTCCCATGCGCTTCAGCATACTGGCGTCAGCGCCAGTATGCTGGTTTTTTTTTTTTTTTATAGCACACTTACTGTTTTATCGTAGAAATCCTTTTCTGTCCCCCGTGGTGGACGGCGCCAGTACAGCGCGTCACATCTTCCTAAGATACCCGATATGGACTCGGGTATTTCCGGCGCTATGCGGCGCCTGCGCACAGACCTAGGAGCTGACTGCGCAGGCGCCGTATTTCTCCGAAATAGGACTCGGAGAAATACGGCGCCTGCGCAGTCAGCTCCTAGGTCTGTGCGCAGGCGCCGCATAGCGCCGGAAATACCCGAGTCCATATCGGGTATCTTAGGAAGATGTGACGCGCTGTACTGGCGCCGTCCACCGCGGGGGACAGAAAAGGATTTCTACGATAAAACAGTAAGTGTGCTATAAAAAAAAAAAAAACCCAGCATACTGGCGCTGACGCCAGTATGCTGAAGCGCATGGGAGATCTTATATTTAGGGTGAAACTCCGCTTTAACTCAGGCTGAGAATCGTCTCTTGGTATCAGCAGGAACTGGGAGATACATTTATAAATGCAGGTGAAAAGGAACATTATGGGTTCCACTAATCATCCAAAGGTTACTGTATGTACCATTATGTAATTCTGTGCTACATGTCAGTTAAAGCACTGCAACATATAAGTCTCCCAGATAAATAGATGTAATGATATATAATGTTGCTTATAAACCTTCTGGATGAATAAAAAAAAAAAGTTGTATAAAAACTGAAAGGTCGCCTCAACTCAAATGACATGCTGACTAGATGCCCATTATTATTATTCTTGCTGCACCATCACAGGATTATGAGCTCAGTTCCTGGCAGAAACACGGGTTGATTTACTATACCTGTGCAAAATCTGGCGCAGCTGTGCATGGTAGACAATCAGCTTCTAACTTCAGCTTGTTCGATTAAGCTTTGACAATAAGCCCTTGTTCACACTGCCGCGGCTTCAAAGTCACTCGACTTTGAAATCGACATCCCTGCACAGCTTCATCACAGCTTGCATACGACTTCTATAGAAGTCTATGCAAGTCGTGTTAAAGTCGCACCAAAGCAGTGCTTGAGTTGACTTGAAACGCACCAATTAGGTTCTATTGCTCTTAATGGGGCGTTATTTGTCATGCGACTTTGAACTCTTAAGTCACTTGACAAGTGGTGGCAGTGTGAACCGGGGCTAAAACCTAGAAGCTGATTGGTTTATATGCAGAGCTGCGCCAGATTTTTCACTCTCTGGTTTTAGTAAATCAACCCCAGAGTATCTATCTTGAAATCTATGTTTTTACTATATTTGTATAGACTTACTTCTGGTGATCAAGTTTCATTCTGCAATAAAAAAAACATGTTCAAATGTTTTATGCAAATATTACCATATTTTCTAAGGTTGGTCATTGTATGGGTTAGCAACAAAACAGTAGCATTTGCAACACATTGGGGTTGATTTACTAAAAGCAGAGAGTTCAAAATCCGGTGCGGTAGCCAATCAGCTTCTAACTTCAGCTTGTTTAAAGCGGAGCTCCACCCTAAAGTAAAGTCGCGCTGATCGGCACCCTCCGGTGTCACATTTGACACCTTTCAGGGGGAGGGGGTGCAGATACCTGTCTAAAGACAGATATTTTCACCCACTTCCGGCCACACGTCTTGGGCAAAAGACGGGCATTTCCTGACATCCTGTCCATCCCCCGTTGTGTGCTGGGAACACTCGGCTCCCAGAACACAGCGGGAGCCAATCGGCAGGCGCATCGCGACTCGCGCATGCGCCGTAGGGAACGGGGCAGTGAAGCCGGAGTGATGAGCAATCGCTCGTCCTCTGCTGCAGACAGCGCTGGAGTCCAGGACAGGTAAGTGTCCTAATATAAAAAAAATCAGCAGCTGCAGTATTTGTAGCTGCTGGCTTTTAATATTTTTTTTTGAGCGGACATCCGCTTTAATAAAGCTTTGACAAGAAAAAAAAATGGAAACTGATTGGTTTCTTTGAAGAGCAGCACCAGATTTTGCACTCTCCAGTTTTAGTAAATCAACCCCACTGGGTTTTTCTGACATGTTCTGCATGTCTGATCATGTGTTTCTGGGGCTCTTGCTGCTTTGAAATTTCACCAAACACTGGCATATCTCTCACTGGCTGTATTTCTAGTTGAGACATCTGTTCATCCACATAAATGTAAGTTCATTCGGTGGTATAAACTAATGTAAATGCTTCAGTAATATCTTTACAGTGCTGTAAAATATATTGTAAAAATAGTAAAATTGTAAAACTACCCTAAGGCTGGATTCACACCTATGCAGTTTTAGTGCTTTTTGCATTTTGCAGATTTGCACTACAGCCCATTTAACATGGTTTCCTGTGGAACACGTTCTGTAGTGCAAATCTGCAAAATGCAAAAAGCACTAAAACTGCATAGGTGCGAATCCAGCCCTAAACTAAAAACATTCAGGAAGTGAGACACCATGTATTCAGTAAGCCATAAATGTAATGCTCTCTTCAAAAGCCAAAAAGGGGTATGTTTAGAAATGTTTAGACCCCTAATCCTACTGTTTACTAAATGCACAGTTGCAACCTAGTCCAGGAGCCATGGCCTATGTCAGACCGGATGACTCCTCGGATGACTCCCGGATGGCTCGCAGTACTTTTAACGCACAGCTTTTCCCTCAAGTCTTTAAAGGCCAAGTCTGCAGGGAGACAGGTTTCCGTTAAAGCAGAACTAAACCCATTAATTTAATTATTTCCGAAAAACGTTACATTCAAGGCATGCCATGAATGATAACTGTCAAAGTTGCTTATACTCTCAACCAAAGTGTCAAGCCATCAAATGGTTTGTGTCATAGCTCATCCCATGTGAAAAATGCAAATTAAACAGAGGCTAAAATATCAGCTTTTTTGGCTGCAAAGGATAGGAGGGTATATTTCCACATTGAGATATATAGAGAATACACTGTGCAGGCTAAGTACAGTACTATGTGGCCCTGCAAACTGAGAAGAAGACCAGAGAAACATCCAGCCTGGTGTAAGTTGCGACTTCTGGACCCCAACATTTACTTACAGCTATAATTCCCTGCCAGAAGTTCTAATCCATCTCCACTGTATTAAAAAATGGCTGCAGTTGAACATTTAAAGTGGTAGTAAACTCTATAATAAGGCTTACCTGTAGGTATAAAGAATATCTCCTAAACCTGTACGGTTTAGGAGATATTCTCCTCGCAATGCGCCGCTGACTGCAGCGGCGCGTTGCGCAGCGGGGATCCTCGGCTAAAGGCCCGGCAGCCACATGCGTGGGAGTGAAGAAATCGCCGCTTCAGCCACTCACAGTGCTGGAGCGGCGATACCCAGAAGACACGTCGAGGCAAGATGACATCTCCCTCGGCGTGGACCAGGTAAGTTCCCCACGCCTCGTTCCAAGATAAGTATTTCATAATGAGCCAGAATAGTATGCGCTGCATGCTAGCTCATTATGGCTTTTGCCTTTCAGGTAGGTAAAAAAAAACAGCAGCGGGTTTACTACCGCTTTAAGTAAACCTATTAGAACATGGGAGTTGCCATTGTGGAGTTCCTTAGAAAAATACTGGTTAAAAGGTAAGGCCTCTTTCACACGGTGCGGACCGTTTTTCGGTCCGCTGCGTGTGTGTCCGTCGGCTCAGCGGGGGGTCCCGCTCAGCTGTCGGCGGACAGGGCGGTCCCCGCACACTGTGCAGGGACCGCCCTGTCTCTCCTCCGCTATCCCCTATGGGGAATCGGATGAAAACGGACCGTCTGTCCGTTTGCATTCGATCCGATCCACCGGACGGAAGAAAAATAGGGTTTTCTTCCGTCCGCAAAACGGATCCAGACGGACGCGGATCTTAGGCGGACGTTAGCGTATGCATCATCCGCTAACGGATCCACTCCCATAGGGCCCCATTCTAAGTCCGTTTACGGACTTAGAAAAAGCGGACCGTTCATCCGCACGTGTAAAAGGGCCCTAAGACGTCCAAAGCATTGAAGCAGGCAACTAATATATTCAGAAGTAAAGGTTATAACAGGTTTCCCTAATCTTCACTTGATTGCATGAGACTTTATTAGATAAACCAGTCATGAGAGAAATATAGGGTTGCTGTTAATGACCTCCTCCTGAAAATACAAGTTGACTGGTTGTTATGCTGAACCACTAGATTTAATTCTTAATCCAGGTAAGAGTCACTTTCCTGTAATGAGTATGTGGATAAGCCAGACAAGTGCCAGAAGTCTTTAGCTACATATTTGCTCCAGGTCATTGACTAAAGTATTGATTTAAGCATGGTACACACAAGTAGTTGTTTTTTCGTTCAACCCAGTAGTCTGAATGAAATTAGCTCACGGGTAGCTTGATGTACTAACTATGCAATGCTTGTACAGCAATCTTACTGCTAAGCTATTGTGTTCTGACAGGGTGACTGCCCCTACCAGAACACACCAGTCAGAGCTTGCAACCTTTGGCTGCAAACCCAGATCGGATGCCAGCCACCTGCTGGTTTTCCAGCATGCCCATTCAACAGACGTTAGGTCAGCTTCTGCCGGACAGGTTGCTGTACACACTAGCCGAATACCATCTGGTTTCTGTTGAACCAGCTAATACCGGTCTATATTCAGCAAGTGTATACCAGTCTTTAGGGTGAGCTTGACAGCCAGGCAGCTAGCATTTCCAGACGGTGTCAGCAATAGCATCCTTAACCACTTAAGACCCGGACCAAAATGCAGGCAAAGGACCTTGCCCCTTTTTGCGATTCGGCACTGCGTCGCTTTAACTGATAATTGCGCGGTCGTGCAACGTGGCTCCCAAACAAAATTGGCGTCCTTTTTTCCCCACAAATAGAGCTTTCTTTTGGTGGTATTTGATCACCTCTGCAGTTTTTATTTTTTGCGCTATAAACAAAAATAGAGCGACAATTTTAAAAGAAATGCAATATTTTTTACTTTTTGCTATAATAAAAATCCCCCAAAAATATATAAAAAAACATTTTTTTTCCTCAGTTTAGGCCGATACGTATTCTTCTACCTATTTTTGGTAAAAAAAATCACAATAAGCGTTTATCGGTTGGTTTTCCCAAAATTTATAGCGTTTACAAAATAAGGAATAGTTTTATTGCATTTTTATTATTATTTTTTTTTTTTACTACTAATAGCGGCGATCAGCGATTTTTTTTGTGACTGCGACATTATGGCGGACACTTCGGACAATTTTGACACATTTTTGGGACAATTGTCATTTTCACAGAAAAAAATGCATTTAAATTTGCATTGTTTACTGTGGAAATGACAGTTGCAGTTTGGGAGTTAACCACAGGGGGCGCTGTAGGGGATGTGTGCCTATGTGTGTTTGTTTACAACTGTAGGGGGTGTGGCTGTAGGTGTGACGTCATCGATCGCGTCCCCCTATCACAGGGATCACGCGATCGATGCTGCAGCCACAGAGAAGCACGGGGAAGCCGTGTGTACACACGGCTCTCCCCGTTCTTCCGCTCCAGGGACGGATCGCCGCACTGCAGCGGCGATCGGGTCCGCGAATCCCGCGGTCCCGGTCCTGGAGCTTCGGACCGGGTCGCGGGCGCGCGCCCGCGGGCGCGCGCCCGCGACCCACGGCTGGGTACTAAAATCAACGTATATATACGTTGATGTGCCCAGCCGTGCCATTCTGCCGACGTAAATGTGCAGTAGGCGGTCCTTAAGTGGTTAATGCTTCTCTCATAACATGTTTACTTGAAAATTAACTTTTCTATTTCCAAAGCATAGAAACACAATTGTGGCTTCACTCGATCAGCTCTTTAAAAGGCTCACCCCCTTTCCCAAGCTGATAAAACTGTGCTGATAGTTATATTAAAATGTAAATGTTTCGTTGTTTTTATGACATGTACCTATTATAGGAAGGTGGATGTGTTCTAATATGTAGGCTCCGATTGCTGGCCTTGTGTCATCTTCTTATACAGTGCAAGAACCAAGTTGGTAGGACCTTGGAAAATTATTGGCCATGCACTCTTGAATTGAAGAATTTGTATCTGGCAGATGTTTCTGTAAACCTTGCCGAAGAAAACAGTTGCTTTAAACATAAGCATACATTGATATTAACATATGTGTCTAAGGAAAAATTAGGAATTTAGATGAATCTAAAAGCAGCTGTTCAGAATACCGTACATGCAGCTTTTTTCAGAGATAAACAGAAAAAAAGACACCATGGAGAGGCTGTTATGTAAACTACTAATGTGTATGCGATAATTAGTCACAACAACATGCAATGTACCTATGTTCTGATTTAATATTTGCAGAATGCTCCCTAATGTGCTGTATTCATGTTTACTGCCAAGCAGTAACGTCAATGTAATCGTGTTGTGAGAGAACAGGAAGCTGTATATACGATATATGGAAGGGAGTCTTGTGCTTAGTGCCAAGCATAAGATGAGTCTGTGTGTGTGAGGCAGCATCTGAGCCAGCTGGGCAGAGCTCAGCAATGCAGTCAACCTCTCTTCTATAGATTAATACTGGCTACATGGCGTGTGTAGGACAACTGTCATCTCACACTTGTGTGGGGGGTTTACTGAAAGGAGAGAAGTACGTTACTGGTATTTGATTCATATATACTGGATATATACAGGTACTCCTCACTTAACGACCAGGTTCCGTTCCAAAGACCAGGTCGGTAAACTAATTGGTAGTTAAACGAGGAGTCACAAGTAATCAATATTTTAAGCATTCTTAACTACTGTACTGTACTGTATTGTGAAAAAAAGGTCTAAACACAAAACTCCAGCTCAATAACGTTGTTTTAATTTACATAAGTAAAGAACACAAACAAAAATACTGTACTGTGCAATACAATCATGCATAGCGTGTCGTTCGGGTGGGGAGAGCTGGCCGTAAGTCCGAGTGGTCGTTAAACGAGGAGTATCTGTATAGGAAGAAAAATAATCCTATTGGCTGGTACAGGCAACACTGGTTGTCTAATGATGGCCATTTCAATAAGAAAGCCCAGTATGTAAAGCTTAAAGGGGTTGTAAAGGTTTGTTTTTTATTTTCTAAATTGGTTCCTTTAAAGGGGTTGTAAAGACAAAAATATGTTCCTCTTAAATTAAAGTCTAACAGTAGCTGATAAAGTAAAAAGTAATGTTTTGCATTATAACTAGTTTGATACCTGTTGAAATCGAGCTGTTTTATTCACCTCTGTCACTCCTGAATAGTTATTCTCACTGACTTCCTGGTTTGCGGTGCGCATGCATTCTTGCTACATCACGGCCTAATAGGAACTACAGTTCCCATTAGGCTTAGCCTCAATGCCTGTGAGGGATAAGAGAGCACCTTCAAGCAGGGCTGTAGTCATAGGGAGGGGGTGATAACATTCTGCTTTCCACCATGCAAAATAGCTCAGATGCTGGTGGAAAGCAAGAAGAGGAGAGACGGGAAATGGCATTTTCAAACCTGGATTACTGTATTTTGGAGGTCAAAATGAAAAACGAGGTAAGTGATATTTAAATGCCCTAGCTTACAGCAATCAATTGATCTTATAAAAAACAAACCTTTAGTGTTCCTTTAAGCTAGTGCATCGTTGGTTCACTTACCTTTTCCTTCGATTTCCCTTTTAAATGTTTTTTTCTTTGTCTGAATTTCTCACTTCCTGTTTCTCCTTAGTAAGCTTTCCACCATCATCCGAGCGGTGGAAAGTCAGTCAGAACAGCTTACTGAACAGCTTGAATGGAAAGACTAAGGGTGGGATTTTAGATGAAGCACATTACTAAAATACGAACCAAATTTATGGTAAAAACTAGGGTTGTCCAGATACCGATACTAGTATCGGTATCGGGATTGATACCGAGTATTTGCGGGAGTACTTGTACTCGGGCAAATGCTCCCGATGCCTAAATAGAATACTTTTTTTTGTATTTATCAACATGTTCTGTGAAAATTCTTTGAGTTTTTTACTACTGCGTGACAAGCAAATAAAACATTTTTACTAATTTTTATTCTTTTATAATGTCTTGAGTTAGAGTTCTTCATAATTCAAAGAAAATATCCTTAGTCTGTATTGTGGTTTGAAAACTGTCACATGACATTTATAAAAAGTATCGGTATTCGGTATCGTCGAGTACATGAAAAAAAGTATCGGTACTTGTACTCGGTCCAAAGGAGGCATATCATATACAAAATAAGATGGTATAATGGTAAGAAATAAAAACCATCTAGAAATTTAATAAAAGTACAAAATTAGTCCAACAAAACATACATGGTAATGTATAATGTAATGGGTCTAAGTACATAATTCTAGAGGGTAAAGGAAGGTAAATGACCATAAAAAAACAGCTGGTATATGAAAACCGGCTTTGAAGTGGTAGCATATAAAAAATAATAAATATTATTAAATTGGTTCATAAAAGTATAATGTTGGAGAGTAGGAATTGGACATACACACTGTGACATATTATCATATAACGGCTCTACGCATTTCATGTTCACTTTAACAATCATCAGGAGCAGGTACACAGTGTACAGGTATCTATAATAGAAATAAATATGCCATAGTAAAGTAGTAGACATAATGAGAGACAAAGAAAAGAGGGGGAGCAGTTATGGTCCCAATTCGGGATGAGCCGAACACCCCCGCGTTCGGTTCGCACCAGAACCGTCGAACAGTCCGATCGTTCGCACGAACATTTAGAACCCCATTGAGGTCTATGGGACTTCGAACGTTCGAATTCAAAACCGATCATTTTAAAGACCAATTTTCAAGTTATTGTTGGAAAATGTCTTTTTAGAACCCGGGTCTTGCCCCAGGGAACATGTATCAATGGAAAAAAGTCTTAAAAACTGTCGTTTTTTCAGGAGCAGGACTCCTGAAAAAACAACCGTTTTTTAAACTTTTTTTTCCATTGATAGTAGTATCAATGGGAAAAAAGTTTTAAAAACGGTCGTTTCGTTTCACTCGAATTTGCCGCGAACGATCGTTTTTTTTGTTCGAAATTCGACGAACGATCGAATGGACGATGTTCGAGTCGAACATACGTTCGTTTCGAACGCGAAGCTCATCCCTAGTCCCAATCACTCTCACCTAGTTTGGTAGAATGAGTAGGATCGTAGGATGGTACTGTAAAAAGGGGGGGCAGCTATATATAACATCATCCTAGGAGCTGAAATGGTAACACCTTGGCACAGCAGTAGCAGCAATAATAACCCGTAGTGGCTGTGAACATCGGATAGTGGGTGTCAACGATAATAGAAGTAATATAGTCTATGGTACAACCCAGAGATATCTGTGGGGGTAAATGAATAAATAAATACAAGTGAAAGGTTATCTAGCTTCAGTAAAGGGAGTGAAGTATAAGATAATAATAAAGTAACCATGTGAATGGAAACATGCGGCAGCATGTTGAAGAAAAGCATAACTGAACAGCTTACTGAGGAGAAGCAGGAAGTGAGAAATTCAGACAAAAAAAATCGAAGGAAAAGGTAAGTGAATCAACAATGCACTAGCTTAAAGGAACCTATTTAGAAAATAAAAAACAAGCCTTTACAACCCCTTTATTACAAGGTACACATCCATGTGGAATTGTAGTTATAAAACCTGAGTCAATCTTGTATACATAGACAGTAGACCAGTGGTAATAATGTGCCTAAAATCAAATAGAAAACCCTACTGCATGTAGATGGTAGTAATCATACCCTTGTAAAGTACTTTGTTGTATAGCATCACAAGGGATGCTCATGTAGAATACCATCTTAACTGAATAAATACATATATAAACAGAATCTCAACCTTATACATACAGATGCCACAACCGTTTAATATTTTATGTATTTTAAACAGCATTACATATCATATGTGTCCATTAAGAGTAACAGTATTAACCAACGCCTTGATTTATATATTCATACAACACAGGAGCTTGACATATATTTTGTTTACTCAGCTGCTATGTGAAACAATTACCAGTCATTCTTGAACTGATCTGAAATGCAAGCTATTCTTCTTCTTTCTGTATATGGCTAATATAATTACGGTTTTATGGCACTATTTCCATTAGCTCATTCAAACCTGTATAAAATTCTGCAAGATTTTAGTTTTCATGTTGTAACCTGCATTTGGCAAGGAAATATGTAATCGGAATAGCTGTCATAGAAAACACTTTCAGACTTCAAGTAAATCTCCTAAAATTATTTATGAATAATTCTGAAACACTCATATGTATACTGTACGGCAAAGCATCATGTTTTTAGCACCTCATTATGAAATAGACAGGATTTTTGGAAATGTGTATTCTGTTTGTCTGAAGGATGTAACAGAGAACACAAGAAAGCAACAAACTTGTAACAGATCCCTGAGCTTAAGTTGTTCCAGCATTTTAATATTGCATACCATAATGGTTTATTCAATAATGCAATACAAAGATCACATCAGTGATGATGTACAAAGTGCAGCAAGCCATAACAATCAATCAGGTTTATTGATGCAGAGAATGTACCCGGTTGCTGGGACAATAAAACTCCCACATGCATGTGCAGGGGTTATATCATTAACAACTGCCCAATGACAGGTCCACAAGACACCAGACTCAGAAGAAGACCAGCAGAAGATGTCAACCTCTGTGGAGAAATGGTAGACAAGCAGCAATGAAAATATTACAGAGGTTTAAAGTGGAACTTAAAGGGCACACAAACTGGTACTAACTTAGAATGCAGAGGCAGAGTTAGGGCCCTCTTGTTATGTGGGTAACGGTCCATTTGCCTAGTCTGCTCAATCAGCATCAACAATTCTTTATTTTAAACAGAAGTAGGTGAGAGAAAGAAAAAGGGGGGATCGACAGATCAGCTATGGGTTATATTCAGAGAGGATAACTACTGCATACAAAGGTACTCCCCTGGAATTTTATACAATGCTGTGAAGTATTTGCCCCCTTTCTGATTATTCTCATTTTGCATATTTGACTCATCAAAAAAATTGTATTATTACACAAAGATAACCTGAGTAAATACAAAATGATTTTTTTGTATATAATTCCTTTATTACCCAATAAAGTTACAGTCAAAGTATGCAGTAACAATGAATATCACAGTCAGAAAACACATATAGGGCCAGATTCAGGAACACTTGCGCTGGAGTATTTCGATATGCGCCGCGTAACTGTGATGATGCGCCGTCGTTTCTATGTGCCCGTACCCACCAAACTAGATGCGCCCAATAACGGGTCATTTGCGACTGGCGGAACGTTCCGACGCCAGAGTATCGTCAGCGCTTAATTTCGTTGGGCGCATCAGTCGCGCCTATTGATTTCCCCTGCAAATATGCAAATGAGGGATTTTTCACAATTCACGAACGGATTAGCACCATACGCTGGCTACATGCGCCGCGCGTATCTCGTCCGTCCGGCGCAAAGTTATTTCTACAAAAGGCTGCTTTATCTTTACTCCAGATGGCCACAGGTCAGCAGGAGAGCAGCTACAGCAGCGTTACCGACGATAAGAGCTAGCTGAGCACCCCCACTTGCAGGACAACACCTCTGTCCATGCTTGTCTGTCAAATTTTACAGCCATGGAGGAAGACATCATAGGTCTCCATAGCCGAGATGACGGCTGACAGCTCCTGGCCATTAAAGTTCAGCTTTCTCCTGTGTGTTTGCGGGGAACGGGAGCAGCCATCTCAAAACAAAAGTAACATCACTGCGGGGAGGGGGAGCAGGATATACTTTAGTGCCGAAATGGCGCTTCTACGGGCGCATTTAAACGCCCAACGGAAGGCATTGCGCTGACGTTTCCCGTGAAGTGGTGCCGACGGAAGTTGTGAGCATGCGCACAAAGGGGGCGAGTGGAGCCGCACTCACTGCGCATGCTCCGTGGTTGATGCGCTGAACGTAAGCCTCTGCGCTGGGCTCCGCCCATCATTTACATATGATCACACCCACTTCCACTTGCGTCGGGTTACGCCAGCGCATTATCGTTACTCTGGCGCAAGTTTACGCGCAACTGCTATGTGAATTACAGGACTTGCGCTGAAAGGGTCTTCAGAGTAACGTAAATGAGAAGCGTTACTCTGGAGCAAAGATGCTCTCATCTACCTGAATCTGGCCCATAGGGTCACATCAGCAAAGGCATGGAACATCATTCCCAGAATAGCATATTATAGGTGGTCATAAACAGATATTACTGTTGTATGAATAGTGGTCAATGCATCACAGTAGGGAGCCCAACACACAATTCTTTGGCAGACCCAGAATCTACATATTTAAATTCTACAGATACCACAGAGTGGGGTAACTTGGGTTAGAATATTTTTAACATAATGGGAGGTAATGCTTCCCTAGGGCCTGTCTTGCCCAGTAATAAAACAACATAGAAGGTGAAATGTAGACAGGGATAAACATCTTAATCAAACAACAGAACCCATAACTGTGTCAGGAAGATGGAGGACAGAAAGCAGCCAGTGGGGGATTATGGGATTGAATATTCACAATGCGGGTAAGAGGGAATGCAGAGAGGGCGTCTCTCCTGTGGAGTGGCGTTGAGTCTTATGCCGCATACACACGACGGTTTTTCATGACGAGAAAACTGCCATTTTTTAGATTGGTCGTGAAAACCTGTGTATGCTGCACAAAAAAAATAGAACCTGCTCTATTTTTTCTTGCCGTTTTCCCATTGTTCTTTTTCTCGTCGCTGAAACAGCTTGTGTGTATGCTTTTCCGAGGGAAAAAAAACCTGCATGCTCAGAATCAAGTATGAGACGGGAGCGCTAGATCTGGTAAAACTAGTGTTCGTAATGGAGATAGCACACGTGTCACGCTGTAACAGACTGAAAAGCACAAGGCTGAAAAGCGCGAATCATCTCTCACCAAACTTTTACTAACACGAGGATCAGCAAAAGCAGCCCAAAGGGTGGCACCATTTGAATGGAACATCCCCTTTTTAGTGCCGTCTTACGTGTTGTCGTATGTCTTGTACGTCATGTACTTTGCTCAAGCATTTTGAACATTTTTGAACGTGTGTATGCAAGGCAGGCTTGAGAGGAATCACAACGAATCACGTCGAGAAAAACTTTGTTTTTTTGCATGACAGGAAAAACAGTCATGTGTACGCGGCATAAGAGGTCAGAGCGGTTATGCCACCTCTTGAGGATAGGCATCAGTATACACAAAAATGTTCAAAGGATGCCAGGTGTCTCAGAAGGTCTACTCCCTGCTGTGCCAGGTAGCAGTGAGGTCCTCCATGTCTCTCAATTTGTTCACTTTGGAGAACCACAGAGATTTTGATGGAGTGCTCTCCGATCTCCAACAGGGGGGGCACGTCTTGGCCACATTCAGCAACTGTATTGTAAGAGAGTCCTTATACTGTACTTCTTAATCGGCCTCACTGAGAGTTGAAGTAGACAGGCTGCAGGGTTGCCTTCCAGATCAAAATTTGTCAGAAGTTTGGGACACTTCCAAAAGATATGGAGCATTGTTTACTCAGCTTTTCTGCATCGCCAGAATATACTAGGAACCTGAGGGAAGAAACAATGCAAAGTGGTAGGGACTGTGTACCATATGGTCAAGATCTTTTAATCCGTCTCCTGGATCCTGGTAGCTATAGAGGACTTTTGGTCAAAGTGGAGGATCTTCTCTCTCTGAGAATCAGTGGACTGGGTGCCTAGAACTCCCATTTGGACAGGAAGGGTGGTACATAAAATTAAATACAATTATAAAATCATAAAATTATTGAGAGGCCGTGATAGACTGACTCCCCCCGACGACAATTGTGTTCCAGTTCCATGAGCAGGCGGGTTGCACCCAAAGTCTGTAGGCACCGTTGCAGAAATTTGCGTAACTGAATGGCACTCCTGAAACCAAGTGGAGGGTCTGCGGCAGAGGGGGAAAGTTCGCCATCAGAGCCCACGTAGTCACAAAGACAAAGTCGTCCACTGGCGACCAGATGTTGAAAGTGGGGGTTCTGGAGTCCGGGTTGGAATTTTGGGTTGGCTTGTACTGGTACCATAGGGGAGGGTAGTGGCGACACTGAGGGATGTCTAAAGTTGCCCCTGGCCATCTCCACACCGAGATAGCAAATCAAGTCTGTTGCCCAGTGGATAGAGAATGCTGGGCGTAGTAATTTAATCATATCCCCACTGACTTTGAGAATGGATGATTTAGATGAAGGAAAAAGGAGAGAGCGCCATATTCCTGCAAAGACTGGAGCAATTTTGGGAGGGAGGTAAGTGGTTCCGTCTGATCATTCACAAATGCGGTCACATTGTACATTCCCAATGCTTTTTGAAAGCCGGCCACGTCAGGGTCCGCCCGAACCATACATAAATAAGGCTCTTGGGTGAGTATAAATATCAGAGGGGATAGGGGGCAGCCCTGTTGTGTGCCATTGTGTATGTGGAAAAAATTTGGATCTGGTCTCATTGACCTTGACAGAGGCTGTGGAGTTAGAATAGAGAGATAGTATCCAATTCAGCATGGATGACCAAAGACCGATGTGTTCTAGGGTGGTTCACATGAAGGTCCAGTTCACCCAATCAAAGGCTTTCTCTGCGTCCGTTGACAGCAAGAGAAGAGGCCTATTCGATGACCTGGCTGCATAAATCAATGAGTTCACCACCCGGATGGTATTATCACGTGGCTCGCGAAAAAGGCATAAAGCTTGCTTGGTCTGTGTGAAAAAGACTCAGAATATGTGGGAGCAACCTATTGGCCAGAATCTTCACAAATATTTTCAAATCCATATTTAGGAGTGCTATCCGGCGATTTCTCCCACATCGCAATTGGTCCTTCCCCTCTTTTGGAATAAGGGAGATATAGGCTCTCAGTGTGTCGATCCGAAATTACTATCTATCCGTGATCGAATTTAGGGCAGAGACCAGTGGCTGAGACAAGGCCTCAAAAAAAACAACAACCTTGTAGTAGCTCGGGGTGAGGCCACCAGGGCCAGGGGCCTTTTTCAGCTTTGAGTGAGCCAGGGCCACTCCTAGCTCCGCAACTGTAATAGGCTCCTCCAATTCCTCTTGAACTGCAAAGGGATAATAAAGATGTTTTTTGGTAAATGTGAGATGAACCTTTGTGTTATTTTTGGTCAGCAGTGGCTTTAGCCTTGGAACTCTCCCATAGATGCCATTTTTGCCCAGTCTCTTTCTTATTGTTGAATCATGAACACTGATCTTATATGAGTCAAGTGAGGCCTGCAGTTCTTTACATGTTGCTCTGGGTTCTTTTATGACCTCCTGGATGAGTTATCGTCATGCTTTTGGAGTAATTTTTGTAGGCCGGTTCCTCCTGGGAAGGTTCACCACTGTTCCAAGTTATCTCCAGACAGATACACGTTTGTTTCTAATCTGTTTTTTTAATTTCTTTAGATTGTGGCATGATGCATGGCTTTTGTGATCTGTTAGCGTGCTTCACGTTGTCAGACAGCTTCTATTTATGTGATTTTTTGATTCAACTGGCAGTAACCAGGCCTGGGTTTGGCATTGAAATTTAACTAAACTTTCCAAAAAAATGTGGTTAATCACAGTTAATTCATGATTCAGCATGGTTTTTTTTCACCTAATAAATTAAATAATAATTAAAAAATGCATCTTGGATTTACTAAGGTTATCTTTATGTAATAATTACATGTATTTGATGATCTGAATCATTTAAGTGTTAGAAATATGCAAAATAAAAATAAAAATCAGGAAGGAGCAAATTCTTCACTCCTTCACAAACCCAAAGTCTGCCCCCCGTTTTTTTTTCTTTCGCTGCTCTTGCCTTTTTTCCTAGTTCATCCACAAAAAACATACACCCAAACAATCAAGTAGTGTTCTGTAGGGAACTGCTGCTCACCTGGTTCCAGACCACCATCGTCTTCTCTGATTTCATTAGGAGTTGGCTAGTTCTTCTAAGTTCTTCCCAGGGCTTTCATCAGGGGAGGAGAGGAAAGAAACATCCGGCTTCTGATGATGTCATGGAAGAAGATGGTGGCACAAAACTGGGTGGGCAGCAACGGAGCAACAAATCCCAACAGAAAGGGACAGCCCCCCCCCCCCCCATGATGCCTATGCACAAATATTGCTTTGCTATGATTGGAAGTGTGAGGTTCTATAATGTATCTGTTGTGGAGAGCAGACAATTGAGTCATTATAGGTGTAAGAACAATTCACATGATAAAATACCTGTCAGGAATCAGCGGCTAAGGAGACCAGACACGTAGCTACAGAAGAGCACTGAGACCAAACAAAGGATATATCATTAAAGTGATATTTACCAGCCAGTGAGAACAAAATAACAAATTAACCCAACTATTGTTTACCGTATTTATCGACGTATAACACGCACTGGCGTATAACACGCACCCCAATTTTAAGAGGGGAGTTTAGGGAAAAAAATGTTTTCTCAGCACCCTTTACAGTACACAGCCTCCCCCATCCAGTACACATCCCCCCATCCAGTACACATTCCCCTTCATTATAGATCCCCCATCCAGTACACATCCCCCCATCCAGTACACATCCCCCTTCATTATACATCCCCCCATCCAGTACATATCCCCCCTCCATTATACATCCCCCCATCCAGTACACATCCCCCCATCCAATACACATCCCCCCTCCATTATACATCCCCCCATCCAGTACACATCCCCCCATCCAGTACACATCCCCCTCCATTATACATCCCCCCTCCAGTACACAGCCCCCCATGCATTATACATCCCCCATCCATTATACAGCCCCCTCTCCAGTATACAGCCCCCATCCATTATACAGCCCCCCATCCAGTACACAGCCCCCCATCCAGTACATATCCCCCTCCATTATACATCCCCCTCCAGTACACAGCCCCCCCATGCATTATACATCCCCCTCCCCAGTACACAGCCCCCCATCCAGTACATAGCCCCCCATCCAGTACACAGCCCCCCCATCCAGTATACAGCCCCCATCCCCAGTATACAGACCTCATCCATTATACATCCCCCATCCAGTACACAGCCCCCCATACATTATACATTCCCCCCTTCCCAGTATACAGCCCCCATCCATTATACCCCCCCTGCACTCCCAGGAGACCCCCAGTCTCCTGGGACAGTGCTGCCAGCATTCTCTACAGTTAAGTAAAAAAAATAAAAAATCACTGCCAGTCCCTACCACACTGCTACTCCTGTGTCTCCTATTGCAAAACAAAGCTTCCATTTACCTCAATAGCTCCGTTTTTTTTTACTGACCTGGTCACATGACTGCCATCCTCTGATGGGCATGTGACTGCTCTCCTCCTCCAATCAAAGATACACTCAGAGGAGGAGGAGAGCAGCCTGAAAAAAAACTGAGCCATAGAAACATTTACAAGCTATGTTTTACAATGACACGGACGACCCAAGTCCCCTGCTGGTGAAACATGATATTGGCGTATAACGCGCAGGCACGGTTTACCCTCTGTTTTCAGAGGAAAAAAGTGCGCGTTATATGCCGATAAATACAGTATATACTAAGGAACTAAACGAAATACTAAATACAACTATATACAAGGTACAGGGAATGCAAGGATACAAGGAAGGGAATCACAACTGGGTACAAGAGCAGGGAACACGACAGGAACAAGTCAGAGGGGAGCAGACTTGATCAAGCTAAACAAGCATGAACAACAGACAGTAAGGAAGAGACCAGAATCGTAATGCGCCGGGGGAAGGGAGGAGAAGCCTTAAGTAACTGAACACTAATATGCCTGATTACCCCAGCCTGATGGCTCCTGGGAGAAACCTGCTGGTGGAGCTGCAGCAAATAGACCAGGGGTGCTGTTAACAATGAATGTCATTGCAAGCACGATGCATGTTTTCCATGTGTTTCATAAATGTGCAGAAAAACATGCTCAGGTGCGAATACAGCATAATAGAGTTTTACACTCTATCGGTGACTTAAGAAGTTATATGCACAGCTCTAGAAGCTCTGGTCGCCCATTGTAGGTATGGACTATTTAGTCTGACTTCCTGGTGTCTTACTTTATAAACAGAGAATTCTATGAGCACTTCACAGAGAGGTGTATTACAAAGTGTATATATATATATATATATATATATATATATATATATATATTGTAGCAGAGCGTCCCAGAGAGAGCCTGGGAAAGTCCAGTTCGGGGTTTATACCTCTCCCAGGCTCCTCTCTTACACGTTCAGGGATCTCTGATCCATGATCCAGGTCAGGTGTTGGCCCTCTCCCCCAGGCCAATTTAAGCTCACCTGAGCTAACAGCCATTGCTCTGTCCTGGGAAACAGATAGTGTGGATCTGTAGGAGCAAGGAGGTTGTTAAAAGACTGGTGAGCAGTTTGTGTTTTGAGCTAACAAGCGGTAGGCTTGTTTAGCTTACTAGTTAGGGCCTACATATCGTGTAGTTAGAGCCGAGACACGGCTAGGTGTTTGTTTAAACTATTTTTGTTTGTTTTGTTTTCTGCACACTGTACAGCACCTGTAAATAGACTTTGTATAGCACCAATAAAAATCCCCCTGTTGTTCACTTATCCTATGGACTTTGGTATCTGTGCTGGCTCATCCCAGGGAGCTTTTGTACCCGCTACCTATCCCCAGCTTACATATGGTGGAGGCTGCGATCAGCAGTAGTAAGTTACTATTTTAAAAGGCCAGTACCTAAAGTGACAACATGGAGGAAATTCTCAAACAAATGATGTTATCCAATGCTGCACAACAGCAAGCAAACGCTGCACAACAGCAAACTAACGCTGCATTGCAGCAAGCCAATGCTATCGCACAGGAGCAAACCAAGGCGCTGTACAAACAGATTGGTGCTGCACAGGAGCAATCGCAGAGGCAGATTAGTGCTGTACAGGAGCAATCGCAGAGGCTGTTTGAACAGCTTGCCACTGCTGCAGAAGTGGATAGGAAAACCCTGACTAAGGTTGCAGAGACGCTAGCACAGTGGGCACCTGCGGAAATTAAGGATATGGGAGACAAGCCTTCAGCCATCCATGTGGCTCGCTTTCTGTCTAAAATGACTACGGATGATGATCCAGAGGCCTTCCTGTTAACGTTTGAACGGACCGCTGAGAGGGAATGTTGGCCTAAAACCAAGTGGGCAGGACTGATTGCCCCCTTACTTTCTGGTGAATCGCAGAAGGCCTACTATGATCTGGAGTCAGCAGAAGCAGAAGACTACGAAAAGGTCAAGCAGGAAATTCTGGCGCGACTCGGCGTCACCTTGGCCGTTCGAGCCCAACGGGTCCACAGCTGGTTCTTCAAAATCGAGAGGCCCCCAAGATCGCAGATGTTCGACCTAATCCACCTGGTGCGAAAATGGCTACAGCCTGAGTCCCTGTCTGCGCCACAAATAGTGGAGCGTGTGGTCATGGACCAATTCCTGAGGTCACTCCCAATTCCCCTGCAGAAGTGGGTGAGTCAAGGGGACCCCAAGTCGGCAGATAACCTGGTGGAACTCGTCGAAAGGTACTTTGCTGCAGAGAACCTGGTCACCACCCCAACAACCGCACGGACTTTCCACCCAAAGCCACGGTCTCCCCAGGCAACCGGTAAGACTGTTCCAGGGGAAGTGGGTGGTAAGCATGGCAAGGAAATAGGGGGGAGGATTTTTGGTGCCAGGACTGAAGTTTGGCGTCCCAAGCAAGGGAAACCACTGCCTGTCAGCAAACCAACTTGGGGAAACATCAGGTGTTTTCGTTGCCAAGAGCTGGGACATGTTGCAGCAAACTGTCCATTGACTGATGAACCAATGCAGTGGGATCTGTCTATTAGAAGGCAGTCTATGTTTGCTGCTGTTTCATGCGCTGCAGCGCCAAATGTGGGGAAACACATGTGTCACATGACTGTTAATAATAAGCCTATTACGGCCTTACTGGACTCTGGAAGTCTGGTTACTTTGGTTACAGCTGAGATGGTTGAAACTGTGAATTTTCATGCAAAAAAAGTTGCTGTGATCTGTGTACATGGGGATACCCGGGAGTATCCTATAGCCACAGTTCAGTTTAAAACTGGCTTGGGTACGGTGTCCCATGCGGTCGGACTTGTGCCCCACTTGGTGCACGAGGCCATCATTGGTAGGGACTTCCCTAAGTTTTGGGAACTGTGGGATCGTCCCGACCCGGTCGCAGTACCTGACTCAGTCGCAGAGCCAGAGCTCCTGGCTACTTCCGATATTGTGGGTTCAGGGGACTCATCTCAGGGCTCTCCGAGTTTTCCTTTCTCGGTTATGGCAGGAGAGCTGGAGGAGCCTGAGGAAGTCCCCACAACCAGTAGAGCCGGACAGCCGTCTGCCGACTCGGAGCCTATGTTGGAGTTTACTGACCTTAATGTGCACAAGGAAAATTTTGGTACTGAGCAGAGAAAAGACCCTACCCTTGCCAGGGCCTGGGAAAATGTAATGGTGATTAATGATGTACCTGTTGAACCAGGGGATAGGCCCTGTTTTCCTTATTTCAGCAGCAATGATGATTTACTGTATCGTGTATGTAAAAAGAATGATGAAGTTACTGAACAGTTGGTGGTCCCCAAGCCTTACAGAAGGGTGGTGTTGGAACTTGCCCATGGGCACTTGCTAGGAGGCCATTTAGGGGTTGAGAAAACCACTGAAAGAGTGTTACGCAGGTTTTACTGGCCAGGGATACAGAAAAATATTGAGAATTATTGTCAATCCTGTCCTGTGTGTCAGATGTCAGCCCCCCAGCCCCACTTCCGAAGTCCTTTAGTGCCCTTGCCCATTATTGAAGTGCCCTTCGAGAGGATTGCCATGGACCTTGTGGGTCCCCTCCCCAAATCCGCCCGTGGTCATCAGCATATCCTCGTGATTATGGATTACGCTACCCGTTACCCTGAGGCCGTTCCCTTACGCGCCGCATCTGCTAAAAACATTGCCAAAGAGCTGTTTATGGTGTTCAGTCGGGTGGGCATCCCTAAAGAAATCCTGACAGACCAGGGTACCCCATTTATGTCACGGATAACTAGGGAGCTGTGCAAGTTATTTAAAGTGACGCAGTTGCGAACCTCTGTGTATCATCCGCAAACGGATGGCTTGGTGGAACGTTTCAATAAGACGTTAAAGGGCATGTTAAAAAAGGTTGTTGACAAAGATGGGAAAGACTGGGACTTCCTGATACCGTACCTGATGTTTGCTATCAGGGAGGTTCCCCAGTCCTCTACAGGGTACTCTCCATTTGAGTTGCTTTACGGGAGACACCCTCGGGGACTCTTGGACATAGCCAAGGAAACTTGGGAGGGGGAACAGACACCCCACAAAAGTGTAATTGAGCATATCGCTCAAATGCAGGACAGGATTGCAGCCGTAATACCAGTGGTGAAAGAACATTTACTACAGGCTCAAGCAGCCCAACAGAGAATATACAACCGGGGGGCCCAACTCCGTGTTTTCTCACCGGGTGACAGGGTCCTTGTTTTAGTTCCCACTGTTGAGAGCAAGTTCCTAGCTAAGTGGCAGGGCCCCTTTGAAGTAATTGAAAGAGTTGGGGAAGTCAATTACAAGGTGTATCAACCAGGTAAAAGGAAGCCGGAACAGATTTACCATGTGAACCTGTTAAAGCCCTGGAAGGATAGACTGGCGTTAACTGTGAGGTCCCTACCGGTAACGCCTAAGGGTACTGAATCCCCTCTGATCCCTGAGGTCACGATTCCAGACACCCTGTCATATTCCCAAAAACAGGAAGCTAGAGAGTTCCTAATAAGAAATAGAGAGAAATTTTCAGAGTTGCCTGGCACGACTTCAGCGGTTCAGCATGATATTGTTACTGAACCTGGGGTCCGTGTCAAGCTCAAACCATACCGAATTCCTGAAGCGAGGAGAAAGGACATCAGTGATGAAGTTAGAAGGATGTTGGAACTAGATGTCATTGAGGAATCCAATAGTGACTGGTCTAGCCCCATCGTATTGGTCCCAAAACCGGATGGCACTTGGAGGTTTTGTAACGACTTCAGAAAGCTCAATGCAGTAACAAAGTTTGACACGTACCCGATGCCCAGGGTAGATGAACTTATAGACCGACTGGGCAAGGCCCGTTATCTGACCACTTTGGACTTGACCAAAGGATATTGGCAAATACCCCTGACTAATAGTGCCAAAGAAAAGACTGCGTTTGTGACCCCGGAGGGATCATTCCAGTATAAGAAAATGCCTTTTGGGTTGCAAAATGCCCCTGCAACCTTTCAGAGGGCCATGGACAGGACCCTAAGACCGCACCAGCAGTATGCTGCAGCTTATTTAGATGACATAGTGGTGCATAGCACTGACTGGGAGTCTCACTTGCCCCGTGTCCAAGCTGTCCTTGATTCCCTCTTCAAGGAAGGTTTTACGGCAAATCCCAAAAAATGTGCCATTGGTTTGGAGGAAGCCAAGTATTTGGGCTACACTATTGGCCGTGGAGTTATTAAACCCCAAGTGAATAAAGTAGAAGCCATCCAGGAGTGGCCACGTCCTGCAAACAAGAAGCAGGTCAGGGCCTTTCTTGGCATTGCGGGATATTATAGAAGGTTTATTCCAAATTTTGCCACTATAGCTGCCCCACTTACAGACCTGACGAAAGGGAAAGACTCCGTAATGATAAAATGGTCCCCAGTAGCAGAAGAATCTTTCCAAGTCCTGAAGAAGGCTCTTTGTGCACAGCCAGTGCTATACTCCCCTGATTTCTCCAAAGATTTTTTGGTTCAGACAGATGCCTCTGATGTAGGTATCGGGGCAGTACTATCACAGGTATACAATGGGGAAGAACACCCTGTGGTCTACCTAAGCAGAAAGCTCAATGATCATGAGAAAAAATATGCAGTCATTGAAAAGGAATGTTTAGCCATAAAGTGGGCCGTGGACGCGCTCAGGTACTACCTGTTAGGGCGCCAGTTTGAGTTAATAACTGACCATGCTCCCCTGAAATGGATGGCCCAAAAGAAGGAGACTAATAGGCGGGTGAACCGGTGGTTTTTGGCCCTCCAGGATTATTCCTTTTCAGTAAAACACAGGCCAGGTGTTGAGATGGGGAATGTAGATGCCCTGTCCCGTGTTCACTCCTGTTGGGCTACAGGTGTTCCAACCCTGGGGTTGAAACAAGGGGGGAGGGTGTGTAGCAGAGCGTCCCAGAGAGAGCCTGGGAAAGTCCAGTTCGGGGTTTATACCTCTCCCAGGCTCCTCTCTTACACGTTCAGGGATCTCTGATCCATGATCCAGGTCAGGTGTTGGCCCTCTCCCCCAGGCCAATTTAAGCTCACCTGAGCTAACAGCCATTGCTCTGTCCTGGGAAACAGATAGTGTGGATCTGTAGGAGCAAGGAGGTTGTTAAAAGACTGGTGAGCAGTTTGTGTTTTGAGCTAACAAGCGGTAGGCTTGTTTAGCTTACTAGTTAGGGCCTACATATCGTGTAGTTAGAGCCAAGACACGGCTAGGTGTTTGTTTAAACTATTTTTGTTTGTTTTGTTTTCTGCACACTGTACAGCACCTGTAAATAGACTTTGTATAGCACCAATAAAAATCCCCCTGTTGTTCACTTATCCTATGGACTTTGGTATCTGTGCTGGCTCATCCCAGGGAGCTTTTGTACCCGCTACCTATCCCCAGCTTACAATATATATATATATATATATATATACACACAGTACAGACCAAAAGTTTGGACACACCTTCTCATTCAAAGAGTTTTCTTTATTTTCATGACTATGAAAATTGTAGAGTCACACTCAAGGCATCAAAACTATGAATTAACACATGTGTAATTATATACATAACAAACAAGTGTGAAACAACTGAAAATATATGTCATATTCTAGGTTCTTCAAAGTAGCCACCTTTTGCAGCAGACACATCTCTAGAACAACTGTTAAGAGGAGACTGTGTGAATCAGGCCTTCATGGTAGAATATCTGCTAGGAAACCACTGCTAAAAAAAAGGTAACAAGCAGAAGAGACTTGTTTGGGCTAAAGAACACAAGGAATGGACATTAGACCAGTGGAAATCTGTGCTTTGGTCTGATGAGTCCAAATTTGAGATCTTTGGTTCCAATCACTGTGTCTTTGTGCGACGCAGAAAAGGTGAACGGATGGACTCTACATTAGGGATGAGCTTTTCATTCGAAATGAACGTATGTTCGACTCGAACATCGTCCGTTCGATCGTTCGTTGAATTTCAAACAAAAACGATCGTCCGCGGCAAATTCGAGTGAAATGAAACAACCGTTTTTAAGACTGTTCTGTGGGGCAAGACCCGGGTTCTGAAAGACGTTTTCCAACAATAACTTGAAAATTGGTCTTTAAAACGACCGTTTTTGAATTCGAACGTTCGAACGTTCGAACGCTTGAGTCCCATAGACTTGGGGTGAGCTGGACCGCAGAGTGAAGGCAAAAGGGCCAACAAGTGCTAAGCATCTCTGAGAACTCCTTCAAGACTGTTGGAAGACCATTTCAGGTGACTATTTCTTGAAGCTCATCAAGAGAATGCCAAGAGTGTGCAAAGCAGTAATCAAAGCAAAAGGTGGCTACTTTGAAGAACCTAGAATATGACATATTTTCAGTTGTTTCACACTTTTTTGTTATGTATATAATTCCACATATGTTAATTCATAGTTGTGATGCCTTCAGTGTGAATCTACAATTTTCATAGTCATGAAAATAAAGAAAACTCTTTGAATGAGAAGGTGTGTCCAAACTTTTGGTCTGTACTATATATTTATATATATATATATATATATATATATATATATATATATTCACTTTAAATATATACTGCACATATATATAAATAAACTGAGAAACATGCATATCTGTACAAAACACAGCACATTGAAATACTATATTTCAGCTTTTATCTCATTTGCCTGCTTGATCTTTGTAGAAGTTCCTTGCTTTTTTACATACATTCCTGACTTTGCACATTTTCTATTGTTCTGAGCCTCCAGCAATGCACAAACTCCCTACCCTGTCTGTATATACTTTATCTGTCAATGCTCAATTCAGCTCTATTTGCTCTCCACACACCATAGAGTACATCACTACCCTCCCCATTATATCCCCCCCCCAACCCACACTGCCACATTTGCTGATGTTCAGCTTTGACATATCTGCAAATCTAATACAACATTGAAAAAGACAAAAGCAGAATCCTAAAGAAAGTGAGCAGCTGTTTACATTATTTTTAAATAATTATTTCAGTCATATTTATGTGTATTGTTTTATACAATACACATGAACATTTCATTTTTACTAATTGAAGCCACAAGGTGGTGGCCTACTGTGTCAAGGCAAATGTTTATTGTTTTTGAGGCCACCCTGTTCTCAATTTTAATTACATAATTGCATTCACCAATTTTACATACAGTCTGAGCAAGAGTTAAGCCCCATACACACTATCAGTTTTCCTGACGGTTTTCTCTTCAGGTTTACCAAATGTAGTGCAAGGGCCTGCCTGATGCATACAAATTGAAACTCTTGAGGTTTAACCTCATATTAGATGGTTTTGGTAAACCTGAAGATAAAAACCATCAGGAAAACTGATAGTGTGTATGGGGCTTAATTGTTTGAGTTATATGACTGTTGTTATCATAATTTAAATTGTCTATAGCAGTGGTTCACAACCTCAGTCCTACCCTCATGTTTTGGGAATTTCTCTTAGATAAAATGTCCAAAATACTAATGCAGCGTACACACGATCGGTTTGTCTGATGAAAACGCTCTGATGCACTGTTTTCATCAGACTAACTAATCGTTTGTGGGCCCCATCGTTGTTTTATCCATCGGTTAAAAAACTAGGAACTTGTTTTAAAATTATTTAATGGTTAACTAACCGATAGGAAAAAAATGATCGTCTGTAGGCACCTCCATCGGTTAAAAACCCAAGCATGCTCAGACTAAATTAGGGACAGGAGCACTCGTTCTGGTAAAACTAGCATTCGTTATGGAGATGGCACATTCATCACGCTGTAACAGACAGAAAAGCGCAAAACGTCTTTTACTAACACAAAATCAGCTAAAGCAGCCCCAGTGGTGGCGCCATTGGATTTGAACTTCCCATTTATAGTGCCGTCGTACGTGGTTTACGTGACCGCCTTCTGACATGATCGTTTTTTTAACCAATGGTGTGTAGGCACGACTGATCATCAGTCAGCTTCATCTGATAACTGATGAAAAAATCCATCAGTCCGTTTTCATCGGATGGACCGATCATGTGTACAGGGCATAAGTCATTGACTCTGATTTAAAGCACCTGTGCAAGATAAAGGAAAACCTGCAAATATGGCCTGTTGGGGGTACTTGAGGACTGAGGTTGAGAACCACTGGTCTATAGGAACATATTATAAAGCATAGGAGGGCTTGTAGGCACTGGTGTCTTAACCACTTAAGACCCGGACCAAAATGCAGGTAAAGGACCTTGCCCCTTTTTGCGATTCGGCACTGCTTCATTTTAACTGACAATTGCGCGGTTGTGCGACGTGGCTCCCAAACAAAATTGGCGTCCTTTTTTCCCCACAAATAGAGCTTTCTTTTGGTGGTATTTGATCACCTCTGCGGTTTTTATTTTTTGCGCTATTAACAAAAATAGAGCGACAATTTAAAAAAAATGCAATATTTTTTACTTTTTGCTATAATAAATATCCCCCAAAAATATATAAAAAAACATTTTTTTTCCTCAGTTTAGGCCGATACGTATTCTTCTACGTATTTTTGGTAAAAAAATCGCAATTAGCGTTTATCAGTTGGTTTTCGCAAAATGTATAGCGTTTACAAAATAAGGGATAGTTTTATTGCATTTTTATTAATTATTTTTTTTTTACTACTAATAGCGGCGATCGGCGATTTTTTTCGTGACTGCGACAATATGGCAGACACTTCGGACAATTTTGTCACATTTTTGGGACAATTGTCATTTTCACAGCAAAAAATGCATTTAAATTGCATTGTTTACTGTGGAAATGACAGTTGCAGTTTGGGAGTTAACCACAGGTGGCGCTGTAGGGGATGTGTGACCTAATGTGTGTGTTTACAACTGTAGGGGGGTGTGGCTGTAGGTGTGACGTCATCGATCGCGTCCCCCTATTACAGGGATGACGCGATCGATGCTGCGGCCACAGAGAAGCACGGGGAAGCCGTGTGTACACACGGCTCTCCCCGTTCTTCCGCTCCAGGGACGGATCGCCGCACTCCAGCGGCGATCGGGTCCGCGAATTCCGCGGTCCCGGTCCTGGAGCTTCGGACCGGGTCGCAGCTGGGTACTAAAATCAACGTATATATACGTTGATGTGCCCATCCGTGCCATTCTGCCGACGTAAATGTGCAGTAGGCGGTCCTTAAGTGGTTAAAGTCAGCTGGTGCATTATCATTAAACTATTCAGCTGACAATCAGGAAATACTACATTCCTAAGCTTTTATCTGCTTAGCCTCCAATGCGATTGCCACAACCAAGTAAGATGGATAGAAGAACTTTTGCTTTAGCATCCACATTAATCCTCTTTAGAGCTAGAAATTAATTTAGTTTCAATAGAATATCTTGGTAACTGATGTAGAGCCATTTAAAGATCCTTCCATAGCTGTCTCTGCAGCAGTACTGCAGAGTTCTATGGATCAGCCATGGGGACAGCAGCCATAAAAAAAAATCCCTGACCTCCCATAGCCAGTTAGCAGAGATATTGTGAAATTAGCAAGTGGGTGCTTTGTGCCCTTGAAGGTAAATGAGAAGAAAGGTGCATTAGCAGGCCCAAAATAAATGGCCTCTTGCACCCTTGAGATGGAGGATAAAAATGACCAGTAGGTTCATGCTAGATTTGATTGGAGGGTCGAACTCAAATGTATTTGGACAAAATAAAACATTTCTGCTATGTGCCCTTGAGAAGGAGGAAGAGGAAATGGGCGCATTAGCAGGCCTAAGAAAAATGTCTGTTATGCTCCCTTGAGGTTGAGGTTCTTCAGAAGCACTCTAAAATAAAGTGTGTAGCCATCTTTTGAAGGTGGTAATTAGAAATGCCCCCATTCCCCAAACAGGATATTGTTCTATACCTGTAGGTAAATAAGAAAACCAGGACCTTTAATAAGTAAAGTTTGATAATAAAGTTGGCAGTGCCTCCACCCAGGACAGGGCCTCTGTGGACAGAGGGGGTTCCCTTCCTGGGGAATAAACTAGTTATGTAATCAAAGTAATTTGGAGCAGAGGAACTACTGCAACCTGCATATAAAATTAACCATAAACATATAGATCTACGCCATTATAGAAATAATACAAGCTTTTTATAAAAATAAAGATTAACCACTTAAGGACCGCCTACTGCACATTTACGTCGGCAGAATGGCACGGCTGGGCACATCAACGTATATATACGTTGGTTTTAGTACCCAGCCGTGGGTCGCGGGCGCGCGCCCGCGGGCGCGAGCCCGCGGGCGCGCGCCCGCGACCCGGTCCGAAGCTCCAGGACCGGGACCGCGGGATTCGCGGACCTGATCGCCGCTGCAGTGCGGCGATCCGTCCCTGGAGCGGAAGAACGGGGAGAGCCGTGTGTACACATGGCTTCCCCGTGCTTCTCTGTGGCCGGAGCATCGATCGCGTCATCCCTGTAATAGGGGGACGCGATCGATGACGTCACACCTACAGCCACACCCCCCTACAGTTGTAAACACACACATTAGGGCACACATTCCCTACAGCGCCACCTGTGGTTAACTCCCAAACTGCAACTGTCATTTCCACAGTAAACAATGCAATTTAAATGCATTTTTTGCTGTGAAAATGACAATTGTCCCAAAAATGTGTCAAAATTGTCCGAAGTGTCCGCCATATTGTCGCAGTCACGAAAAAAATCGCTGATCGCCGCTATTAGTAGTAAAAAAAAAATAATTAATAAAAATGCAATAAAACTATCCCTTATTTTGTAAACGCTATAAATTTTGCGAAAACCAACCGATAAACGCTTATTGCGATTTTTTTTACCAAAAATATGTAGAAGAATACGTATCGGCCTAAACTGAGGAAAAAAAATGTTTTTTTATATATTTTTGGGGGATATTTATTATAGCAAAAAGTAAAAAATATTGAATTTTTTTTTAAATTGTCGCTCTATTTTTGTTTATAGCGCAAAAAATAAAAACCGCAGAGGTGATCAAATACCACCAAAAGAAAGCTCTATTTGTGGGAAAAAAAGGACGCAAATTTTGTTTGGGAGCCACGTCGCACGACCGCGCAATTGTCTGTTAAAGCGACGCAGTGCCGAATCGCAAAAACCCCTTGGGTCATTTGCCAGCGTATTGGTCCGGGTCTTAAGTGGTTAATACCATTGCATACATCCAATGTACAAAAAGGTACTATCAGCAAAGGGCCCCATAGGAGTTCTGGTGGAATTTTGTGGAAGGTAGGATTGTGGAGATTATTACAGGGACCAGTATGTGCAGGAGAGGTTTTTAAAAGGTATGACAGAAGACAATATATACAGGAGAAGAGAGTTGACAGTGTGCTGTTGAATGAATGAATGAATGAAAAACTTATATAGCGCAGCACATGCGAAGTAAATCGCCTCTGGGCGCTTGTTGTTCCTGTCTCCTTTGAGATCAAAAGAGATGAGTCTTAATCTTTCTCCTGAAGACCAAGTAGTTCTCCTCCAGCCGAATACTCGCTGGTAAGGCATTCCATAGTTTGGGACCTTGGACAGCGAATCTCCTATCACCTTTGGACTTGTATCTGGCTTTCGGTATCTGAAGCCGATTTTGATTGATGGATCGAAGGATACGATTGGGCTTGTGAACTTTTAATTTTTCGCATAGATAATGGGGAGCATTCCCATGGATACATCTATGCGTTAGACAGAGAGCTTTAAAGGTGATTCTGTCTTTAACTGGTAGCCAGTGAAGAGATCTCAGTGAAGGTGAGATTGATTCCCAGGGTTTTTTCCCAGTCACAAGTCTGGCGGCCGTATTTTGAACGACTTGCAGACAAGCGATTTGGTACTTGGGGAGTCCGAGGTAAAGGGCATTTGCATAGTCCAGTCTGGAGTTTACAATTGCTCCCACCACGACCGCTATGTCTTTCTTGGGAATAAATGGCGTGAGTCTGCGTAGTAGGCGCAGCAGATGGTGATTTGTGCGTTCATTGTCATGTCGGGCATTATGTGCAGGAAATAAATAAAAAGGTTATTATAGCAATATGCAAAGGACATTATTGACAGATGGTCTGATTAACTGGTACAATATTCATTATCGGGTATAGAACCGAATCTCCCTCAGTGTGCAGTCAGACATCGAGAGAGCAGGACGCTCTCAAACGAGTCACTCTCTCAGGTATAGCAGGGTCCTCCCCACTGTGCGGTTCCAGGCCTCACAGACAGGCAGGCAGGATTTCCACCTCCCTGTCATCTGTCCACCTGCCACTGGCCACTCGGCAGGCTATCGGACAAGCTCCTCTCCCCCCTCCAGGACTTGCACGGCTTTCCCCCGGTTCACCTGACCCCCCCTGCCTCCCTCAATCAGGTAAGCCACTCCTTGGGAGCTGCAGGCGGCCGTCCTTCTCAGGACAAGCCACAGTAGCTTCCCTCAATCCCCACGGCTCTTCCCCTCTCCTCACCCCCATACCGCTACCCCTGCTCAGGCGTCCTTCCCGCCAGCCATCCCCACAAACCACCGCTACCCTCGGGCGCGGTGTTTTTTTTCCCTCCGCGCCGGTCGGTGGGGATTCGCGGCGCCGCTCCCCACCCCCAACAATCGGCACTATTGCGCTAATCGGGCCAGAAGGACCCCCCCCTACCCCAGTAGAGCCCCCTTGCCCTCCGATCATCCTTCTTAGACCCCCAGGCGCCACTTAGCCTGGTACCCCCCCAGCCTGGATCCTGCTGCCAGGTCGGCGGCCATCTTGCTCCACCCAGCCCTATCTCCCCCCTCTCAAATTCATTTAAAACTTGATCCAGGGCTTAACCCGATCGCCTCTTTAGGGGTCAGGAAGGAATTTTTTTCCCCTACCACAGCATATTGGCGCAGCGTGGTCAGGGTTTTTTTTTGCCTTCCTCTGGACCAAGCTAGGATCAGAGGATTCAGTTATCCTTGTGAATCCACCCCCCCCCCACTTGATCCAGGGCTTAACCCGATCGCCTCTTTAGGGGTCAGGAAGGAATTTTTTTTCCCTACCACAGCATATTGGCGCAGCGTGGTCAGGGTTTTTTTTTGCCTTCCTCTGGACCAAGCTAGGATCAGAGGATTCAGTTATCCTTGTGAATCCACCCCCCCCCCCACCCCTTGGTTCCACGGTTCCACGGTTCCATGGTTAATCGGCAATACTCGGCGGAGAACATTTGGGATCTGGATCGATTTGCCGCAATTCTGCCGGCCACCACCAAAAAAGCCCTAAGAAATCTGCGACTTTTGAGGATCGATCGACGATCGACTACCAAAAATTGCAGCCATTTACCCCAGCCTAAGCACATATCATGTGCTTTGATCAACACTAGATCGGCAGTAAAACAATGATTAGAAATCCATGATTTCTTATTGCGACATGATTTAGACTGCCTCTTTATTACAGAGAGCTGGCTCACAGCCGACTGTAACACCATTCTAGGAGAATTGGTGCCAGAAAACTACCGTATTATAACGGAAAACAGAATAGGGCAAAGAGGAGGAGGACTGGCGGTGATCCATAAGACGCGTCTTGCGATCACAAAACCAAGCCTTCAAAACCCTCTTCCATTCATGGAAACCCTTACTCTTCAACCTCTGGGCCAACTCCCCGCAAGACCCCATTGCCGGCGCCTGCATCGACCACCTGGAAGGATTGGGGCTTCAGCAACTAGTATGTGGGCCCACACATGCTTCAGGTCACACGCTCGATCTTATTTTCAGACAAGATCTGGAAATAAAAATCTTGGAAAATGAACCATTGCCATGGACAGATCACCATGCCATTAAATTCATTATTTCCGAATTCCCCCCCTTAACAAAAACATCAAATCTAGTGACAACACACTGGACTAGATGTCAGAAGAAGCTCCACTCGGAACTCTTCAAAGCCACGTTAGGGGAAAAAATAAACACAATTCAGCCGCACCAAACAGCGGAAGAAACACTGGAGGCCATAAACACAGCACTATTGCAGTCAGCTGACTTGATAGCGCCGAAACGAAAGACCCAGATCAGGAAAAATAACTCCAGCTGGTTCAATAACCAGCTGGCGTTACTGAAGCAAGAGCGCAGAAGGGCAGAAGCAGCCTGGAAAAGAAGCTCTTCAGATGAGAACCTCTCGATCTACAAGGCAATAACCAGAAAATACTACAAGCAAATCTTTGAAGCCAAGAAAAACTATTTTTCTGAGGCTATCAACGGTGCCCTAAACCGCCCCCGCGAACTCTTCAAGCTGGTCACTCAGACCATGAATCCAGGATGTCTTGAAGCCCCCAACTTGGATACACAAGACTTTTGCAATGAGTTATCGGATTGCTTTATTAACAAAATTGAGGCAATCCGGCAAAGCATTCAGCAAAACAATTTCTCTCCTAGCCACCCCGTAGTTATTTACACAGCACCGGCAGTAATTCACCACAGTTAGGTGAGTTCACGCTGGAACCCATCTCCATTCAGACCACAAAAAATATCATCGGCACTCTGCGCAACAGCACTGCGCCAAATGATATTATCCCAACCAAACTGCTGAAAGAATGCGCCGACATCCTGGCACCTCCTGTCACGCAGCTTATCAACCAATCCTTCAGGGAGGGCATAATGCCCTCCCAGCTGAAGGAGGGCTTTATTCAACCCATCTTGAAGAAAGCCACCCTGGATCCTAAGGATCCACTCAACTGGCGCCCCATAACAGGCCTAAATGTTCTCTCCAAGGTAATGGAGAAAGCAGTGGTACAGCAGCTGCAACAGCATCTAGATACCCACAACTTACTCGACCCATTTCAATCAGGATTCCGTCCCAGACACGGGACGGAAACAGCATTGCTTAAGATATGGGACGACGTTCTCGAGGCCGCAGACGAAGAATAATCTTCTCTTCTGGTTCTGCTGGACCTAAGCGCAGCCTTTGATACAGTAGATCACAAGCTGTTATTGACTCGGCTGGCCAAAATAGCCAAAGTCGCAGAAAGCGATCTATCCTGGTTCTCCTCTTTTTTGGAAAACCGATCGCAAATAGTGAAGCTAGGACCCTTCACTTCTGAAAAACGCACATTATCGTGCGGGGTCCCTTAAGGATCTGCCCTGTCGCCGATGTTATTCAACATCTTTGTGCGTCCTCTTTTCGAAATCATCAGCAGCCAAAAACTGCTATATCACTCATATGCAGACGACACGCAACTGTACTTCCGCATTTGCAATAAAAAGGATCACCACCTCAATCTAGAGACTTGTCTCTCTTTGATAGAGGACTGGATGACAAAGAGTTATCTCAAACTCAACGGAGCGAAAACAGAACTTCTTCTGTTTCACGCCAAGCGTAGGAATCAATCGGCAACAACCTGGATCCCCCCGCCCATTCTGGGCAAAATCATCACCCCTAGCGCCAAAGTCAAAAGTCTTGGGGTCATCTTTGACTCCGACATGACAATGAACGCACAAATAGGGTCAGTAGACTACGGATCTCACCATCTGCTGCGCCTACTACGCAGACTCACTCCTTTTATTCCCAAGAAAGACATAGCGGTCGTGGTGGGAGCGATTGTAAACTCCAGACTGGACTATGCAAATGCCCTTTACCTCGGACTCCCCAAGTACCAAATCGCTCGTCTTCAAGTCGTTCAAAATACGGCCGCCAGACTTGTGACTGGGAAAAAACCCTGGGAATCAATCTCACCTTCACTGAGATCCCTTCACTGGCTACCAGTTAAAGACAAAATCACCTTTAAAGCACTCTGTCTAACGCATAGATGTATCCATGGGAATGCTATCCATTATCTATGCGAAAAAATAAAAGTTCACAATCCCAATCGTATTCTACGATCCACCAATCAAAATCGGCTTCAGATACCGAAAGCCAGATACAAGTCCAAAGGAGACAGGAGATTCGCTGTCCAAGGTCCCAGACTATGGGACGCCTTACCAGCCAGCATTCGGCTGGAGGAGAACTACTTAGTCTTCAGGAGAAAGAATAAGACTCATCTCTTTTGATCTCAAAGGAGACAGGAACAACAAGCGCCCAGAGGCGATTTACTTCGCATGTGCTGCGCTATATAAGTTTTCATTCATTCATTCATTCATTAAAACGATGTTTAGTACTGTATGTTAAAGTGCAGTGTTGTTGTTTTTTTTTGCCAATTTGTTTTACAATAAGATGAATTATTAAACAGAACACACAATTTTAATTTGAATATAAGTGATCAAATATAGCTGTTTGTAGACTTAAATAAAATTAACGTTTTCCATACCTTTTGAGTTTGATCATGTCATGCATTTTGGTATATAAACTTACATTTAATACATTTGGCCTTATTTATTTTTTAGCAACTGACAAATAATATCCTCACACAAATGAAGGTAAATTTTAAATAATTTAATTATTGTTTGTTATCAATAGACCCATCTACGGTATTTACCTTTAAAATAAAAGTTAATGCCCAACTCCAAGCTGTTGTAAAATGTAGATATTCTGAGAAGTTTATATCCACTTTAACATATTCTTCTCTCCACCGCTAGTCATTGTTCTTTTATGCTCTTTAACATGCCAGACATTTGGGCAGTGGAGGACTGCTGCTCCTGCATTGTTAGCTATGATGTATGCATCCAGAGAAGTAGCGTACAGCAGACAATCAGCATCATGGTAACTGTCATTCAGCACCGAGAAAGCCAGCACGAGTTAGTACTAACTAGCTAGTATTTCACCTTATTCATTACCATATAGACAAAGTCAACAAGCCAGAGTGGGGCTTTGACAAAAACTGTAACGCTCCTATTTTGTTGCACACATACTGATTCTTGTTTATTGATGGAAAAAAATTGCCTTATTTTATCTATAAGAACATACAGTAACTGAAATGAGTTATGAGTCTACTGTAAAATGTTTAATTCTTCTATTGTTATTTAATTATTTTTTTTAAAAAACTTTTAAATCTGTTAAATGCTATTTGGGAAACAACATTTATTTTTTATTTTTTGACCTTTAATGCCGCGTACACACGATCGGTTCGTCTGATGAAAACGATCCGATGGACCGTTTTCATCGGATGAACCGATCATGTGTGGGCCCCATAGTTTTTTTTCCCATCGGTGAAAAAACTTAGAACCTGTTTTAAAATTATCTGATGGTTAAAAAAACGATAGAAAAAAACGTCTGTTGGCAAGTCCATCGGTTAAAAATCCATGCATGCTCAGAATCAAGTCTCCGCATGCTCGGAAGCATTGAACTTCATTTTTCTCAGCACGTCGTAATGTTTTACGTCACCGCGTTGGACGTGAACAGATTTTTAACTGATGGTGTGTAGGCAAGACTGATGAAAGTCAGCTTCATCGGATATCTGATGAAAAAATCCATCGGTCCGTTTTCATCGGATGAACCGATCGTGTGTACATGGCATTACACACCCATGTGCATGTTCTGCGTGTAATAGGTCGGATAATCACACTGGTAAATTTATGAGCACAATAACATTACTAGCGTGTGAATCAATGTGCTATACATTATATTGTTGAATTTAATTTTATCATTATTTATATCAATAAACAAGTATACAGATAAAAAATTAGTATGGTTATTTATGCTTTGTCCATGGCTGCATGTCTAGATGGGTAAAGAAGGACGAGGAATATGTCCTTCATGTTTTTTCAAAGCATAAAGAATTAAGAGGTAAATTGTTGATGCAGCTTGGCTACACCAGTGTTTAGATGTAGGAGTTATTATATGCCAACTCCAGAAAAAAAGGAAATGTACATTGCGCGTTTTGCATCAATTATGTTACTCCTCAGTCTTGATTCCACCTCCTAAATCATTCTGCAGTGCAATGGATCAGTTTCCTAGAAAAGCTAATATCCTGCCCTGGGGACCAGGCATTTTTCCATGTGCATTATCTTATTGGGCACTGGTCCTTTCACTGTCTCCTTGAGTTCCCCTGCCTCTCGAGTGAGAGAGGACTTGGCCACTGGAAGTGTTGCCTCTACCAATAGGAGGTGTACACATCAAGCAGGCAGGGATGTGGGCACCCAAAGAAGGACCCCAGAAAGTAAACAGAAGAAGAGAGAAAGATCATCATGTGACTTCAAGTGAAACTAAAGGTAGAAGTATTCATACCCCTTGAAATTTCCCACATTAAGTCATGTTACAATCAAAAACATGTATACATGCGGGGCGTGGCCAGCGCGGCATGTGAGCAGACGCGTCTTCACAGAGCTCCCGTCTTGATCCTTCATTGATCCGGTTTCCGGCACACTAACTTGCACGTTTTGCCGCTGATCAGCCCTGGGAACGCTCCCTCAACACCCGGCCGACACTCAGCTGCCATCGGAGGGCATGATGACCCGAGGACAGAAGGGAGAGAGCTCGAAGCAGGATCCCCAATATGGCGCCGCTCCACCATCAGCGCAGAAGGCGCGAACGGGAGACAAGGCCAAGGAGGGGGTGAGTAAACAGCCCAAACACCCTGAGAAGACCTCCGGAGAGCCCCCCAAAGATATGAGGTACTATGCCCTGAAACTGGCTGGGAAATCAGACTTACCAGCAGCGCAGCCCCTGGATGATGATGGCGCCATTAGAGACAGTGACATGGAGGAGGGGGAGGAAATGCTGGGGGCCGGCGCCATGATGGCACAGAGTCAGGGCAGCCCAGACATACAGGAGGAAGATGAGGACCCTGAGCTTGAGGGGGGAGAACAACCCACGTTGGCTGCCATACTGAAGGCTGTGAATAAATGTACAGCCTCTGTGAACTGTCTGAGGGCTCGCTTTGGGGGCCTGGAGGAGGAGGTCTGCCTAATCAGACAGGACATGCAAAAGATGAGGGAGAGAACCACCGCAGCTGAAAGCAGAATAAGTGACATAGAGGATAAATTACCCCGCTGATCAGGGAAGCTCAATCTGCTGCGAGGATGGCCAGGGCAGTGGATATGAGAGCAGAAGATTTTGAGAACAGACTCAGACGCAACAATGTGCGCATAGTAGGGTTGCCGGAGAAGGTGGAGGGCCGGGACCCCACGCGGTTTGTGGAACAATGGATGGCGGATGTGTTCGGTAAAGATGCTTTTACCCCCCTATATGCGGTTGAGAGGGCTCATAGAGTACCGACCAGGCCTCTTCCACCTGGGAATCCCCCCCGCCCGATGCTGGCCCGGTTGCTGAACTACAGGGACAGAGAAATAATACTGAGGCTGGCTAGGGAAAAGAGAAATATTCAGTTTAATGGCACCCGGGTCTCATTTTACCCTGACTTTTCCGCTGCAGTCCAGAAGAGCCGGGCGCGCTTCACTGAAGTTAAAAAACGTCTGCAGAAACTACAAGCTCCATATGCAATGCTGTACCCAGCGAAACTCAGGATTATATTGCAGGGACAAGCCCATTTCTTTGAACACCCTGCTGAAGCCTCGGATTGGATAGATGCTAATGCGGGCGCGCTGCGCCAGGCCCAGAGATCTCCTGAACATGATGATTGAACCACCAGATGTAAGCTAGTTGAGCTGCATTGAGCTTTCCTTGTTTGAGAAACCTGCCGGAAACGTACAATGATTCTTCCTACTAAATGTGAGTTCGGAAATGTGATTAATGATGCCACTCCACCCAGTGAAGTTGGCCAGTGAATGTACAGCCACGTTTGATGGCCCAGTTGAAGGTGTGTGGGATCAGTTGTCCCAGTTGTGGAGGGATTGCCCGTTGGCTCCCCAGAGGTTGATACGACGACAAGCCCATATGCGACAGGGCTCTGCGTGTCCTACCGAAGCACCGTTGTGCGACTACAGTTCCTGTTATGCGATGGACTTCCCCGGAGCGGATACTTCCTACTACTTGCGGAGTGGCTTCCCAAATTCCTTTTTTGCCCAGCGAACTGCTCTGTCCCTACTTGCACCCCAATATGTTGTGACATTCACGGCCATTGAGAGGGAGGTGGGGTGGGTCGTGGGTGGCGGTTATCCCCCTGATGGATGTGTGTTTGACCCCCCCTGATGGCAGCGGTTAAGATACTCTCCTGGAATGTCAGGGGGCTGCAAGACCCTCTTAAACGCACTATGGTTTCGACCTTACTGAGAGCCAGGCTGCCGGCCATATGTGCCCTACAAGAGACCCATCTCACTGTTGACTCATTGTCATGCTTGAAATACCGATGGGTAGGTCAAAGTTACCATTCCACTCACACCTCATATTCTAGGGGTGTGAGTGTGCTGATACATTGCTCGATCAAATATGAGGAACTGTGCTCTGAGATTGACACTGACGGTAGATATGTGTTTTTACTATGTAAGCTGTTTGATTTTAAATGTATTCTTGCCTTTTTGTATATACCACCCCCGTATAACAACCAGGTACTGAGGGCATTGGTAAGGGTTCCAGGTGCAGTTTCCAGAGGTGCCATTGTACGCCTTTGGGGACTTCAACTGCTGCACGGACCCTCAGTTGGACAGACACCCACAGGGGGGAGGAGGGAGGAAAGTGACCCGCTCTGCTCTGAGTAGATATATAGAGGAGGTGGGGTGGCGAGACCCGTGGAGAGCCAGGAACCCGGGTGTGAAACAGTTTTCCTGCTTTTCCAGGAGCTACTCCTCTTTGTCTAGGATTGATCTGTGTCTCTGCTCACACGCAGCTGAGAGATATATTGGTGAACTGGTGTACGCTCCTAGGAGTGTATCAGATCATTCCCCATTGGTGACTTCCTTGGATGTGCGTCCCCCTTCTGCGGGGGCCAAGGCCCCGTGGAAGATGAACGCCTTTTGGCTGAATCTCTTCCCTTCGCATGAACACATAGAATCCTGCATTTCGGAGTTCTGGCGTGTTCATGCTGTATCGGAGGACATAGCAGTAACCTGGGAGGCCTTTAAGGCGGTTCTCAGGGGCCTGTTTATTACAGAGATCCAAGCCATTAAAAGACAGACCAGTGCTCAGAGGGAGGATATAGAAGTGATGGCCGGGAGACTGGAGAACGCATTCATTGCTGACCCATCTGATACCAGTAGGGAGGCGTGGCTCTCGGCGCAGGACGCGCTGTACCGAGTCACGTCCTCAGGGGCAGAGAAGAAGCGCTTCTTTCAGAAGGCGGCATTCTATGAGGAGGGTGAGCACACTGGTCGCATGCTGGCAACTATTGCCCGTTCTCAGCAGATGTCCCCTTCCATTGGGGCATTGCGCACCCGGGCCGGTGGGTTGACTAGTTCCCCAGACCATGTACTATCCGAACTTGTGAGCTTTTATTCATCTCTATATGAGTCCCGTCAAGCGTACTCGCTGGACTCCCTAGCTGAATACCTGGACCCGGTCCAACTCCCAGTTTTGTCAGCCTCAAACAGAAAGATGCTTGACGCCCCCCTCTCTCTGGGGGAACTGCAGGCGGCGACCAGTTTGTTCCCTAACTCGAAGGCCCCGGGGGATGATGGCCTCCCAGCGGAGGTGTACAAGCAATATGGGGAAACAATGCTCCCGCACCTCTTAAAGGTGTTTAATGAGGCAAAAAGGACTAGTACACTACCACGATCTATGTCTAGAGCCAATATAGTGTTAATTCTGAAGCCAGATAAGGACCCTCTTGACCCAAGCTCATACAGGCCGATTTCATTACTACAAAATGACGTTAAGATCCTTGCCAAAGTGCTGGCGGTCAGACCAAACAGTGCCATCTCTACCATAATCCACTCCGACCAATCCGGATTCATGCCCCAAAAATCGACGGCAATAAACCTGCGGCGACTTTTTTTGAATATCCAGTCCAGAGCAGATAACATGGGAGATAGAGCCTTATTGTCCCTAGATGCCCATAAGGCATTTGATAGTGTCGAATGGGAGTTCCTATGGGCGGTGATGCGGAAATTCGGGTTTGGCGACAATTTCATTGCGTGGGTACAGCTCTTGTACTCATTCCCCATTGCTGCTATACGGGAGGGGGGAAGGGTATCACACACCTTTCCCTTACACAGGGGTACGCGACAGGGGTGCCCTCTGTCCCCCCTATTGTTCACCCTAGCCATAGAGCCCCTGGCTGCAATAATCAGAACAAGCCCCTCGATCCGGGGATTCCAGTACGGTGATTTACATGAAAAGATCATGCTATATGCGGACGACACCATGCTTCTCCTAGGTGATACCTCGGCTTCGCTGTCGGAGGCCATGAGGGTCGTTCGGATCTTTGGAGAATACTCGGGATTGGTTATTAACTGGACGAAATCCTCCCTCCTGTTACTAGATCGGGACCCCTCCCTATCCCCAGCGACTGTGCAGGACATTCCTGTCTCCAGGTCATTTCGATACCTTGGTGTTCAGGTTACTGCTCGCTTGCTGGATTACGTTAGTCTTAATCTCACCCCCCTGATTAACAGATGCCGCGACCGGGTCAAGGTGTGGAGTAGGCTCAAGCTATCCCCTGTAGGTAGAGTAAACTTGATAAAGATGATCCTCATGCCACAGTTGTTATATGTCCTTCACAACTCCCCAATGGTCATCCCCCTTAAGAAATTCAGAATTATCAACTCTGTCTTCCGTTCACTTATATGGCTTGCTAAACCCCCGAGGGTTAGGCTTGAACAGCTCCAGCGGCCGAAGGATGCTGGCGGGTTGGCATTGCCCAATCCCTGGATCTACTATTTAGCCTCCCAAATGCAACATATTGCACGAATTATGAGTCCCGAAAGGGACCGGGAACTGAATTTGCGGGACTCCTCTGTCCAGTTGCTCAGCTTTACCACTGGAGGGGAGGTGGCGGAAGGTCTAGAGGCCCTACGGTACACTAAGTCTAATAAACTTTTCCCCACGTATGTACTGATGCAGAAGACATGGAATAAGGTTAGAATGCTACAGGGGGTGACAGGGTTCACTAAGTATAGCCCTATTTGGGACAATCAATATTACAGAGAACTGGCTAAAATACCTTATGGCTCTAGATGGAAACAATATGGCATTACCCTTATGACCCATGTGATTAGGGATGGTAAGCTTAGGCCATTCCAAGAGCTTAGCGCAGACTTCCGTTTGCCGGCCTCTATGCAATTTTATTACCTTCAACCTAAGCATGCAGTGGGCGCTCAGGGAGAGGCAGATGTCTGGTCCCTGGACCCAGCACCTGTCTTCAACTATCTATCTGGGGTTGACACGTATAAGGGCTTTATATCAAGTTGCTACGCTATGCTTCTGAGTCTCTTCCTACCGGACGCCACTTTGAGGGCAATGGCCCGGTGGGAACAAGACGTGGGAGCATTTGAGGAGGGACAGTGGGAGGAGGCGATGCAGGCAGTTCCTGTGTGCTCCTTGAACGTAGCACACAGACTGTCGCAACTTTACATTCTCCTGAGAGTACACTACACACCAGCTAGACTGGCACGGATGGGGCTGGGGGTTGACCCCATCTGCGTTCGGTGCTGCAGGGATCATGGCGATCTTATTCACCTACTATGGAGATGCCCGAAACTGCATCTCTACTGGGCGAATGTCATCGATACCCTTAACGGGGCGTTTCAGGCTCAGATACCGCTAGATCCCAAGATCTGCCTGCTGGGAATCTGTGACACCTTGAAGGTGGAGGGTGGCTCTGGGCAGGCGATCTGCAGAGCCCTGTTTCAGGCCCGCCTGATGATACTAAGGCACTGGAAGGACACCGAACCCCCCACTGTGCACGAATGGATCAAACAGATGGGGATCACATTGAGGCTGGAAAAAGTGATATTTCAACATAGAGGCACTGACACTAAATTTGAGAAAGTATGGGCCCCTTGGCTTGACGTCCCGGGTCTGGCCCCGATTGATTTAGTATATGATCGGCTGTTCTAAAGTTGTGGGATGGGAGTGGGCCCCTGGGCCATAACACTATACAGATTGCTGATTGTGTGGGGTATCACATCTGGGCGAAGGGGGGCGGAGGCTTGTGCTGGAATTACTGTTTGTGAGATGTCGGGGGGGCGAGTTGGGGACACACATTTGTATGTAAAGTTTTACCTTGTCTTTTTCTTATCCTTCTGATTTTGGGTGTGCTGCGCCACACTCTCCTGACGGTATATGTCTGCTCTGGAACTTATCGCCTGTATTGTTATTTTTGTTTAATAAAAACCTTTGTTTGAGAAAAAAAAAAACATGTATACATTTTATCAGGATTTTATGTGATAGACCAACACAAAGTGGCACATAATTGTGAAGTGAAAGAAAAATGATAAATCATTTTTAAAAATGTTCACAAATAAATATGTAAAAAGTGTGACATGCATTTGCCCATTATTCTTTGCAAAATATCTCAAGTTATGTCAGCTTGGATGGAGAGTGTCTGTGAACAGAAATGTTCAAGTCTTGACAAAAATTCTCAATTGGATTTAGGTCTGGACTTTGACTGGACTATTCTAACACATGAATATGCTTTTATCTAAACTAGGGCTGCGGAAATTAACGATTAATTGTTCGATTAATCGTTAATTTCTTTGATCGACTAAAAAAAATTTGATCGACGATCCGCGGAGTGAGCTCCGCGGTCTCGCCGATAGGAAAGACCGCGGCTTCGGCCTAGCTCCGGAGCCGCGGCCATCTTGGTCCACCCGGCGGCAACCAAGTAGCGGCGCGCTGACGTCATCATCACCCGCCGTGATATCAATGTACACTGCCTAAACATCGGTGGTGGCACGGTGCGCTTTGTGTGTCTGAGCCCAGCTCAGCAAAGGGCAGCAGCGGGTGTCCTGTGGTTGGCCGAGCAGGCTGCATGTGACATGATGTCATGTGCCGCTGTGCGGGACGTGATGGATCGGACAGCGCGGCGGACATGAGGGTATGTGATGAAGGATTCGCCTAGAGCCGTAGCTGCTGCTCAGTGGTCACATGTGGATGCAGGGCTGTCTTTGTATAATCACGCCTGCCCTGCATGCTCCAGAGTCGTAACCCGCGCTGTGTCGCTGTCTTCTAAAGGTCTGTCTCCCATCTGCTCTGTCAGCCTCTCTCTCTGTCCTGCCCCCCTCTCTCTCTCTCTCTCTCTGTCCTGCCCCCCTCTCTCTCTCTCTCTGTCCTGCCCCCCTCTCTCTCTCTCTCTCTGTCCTGCCCCTCCCTCTCTCTGTCTCTGTCCTGCCCCCCCTCTCTCTCTCTGTCCTGCCCCCCCTCTCTCTCTCTCTCTGTCTCTGTCCTGCCCCCCCTCTCTCTCTCTCTCTCTCTCTCTGTCTCTGTCCTATAAAATCAAAAAAATATGCTGCGCTGCACTAACAGGTGAAACATAAATTGAAAATGTGACCATTCTTCTTATTGTGAACAAAGGTGAAACGTGAATGACATGACAAATTCAAAAAATATCACATTTGAATACAACTAATAAATAATAAAGTCCATGTGTGTCAAACTTGCACCCGAAGTGTGTTTGAAAAAAGTTCTTAGAGTAAGATCAGACAAAGGGCACCTCCACCTCTAGTAAAATTGCCTGCTTACCGACTCCCAATGATCTTATTGCTAAGATCACAATCGCAATGGTCTGCTTGCTTCTACTTTTCATTTACTTCAACTCCATATGTAGGTGACCATACATCGGTGCATGCCAGATCCCGGAGTGTAGATAAAAATAAAGAGAAGGCCAAAATAGAGTAGTACCGTAGATAAATTTGAAGTTTAATAATAAAAGTTACACTCACATGGTAGGTGTACAAAATTAGCGTCTAAAATATGTAGCCGGCCGGCTTCAACATTCGCTCGTCCTTCCGGATAGTCGATAGCGGTGACGTCAGCACGCCGCTTTCCCTACGCCGTTTCATCACAGATGACGTCTTCCAAGGACAGAGACTCTCTGTCCTGCCCCCCTCTCTCTCTCTCTCTCTGTCCTGCCCCCCCTCTCTCTCTCTCTCTGTCCTGCCCCCCTCTCTCTCTCTGTCCTGCCCCCCCTCTCTCTCTCTCTGTCCTGCCCCCCCTCTCTCTCTCTCTCTCTGTCCTGCCCCTCTCTCTCTCTCTCTCTCTGTCCTGACCCCCCTCTCTCTCTCTCTGTCCTGCCCCCCCCTCTCTCTCTCTGTCCTGCCCCCCCCTCTCTCTCTCTCTCTGTCCTGCCCCCCCCTCTCTCTCTCTCTCTCTCTCTGTCCTTCCCCTCTCTCTCTCTCTGTCCTGCCCCCTCTCTCTCTCTCTCTCTGTGTCCTGCCCCCCCTCTCTCTCTCTCTCTGTCCTGCCCCCCCTCTCTCTCTCTCTCTCTCTCTGTCCTGCCCCCCCTCTCTCTCTCTGTCCTGCTCCCCCTCTCTCTCTCTCTCTCTCGTCCTGCCCCCCTCTCTCTCTCTCTCTCTGTCCTGCCCCCCTCTCTCTCTCTCTGTCTTGCCCCCCCTCTCTCTCTCTCTCTCTCTCTCTGTCTTGCCCCCCTCTCTCTCTCTGTCCTGCCCCCCCTCTCTCTCTCTGTCCTGCCCCCCCTCTCTCTCTCTGTCCTGCCCCCCCTCTCTCTCTCTCTGTCCTGCCCCCTTCTCTCTCTCTCTCTGTCCTGCCCCCCCTCTCTCTCTCTCTCTGTCCTGCCCCCCCTCTCTCTCTCTCTCTCTGTCCTGCCCCCCCTCTCTCTCTCTCTCTCTGTGTCCTGCCCCCCCTCTCTCTCTCTGTCCTGCCCCCCCCTCTCTCTCTCTCTCTCTGTCCTGCCCCCCCTCTCTCTCTCTCTCTCTGTCCTGCCCCCCCTCTCTCTCTCTCTCTGTCCTGCCCCCCCTCTCTCTCTCTCTGTCCTGCCCCCCCTCTCTCTCTCTCTCTCTCTCTCTGTCCTGCCCCCCTCTCTCTCTCTCTGTCCTGCCCCTCTCTCTCTCTCTCTCTCTCTGTCCTGCCCCCCCTCTCTCTCTCTGTCCTGCCCCCCCTCTCTCTCTCTCTCTCTGTCCTGCCCCCCCTCTCTCTCTCTCTCTGTCCTGCCCCCCCTCTCTCTCTCTCTCTGTCCTGCCCCCCCCCTCTCTCTCTCTCTCTCTCTCTCTCTCTGTCTTGCCCCCCCTCTCTCTCTCTCTCTCTGTCCTGCCCCCCCTCTCTCTCTCTCTCTCTCTCTCTCTCTCTGTCCTGCCCCCCCTCTCTCTCTCTGTCCTGCCCCCCCTCTCTCTCTCTCTCTCTGTCCTGCCCCCCGCTCTCTCTCTCTATGTCCTGCCCCCCCTCTCTCTCTCTCTCTCTGTCCTGCCCCCCCCTCTCTCTCTCTCTCTGTCCTGCCCCCCTCTCTCTCTCTCTCTCTGTCTTGCCCCCCCTCTCTCTGTCCTGCCCCCCTCTCTCTCTCTCTCTCTGTCCTGCCCCCCCTCTCTCTCTCTGTCCTGCCCCCCCTCTCTCTCTCCTTCCTCTTTTTTACCTCCCTAATAATTTCTAACAGCAGCCCTGTGAATGAATGCTCCAGCTCCCACACTTCCCGCCTCTTGGTAAGGCAGTCTAATGGGGGTCTTTCCGGGCAGGGGACACTGATGGGGGTGTCCCTGATCTAATCATGGGGGCGGACCTATATAAGGGAAGGGGGATCTGAGCTAATGGGGAGAGTTTGTGGGGAGGGGGGTTCTGACTGCTGTTGACCACTTAGAGACCCCCATTATATCAGCACCCCCCTACTTAGAGACCTCTATTAGATAAGGGAAACTCTTTATACAAGCACCCCCTTTAGAGACCCACATTATGATATAAGGATCAGTGTGTCCTTATATCACCCCCTTCTTTAGAGACACCCATTATTTCACAGTTCAATTACATGGGGGCAAACTGTATATTACATCATGGGGGGCAAATGTGTGTATATTACAGCATGGGGGGCAGATGTGTGTATATTACAGCATGGGGGGCAGATGTGTGTATATTACAGCATGGGGGGCAGATGTGTGTATATTACAGCATGGGGGGCAGATGTGTGTATATTACAGCATGGGGGGCAGATGTGTATATTCTTGCAGTATGAGGGCAGATGTGTACATTAAAGCATGGGGGCAGATGCTGTAATATACACATCTGCCCCCATGCTTTAATATACACATCTGCCCCCATACTGCAAGAATATACACATCTGCCCCCCATGCTGTAATGTACACATGGGGGCAGATGTGTTTATTCTTGCAGTATGGGAGGCAGATGTGTGTGTATATTACAGCATGGGGGCAGATGTGTGTGTATATTACAGCATGGGGGCAGATGTGTGTGTATATTACAGCATGGGGGCAGATGTGTGTGTATATTACAGCATGGGGGCAGATGTGTATATTACAGCATGGGGGTAGATGCTGTAATATACTCATCTGCCCCCATACTGCAAAAATATACACATCTGCCCCCATCACATTTACCACTGAATAATGCAGAGTTGCAATGCAAGGAGATCAGCTAAAAGTATTTGTATCTGTATGTGCGTTAATTAATCGAAATTAGTCGATTAATCGATTAAAAAAAAAAACGATTAATCGAACACAAAAATTTTAATCAGTCACAGCCCTAATCTAAACCATTTCATTGTAGCTCTGGCTGTATGTTTAGAGCCAAGGTCCTGTTGGAAGGTGAACCTCCACCTTAGTCTCAAATCTTTTGCAGACTCTAAGGCGGCGTACACACGAGGGGATATGTCCGCTGAAAACGGTCCGATGGACCGTTTCAGCAGACATCTCCGCTCGTGTGTATGGGCTAGCGGACAGATTTCTCCACCCGACAGATTTCAAAGCAAGCTTTGAAATCTATCCGGTGGGAATCTGTCCGCCCGACATGTCTGCTGGTTAGTACACTTACCAGCAGACATGTCGGCCCCCACCGCCGCCGCGCCGCTGCCGAATGGATTCGGCGCATGCGCGGAAGTGTTTTACTTCCTGGTGCGGTGACGTGGCGGTGGTGTGTACACGCCATCGGATCAAACTCCCGATCGGACATATCCGATGGAAATGGTCCGCGGACTGTTTTCATCGGATATGTCCGATCGTGTGTACGCCGCCTAACAGGTTTTCTTCTAAGATTGCCCTGTATTTGTCTCCATCCATCCTCCCATCAACTCTGACCAACCTCCCTGTCCCTGCTGAAGAAAAGCATGCCCACAATATGATGCTGCCACCACCATGTTTTACGGTGGGAATGGTGTGATCAGGGTTATGTGCAATGTTTTCCGCCACACATAATGTTTTGCTTTTAGGCCAAAAATGTGTATTTTGGTTTCATCTGACCAGAGCATCTTGCTCCACACATTTGCTGTGTCCCTTACATTACTTCTCACAAACTGAAAACAGGACTTCTTATGTCTTTTTTTCAACACTGGCATTCTTCTTGCCACTCTTCCATAAAGGCCAGATTTGTAGAGTGCATGACTAATAGTTGCCCTGTGGACAGCTTTGCCCACTTAAATTGTGGATCTCTGCAGCTCCTCCAGAGTTACCATTGGCTTCCTTGGCTGCTTCTCTGATTAATGCTCTTCTTGCCTGGCTTGTCAGTTTAGATGGTGTCCATGTCCTGGTAGGTTTGCAGCTGTACCATATTCTTTCCATTTTCAGATGATGGATTGAACAGTGCTCCTTGAGATGTTCAAAACTTGGGGTATTTTTATAACCTAACCCTGCTTTAAATGTCTAAACAACGTTATCCTTGACTTGTCTGGTGTGTTCCTTGGCCTTCATGATGCTGTTAGTTCACTAAGGTTCTCTAACAAACTAACGCACAGGTGGATTCTATTTACTAATTAGTTGACTTCTGAAGGCAAATGATTCTGCCATTTTTTATTTAGGGGTATCAGAGTAAAGAGGGCTGAATACAAATGAATGCCACAACTTTTACATATTTAATTTTTTATTATTTGAAAGCCATTTATCATTTTCGTTTCCATTTACAATTATATGCCACTTTGTGTTGGTCTATCACATAAAATCCCAATAAAATACATTTACTTTTTTGGTTGTAACATGACAAAATGTGGAAAATTTCAAGGGGTATGAGTACTTTTCTAGGCACGTACAGAGTTACAAAGGTCTGATGCCAGAAGGTCCTTTACAGAGCTGGAATCTTCTCCCTGGAATCTTCTTCCCCCCAATAAAGAGCCTCCCTGTTCCTTATTTCTATTTTTACAACTTTACATCCACTTTAAATAAAATGGGTATTTGGATAGTTTTTTGTTTTTATACCAGCTGTTGGTGTGGGTGGAGGCTGTTAGGGGAGTTACTAATATCCTGGAGTTATTTTAGAATCTCAAAAACTAGGAGCATACTGCATATGCAGCAAGCAGCCAACCTCTTCATCTGGTACAGTAAGTCCAGAAATTGCAACAATCTCACAAAACATTTCCAGGTACCCAGAAGAAGAGATTCTTCACTCAGAATCATATGGATAAACTTCTTTGGCATTACAGCAACATCTGAGTATAGATATGCTAGAGGTATAGTCAACAGCGTATATCAATGCAAGCATCTCCAAAACTGTTTTTCTACTGGTTTTGAATACCACAGAAACTAAAAGAAAAATGGCATGTGAGAACTGTGGGAGCATCCACCTTTTATTCCCCAGGGAAACACCATAAACTGTCTGAATTTGATAAATTTGGTACCAGGGAATTTTTTGTCCACCTTCATTGAGGCAGTTGTTATTCAATACAAAGTTCAAAGCTCCTCTGCTCCAAGGTCCTGCTACAAGCCAACAGTGACTACATAGTGAAATGGACAGGGAGACATACAGTACGTAAAGCTAGCAGCAGGAGATTTACAACAAGGTGAAACTAAACATACAGTACAGGTGCTCTTGGAACTTGAAGGAATGCAAGAACCATGTACAATGGATTTGTCTCTAGTCAGCAGAGCGTGCTCTGAATCTAACATCAAGAGCTTATTGGAAAAATGCCAATTGTCAATCTTCTTCCGTCTGCTGGTATTCTTTATTCTGGCTCAAATTTTCAAAAAAATTGAGTCTATGTTAACACTTACAGGGCTTTGTGGATTCAGCAAATTCACCTATTATGAAAATAAACGGTCTCGCTCTCAGTTATGATTGGCAACCTAATAGGCTAGATGTCATTGAACAAGTGAGGAGAAATCCCATAGCATTGTGCAAAGATGGGCAGTTTGACTCTCTGGGTCAAAGTACAAAATATTGCATGTACAGTTTTCTGCAAAATAAAACCAAAAAGATAAATTACTTTCAATCTGAACAAGTTCAAGGGCATTTTGCTTACATCTAAAATATTTGTCAGTGGCAATACAGTTAATCACAAAATCTAAAGGCACAGTGATTTGTATTTAATAAATCTTTGTCAAACCATGTTTTCTGTCTCTGTCAAAGAGTGTCCAGCATTATGGATTTGGTACTTCTATGCTTTCTACCAACAGTTGTTTTCTCTGTCTGTTTTCATCATTTTGGCAACAATCTTGTACTTGTCTATGCTCTCTGCACATGAACAAATTCTATAGTTACAAAGTTAAAACTTTATTTGTTTTTAATTTTGTCAAAGTATTTATTAAAATATAAATTATACATTTGTATATATTTTTTTAAAATGTACTATAAAAATTCTTCCATGCCTACACAAATTGCTATTAAATATAAAAATTAAGTAATTAGTTATTCAATAGAGTCTTTCTGTTGTTTTTAATTAAAAAAATGGTCTCTATCGCCTCGGCCACTGGAGAAGATGACGAAGGGAACATCGTCATTCGTAAAGCACCGCAATACTCTGTGCCGTAGATTTGGCTCTAAAGCCTTCCATTTACAGAAGTCCATCTGTGGCAAGTGTGGCTACCCAGCTAAGCGCAAGAAAAAGTACAACTGGAGTGCCAAGGCCAAGAGATGCAACACCACCGGAATCGGCCTCATGAGACATCTGAAGGTTGTGTACCGCAGGTTCAAGAATGGATTCCGTGAAGGTACAACTCCTAAACCCAAGAGAGCCGCAGTTGCAGCTTCCAGCTACTCTTAAGAACTAATATTTGTACAAAAATAATGTGGTGAAAAGTAAAAAACAAAATACATTGTCTTAAAAAAGTACTCTGTAAAATGTAATAAAGAATAAGTTATGAAAATGTGCATAGAGATAATCATGTGGTAAAGCATAGGTTAATCTCAGTCAGGGATGACAGTAAATATTGTATTTTTTTTTTTAAAACAACGCAGGGATTTAAAACATTTCTGTGTAAGTCAGTTTGCAGAAAAACATAGGAAACAATGTTGCCATAGGGCTCTATGGGGACACATTTAAGAATTTCATGTGCCAATCTTTACTTGGGGAAGGAGATAATAAAGCTTACCTCTGCTCAGCGTTAACCGCTTAACGCCCGCCGCACGCCTATTTACATCCACAAAAGGGCTTGGACAGGCAGATGGACGTATATATACGTCCCTGCCTTCTAGCGGGTCGGGGGTCCGATCGGGACCCCCTCCACTGCGTGCGGCGGGCGGCTTACCTTGGGGGGCGATCTGACTCGAGGGGGCGGCGGTTCGTTTTTTGTCCGCCCCCTCGTGATCGCTCCCAGCCAATCCTGTGCACCGCCGCCGTGTCAGTGATGCCGCGCTCATCTCGGTGGTATTTTGGAGGTGAGAGAAGAGGCACATTTAACCCCTTGCGATCACCCCCCCCCCCACCCCCTGTCACACTGTCACTGAATGCAGTGATCATATATGTATAATCGCTGCATGTAGTGTCAGTGTGACAGGCAGTGTGACAGGCAGTTAGTTTTAGGTTCAGGGTAGCCCCCGTACCCCCCCTAATAAAGTTTTAACCCCTTGATCACCACCCTAACCCTTTCACTCCCTATTGCCAGTGTCACTAAGCGATCATTTTTCTGATCGCTGTATTAGTGTCACTGTTGCTGCTGGGTAGCTAATTTTTTTTTATTGCGATTTTTTTTTTTACTAAAGACATGTGGCTGAATACATTTTGGCCTAAATGTTTAACTAAAATGTAGTTTATTCAATTTTTCTTATAACAAAAAGTAAAAAATATTGGGCCAGATTCAGATACAATCACATTGGCTCAGAGTATCAGAGATACACTACGCCGCCGTATTTTACCAGGCTATACGCCGAATTCTGGTAGATTTTGTCCCTTACGGTACGGCGGCGTACTGTATTTCTCGCCGCGTAATCGAAATACGCGATTAGGGGGCGTGAAGCATTTAAATTAGGCGCGTCCCCGCGGCGATCGAACTGCGCATGCTCCGTTCAGAAATTTCCCGCCGTGCATTGCGCGAAATAACGTTGTTACGTCATTTTTTGTTTGAGTAGCGTCGTTTACGGACATTCCTATTCCCGGACGACTTACGTAAAAAATAAAAAAAGACGTCGGAAAACGTTGAAATTCGACGCTGGAACGACGGCCATACTTAACATGGGCTGTCTAATGATTTAAAGTAGAGCCTCTAGGATAGTTATAGATAGATATAGAAATAAAAAGTACCATCATCCTGGAAATTCGATATAGAAACATTGGGTCTAAGGTCCCCAAACCTAAGACCAAACAAAAAAGGGGGGGGCACAGTTGGACTATTGCGGTACATGTAGAATTGGATAACAAGATTACTAAATAAGGGTAAAATAATTTTTATTAAATACAAAGAAGAAAAAACACAATACGAAGCTTAAAATGGTGATGACCATACATAACGCCAGTATAATAATCCCGGTGGGGAACAAAAGGGGAGGTGGGAGGGGAGGGGGAGGGCGACCAGGGCAGGTATGAACAGACAGCTATATGCAAGTAAATGGGCAACTTACTGTGGATTGGGTAGATCACACAGTGATCCCGAGAATCGGCATCCCTTTCGCTGTGAGTAAAAGCATCCACATGGAGTGTGCCTTAAATAGCCCCAGAACAGGAAACCAAGTGAAAGGGTACAGCCCCGGGGGCGGGGCTGTTGACCTCACCAGGGTGATTAACCATCGGAGGACTTGCCAGGGATGGCAAAACCTCACCTGGAGCTGACGGGGGATAGCAAGCAGCTCAGCTGAGCCCTAATGAAGGGAATAATTACAATTAAACAACATAAGAGATAAAATAAACAATTTAAAAGGAGAATACAATAGTTAGACATAGCATATAAATACAGTACACATTGTATGATGGTGCCTCATTGATAATGGACACCAGGGTGGACCAGCAAAACGAATCTTGAGTGCTATAGGCATATGTGGGCAAGAACTTTAAATGGTGGCATACTGTAACCCATAGCGGCAACCGCTAGCCATAAGGGATAGCCCAAATGGGGGCAGAGGATTAGAGTTCGAGGTGGTAGGGAAAAAAGGGAAATGATCAATGTGTACTGGCAATGATAATTGGTGTTGGGCAAACTGAGCATGGGTCTGAAGGGGTTAACGTTATCTAATCCAGTTTGATGTTGGTCAAACAATGGGTATAAAAGACAAACAGAAACCTAAACTACAGATATTGCCACAGCAACTCGCAATTAAAGTCGCTTGAGTCGCACCGTAAGACGTAATAACATACTTATAATTGGGTTAATATAAAATACATATAGAGGCTACTCCCCAGAAAAAAATCAGGGGAGTGTTAAGTGGGTGGGATGCAAGAAAAACGCACAACACACCCCATGGGGGCCCCAGGTGTATTATCCACCTAATCAATATGATTTAAAGTAGAGCCTCTAGGATAGTTATAGATAGATATAGAAATAAAAAGTACCATCATCCTGGAAATTCGATATAGAAACATTGGGTCTAAGGTCCCCAAACCTAAGACCAAACAAAAAAGGGGGGGGGCACAGTTGGACTATTGCGGTACATGTAGAATTGGATAACAAGATTACTAAATAAGGGTAAAATTATTTTTATTAAATACAAAGAAGAAAAAACACAATACAGAGCTTAAAATGGTGACGACCATACATAACACCAGTATAATAATCCCGGTGGGGAACAATATAATACGTTGGGGGTCATAACAATCTTGACCGGTTTCGCGGTATTGACCGCTTCATCAGAAGTATGTCTACAATTAGGTTAAAAAACAATTGGTTATACATAAATTAGGAATACAAAATTGTGAGAGGGGGCTCAGCTGCTTACCTAGGTGTATCCCGCAGAGGAGGATCACCGAACGAGGTCCCATGTAGAGGGCAAGAACATGGGGATGGATCTACTAGACAGGTATGTGGAGTGAAAGATAATAATAATTAATATAGGGGGGGCCTGGTCTTGGAAAAAGGGGGGGGGGGTTAGTGCAAGACCACGCGTGTTAACTATACGTGATTAAAGGGTAAAAAAAAAATATGAAGTGGGGATGTGGATGGAGGACAGGGAAGAGGGGGAAAGGGAGAGGGGGGGAAGTAGAGGGAAAGGAAGGGGAAAGGGGTGGGGAGATAAGTGGGGGGGGGCTAGAGGGGTGGTGAGAAAAGAGGAGAGGGAGCAGGGGGAAAAGAAGGAAAGGAAGAGATAAGGGTGGAGGAAGGAGGGGGGGCGAAAGAGGGAGAAGAGAAGGGGGGGGGGTGGTGGGAGGGATAGGGGGGGGAGGGGGTATATGTACCTAATGCAAAGAAGGATGGTGATTCATAGAAGGTGCCCCAAGGATAGGGGCCCAGCTTGGACATGTGCTGAAAACAAATGTTGAGTTGGTGAAACATCCTCAACGGTAGTGAGTACGTATGAAGGAGGGGAGGCGTTCTAATATTAGACCAGCAAAAAGCTGGTATAATTCTACGCAGCAAAAAGATGACTAAAGATGCCGTAAGAGATTGCAATTGACGTTCGTAACTTTGTGGATCGTCGGCAAAAGCTCATTTGCATACCCCGACGCAGAAAACGACGGGAACTCCACCCAGCGGCCGCAAATTTATTGCAGCGTAAATCCGAAGGCGTACGAACACGTAAGCCAGTCGGATTGAAGCCCGCAGCCGTATTTTCATGGTTTGAGGTTTCAGAGTAGTGAAAAAACTTGCATAATTTGAAATTACTCCAGTCTAATGCGAGTTAGACAGGAGTAAGGGCTCTGTGAATCTGGCCCATTGTTTTTTTTTTTTTTTAAATGTATTTTTGTTTATAGCGCAAAAAATAAAAATCGCAGAGGCAATCAAATACCATCAAAAGAAAGCTCTATTTGTGGGATGAAAAGGACGCAAATTTTGTTTGGGAGCCACGTCGCACGACCGCACAATTGTCTGTTAAAGCGACGCAGTGCCGAATTGTAAAAACGCCTCTGGGCATTTAGCAGCATATTGGTCCGGGCTTAAGTGGTTAAAAAAAAATGAGTTGCCCTCCCCAGTTGCGTACAAAAAAGTATAATGACAAATTGTGGGTGTGGTCAAATTGTGTCAACAGTGGGAGGGGCTTAAATGGAGCACATGCTTTATTGGCTGTGCCACAAGTGAGCGTGTAACAGATAAAATTGGTCTATTACATATGCTTTTCTACACACAGTCAACCTTAACAAAGAATGTGATGTACTAAGTCCAGTAGTCAGGAGCATGAATTGTAGAACACAGTTGGGGGAATTTATCAATCTGGAGCAGCTGTGCATGGCAAGCAATCAGCTTCTTCCTTCAGCCTTCAGCTTCTTCCTTCAGCCTTCAAAATGAAAGCTATAAGCTAATTGGTTGCCATTAACAGCTGCTCCAGATTTTGATAATTTTCCCTAGGGGCTCATTCAGACGGACACTATGACACGTCCTCCGTGCTGTGCTGCTATTTGCTGTATCTGCATACACCTCAGAGCTGCAAGTGAAACTTGAAGAGGAGATATGGACAGCTGCACACCAAAAAAATTGAAAAGGTAATCTTTAATGGTAAAAGAAAAAAAAAAACTACAAAACACAGCAAGCAGTGGGGTGTATAGCTGACACGTTTCGCACTAGGGTTCAGTGCTTAGTCATAGCTAAAAACAAAATGAAATACATTCCAAATATATACACCCATCTAAAAACATTACATGATCCACCCCTGCCTGTGATTGGCCATCGCTAATTGTGTATAATCAGTCGATAGTTAGATGGCGATGATAATCACCTGCAGGAGTGGGCTGAATAAATGAATGTGCCACACACATTTGAAAATCAAATAAATCAAATAATGATAAAAATAAATATGAATGAAAAATTAGACTGCACAGTGCACTCACCTGGAGCGGCAGTTTTTTTCAGCCCATAAAAGTGGGTGCACACATCTGAATGCAGACCTTATGAGTTTGCATCTGTGCACCTGTTCCAGCCGGCATTTCAAATTTTGACATGAAACTATGTCCGTACAGCCGTTGCATCCCAATTGGGTTAATGGCACTGGCCACACAGGGATGCACAGAAGACCTGTGCATCCGCATGTGGTGTATGGCTGTCACACGAGACACGGTTGCATACACACCGTGTGAATGAAGCCTAATTTGCATGCATGCCAGATAGCAGGAAAAAGGATTGCAGCTATTTAATAAATCTCTCACACAACCTGTCTTTCTGATACTGTTTGGCATTACTTGCGACAATTTATAAATATTCCCATGAATGTTGTGAACTCACCAACTCCATGCTCGCCCTCCAGGGCTCAGGCAGGCTCTCCCTTTGTCCAGACTTTAGGTCCAGACTCTTTCTCCCTTAATCTGGCAGCTCCTTCAGACACCCTCTTTCCTAGTCCAAGGCCTCCAGGCACTCCTTCTCTTAGCCCAGAGCCCTCAGGCTCCCCTCTCCTAGATTGGGAACTCCAGGTATCCCCCAACTAGTCCAGGGTCCAGTTGCTGCTACAGAATTATACTTGATCAGAAGTGGCACCCTTAGAGCTGTGGCACCCAGGGTGGGCTGCACCCTTGCACCCCCTTAGGTACACCACTGGCCCTCCCACTCCAAATTGTAAGGGACCATGCAACTAAAAGTTATATACCTTAGTCCTCTTTGCAGAATTCTCCCTTCTGTACATCAGAATGTCAATGGCCCATGACACAGTACATTTTACTATATTTTTCTGTTTAGGAATAACTATTGGCTTCCTAACCCTGGAAGGGCTAAATGCTTTTTTGTGCTTCTTTTGTCTAGACAAATTGGACTGGCTGCATGACCAGTCCCTGAAGCCACTTATGTTTGCCATTTCTTTGGCTGCATTCTCTACCATGCATGACCATTGGTGATGCATTGTAGGTGTGAACAGGGAGGAAAGTTGTAGAGTTTAGAGGAGAGATGGATGATAGTAGTTCAAGGTTTTGGGTGAGTGTAAAGCCGCGTGCACACGATCGGTCAAACCGATGAGAACGGTCTGAAGGACAGTTGTCTTAGGTTAAACGATGAAGCTGACTGATGGTCTGATGTGCCTACAAACCATCAGTTAAAAAAACGATCGTATCAGAACGCGGTGACGTAAAACACAACGACGTGCTGAAAAAAATGAAGTTCAATGCTTCCAAGCATGTGTCGACTTGATTCTAAGCATGCGCAGGTTTTTAACCGATGGTTTTGCATACTAACGATCAGTTTTGACCTATCGGTTATCAATCCATCGGTTAAATTTTAAAGCAAGTTTGCTTTTTTAACCTATGGGCCCCACACATGATTGGTTTTGACCGATGAAAACCGACCGTTGCCCTCTGGTTAACCTATCGTGTGTACGCCGCTTTACTGCTTATCCATCATTGTCTAAGACCAATTAGTATATCAAATAGTGTATTTTTTGCATTCCTTGTTGGTTTTGTTTTCAATCCAATGTCCTAAAAAAGTAATCACATTATACATCTTTTTCACTTTTCAGTAAATAATCTTGATGATGTGAAAAAAACATTACAATTTTTTAAACTTTTATTAGATAAAAAAATTACAGAAATGTATTGCAAACAACTACAATCAACACGTAATAAAATGGGTATACACATTTCAATACTAATGTATAATTGTGCAAAACAAAAGTGGCAATCTTTATAAGGGAGTGAATAATGAAAAACAAACACAATCTTTAATACAGTCATGCCCTGTACACACGATAGGTTAGTCTGATGAAAACGGTCGGATGAATTTTTTCATCAGTTATCCGATGAAGCTGACGATCAGTTGTGCCTACACACCATTAATTAAAAAAACTATCGCGTCAGAACACGGTGACGTAAAACACAACGGCATGCTGAAAAAAAATAAGTTTAATGCTTCCAAGCATGCGTCGACTTGATTCTGAGCATGCGCGGGTTTTTAACCAATGGACATACCCACAGACAATCGGCTTTTTCTATAGGTTTTTTATCCATCAGATAATTTTAAAACAAGTTCCTATTTTTTTAACCTATGGATAAATAACCGATGGGGCCCACACACGATCGGTTTGGTCTGATGAAAACAGAACCTCGTTCTAGATAAATTTGCGTATTGTCTTTTTTTTTTTTTTTTTTGCGTATTTAGATTTTTTTTACAAAAAAGTTACATGTGCCTTTTTGTTCCCGCCATTATTATTCAATTATGAAGCTGACCAGACCATTGTTATATAAACAAAACATGTGCATCAAAGCACAACTCACTTGGGAAGGTGAATGATACATGCACTTAGTAAAGTAAATCCAGAGCATATATGCTCATTCATCCTTTTCTTTTATAATGACCACACAATAAACTATTACCGTATGCTTTGAAGGTTATTGAAATGCTTTGTATTGCATTCATGTGATTGTCCTCCATCATAAAACTTTAGACATGCATGCTGGCAATACAGCCAGCTTTATCTTTTCTAACCATGCCTCTACAGATTCACCCACAAAAACATATAGCCTTGTAAAAGAAAAAGCTTTCTACTTACCCTAATGCTAAGTCATGTCTTAAACACAGTGGGCCAGATCCACAAACAATTACGGCGGCGTATCTCCAGATCCGCCGCCGTAATTTCAAATCTGCGCCGGCGCATCATTGTTTTGTATCCACAAAACAAGATACGCCGTTTTTTTGCGTAGATACGCCATCTTACGCCGTCGTCGTAAAGTTTTATATTTACGCTGGACGCTAGGGGTGCTTCCGTATAGTTTCCACGTCGAATATACAAATGAGCTAGATACGACGATCCACGAACGTACATACGTACGCCCGGCGCAGTGTTTTTACGTAGTTTGCGCAAGCGTAGGTCCGGCGTAAAGTTACCCCTGCTGTATGGAGGCGTACATAATGTTAAGTATGGACGTCGGGCCAGCGTCGATTTTTCCGTCGTTCACATCATTTGCGTAAACCATTCGTGAATAGGGATTTGCGTAAGTTACGTTCACGTCGTTTTCATTGATGTTTTGCAACGTGATTTGGAGCATGCGCACTGGGATACGTCCACGGCCTGTGCATGCGGAGTTAAAAAAAAAATTAATTTACGTCAGGTTACGAATGATTTAAATAAAACACGCCCACCTCTTCCCCATTTGAATTACGCGGGCTTACGCCGGCCCATTTTCACTACGCCACCGTAACTTTGGACACAAGTCCTTTGTGGATACGGAACATGCCTTCCTAGCGTACGGCGGTGTAGCGAAAATACTATACGCTACGCCGCCGGAGAGATATGCGGGGCTTTGTGGATCTGGCTCCAATTATCTCCTATCTCCTATTCTTTGACCATTTTGATTGGACCAATATTTGGAATCTTTCTTTTCAGTGATTCATACATCTTATATAAGCCAGCCTTTGGGAATAAATGAGAGTGCTAAAAAATACTGCATGTGGTGGCAGGATCTCTTAATCAAAAACCTGCAGTGACTGTGGACTAATGAAACGGCAGAGTTTCTAAACATTGGCCACCCAAATGTTTCTTTCTTTTAAAGAAACAGGCTGTTTTTGTAAGTGATCCTTTGGTGACAGGTTGACTGATAAACTGATGCCTAGAAAGAGTTGCAAAAAGTGGTGCCCTATTATAAATGTTACAATAACTCATGGGCATTTAGTCTTTAACTTCTCAAGGTAGTTAACCACTTAATCACCGCCCTATAGCCGAAATACGGCTATAGGGCGGTTCCTGTACTCTAACAGGACGTCCATGGACGTCCTCCGTTAGAGTCAGGTGTGCGCGCCCAACCGGGCGCGCACACGCGATCACCGGTGCTCACCGGGTCCACGGGACCCGCAGCACCGATGATCGCGGTAAGGAGCCAATGGCGGCGGCTCCTTACCACGTGATCGCGCCGTCCAATGACGGCGCGACCACGTGTGTAAACAAATCTGACGTGCGTCAGATCCGCGCGCCCGAGCGGGCGCGCACCGGGGTCACGGCGCTCGGCGGGTCCACGGGACCCGCAGCGTCAGTGATCTCGGTAAGGAGCCAATGGTGGCGGCTCCTTACCACGTGATCGCGCCGTCCAATGACGGCGTGATCACATGTAAACAAACCGCGTCACTTGCTGACGCCGGTTCTTCCCTCCTCTCGCTGTACCGATCGGTACAGCGTGAGAGGAGAGCGCGGATGGCTGCAGCAGTGTGGGATGGATCTGTGACTATTGCAGTCACAGATCCATCCATCCCTGCTCAGCCATCCCTGCATTAACTCCTTCCTTCCCTGCGCAAAACTCTGCATACCCCCCCCAATACTCTGCATACCCCCCCCAATACTCTGCATACCCCCCCCCAATACTCTGCATAACCCCCCCCAATACTCTGCATAACCCCCCCCAATACTCTGCATACCCCCCCCAATACTCTGCATACCCCCAATACTCCTCAATACTCTGCATACCCCCAATACTCCTCAATACTCTGCAATACCCCGCAATACTCCGCAATACTCTGCAATACCCCGCAATACTCCGCAGTACCCCGCAATACTCCGCAGTACCCCGCAATACTCCGCAATACCCCGCAATACTCTGCAATACCCCGCAATACTCCGCAATACCCCGCAATACCCCGCAATACCCCGCAATACTCCGCAGTACCCCGCAATACTCCGCAATACCCCGCAATACTCTGCAATACCCCGCAATACTCCGCAGTACCCCGCAATACTCCGCAGTACCCCGCAATACTCCGCAGTACCCCGCAATACTCTGCAGTACCCCGCAATACTCCGCAATACTCCGCAGTACCCCGCAATACTCCGCAATACTCCGCAGTACCCCGCAGTACCCCGCACAATACTCCCGCACAATACTCCCGCACAATACTCCCGCACAATACTCCCGCACAATACTCCCGCACAATACTCCCGCACAATACTCTGCAGTACCCCCGCGCAATACTCCCCCGCACAATACTCCCCCGCGCAATACTCCCCCGCGCAATACTCCCCCGCGCAATACTCTGCAATCGTTTTTTTTTTAGGCTTCCCAGCCTAGAGGGGAGATGTGGGGTCTTATTGACCCCATATCTCACTGTAAAGAGGACCTGTCATGCTATATTCCTATTACAAGGGATGTTTACATTCCTTGTAATAGGAATAAAAGTAACCAAAACATTTATTTTTGGGGAAAAAGGTGTCAAACTAAAATAAATAAAGTAAAATGAACAATAAAAAAATAAAAAAAAAATTACAGCGCCCCTGTACCCGTGTGCTCGTATACAGACGCGACCGCACACGTAAGTCCCGCCCACATATGAAAACGGTGTTCAAACCACACATGTGAGGTATCGCTGCGAACGTTAGAGCGAGAGCAATAATTTTGGCCCTAGACCTCCTCTCCAACTAAAAAGATGTAACCAGGAAAAACATTTAAAGCGTCGCCTATGGGGATTTTTAAGTCGCGTAGTTTGGCGCCATTCCACAAGCGTGTGCAATATTGAAGGGTGACATGTTGGGTATCTATTTACTCGGCGTAACTTCATCTTTCATATTATGCAAAAACATTGGGCTAACTTTACTGTTTTTTTTTTTTTTTAAGCACAAAACTGTTTTGTTTCCAAAAAAAAACGCGTTCAAAAAATTGCTGTGCAAATACAATGCGAGATAAAAAGTTGTAACGGCCGCCATTGTATTCTCTAGGGTCTTTGCTAAAAAAGCATATATAATGTTTTGGGGTTCTATGTAATTTTCTAGCAAATAAATGATGATTTTTCCATGTAGGAGAGAAATGTCAGAATTGGTCTGGGTGTTCCAGAACGCCTGATGGCGTTCCCTGCATGTTGGGCCTCTGTATGTGGCCACGCTGTGTAAAAGTCTCACACATGGGGTATCGCCATACTCGGGAGGAATAGCAGAATGTGTTTTGGGGTGTAATTTGTGGTATGCATATGCTGTGTGTGAGAAATAACCTAATAATATGAACATTTTGTGGAAAAAAAATTAAAATAAAAAAAATCTTGATTTTGCAAAGAATTGTGGGGAAAAAATGACAACTTCAAAAAACTCACGATGCCTCTTTCTGAATACCTTGGAATGTCTTCTTTCCAAAAAGGGGTCATTTGGGGGGTATTTGTACTTTTCTGGCATGTTAGGGTCTCAAGAAATGAGAGAGGCTGTCAGTACATCAGATGTGATCAAATTGATCAATTTTCAGTAATTGGTACCATAGCTTGTAGACCCCATAACTTTCACCCAGACTAAATATTATCCAATTTTTTTTTTTTTGTTACCAAAGATATGTAGCAGTATACATTTTAGGCCAAATTTATGAAGAAAAATTACTTTTTTGCAAAATTTTATAATAGAAATGAAGAAAAATTCATTTTTTTACAAAATTTACGTTCTTTTTTCATTTATAGCGAAAAAAATAAAAACCGCAGAGGTGATCAAATACCACCAAAAGAAAGCTCTATTTGTGGGAAAAAAAGGACAAAAATGTCATTTGGTTAGAGTGTTGTATGACTGAGTTATTGTCATTCAAACTGTGAGAGCACCGAAAGCTGAAAATTGGTCTGGTTATTAAGGGGGTTTAAGTGCCCAGTGGTCAAGTGGTTAAAGAGGAGATGCACCCCATTTTTTTTTTAAAAGCCAGCAGCTACTTATAGGCCCTTGGATGCTGCACCTGCCGACATCCTCGGTAAGGGAATCAGTAAGTGAACCGTTGCGACTTCACTGCCTGGTTCCCTACTGCGCATGCGTGTTTCGCGCGGCGCAATCTTAACTGGTCCCCACTCTCTACCGGGAACAGTAGACAGCGGGGGGGGGGGGGGACTGGCATGACTCTCACTGTAGTTTGTGCCCGGAAGTGGGTGAAAATACCTGTCTTAGACAGATATCTGCACCCGCCTCCTCTCTGAAAGGTGCCAAATGTGACACCGGAGGGGAGAGGGTTACGAAAAGCGGAAATTCCATTTTTGGGTGGAACTCCGCTTTAAAGGAGAAGGTGTTATAATAAATCGACATTGATACTCAGCTCTATGCAAGCTGTCCCACATCAGCACTAAGATTGAGAACTGAGCAATCACATGACCACTGATTACTCAGTTCTTGGTATTCTGGGAGAAAAGAGCAGTGACCAGCAGTCACCACTCTCTGCTCTGCCCCCCAGCGCTCACTGAGGTGCCAGGCTGGAGAGGGGGTGGGCGCTGCTAGCTTTCCAGCATGATGCTGAGAGCTGGAGTCAGCTGTCACTCCGACAGCTGAGTGTATCCCAAAAATAGCCGGGATCCTTCAAGAGCCTGGAGCTGCTTTGTGCCATCAGCTGAAAGTGAGCTTTAGCCAACTGTCGGCTGATTCTGGTTCACAGAAGTGCAAACGTAAGTGCACTTCTGTGACCCAGATAAGAAGTATAACCAAAAAATATTTGCCCATACAAAGCCGTCCCCGGGTTACAAACAAGTTAGGGTCTGTAGGCTTGTTCTTAAGTTGAATATGTTTGTGAGTTGGAATAGGTACATTTTTTAAGTGTAGCTCCAGCCACAAAATCAATTTTTAAGCTTTTTGGAAAACATGGAGAAGGGTTATCATCCCTGTAACATTTGTTTTGCTGTCTGTGCGCATCCGTTCAGAAGATTTCACCTCACTTTCTGTCCCAATGACAATTGGATTTAGAACATTTTGGGTTATTAGGGAAACAAGGATTGGTGATAAACCATCAGTGGAGAGGAGGCACGTTTTTCCCATAATAACTCTTAGGCCGCATACACACGACCAGTTTCCTCGACAAAATCCATCAAGAAATTTGGTGGCAGAGCTTTTTTGCCGAGGAAACCGGTCGTGTGTGAGCTTTTCATTGAGAAATCTGTCGAGGAACTCGACGAGGAAAAAAGAGAGCAAGTTCTCTTTTTCCTCGACGGAGTCTCAATTTCCTTGTCGTGTTCCTCGTCGGGCTAGTTTTCGACTAGAAAGAACGTTGGTGTGTATGCTTAGAAACCTGCAAAAAAGTGCAAATGTCTCTTACCAAACTTTTACCTAACACGCAGTAACATGAGATTAGCAAAAGCAGCCCCAAGGGTTGTGCCAGTGAAATTGAACTTCCTCTGCCGTAGTATGTGGTGAAGTCACCACGTTTGAGAACGAGGAAAATTGGTCATGACAGGGTGTACGCAAAGACAGCTTGTCAAGTTTCTCGACAAGCCTAACAAGGAACTCGTCGAGGAAAATGATGTGTCTTTCCCGACGAGTTCCTCGGTCATGTGTACGAGATCTTACAGAATTTACCTTCCTAAGGGTAGATTTCCTCTCACTTCCTGTTGTCTCCTTCCGTTTGTAAGTAGGAGTTGTTTGTAAGTAGGGGACCACCTGTATTTCTATTTTAAACGGAGGTTTATGTGTATATAATTTGAGAATATATTTACTCAAGCTAAATGAACAAAATCTTTAAAGTGCCCACCCTATCCTTATTCCACATATGCACAATACAATATAAGTACTCTATACTATGGCTTTCATCTAGACAGGAATGCTTACCTTACGCCATGGATCAGCAGGCTCATTTACAATGGTTATGGTTGTGATGACCCTTTCTGAAAATTGTCTCCTTTTATCATGTATACTGCAGAATCAGTGGCTTTCAATTGCCCTGCATTGTGCATGATGAAGTCAAGGGCCAGCCAAAATTACAATGTGAGATTAAAGACTACTGTAGTGACAGCTGCCACAGAGCTAAAGAATATAATAAGTATAACTTTATATTTAAAAATGGAATAATGTATTGCAAAACTGCCTGGAGGGGAAAACATTACATTTATTTTGCCCTAACAGTTAAAAAAAAAACACAGTAGTAACATTTGTCACTGCAACAAGCAGTTTTGGTATATCTAGGGGAGGTGAGAGAAAGAGAAAGGGGCTATCTGGCATAGCAGCAAGCAGAGAGAGAAAGCATGAGGCTATGGGAAGAGAAAGGAGGCTTTCACTTACTGCAGCAAGCAAAGGGAGATATCAAGGGGGACAGGGTAGATAAAAGAAATGGTCTGGCACCTGCAGCTAACATATTGAGACATCTAAGGTTAGAGGGAAAGGAAAGGGGGGCGGTTTGGCATTACAGCAAGCAGAGTGAGACATCTTATGCCGTGTACACACGGTCATAATTTCCGATAGAAAAAGTTAGATGGAATTTTTTATCGGATATTTCCGACCGTGTGTATGCCCCATCTGACTTTTTCCATCGTAAATTCACACGGACTTAGAAAGACAACATGAAATTCCATGCATGCTCGGAAACAATTTGACACATGTTTGGATGCAATGAACTTCATTTTTCTAGGCTCGTCGTAGTGTTGTACGTCACCGAGTTTTTGGCCGTCGGAATTTAGTGTGTTCGTGTGTATGGAAGACAGCTTGAGCTGAATTCTGTTGGAAAAACCCGTCAGAGTTTATTCAGACAGAAAAAACGGTTGTGTGTATGCGGCATAAAAGCCAAGGTAAAGAGAAAGGGCTTTTACTGCAGAAAGCAGAGGAAGAAAGTAGGGGGCTATGGGAAGAGAAGTGAGACTTACTGACACTGCACTAAGCAGAGTGAGACATCTAGGGGTCCTAGAGAAATGAAATGAGGCTCTCTGGCACTGTAGGAATCAGAGGGAGACAGAAGGGAGATGAGAAGAAAGAAAGGTTGAAGGGATGGGAAAAAAAGTGCTGTCAAAGGAAATCAGATTTTTTAACAGTTGCAGGAGTGGGTGGTGGCAGGGAAGTTGTGGGGTACTGTAGGAAATACCAGGGGTTATTTTCGGGGAAAATTAGGTGACTGCTTGGAAATAAAAGGCGCTACAGAATACATCATGTAGCTAGGGACATGTAAGGTATGTTATAACAATATTATCTGATGCTTCACACTGGAATGTGAACCATGTGGGCAGGTGTAACATGCAGCCATATATTCATTATACTATATATTTACATCTCTTTATTGCAGGTAGGTGTTATAAAAGTAGTGTTCATTTAAAAAAATGATATATTTATATTGTTTGGAAGAAGGGTGATTACTATAAGGGCTCATTTTGACGTGGTTTAGTGCAGCCACCCCCTACAACTGCAAAAGCAGCAGAAGGGGGTGTTCACACATCCTGGTTGTTATGCTTTCCTTTGATCCCCCCCGTTGCAAAAATGATCACCCCTGTTGCGTTTGGCAGGCAGTACTCAAAACAAACAAATGCTTGGGGGGCACACCCTAACGAAAATATTAAAGATGGTGCAGCCATAAGCCCATACAAACAGAACAAAACAGAACAAAATTGGTCATGTTTGGCATCAGTACTGCCTGCCGAACAGAACAAAATATTACAGCACACACATACAAAAATTACATTTACTTCCTGCAAGGTTATTTAAAACACCTGAACATTTTCAAAAAATATGGGGATTTAGTCACACTTAAGCCCACTTACTGCATCAAAGTACCCCATTACTTACCAAGGAGCATCCCATCCCCCCACCATTACCTCTTATTAGTGTCCACCTGTAATATAGGAGGAGGAGTCCTTTAGTTCTCCCGTATAGAGGCGTTTTTTTTCTCCCATGGTTCAGAAAAGTAGCATCTTTCATTCTATAAATAGCATAGGAACCCACTGATAATGGGGTAGCCATATGGTGCGACTAAATCCCCATATTTTTGAAAATGTTCAGGTGTTAGCCTTGCAGGAGTTAAATGTAATTTTTGTATGTGTGCACTGTAAAATGTGTTCTGTTCGGCAGGCAGTACTGATGCGGAACATGACCTATTCAAGATTTTATCATGTATTACTTTGGCCTTCATCCCTTACATTTCAAGTTATTTTTTTCATTTCATCTAATTGTGTTCTCACTTCAATATTTTTGGTGCAATAAGCAATAAGATGTTTTTTCTTCATTATCTATCTCTCTGAACTCAACCCTGCCAGTAACCGGGGTTCATCACAGCCAAAGAGGCAGTGACAAGGATAAAAATAACACTGCTGACACCACACACAGAACCCCCCAATTGTGTTGGATATTTGGCACAGCTCAGAACCCTCCACCTTGTATGTGGACTGAGGAAGAATTCTGGTGGTGAACTGTGAGGCCATTGGTCTCCCAAAAAGATAACGCATTGGAAAAGCATACGGTAGCTTTTCTCAACTTATTTAACATACTGAGTTGAGTCCTTGGAATACCATTCAGGTCTCAGAGAACCCAACTAATGTCTGGCATTTCCATAGTACATTACCATGATTTTCAACGGGATGCATTCTCTTTACATTTGGGGTTAGCTGGAAGACTCGGCCTCGTACACACGACCGAGGAACTCGTCATAAATGAAACATTGTTTTCCTCGACGAGTTCCTTGCTAGGCTTGTCGAGAATCTTGACAAGCTTTCTTTGCATACACACTGTCAAGACAAAATCTCATCTTTCTCAAACACGGTGACGTTCAACACGTACAACGGCACTATAAAGGGGAAGTTTGATTCCATTGGGGCTGCTTTTGCTAATCTCATGTTGCCGCCTGTTAGTAAAAGTTTGGTGAGTGACGATTCGCGCTTTTCAGTCTCCGTGCTTTTTAGATAGTTTTCTGCAGTTCAATTTGTGCTTGTGGGTTCGTATCTTGTTTTTCAGGGTGTGTGGTCAGGTCGTATTTGTTTTACAGTGCGTTCCCGTCGGCTCGTTTCTGGTTTGCAGGTCGTTCTTCATAGGACTTGCTGTTATTCAGTGCTGCCTTGCATTTATTTTATTTATATTCTTTACCAGAATAAATGGTTATTTTGTTTTTACAGTTCATACTTGCCTATGTGTTTTTAATCAATCCAAAAATGTAGCTTGTGAGTAGGCAGGTTAACTATAAAAAAATACAAAAGGTCTAAAGTTAAAGGGACAGATCAGATAACACCAAACAATAATGTTGAAATTGTGGTAACTTGACACAAAAAAAACAAACAAAAAAAAAAAAAACATGGAGATGACTAGAAATTAAAGAATAATTAAAAAACAAAATCTGTCTTTGAAAAAAAATATATCTGGCTATATAAATTATTCAAAAATATTCATTCAGATCAGCATGAAAAATGTTACAAAAAGTTAGTCAGAACTCTGTGTAAATATCAGCAGCAAAAGAAGATCATTATTGTTCATTTTTGGATCATTCTAAAGAATTTTTGTAGCGTGACGAATGTGCTATCTCCATTATGAACGCTACTTTTACCGAAGGTGCGCTCCCGTCTCATAATTTATTCTGAGCATGCGCAGGTTTCTAAGCATACACACGAAAACCAGCCCGACGAGAAACACGACGAGAAAATTGAGACTCCCGACGAGAAAAAAAGAGAACTTGTTTTTTTTTTTCTTGTCGAGATCCACGACAGTTTTCTCGACGAAAAACATACACACGACTGTTTACCTCTGCAAAAAACCTCTGCCACCAAGTTTCTTATGGATTCTGTCGAGGAAAACGGTCGTGTGTACGAGGCCTCCAGGTATCTGAAATAAATAAAAAAAATATTGGTTTCAATGATTACTTCTCTGAGATACAGAAGATACTTTTTGTTTAAGGAACCCAGCAACCCTTTAAAGTGGATGTAAACCCCAAAAAAAAATATTTTTTTTGATGTCACAATGTAGAGTATAAGATTTCCTATCATCTGTGCCCAGTCTTGCCACACAGAGTAAATCCAGATCTGAGAAATCCTCTTTTATGTTCAGTGAAAATGAACAGCCTTCCAGATAAAACCCTGCCTAAATCAAAAGTCAGTTTTTTCTCTTCTTGCTTTGAGTGAGAGGTTATTTACAAATATAGCTAGGACATGTTTATCATATGTTATGTTTTGTTTATCATAACATGAGGTGATATAACATCATAACACATCCTAGTAATATACAATGAACTTTGGATCACCTCTTGTTATGATAAACATGTCCAAGCTAGATATGTAAATAACCTGTTGCTGAAAGCAAAAACAGAGAAACAGACTTAACCTAATTTGGCAGGTTTTTATCTGAAGACTGGTTAATTTGCACTGAACTTTAAAAGAGGATTACTCAGCGCTGGATTAACTCTGTGTGGCAAGACTGGGCACAGATGATAGGAAATCTTATACTCTACATTGTGACATTAAAATAAAAAATTTTTTTTGGGGGTTTACAACCACTTTAAGGACCCCAAAAGTTCCATAAAAGCCTGGTTAAGAAAATCTGGCTTTGGAGAAGAACGAATAGAGAGGTGTTTTATGATGATGCTTTAGGTCAACCTACGCACTAAAACACATGAACGATTGTGTGCGGTTGTGTAGGGGCAGTAAGGGGTGGTGCAATGCTTTATGCAGTAACACTCAGTGCTTCGCATTGCACCGTACTTGTATGCAGCATTATGAGCATGGCACATAGCAATCAACCGCTTCCTCTTTGCTATATGCCCTTGAGTTGAGCCTGCATTGATCTCTGCAGATAAATACAGTTCAATGGACATGGCCTAAAACTTTGCTCTTTTAGTGTGCTCTGAGCTATGAAATTCATATTTAAAACTGTATAGTTGTAAAGAAATTCATCGTTCTTGAATATGCACAAATCACACAATGTCTCATGCAATTTAAACACGAAATCATAGCTTCCAACTGTCTCTCATTTTGAAGGACTGTTCCTCTTTTGAGAACAAATCCCTCTGCCCCTGATGCAGCCTCAGTTGTCCATCTTTTTTGATCTAATGTGTACTTTTTTACTACAAAATGTTATCCAACCTCTACAGTACATTATTGCATTTGATATTTTGAAAAGCCAATGTTGAAGAAAATCTGAGGTCAAGAAAAACATTTGTGGTTTAGCCAGTCATTTTCTGCATATAAGATTTAAGATATAAGATGTAATCAGAGTCGTGGCAGGAATGTGTCCTTTGCTTTGTGTGTATACTGTGTGAGGAAAGGTGTCCCCAGTTATTGCAGAAAGTTGGGAGGTATGCCTATAAACATGTAACAAATTCCGGGGGCCCCTGAGGCCCAATGGTGACCTCCAGAGCTAGGAACAGCTGACATCTATCTGTGTAGAGTGGGTTGCAAGGCATGGTGGGTGTAATGCAAGATGAAATGGTGGGTGCCAGACACTTTTATAATGCAAAGAGATTTATTTTCTTTTGAACAGAACTGGGGGGAGAGTGTTAGGGACAGGACACCCTTAAGTAGATGCAATGATAATTAGCAGACTCCTATACTTATATAGAAAGACAGCTATACTGGTGAAGGCTCATGTATAGGTAGGACCACTGTCTATTATGGCAACAATCTTCTAGTATTTACTAATGGCAATTATATTCAACTATTTGCAAAACAAACAGCTCTCCGCTTACTCCACAATCACTCACTGTGGATCTTCACTCAATGAACTCCCAGTCTTTCACTAGATCCAATAGCCACTGGATCCCGTGAGCCCTTTTACTGTTAACACTCAGCATTACCCCCACTTCCCTGCTGGGCATTCACAGATACTATTCAAGCGTCACCCCTGCTGACATGCTAGGTCCCTGGCTTGAAACTCACTGATGCTCCACAAGCGTCAACTCCGTTGTCCTGCTGGGTCCCTGACTTGGCACTTGCTGAGGTGTTCCCACTTCTTCACATTACCCGGCTGATGAGAAGTCTGCTCTGGTACTGTCTTCAGATTACTCACAGTGGTCTCCAGTAACAAGGTGAATGGTCCCTTAGTGGCAATAGCTTCCCCTTCTACCTCTGACCACAGCTGGTTCCCCATCCATCTGAACCGCTACTTCTGGTTGGACTATAAGCCCCCAGTCCCAACCCTTTGCTGCTCTCTTGCTTCTGGATAGGCACTCTGACAGCCTAGCAGCCAGATGTCCCCGAAATAAGCTTCAGGCTTTTGACCTAGCAACCCGGGGCAGTATCACACATGTCCACCCAGACAGTTGTCCAGGTGACATAGAACCCCGATCACCTGACTCCACCCAAATAAATAGGCTCTCCCAGTAGGCCAAGGGACTTAAAGAAACCCCTGCCAATTGGCTGAGACACCCCATTCATTCATAATCTGTCCTTGCTTTGCCCTTGTCTTATCCAATGTCACCAGCTATCATGAAACCTAGTGACAGTAGAGAGAAGAGCAGTAATTCCAGAATTAATGGTAACTCACTAGATCTCCTAACAATTCGCCAAGGAACTATTGCCTGGCAACTAAATTTAATAGCAACCCTGCCTAAACTTCAGGGTGCTACATAGAGTTTTAGTGGGAACATAGTGGTATGCAGTTCTGCCACCTCCAGCACTAACTCTATGCACAGGCTGCTGGAGAGTTTACTGTTGCCAGATGCTGGAAAACCTACTACTGTTGCTGGCTGCTGGAGAGTCTATGGTTGGTGGAATGCTGGAAAGTCTACTGTTGCCACTGCTGCAGAGTTTACTGTTGTTGGCTTCTGGAGAGTCTACTGTTGTTGGCCGCTGGAGAGTCTACTGTTGTTGGCCGCTGGAGAGTCTTCTGATGTTGGCGGCTGAAGAGTCTACTGCTGTTGGCTGCTGAAGAGTCTACTGTTGTTGGCTGCTGGAGAGTCGACTGTTGCTGGCTGCTGGAGGATTAACTTTTGCCAGCTGCTGGAGAGTCTACTGTTGCAGTTGCTGGAGAGTCTACTGTTTCCAGCTACTAGAGAGTTTACTGTTGCTGGCTGCTGGAGAGTCTACCGTTGCCGCTGCTGGAGAGTTTACTGTTTCCGGCTGCTGGGGAGACTACTGTTGCTGACTTCTGGAGAGTTAACTGTTGCTGCTGATGGAGAGTTTACTGTTTCCAGCTGCTGGAGGATTTACTGTTTTTGGATGCTGCAGCCAGCAACAGTAGACCCTCCTCTGGATAAACTTTGCTTATATGTGCAAAGATGAGTAGACAGCACCTACTGATATATACAACTAGAGCCCTACCATAATATGTAGCAAGAATCAAAAATGGGTATGCTGGAGAGTTTAATGTTGTTGGCTGCTGGAAAGTTGACTGTTGCTGACTGCTGGAGAGTCTACTGAAGCAGTTGCTGGAGAGTCTACTGTTTACAGCTGCTGGAGAGTCCACTGTTGCTGACTGCTGCAGAGTCTATTGTTGCAGTTGCTGGAGAGTCTATTGATTCCAGCTGCTGGAGAGTCTACTGTTGCTGGCTGCTGGAGAGTCTACTGTTGCCGCTGCTGGAGAGTCTATTATTTCCAGCTGCTGGAGAGTCCACTGCTGCTTACTGCTGGAGAGTCCACTGTGGCTGGCTGCTGGAGAGTCTACCATTGCAGTTGCTGGAGAGTCTACTGTTTCCATTTTCTGGAGAGTCTACTGTTGCTGGCTGCTGGAGATTCTGCTGTTTCCGGCTGCTGGAGGGTCTACTGTTGCTTGCTGCTGGAGAGTCAACTGTTGCAGTTGCTGGAGAGTCTACTGTTGCTGCTGTTGCTGGCTGCTGCAGCCAGCAACAGTAGACCCTCCCCTGGATAAACGTTGCTTTTATGTGCAAAGATGGGTAAACAGCACCTGCTGCTGCACACAGCTAGAGCTCTACCACAATATGTAGCAAGAATCAAAAACTAGGGGTGCTGGAGAGTTTTCTGTTGACTGCTTGAGAGTCAACTGTTGCTGGCTGCTGGAGAGTCTACTGTTGCAGTTGCTGCGGAGTCTACTGTTTCCAGCCACTGGAGAGTCTACTGTTGCTGGCTGCTGGAGAGATTAGTGTTGCTGGCTGCTGGAGGGTCTACTGTTTCTGGCTGCTGAAGAGTCTACTGTTTCTGGCTACTGGAGAGTCTACTGTTGCCGGCTGCTGGAGGGTCTACTGTTGTTACTGCTGCTGGAGAGTTTACTGTTGCTGGCTGCTGGAGGGTCTACTGTTGCTGGCTGCTGTGTGAGGAAAGGTGTCCCCAGTTATTGCAGAAAGTTGGGAGGTATGCCTATAAACATGTAACAAATTCCGGGGGCCCCTGAGGCCCAATGGTGACCTCCAGAGCTAGGAACAGCTGACATCTATCTGTGTAGAGTGGGTTGCAAGGCATGGTGGGTGTAATGCAAGATGAAATGGTGGGTGCCAGACACTTTTATAATGCAAAGAGATTTATTTTCTTTTGAACAGAACTGGGGGGAGAGTGTTAGGGACAGGACACCCTTAAGTAGATGCAATGATAATTAGCAGACTCCTATACTTATATAGAAAGACAGCTATACTGGTGAAGGCTCATGTATAGGTAGGACCACTGTCTATTATGGCAACAATCTTCTAGTATTTACTAATGGCAATTATATTCAACTATTTGCAAAACAAACAGCTCTCCGCTTACTCCACAATCACTCACTGTGGATCTTCACTCAATGAACTCCCAGTCTTTCACTAGATCCAATAGCCACTGGATCCCGTGAGCCCTTTTACTGTTAACACTCAGCATTACCCCCACTTCCCTGCTGGGCATTCACAGATACTATTCAAGCGTCACCCCTGCTGACATGCTAGGTCCCTGGCTTGAAACTCACTGATGCTCCACAAGCGTCAACTCCGTTGTCCTGCTGGGTCCCTGACTTGGCACTTGCTGAGGTGTTCCCACTTCTTCACATTACCCGGCTGATGAGAAGTCTGCTCTGGTACTGTCTTCAGATTACTCACAGTGGTCTCCAGTAACAAGGTGAATGGTCCCTTAGTGGCAATAGCTTCCCCTTCTACCTCTGACCACAGCTGGTTCCCCATCCATCTGAACCGCTACTTCTGGTTGGACTATAAGCCCCCAGTCCCAACCCTTTGCTGCTCTCTTGCTTCTGGATAGGCACTCTGACAGCCTAGCAGCCAGATGTCCCCGAAATAAGCTTCAGGCTTTTGACCTAGCAACCCGGGGCAGTATCACACATGTCCACCCAGACAGTTGTCCAGGTGACATAGAACCCCGATCACCTGACTCCACCCAAATAAATAGGCTCTCCCAGTAGGCCAAGGGACTTAAAGAAACCCCTGCCAATTGGCTGAGACACCCCATTCATTCATAATCTGTCCTTGCTTTGCCCTTGTCTTATCCAATGTCACCAGCTATCATGAAACCTAGTGACAGTAGAGAGAAGAGCAGTAATTCCAGAATTAATGGTAACTCACTAGATCTCCTAACAATTCGCCAAGGAACTATTGCCTGGCAACTAAATTTAATAGCAACCCTGCCTAAACTTCAGGGTGCTACATAGAGTTTTAGTGGGAACATAGTGGTATGCAGTTCTGCCACCTCCAGCACTAACTCTATGCACAGGCTGCTGGAGAGTTTACTGTTGCCAGATGCTGGAAAACCTACTACTGTTGCTGGCTGCTGGAGAGTCTATGGTTGGTGGAATGCTGGAAAGTCTACTGTTGCCACTGCTGCAGAGTTTACTGTTGTTGGCTTCTGGAGAGTCTACTGTTGTTGGCCGCTGGAGAGTCTACTGTTGTTGGCCGCTGGAGAGTCTTCTGATGTTGGCGGCTGAAGAGTCTACTGCTGTTGGCTGCTGAAGAGTCTACTGTTGTTGGCTGCTGGAGAGTCGACTGTTGCTGGCTGCTGGAGGATTAACTTTTGCCAGCTGCTGGAGAGTCTACTGTTGCAGTTGCTGGAGAGTCTACTGTTTCCAGCTACTAGAGAGTTTACTGTTGCTGGCTGCTGGAGAGTCTACCGTTGCCGCTGCTGGAGAGTTTACTGTTTCCGGCTGCTGGGGAGACTACTGTTGCTGACTTCTGGAGAGTTAACTGTTGCTGCTGATGGAGAGTTTACTGTTTCCAGCTGCTGGAGGATTTACTGTTTTTGGATGCTGCAGCCAGCAACAGTAGACCCTCCTCTGGATAAACTTTGCTTATATGTGCAAAGATGAGTAGACAGCACCTACTGATATATACAACTAGAGCCCTACCATAATATGTAGCAAGAATCAAAAATGGGTATGCTGGAGAGTTTAATGTTGTTGGCTGCTGGAAAGTTGACTGTTGCTGACTGCTGGAGAGTCTACTGAAGCAGTTGCTGGAGAGTCTACTGTTTACAGCTGCTGGAGAGTCCACTGTTGCTGACTGCTGCAGAGTCTATTGTTGCAGTTGCTGGAGAGTCTATTGATTCCAGCTGCTGGAGAGTCTACTGTTGCTGGCTGCTGGAGAGTCTACTGTTGCCGCTGCTGGAGAGTCTATTATTTCCAGCTGCTGGAGAGTCCACTGTTGCTTACTGCTGGAGAGTCCACTGTGGCTGGCTGCTGGAGAGTCTACCATTGCAGTTGCTGGAGAGTCTACTGTTTCCATTTTCTGGAGAGTCTACTGTTGCTGGCTGCTGGAGATTCTGCTGTTTCCGGCTGCTGGAGGGTCTACTGTTGCTTGCTGCTGGAGAGTCAACTGTTGCAGTTGCTGGAGAGTCTACTGTTGCTGCTGTTGCTGGCTGCTGCAGCCAGCAACAGTAGACCCTCCCCTGGATAAACGTTGCTTTTATGTGCAAAGATGGGTAAACAGCACCTGCTGCTGCACACAGCTAGAGCTCTACCACAATATGTAGCAAGAATCAAAAACTAGGGGTGCTGGAGAGTTTTCTGTTGACTGCTTGAGAGTCAACTGTTGCTGGCTGCTGGAGAGTCTACTGTTGCAGTTGCTGCGGAGTCTACTGTTTCCAGCCACTGGAGAGTCTACTGTTGCTGGCTGCTGGAGAGATTAGTGTTGCTGGCTGCTGGAGGGTCTACTGTTTCTGGCTGCTGAAGAGTCTACTGTTTCTGGCTACTGGAGAGTCTACTGTTGCCGGCTGCTGGAGGGTCTACTGTTGTTACTGCTGCTGGAGAGTTTACTGTTGCTGGCTGCTGGAGGGTCTACTGTTGCTGGCTGCTGGGAGGGTACTGTTGCTGGCTACTGCAGCCATCTACAGCGGATCCTCCCCTGGATAAACTTTGTTTATATGTGCAATGATGGGTAAACAGCACCTACTGTTGCACACAACTAGAGACCTACCACAATATGTAGCAATAATCAAAAACTAGGGGTGCTGGAGAGTTTGCTGTTGTTGATTGCTGAAGCGTCCACTGTTGCTGGTGGCTGGAGAGTCTAATGTTGCAATTTCTGTGGAGTCTACTGTTTCCATTTGCTGGAGAGTCTACTGTTGCTGGCTGCTGGAGATTCTACTGTTTCCGGCTGCTGGAGGGTCTACTGTTGCTTGATGCTGGAGAGTTAACTGTTGCAGTTGCTAGAAAGTCTACTGTTGCTGCTGTTGCTGGCTGCTGCAGCCAGCAACAGTAGACCCTCCCCTGGATAAACTTTGCTTATATGTGCAAAGATGGGTAAACAGCACCTACTGCTGCACACAGGTAGAGCTCTACCACAATATGTAGCAGGAATCAAAAACTAAGGGTGCTTGAGAGTCTACTGTTGCTGGCTGCTGGAAAGTCTACTGTTGCTGCTGCTGGAGAGTTTACTGTTGCTGGCTGCTAGAGGGTCTACTGTTGCTGGCTGCTGGAGAGTCTACTGTTGCCGCTGCTGGAGAGTTTAGTGTTGTTGGCTGCTGGAGGGTCTACTGTTGCCGCTGCTTGAGAGTTTACTGTTGCTGGCTGCTGAAGGGTCTACTGTTTCTGGATGCTGGAGAGTTTTCTGTTGCTGGCTGCTAGAGGGTCTACTGTTGCTGGCTACTGCAGCCAGCAACAGCGGACCCTCCCCTGGATAAACTTTGTTTAGATGTGCAATGATGGGTAAACAGCACCTACTGCTGCACGCAACTAGAGCCCTACCACAATATGTAGCAGGAATCAAAAATTAGGGGTGCTGGAGAGTTTACTGTTGTTGACTACTGAAGAGTCCACGGTTGCTGGCTGCTGGAGATTCTACTGTTGCCGGCTGCTGGGGGGTCTACAGTTGCTTGCTGCTGGAGAGTTAACTGTTGCAGTTGCTGGAGAGTCTACTCTTTCCAGCTACTGGAGAGTTTATTGTACAGTAGCTGGCTGCTGGAGAGTCTCCTGTTGCCACTGCTGGAGAGTTTACTGTTGCCGGCTGCTGGGGAGACTACTGTTGCTGGCTGCTGGAGAGTCAACTGTTGCTGCTGATGGAGAGTTTACTGTTTCTGGCTGCTGGAGGGTCTACTGTTTTTGGATGCTGCAGCCAGCAACAGTAGACCCTCCTCTGGATACACTTTGCTTATATGTGCAAAGATAAGTAGACAGCACCTACTTATATACACAACTAGAGCCCTACCACAATATGTAGCAAGAAACAAAAATGGGTATGCTGGAGAGTTTAATGTTGTTGGCTGCTGGAAAGTTGACTGTTGCTGACTGCTGGTGAGTCTACTGTTGCAGTTGCTGGAGAGTCTACTGTTTACAGCTGCTGGAGAGTCCACTGTTGCTGACTGCTGCAGAATCTATTGTTGCAGTTGCTGGAGAGTCTATTGTTTCCAGATGCTGGAGAGTCTACTGTTGCTGGCTGCTGGAGAGTCTACTGTTGACGCTGCTGGAGAGTCTACTATTGCCAGCTGCTGGAGAGTCCACTGTTGCAGTTGCTGGAGAATCTACTGTTGCTGCTGTTGCTGGCTGCTGCAGCCAGCAACAGTAGACCCTCCCCTGGATAAACTTTGCTTATATGTGCAAAGATGGGTAAACAGCACCTACTGCTGCACACAGGTAGAGCTCTACCACAATATGTAGCAGGAATCAAAAACGAAGGGTGCTTGAGAGTCCACTGTTGCTGGCTGCTGGAGAGTCTACTGTTGAGGTTGCTGGGGAGTCTACTGTTTCCAGCCGCTGGACATTCTACTGTTGCTGACTGCTGGAGAGTTTACTGTTGCTGGCTGCTGGAGGGTCTTCTGTTGCCGCTGCTGGAGAGTTTACTGTTGCTGGCTGTTGGAGGGTCTACTGTTTCTGGCTGCTGGAGAGTCTACTGTTCCTGGCTACTGGAGAGTCTACTGTTGCTGGCTGCTGGAGAGTCTACTGTTGCTGCTGCTGGAGAGTTTACTGTTGCTGGCTGCTAGAGGGTCTACTGTTGCTGGCTGCTGGAGAGTCTACTGTTGCCGCTGCTGGAGAGTTTAGTGTTGTTGGCTGCTGGAGGGTCTACTGTTGCAGCTGCTTGAGAGTTTACTGTTGCTGGCTGCTGAAGGGTCTACTGTTTCTGGATGCTGGAGAGTTTTCTGTTGCTGGCTGGTAGAGGGTCTACTGTTGCTGGCTACTGCAGCCAGCAACAGCGGACCCTCCCCTGGATAAACTTTGTTTATATGTGCAATGATGGGTAAACAGCACCTACTGTTGCACGCAACTAGAGCCCTACCACAATATGTAGCAGGAATCAAAAATTAGGGGTGCTGGAGAGTTTACTGTTGTTGACTACTGAAGAGTCCACGGTTGCTGGCTGCTGGAGATTCTACTGTTGCCGGCTGCTGGGGGGTCTACAGTTGCTTGCTGCTGGAGAGTTTACTGTTGCAGTTGCTGGAGAGTCTACTCTTTCCAGCTACTGGAGAGTTTATTGTACAGTAGCTGGCTGCTGGAGAGTCTCCTGTTGCCACTGCTGGAGAGTTTACTGTTTCCGGCTGCTGGGGAGACTACTGTTGCTGGCTGCTGGAGAGTCAAATGTTGCTGCTGATGGAGAGTTTACTGTTTCTGGCTGCTGGAGGGTCTTCTGTTTTTGGATGCTGCAGCCAGCAACAGTAGACCCTCCTCTGGATACACTTTGCTTATATGTGCAAAGATAAGTAGACAGCACCTACTTATATACACAACTAGAGCCCTACCACAATATGTAGAAAGAAACAAAAATGGGTATGCTGGAGAGTTTAATGTTGTTGGCTGCTGGAAAGTTGACTGTTGCTGATTGCTGGTGAGTCTACTGTTGCAGTTGCTGGAGAGTCTACTGTTTACAGCTGCTGGAGAGTCCACTGTTGCTGACTGCTGCAGAATCTATTGTTGCAGTTGCTGGAGAGTCTATTGTTTCCAGATGCTGGAGAGTCTACTGTTGCTGGCTGCTGGAGAGTCTACTGTTGACGCTGCTGGAGAGTCTACTATTGCCAGCTGCTGGAGAGTCCACTGTTGCTTACTGCTGGAGAGTCCACTGTTGCTGGCCGCTGGATAGTCTACCATTGCAGTTTCTGGAGAGTCTACTGTTTCCATTTGCTAGAGAGTCTACTGTTGCTGGCTGCTGGAGATTCTACTGTTGCCGACTGCTGGGTAGTCTACTGTTGCTTGCTGCTGGAGAGTCAACTGTTGCAGTTGCTGGAGAGTCTACTGTTGCTGCTGTTTCTGGCTGCTGCAACCAGCAACAGTAGACCCTCCCCTGGATAAACTTTGCTTATATGTGCAAAGATGGGTAAACAGCACCTACTGCTGCACACAGGTAGAGCTCTACCACAATATGTAGCAGGAATCAAAAACTAAGGGTGCTTGAGAGTCCACTGTTGCTGGCTGCTGGAGAGTCTACTGTTGAGGTTGCTGGGGAGTCTACTGTTTCCAGCCGCTGGACATTCTACTGTTGCTGACTGCTGGAGAGTTTACTGTTGCTGGCTGCTGGAGGGTCTTCTGTTGCCGCTGCTGGAGAGTTTACTGTTGCTGGCTGTTGGAGGGTCTACTGTTTCTGGCTGCTGGAGAGTCTACTGTTCCTGGCTACTGGAGAGTCTACTGTTTCCGGCTGCTGGAGTGTCTACTGTTGCTGCTGCTGGAGAGTTTACTGTTGCTGGCTGCTAGAGGGTCTACAGTTGCTGGCTGCTGGAGAGTCTACTGTTGCCGCTGCTGGAGAGTTTAGTGTTGTTGGCTGCTGGAGGGTCTACTGTTGCCGCTGCTTGAGAGTTTACTGTTGCTGGCTGCTGAAGGGTCTACTGTTTCTGGATGCTGGAGAGTTTTCTGTTGCTGGCTGCTAGAGGGTCTACTGTTGCCAGCAACAGCGGACCCTCCCCTGGATAAACTTTGTTTATATGTGCAATGATGGGTAAACAGCACCTACTGCTGCACGCAACTAGAGCCCTACCACAATATGTAGCAGGAATCAAAAATTAGGGGTGCTAGAGAGTTTACTGTTGTTGACTACTGAAGAGTCCACTGTTGCTGGCTGCTGGAGATTCTACTGTTGCCGGCTGCTGGGGGGTCTACAGTTGCTTGCTGCTGGAGAGTTAACTGTTGCAGTTGCTGGAGAGTCTACTCTTTCCAGCAACTGGAGAGTTTATTGTACAGTAGCTGGCTTCTGGAGAGTCTCCTGTTGCCACTGCTGGAGAGTTTACTGTTTCCGGCTGCTGGGGAGACTACTGTTGCTGGCTGCTGGAGAGTCAACTGTTGCTGCTGATGGAGAGTTCACTGTTTCTGGCTGCTGGAGGGTCTACTGTTTTTGGATGCTGCAGCCAGCAACAGTAGACCCTCCTCTGGATACACTTTGCTTATATGTGCAAAGATAAGTAGACAGCACCTACTTATATACACAACTAGAGCCCTATCACAATATGTAGCAAGAAACAAAAATGGGTATGCTGGAGAGTTTAATGTTGTTGGCTGCTGGAAAGTTGACTGTTGCTGACTGCAGGTGAGTCTACTGTTGCAGTTGCTGGAGAGTCTACTGTTTACAGCTGCTGGAGAGTCCACTGTTGCTGACTGCTGCAGAATCTATTGTTGCAGTTGCTGGAGAGTCTATTGTTTCCAGATGCTGGAGAGTCTACTGTTGCTGGCTACTGGAGAGTCTACTGTTGACGCTGCTGGAGAGTCTACTATTGCCAGCTGCTGGAGAGTCCACTGTTGCTTACTGCTGGAGAGTCCACTGTTGCTGGCCGCTGGATAGTCTACCATTGCAGTTTCTGGAGAGTCTACTGTTTCCATTTGCTAGAGAGTCTACTGTTGCTGGCTGCTGGAGATTCTACTGTTGCCGACTGCTGGATAGTCTACTGTTGCTTGCTTGCTTGCTGCTGGAGAGTCAACTGTTGCAGTTGCTGGAGAGTCTACTGTTGCTGCTGTTGCTGGCTGCTGCAGCCAGCAACAGTAGACCCTCCCCTGGATAATCTTTGCTTATATGTGCAAAGATGGGTAAACAGCACCTACTGCTGCACACAGGTAGAGCTCTACCACAATATGTAGCAGGAATCAAAAACTAAGGGTGCTTGAGAGTCCACTGTTGCTGGCTGCTGGAGAGTCTACTGTTGAGGTTGCTGGGGAGTCTACTGTTTCCAGCCGCTGGACATTCTACTGTTGCTGACTGCTGGAGAGTTTACTGTTTCTGGCTGCTGGAGGGTCTTCTGTTGCCGCTGCTGGAGAGTTTACTGTTGCTGGCTGTTGGAGGGTCTACTGTTTCTGGCTGCTGGAGAGTCTACTGTTCCTGGCTACTGGAGAGTCTACTGTTGCCGGCTGCTGGAGAGTCTACTGTTACTGCTGCTGGAGAGTTTACTGTTGCTGGCTGCTAGAGGGTCTACTGTTGCTGGCTGCTGGAGAGTCTACTGTTGCCGCTGCTGGAGAGTTTAGTGTTGTTGGCTGCTGGGGGGTCTACTGTTGCCGCTGCTTGAGAGTTTACTGTTGCTGGCTGCTGAAGGGTCTACTGTTTCTGGATGCTGGAGAGTTTTCTGTTGCTGGCTGGTAGAGGGTCTACTGTTGCTGGCTACTGCAGCCAGCAACAGCGGACCCTCCCCTGGATAAACTTTGTTTATATGTGCAATGATGGGTAAACAGCACCTACTGCTGCACGCAACTAGAGCCCTACCACAATATGTAGAAGGAATCAAAAATTAGGGGTGCTGGAGAGTTTACTGTTGTTGACTACTGAAGAGTCCACTGTTGCTGGCTGCTGGAGAGTCTACTGTTGCAGTTGCTGGGGAGTCTACTGTCTCCATTTGCTGGAGAGTCTACTGTTGCTGGCTGCTGGAGATTCTACTGTTTCCGGCTGCTGGGGGGTCTACTGTTGCTTGCTGCTGGAGAGTTAACTGTTGCAGTTGCTGGAGAGTCTACTGTTGCTGCTGTTGCTGGCTGCTTCAGCCAGCAACAGTAGACCCTCCCCTGGATAAACTCTGCTTATATGTGCAAAGATGGGTAAACAGCACCTACTGCTGCACACAGCTAGAGCTCTACCACAATATAGCAAGAATCAAAAACTAGGGGTGCTGGAGAGTTTACTGTTGTTGACTGCTTGAGAGTCCACTGTTGCTGGCTGTTGGAGAGTCTACTGTTGCAGAGTCTGGGGAGTCCACTGTTTCCAGCCACTGAAGAGTCTACTGTTGCTGGCTACTGGAGAGTCTACTGTTGCCGGCGGCTGAATAGTCTACTTTTGCTGGCTGCTGGAGAGTCTACTGTTGCTGGCTGCTGGAGAGTCTGCTGTGCTGCTGCTGGAGAGTTTACTGTTGCTGGCTGTTGGAGGGTCTACTGTTGCTGGCTGCTGGAGAGTCTACTGTTGCCGCTGCTGAAGAGTTTACTGTTGCTGGCTGTTGGAGGCTCTACTGTTGCCGCTGCTGGAGGGTCTACTGTTGCTGGCTGCTGGAGAGTCTACTGTTGCTGCTGCTGGAGAGTTAACTGTTTCTGGCTGCTGGAGGATCTACTGTTGTTGACTGCTGGAGAGTCTGCTGTTGCTGCTGCTGTATAGTCTACTATTTCCAGCTGCTAGAGAGTCTAATGTTGCTGGCTGCGGGAGAGTCTTCTGTTGTTACTGCTGGAGAGTTTACTGTAGCTGGCTGCAGGAGGGTCTACTGTTGCTGGCTGCTGGAAAGTCTACTGTTGCAGTTGCTGGGGAGTCTACTGTTTCCAGCCGCTGGAGAGTCTACTGTTGCTGGCTACTGGAGAGTCTACTGTTGCTTGCTGCTGGAGAGTCTACTGTTTCTGGCTGCTGGAGAGTCTACTGTTGCTGCTTCTGGAGAGTTTACTGTTTCTGGCTGCTGGAGAGTCTACTGTTGCTGCTTCTGGAGAGTTTACAGTTGCTGGCTGCTGGAGGGTCTACTGTTGCTGGCTGCTGGAGAGTCTACTGTTGCTGCTGTTGAAGAGTTTGCTGTTGCTGGCTGCTGGAGAGTCTATTGTTGCTGGTTGCTGGAGAGTCTACTGTTGCCGCTGCTGGAGAGTTTAGTGTTTCTGGCTGCTGGAGGGTCTACTGTTGCCGCTGCTGGAGAGTTTACTGTTGCTCGCGGTTGGAGGGTCTACTGTTGCTGGCTGCTGGAGAGTCTACTTTTGCCACTGCTGGAGAGTTTACTGTTGCTGGCTGCTGGAGGGTCTACTGTTGCTGGCTGCTGGAGAGTCTACTGTTGCTGCTGCTGTATAGTCTACTGTTTCCAGCTGCTGGAGAGTCTAATGTTGCTGGCTGCGGGAGAGTCTTCTGTTGCTACTGCTGGAGAGTTTTCTGTTGCTGGCTGCTGGCTGCTGGAGGGTCTACTGTTGCTGGCTGCTGGAGAGTCTACTGTTGCCGCTGCTGGAGAGTTTAATGTTGCTGGCTGCAGGAGGGTCTACTGTTGCTGGTTGCTGGAGAGTCTACTGTTGCCGCTGCTGGAGAGTTTAGTGTTGCTGGCTGCTGGAAGGTCTACTGTTGCCGCTGCTGGAGAGTTTAGTGTTTCTGGCTGCTGGAGGGTCTACTGTTGCCGCTGCTGGAGAGTTTACTGTTGCTCGCGGTTGGAGGGTCTACTGTTGCTGGCTGTTGGAGAGTCTATTGTTGCCGCTGTTGGAGAGTTTACTGTTGCTGGCTGCTGGAGGGTCTACTGTTGCTGGCTGCTGGAGAGTCTACTGTTGCAGTTGCTGCCAGCTGGGGAGTCTCTTGTTTCCAGCAGCTGGAGAGTCTACTGTTGCTGGCTACTGGAGAGTCTACTGTTGCTGCCGGAGAGTTTACTGTTGCTGGCTGGTGGAGGGTCTACTGTTGCTGGCTGCTGGAGAGTCTACTGTTGCCGCTGTTGGAGAGTTTACTGTGGATGACTGCTAGAGGGTCTACTGTTGCTGGCTGCTGGAGAGTCTACTGTTGCCGCTGCTGGAGAGTTTACTGTTGCTGGCTGTTGGAGGGTCTACTGTTGCTGGCTGCTGGAGAGTCTACTGTTGCCGCTGCTGGAGAGTTTACTGTTGCTGGCTGCTGGAGAGTCTACTAATGCTGCTGCTGTATAGTCTACTGTTTCCAGCTGCTGGAGAGTCTAATGTTGCTGGCTGCGGGAGAGCCTTCTGTTGCTACAGCTGGAGAGTTTACTGTTGCTGGCTGCTGGGCGGGTCTACTGTTGCTAACTGCTGGAGAGTCTACTGTTGCCGCTGCTGAAGAATTTACTGTTGCTGGCTGCTGGAGGGTCTACTGTTGCCGCTGCTGGAGAGTTTAATGTTGCTGGCTGCAGGAGGGTCTACTGCAGCCAGCAACAGTGAACCCTTCCCTGGATAAACTTTGTTTATATGTGCAATGGTGGGTAAACAGCACCTACCGATGCACACAACTTGAGCCTTACCACAATATGTAGCAAGAGTCAAAAACTGGGGGTTGCAACACACACACATATACACACACATGATACACACATATATAGTGATCCCTTCCACCTATATTTATTATATTTATTTATTTCTTCAGTGAGCAAGAAAGGGAAAGCGAGGTGATGTCCCATTAACTGAGGACAATGCCAGCTCTGTATGGTAACAGTTTTAACCCTTCTTGGGCTGTAGAGAGTGGAGGCACAGACTTTACAATGTTTAGTGTGGTATGGTATATATATATATATATATATATATATATATATATATATATATATATATATATATATATATATATATATATATATATTAGATGAGCAAGAAAGGGAAATTAAATAGACATAGTAATGTCCCTTTAACTAGGGACAGTTCCAGCAATGTATGGGAGGATAACAGTCCTAGCCCTTCTGGATCTGGGGTTACCAGGTTCTGCTCATCACCTAAAAGTCCTGCATCCGTCAAACAAGTGAACATCTCCTTGAATTAACCAGTACCACGTTGAAGAAGAAAATGCTCTCTCCCCCACCCCTATATTTTTCCATGCACCCCCCTGTGTTGTATGATATTGTTATTTTTGTTGGGGGGTCCTTCTAATCAGAAATATGTGACAAGTCTCCTCTGAGTGGGGACCTGTGTGAGAGGAGGAGAAGGAGGAGGAGGGAGGGGAGACAAATTCAAGATGTAATTTGCAGCATTGTTGTATGGAGGGGAGGAAGGGAGAAAATCCTATTCCCTCTTGTGGATCATTCTCTGAAAGGGGAAGCAATATTATGAGGAGGTGATTAATACCGGAGCTCCGAGTGCACAAGCCCTGTCTGGATATCCCCTGGAAGGAAGAAGCCTGGCGTCCACATCGCCATTTGGAAGATTTGGGAGTGAAGAGGAGAAGCAGGATTCCTGATCTCATCTCCCCAGTGCAGGGAGAGACTTGGTTTATTCCGGCTGCAGAAGCAAAGAGCTTGTTCAATGTAGTGGGATTTTCTTCTTTTTTTTTTGCAAGAATACCTGACCTCCTTTTTTTTTTTGGTGGTGGTGTGTGTGTGTGAGCAGAAGATCCCCAGCAGAATCTGCCATGAGAAGCCTGTTTGGATGGCTGAAGTGGGGGGACAGGACAGGGTGCAGCTGCACGTCCAGGAGGATATGGGGGGCATGGTGGGTTTGGGGGCTTCTGGAAGTGCAAAGTTGGAGCAGGCTCGCCTTCATCAGCCTTGGACTCCTGGCTGCATCGGCAACGGGTGAGTCCTTGCAGATAGACCTCTTGACTTGTCCACGGACAGCAGCACCATCATCACCATCATCATCATCATCATCATCATCATGATCTTGGTGCTGAGGATGGGAGATGCGGGCAGGCTGCTCATTCTCCAACCTGTCTGCGATGCTGTGCTCAACACTTCATTAATGCATAGACATAGGGATGCGGATTCAGCATTGACAGGCGCTGGTGTGTCATCTGCGATCATGTCTATGGCAGGAATAGGGATTTTGGATTTTAGATGGTGACTGTCTAGGGGTGAAGATTTTAAACCTGTAGGAATCTGCAACCCCCCCCCCCCCCCCTTTCCCCTACTAATGAAATGCAATAGGAGCAGCTTGTGTCTGATCATCTGTGGCCATCGCACAATGCAAATGCTTGGATCTGAGATCTGCTGCAGGCATAAATCACCTTACCTTTATTACCAGCGACTGTTAAAGACCACATCCAGATCCAGCAAAGTTTGCCTGCTGCCTGCTCTGCATAGAACATCCTGTACCCATTCCCAGGCAGCAATGGAGAAAGCACTATTAGGCAGGGAAAGTCAACCGAGCTCATAGTGCCACACGGCTATTTTACCATGATATACAGGTCTTACTGTCAAATGCTATCAACTGCCTTTTTTTTTTTTTTTTAATCCTACTAGGCTAGTGGAAATTTCCATTCCTCAGGCTACTATCATGGGATTTCAATGTAGCACTTGGCTACCTTGTCATTTGCAATTCCCTTTTTTTTCAGGCAGCTCTCCTTATTAATTGATTTCAAAACTGATCCTCTTGCCTTTAGACAAACATGTTCTACTTTGACCCTGACACCTTCTGAAAGAAGTGCATCTGTCACCATCCCAAGCACATTGTGTTAAAACTCTAAACCCTAAAAAAAAAAAAAAAATCATTGTTGTCCCTCCTTTGATTTTTTTCAATTTGCAATTATAGATATTTCTAAAGGGTAATCAATTAAATATCTTTGAGCTACCCATCAATTCTGTATATAGGGAGTCATTTCTTTCTTTCTTTTTTTTTTTTTCTGTTACCCCCAGACCACAAGGATATTTTTTCATGTGAAGTGTTGCATATGACTCAAGGCCCCACAGCCACTGATTCAGAAAAAAAAAGGGCTTTTATGTAGCAATTAAACGCATCTAATCCTATAATTGCATGAAACTATCAGTTTGGTGACACAATGTATGTAATGTTATAGAGAAGGTCTCATTATCTTCTTTTGTGTACTAATACCACTTTTTGTGCTGGTAAATACGATGGATTGGATTATTGAACAAAAATAAAAAAACATATTGTCATAATATTGATAAAAATATTATATATCATAGGTGGCATTAACATTTCTTGAGGCAACACCAAAAAAAAAAAGCACACATAGCAGGTCTAGAGATGGATGTGTAGGCAGATAGATACATACTGATAGGCTAAGAAATATAATATAACAATATATTGATATATCGTTATATAGAGAGGTGCGGAGGCAAAGACATTTATAAATACAGTACACATCATGCATGTGTACCAGTAAATCCAATTCATAGTTTTATTTTTTTATTTTGTGCAGCACTATATACTTTAGAGAGTCAAACTTATCTGTAGCATGATGTTGAACATTATTAATATGTGCTATATACAGTATAACCTGCTTTTATGTAAAGGAGGTTGTCAGCTGCACATATAGTTATTGATTGTATTATAGAAATCTGCATCCTTGCTTACAGCTGCTTGCATTTGCCTTTTTTTTTTTGCTATGGGTTTATGCTGAGGCACTTTCCATCAATTGCAGAATTCCATGACATGAGCAAAGCCTTTGAAAAGGTTGCTGCCTTCATCCCTGTAAAGATTGTACAGCACAAAACCTGTGCGTCTCATTTCATTGATTATGATAGGGTATCATTAGTCATAAATGATTCAAGTCCCAAAGCAATCTATCTTCACTCCTTCTGATTCCGCAGCTCTTCACCTGTATATACATACCAATTGCACTTTTTGATTTTGAAAAAGGAAATTCTGGAAGTGTTAGCGCTTTTGCGTAAGAAGTCACGTGAATGTATATGAGATACCTTTTCAAAGCCTGCCCTCTCCCTCCATGAAACCACACTCGTTTGAATTTAGAAGGTCTTGTTAAATTTATGTTGCCTTTACTACAGGAGTCCTCACAAGTTCACTCTTGTGTAAAGGATAATCCATTCATTTTCTGTTTTATATTAACAATTAGCATATCTCTAATTCATTTGGACTGGTGACATCTGTCTTTAGCAATGACCTCTCATGCTAGCTATATTGCTTTGTGACCATAATAGGGGAATATTGTAATAACCAAGTACAAATGTGACATTCTCTTCATTGCTTTGACATTCTTTTAGCATGTGAACCTTTTCCAGGAATCCCTTGAGCCTTAGATTACTAAGGAGAGCCACAGAAATTACCCTAGAGAATTGATAAATTGGACTGATTATTGCCCCAGTCTCAATACTCCTGTCAAATCAAGACAGAGGTGGCTAATGGACATCTAATTGTTTAATTTTATTAGGCTTCAAGAAGGAAGTATTATGAAATGTAATGCATGCCTGCCCTTCCAATTGATGTTATCTCTTTTTATCTCTAGTAAGCATTTCTCTTACTAGAGTAAGCTGATGTTTAATATGGTCCTACCACCCCATCAACATACTATTTTTTATATATATATATTTATCCTTTCTATTTCCATGAAATACCTTATTTTAGATCCAGTGATGTCATCACTAGATCTCTGTGCTTTTCTATGCAACACAGACAGGATCATGACAGGAGGGAGGAGCAAGTGGGGTTCTATACATCGCTTCCTAAACATCACAGCGCCTTGTCTCAGTGCCCCTCTCAAGAACCCTCAGCCCCAATGGAAGCAGTGGGGTTTCTTTTAGAAGTTATACAAATACCAAGCTGTCTTAAAGGTTGGAAAAGTGGGCATTCCTAGACAAGCTGTATTTGCATGCAGATCACCCTAGGTCAGTGATTGCGAACCTGACACCCCAGATGTTTTGAAACTAAATTTCCCATGATGCTCAACTACACTGCAGAGTGCATGAGCATCATGGGAAATGTAGTTCCAAAACATCTGAGGTGCCAAGGTTTGCCATCACTGCCCTAGGTAATACCCACATGTGATGCTGAGCCTCCATGATTGAAAGAAATGAAATCCAATAAAATTAATGGGTGGGCCAATGACAGTCAGGCTGGGAAAGAAAGGGCTAAATGATGCTGGACATCCTCCAGCCAGGAAATGAGACAAGCCCTGTCTGACTTGCTGCAGCTTTTAATGCACACTGTAACACTGTAAGAAGCTCGCCATTTGCAGTGAAATCAGAGAAAGCATTTACAGTACCGGGAGATGCCTGTACAGATATGTAAAACTGAAATATAAGCTTGTTAAGAATGTCACTAGGTGTGTTGACTATCTTTACCCCAAGTAGAGAAAGGGTGTATTTTAGTATTTTTTGTCATGACATTGAATCTATATTCTCTAATTTTAATACTGGAGTCGCTGACATTATTCAAAATGATTCCCACTGCTGATCAGCTAATGACTGGCAATGACTGGTTAATGAGCAGTCTGGAAGTTGATATACAATTGCTTCATCTGCTAGTGTATGTGCTTATCCTATAAGTACGTGTATTGATTTCTGCACAGTTCGACACAAAATGTCTGGTTCTTTTAGATCTCTGGAAAGGTGTGCATAGCCAAGCCACCTGGTAATAAAAACAAGCATAATAGTCTTCCTGCTTATTGCAATAGATAATTATTGATACTAAGTAATAAGATAAGATATACTTTATTTTTATGGTATACATACAAAAAAATGTTCCCGGGTACTCTAATATTCTGCATAACACCTTTTAAGTATCTCTAAAGTCAAAGTATTTTTTTTTTTTTTTTTTAGTTTTTATAGGGTAGGGAATGATTTAAACCCATGAAAGATTTTTTTTGTCACCTTTTTCCCATTTGGAGGTCATTCTTTTACTTCTTGTGCTGTAGAACAGGAAATGAAAAGCAATCTCTATAAATTGAAGAAAATTCCCTCTTAAATGGTGGCCACTGAAACAAGTGTCCCTATTGAACGTTTCTCCTTGCATTTCCCAAATTTTGGATTTTCCCTCACTTTTAGCCCAGTGGTTAGTGGCCACCAGAACAAATCATCTTCCCATTGGGTCCATGGATAACAATAAAAAACTTGCATTGGTTCTAACCCCTCAACACCATGTCCAAAAGTGAAAACAAATGTTGGCTTTAGAAATACTTTGAAGAAGTCTCACAAAACATTTTATTTGTTGACACTGCCCCCCAGACGGCAAAGTGCATGTGGCACTTTACCCCATATTTCTAGGTGGTGTGGTTCCTGAGATACATGGTTGACAGTGCTCCCTCCCGACCATTGTCATGCCACGCATCTACCAAGGAGACATATATTTAATAATCTTTGATTAACAGCCTTTGTCTCAGGTGTAGTCACAAGGTATGCAGGGGGAGGGGGATGTGTCAGTTCCCCTGTTCCACCCCTTGGCCTTTGCAAGCAGTTAAAGGCTCTGCCGATTCCACCGCCCAGTAATCCAAATGTATTGCTAGGATGCAGGTGGCCAAGCCACACAGGGTCATTGGTTGCTACGGTGCAGGTGGTCAAGCCACACAGGGTCATTGGTTGCTAGGGTGCAGGTGGCCAAGCCACACACGGTCATTGATTGCTAGGGTACAGGCAGCCACATCACATAGCATTATCAATTCTATGGTTTGGGTGGCTGGACCACCAATGGTGCTGTTTGGAATGATCACTTGCGTCCTAGCAACCGATGAAGCTGTGCGGCCCGGCCACCATCGTTCTAGCAACCAATGATGCTGAATCACTGGAAAAGAAAGAGCGGGTGTAACAGGGGAACTCACGCTTGACAGGCACACTTACTGAACAGGGAACAATGGCAACTGAGCTCAACATAAGTAGTGTCTACAAATTTGGCCTCTATCAAGGGACGAGAAATAAAGAAGGGATTTTCTTCACATTTCTATTGCAGTTTATGTATAGATACAGGGAATTTAGACATAAATGTATGGACCTGTATTTAATTTTTTAATGCCTGTGAGAGTTTCTCTTTAATATCGTTTTCCGCTAAATGTTCTTTAGCACAACAATCTTTAAATGTTCCATAGTACAAAATGGCAATTTTATGGAATTTAATATAAAAATAGCAATATACAGCTCTCCCGCTAGTGTTAATCCTCTGAGCAGGTGCAAAGAAACCTTGTTACATTCCTAGACATAATGTAATATAGGGTATGAGGTCGGAAATACAGATAGCAGACTTGCAAACCAAGAAAGATCTTTTATATGGACATATTTAGAGGATTAGTGTTTTATAGCTGTAACAAGCAGGTTAAGGCAGATACTAATTTCGCACATTTAAATCTGTTTCCCTTTATTGTTCGGTCAGAAATGGTTAGTAATGCCATTTTCAGTACACATTCGTGTTGTGGACTACACATCCCACCACGTGACATGATACTTTCACAGTCAATACAATTGATTCCGTCTCCCTTATAGGTACTAAAAGAAGGAAATTAAATGTACTTATCCCTAAAACAATTTGGTTGTGCGGCACAATCTCAAAACGGTTTTGTCTGAGCTGATTTGGTAGTCCATGTCATGTAGGAATAGTGACATTAAACTGTAAAGGTCTGGTGTTAAGGGGAATTGTATTAAGGTCCTTTTGCATCACACCCTGGCTTATTAAGCCTCATGCACACTCGGCGGTTGCCCAGCTCTTCTGAAGCCTTTTCTCCTCGCAGGAGAAAATCAGCATAAAAAAACATGCCATTGCAAACACGTTTAGTGTTTGAGCATTTATTCATTCATTTCATTGGCCAGACTATTCATTGGGCATTTTTTTTTCTGCTCAGACAGTCCTCTCTTGAATGTGCAAGTGATGTTTTTTTGTTTTTTTTCTGCCTCTAAATTGCTGTAAATGCCTATGTGTGCATGGGCACATAGGCTAACATAAAGGGGGGTTTGAAGGCAGAAAAAAAAAAAAATTATCCTCCAAAGCGGTGGTTTGACACCAAGTGTGCATGAGACCTCTTCTGGACTATAATGTTGATGGGACATTCCCTGTCCTGGGCCCAATCTTTGTTCCTGCCCATCTTGGGATTTCGAATGTTCCCAACCAACTTGGGGTGTTCCTATTACTGCTATGCTCTCCATAATTTAAAAAAAATCCAACAGAATGAGTTGTAATTGACAAAGCAAGAGTGGAGATCTGGGAGTTCAAGAGATCTCAACACTGGTGTCCCTGAATTAAATAAATAATGTGTTGGGCTTTCCATCATCTACTGAATTGAAATATCAGCTTTTTAATACTGTATATTTAAAAGTTTAAAAAAATATATGTTTTTATTACACTGGCCAACCATGGTCCTATTATTGTAAGCATGAAACTATTGTATACTTCAAATGTTCATTTAACGTTGGGTGCGATTTATAGCAATCTAAATACTACAGAGCCTCGGGACACATTCCGAAGAAGGACTTGATATTATAATAATAAAGCAGTCCCTCCTTGAGATTTGCAGCCTTGGGTTTTTTTTTTTTAAGCCTAATATACCGTTACAAAGGAAATGATTAGACAACAGAACAGAATCAGAAAAAAGATGTGAAATAAACTGGAATTATATTTTATTTGATGCAAAATATGAAAAAATAATATTAATGTGCTTGGCTCTGCTCTGGGGCTAAAACGTGCCTCATTACTCTAAAACAGAGTTTCATTCATTTTTTAACCTTATAGCACAGTATGCGTTGCAACCTATTGAAATGTGATGGTCAAGTCTTTGGCCAAACAGGCTTTTTGGACTGGTGGAATGGCTCCACTGATGTAAAACTCATCAAGAGACAGGCAGAAAAGACACAACAGTGGGTAACATACTGATATATTCTGGTACATTTCATATATATAGTTTTACATTGCAGCATGCTCATCTATAGCTTATCCACAAAATGTTGTTCAACTCTTGTTGCTTACCACACATTGAATTTCAACCAACTTTGAATCACAATGATTACTAAACCCATCAAGGCCACATACCAATTCTTTGAATTATTGCATGATGTTGATTGCATTCCTCCATTAGACTTTTTTTTACATAAAAGTTAGTCATGAGTGGTTAAAATGCCTGAATATTGAAGAAATTATAGCTCTGTATCTAGGAACCAAATGGTCTCTTTCAGATTAGATCTCAAGATTGGCACCTACTCAACTTATTCTCAGATGGCCATCTCTGTAAACGTTGGCCTATTTTAGGTTATCACAACTTCTTCTTACAGTGTTTCTCTTATTAACCACTTCATTACCGAGCCTGTTTTTCAGATTCGGTGCTTACGAGACTAAAACAGTTTTTTTTGCTAGAAAATTATTTAAAACCCCCAAACATTATATATATTTTTTTTTCTAACACCCTAGAGAATAAAATGGCGGTCATTGCAATACTTTTTCTCACACCGTATTTGCGCAGCGGTCTTACAAGCGCACTTTTTTTGGAAAAAATTCACTTTCTTGAATTAAAAAATAAGACAACAATAAATTTGGCCCAATTTTTTTATATATTGTGAAAGATAATGTTACGCCGAGTAAAATGATACCCAACATGTCACGCATAAAAATTGCGCCCGCTCGTGGCATGGCGTCAAACTTTTACCCTTAAAAATCTCGATATGCGACGTTTAAAAAATTCTACAGGTTGCATTTTTTGAGATGACGAGGAGGTCTAGGGCTAGAATTATTGCTCTCGCTCTAACGATCGCGGCGATACCTCACTTGTGTGGTTTGAACACCGTTTTCATATGCGGGCGCTACTCGCGTATGCGTTTGCTTCTGCGCGCGAGCTCGTCGGGACGGGGCACTTTAAAAAATTTTTTTTTTGGTTTTGGTTTTTATTTTTATTTATTTTATAATTTTTAACACTGAAAAAAAAAAAAAAAAAAAAATTATCACTTTTATTCCTATTACAAGGAATGTAAACATCCCTTGTAATAGAAAAAAGCATGACAGGTCCCCTTATATATGAGATCTGGGGTCAAAAAGACCTCAGATCTCATATTCAGGCTTAAATGCAAAAAAAAAAAAAAAAAAAAAAAAAAAAAAATAAGTCAAAATGTAAACATATTAAATGTCTCTTTAAGACGCTGGGCGGAAATGACGTTTTGACGTCACTTCCGCCCAGCAGAGAGAGGGGGACGGCTGAGGGACATTTTTTCCCTCAGTCACATCCCCGGACAGACAACGAGCGGACCCGATCGCCTCCGCCGCTACCGACGGCTACGGTAAGCGGCGGAGGGCGCGGGAGAGCGGCGGGAGGGGGGGGCACCCTCTCCCGCCGCCGGTAACGGCGATCTCGCGGCGAATCCGCCGCGATGACCGCCGTTATCGTTAACAGGACCGCCCCACGAAGAGATGGATATCTCGGTTGTGGCAGCAGCTGCTGCCGTTACCGAGATATCCATCTTCAAAAACGTGACGTCTTTGGACGTGGGGCCGGTCACAAGTGGTTAAGAGCGACAATAGAAGGAATCATACACCAGTCGTTCCCTTTGAGGATCTGGCTCACTATTTTGGAGAACTTTCTAGCGCCAGTGAAACGATGCCTGAAAGTTTCCCTCAACATCAACATTAGCTTTCACTATATGCAAGGAGTCTTAGAAACCCACATTATATCATTACAAATAAAAAATGGGTACATTGTAAGATAATAAAAATAAAGATTTGTTTTTACCTGTGCCCCATTACCTCACATTCTTGGGCTAATGGTATGTGTGTTATACCTACCTAATCCATGACATAGTCCTGTCCCTTTGCATTCTCTAAAGCCTGATACACACAGGAAGTTTTTTTTTGTCATTCAACCCAGTGAGCTGAATGAAAAAAATTAGAAGCTTTAGAGGATCTCGCTGTTCTAACTATGCAATGTTACTACAGATATCTCCCCCTGCCCCCCACCAGAACACGCCATTGGCTGTGAGAGCTGTTTGGATGCTGATCAGCCTCTGTTTTTTCAGCATGTATGTTTAACAGAAGCCAGACGTTCCACCAGTTTCTATCAGAAAGGCTTGTTTCTGTTGAATCAGCCAATACCAGCAGTATGTACCAGGCTTAAGTCTCACTGTTGGCCAGTACAGCTGTCCATCATTGTAATTGGACATGGAAAATGGCAGACCAGGTTCCAGAACCAGTTAACCCAAGCAGTAAGTGCATTGGGTCATTCTGGATACTCTGGGAACTCCTACTGAGAAATGGAGCTGCCTTGCCATCATCCGAGATTTCTACTGTGAGTGGAAAGTATTAAATTGGGTAAGCATAACAAATTTTAGAACCAGTCCTAAGTGCCAATACTAGTATTATTGAATGCAAAATACTAAACAAACCCATACATTTGCAAGTATCCTTTAGTATTATATTTGTTTAAGGAGTTGAACATGACAAATGTTTGGACTTATATGGAAAAAAAAAGCAAATGGTGCTCAGTTTAAATGGTATAGGTATCTCGTAAACGTTCACTATTGTGCTTTAGACCCCAGTGTAGGTGTACTGCCTGACTTTCCCATAGGCTCTTACCAGCTGCTACAAACCTATAGGGCCATACACACGGGCCGAACATTGGACGGCATTAGCCGGTTCAATAGAAACTGCCCAACATTCGGCCCATGTGTATAGCAGCTGGTCTGACAGAAGCCGAACGCCTGGCTTCTGTCAATTGGGAAAGACCAAAAAAGGTCTGCTGATTGGCACCCGATCAGCCAATGGGGCCAGAACCCAACAGCTCAGCAGGGGACATCTCTGTACTAACACTGGATTCTTAGTACATCAGCTCTTCCCAAGCTCTTCAGTTTTTTTTTTCATTCAGCCCGTTGGGTTGAATTAATAATAATAAAAAAAAATACTAGTATGTACCAGGCTTAAGAGTGTTATACAATCTCCTATGCTGGTATCATTCTAATGTGATTTTCTATGGTTTATTATTGGGGTACTACAAAGAAATTGACTTTGTGGTTTTGAGAACATTAAATATCCTTTTAATGCAGTAGAAGGTTAGAGCATTAAAACACTATAGATCACTGGCTAAGCTTATTAGGTTGCGTGGACTCTGACAATGGTTCTATCTCAAAGCTATCACTTAAACGTATTGGGAGTATCCTGCAGAAGATCACTATTCAATGAACTACAGCAGTCATCATAAATTAGGGAATTACATTTAATTGACAAACAATAAAATTAACATTCCTTAGTCTGTGTTATCACACACAACTGCAGCATGTAGTAAAGATCTTGAAAACAAAGAATCCCTTTTTACTGCAAACAGTGTTGCGTGTTCAGTACTTCATTTATTTTTTGACTATTGTAATGTCTATTAACAAAGCTAATTGTAATGCTTTTTTAAACTGTATTTTCACAAATAATGTAAGAAATAACTTAGCTGTAGCTTTTTTATGCTGCTTCATATGCCCTCTGTGCATGTATGTCATTATTAGTAAGCGAGTCATGAATTTTCTTGTAAAGGTAAAAAATAGAAATGAATTAAAAAAATCCATAAAAACAAGGTAACCATTAGGTCAACTTTTACCTAAATGATTGACCTTCATATCTTTATTCATTATATTCTGTGAGGTAGGATTTATAGCAGATCTTTTATGAATATTCTAGGTCCAATTGTTAAGTGCGAAAAACATGATTAGAAAATCGGCCAATAGCTCTACAGCCAACCAACAAAATAACGTTTGTTGGTCGAAATTATTGCCAACATTAACCCATCGAAAAAAAATTATTACATAGTGTTGACGTGTCACGCACAAGTGGAAGTGATGTAGTGTGCATGTGCCCTTCCTTGTAGCCCCACCTTTCCGCCCAGCACAAACCTTCCGACGCAACCCTTTGTAGTGACCGGCATCGGAACTGAAATATCTGCAATTTTAGTAGTGGTAGCCAGGCCCGTCGGAACAGGACAGGCAAAGCAAGCAACTGTTGGGGGCCCCCGAGCTGGCCAGGGGCCCCCAGCAGCCACTTGCTATAAGTGCTGCAGCCTGTAGCGTAGGCTGACCAGACGTCCCCGGAGGAAGTTTGTCCCCGCTTTGCAGGTTCGGGGAAGTCCGGTCACTGACAGATCGAGGGAACAGACTGATTCTCCCATCCGTACGACAAGAGAATCAGTCTTCACATTACGGGCCGGTGGCTGCAGCTGAGTGGAGTGAGTGTCTCTGACACTCATCTCACACATCCCAGCGAGTTCACTCCCCCCTCCCTGCATCGAACAGGAGACACGATGCACACAGCTCCTCCTCCTCCTATCTCCTCCGTGTCTGCCCGATTCCCCGCCCATTCTCCTATCCCGATGTACAGCCGTGTGCAGGAGAGAGAGGGGGAGATGTGCACGGGAGATATGAAGAACTGCAGTCCTGGCTGCTACACATTCCAAGCTGTGTGAATGATGTCTGAGCCCCCAGCTTCCAGCCTCGTCCATCCAATGAGTGAGCTTTGAACTGTCAGTGAACTGTCCCTCAGGGCCGATCCTACCCGGGGTGCAGAGGGTGCAGTGCACCCAGGCGCCACAGAGCTGGGGGCGCTGAAGTGCCAGAGTGCTTCCCTCAAATCCCTCTCCGCTCTCCTTGTTATTGTAGCGCGGCGCCGGCGGATCTCCCCGCCGCCGCCGCCGCCGCCGCCGCCGCCGCGTGTGTAATGTACGGCTGTCAGTGCCCCCCCCCCCTTCCTCCTCCTGTTAGAAGAATCCGGAAACGGAGCGGCTGGCTGTGGGGGCGGTCTATGATGCCGGACATTCTGCTCCTCTCTGTGTCATACGAGGACTCCTGTCTGCGGCGATCTGTGATCCACCCAGGCGGCGCGGCTGCACGCTGTCCCCTCCTCTGCAGCTGCCGCCCGGGTGGATCACAGATCGCCGTGAACAGGAGTCCTCTTATGACACAGAGAGGAGCATGTGTTTTTATGTATCGTAATGGAGAGGAGGGGTTTGTCCTGGGGGGGGTCTATAGTAATGTAGGGGGCATTTTTTTCCCTGGGGGGAGTTTGTACTAATGGGGGGGGGGTTGTCCCTGGGGTCTGCACTAATGAGGGGGGGTTGTCCCAGGGGGTCTGTACTAATGGGGGGAATTTGTACTAATGGAGGGGTTTGTCCTGGGGGTCTGTACTAATGGGGGGTTTGTCCTGGGGGTCTGTACTAATGAGGGGGTTATCCTGGGTGGGTCTGCACTAATGGGGGGGTTTGTCCTGGGGGTCTGTACTAATGGGGGGTTTGTCCTGGGTGGGTCTGCACTAATGGGGTGGTTGGTCCTGAGGGGGAGGTCTGTACTAATGGGGGGAGTCTGTACTAATGGGGGGCTTGTCCTGGGGATATGCACTAATGGGGGGGTTTATCCTGGGTGGTCAATACTAATGGGGGGTTTATCCTGGGGGGGGTCTGTACTAATGGGGGGTTTATCCTTGGGGGTCTGTACTAATGGGGGGTTTGTTCTGGGGGATCTGCATTAATGGGGTGGTTTGTCCTGGGGGGTCTGTACTAATGGGGAGGCTTGTCCTGGGCGTATGCACTAATGGGGGGGTTTATCCTGGGGGGTCGGTACTAATTGGGGGGGTTTGTTCTGGGGGGGTCTGCACTAATGGGGGGGTTTGTTCTGGGGTCTGTTCTAATGGGGGTTTGTCCTGGTTGGGTCTGCACTAATGGAGGGGGGTTGTCGGGGGGGTCTGCACTAATGGGGGGAATTTGTACTAATGGAGGGGTTTGTCCTGGGGGTCTGTACTAATGGGGGTTTGTCCTGGGGGTCTGTACTAATGAGGGGGTTATCCTGGGTGGGTCTGCACTAATGGGGGGGTTTGTCCTGGGGGTCTGTACTAATGGGGGGTTTGTCCTGGGTGGGTCTGCACTAATGGGGTGGTTGGTCCTGAGGGGGAGGTCTGTACTAATGGGGGGAGTCTGTACTAATGGGGGGCTTGTCCTGGGGATATGCACTAATGGGGGGGTTTATCCTGGGTGGTCAATACTAATGGGGGGTTTATCCTGGGGGGTCTGTACTAATGGGGGGTTTATCCTTGGGGGTCTGTACTAATGGGGGGGTTTGTTCTGGGGGGTCTGCATTAATGGGGTGGTTTGTCCTGGGGGGTCTGTACTAATGGGGAGGCTTGTCCTGGGCGTATGCACTAATGGGGGGGTTTATCCTGGGGGGTCGGTACTAATTGGGGGCGTTTGTTCTGGGGGGGTCTGCACTAATGGGGGGGTTTGTTCTGGGGTCTGTTCTAATGGGGGGTTTGTCCTGGTTGGGTCTGCACTAATGGAGGGGGGTTGTCGGGGGGGGTCTGCACTAATGGGGGGAATTTGTACTAATGGAGGGGTTTGTCCTGGGGGTCTGTACTAATGGGGGTTTGTCCTGGGGTCTGCACTAATGGGGGGGTTTGTCCTGGGGGTCTGTACTAATGGGGGGTTTGTCCTGGGTGGGTCTGCACTAATGGGGTGGTTGGTCCTGAGGGGGAGGTCTGTACTAATGGGGGGAGTCTGTACTAATGGGGGGCTTGTCCTGGGGATATGCACTAATGGGGGGGTTTATCCTGGGTGGTCAATACTAATGGGGGGTTTATCCTGGGGGGGTCTGTACTAATGGGGGGTTTATCCTTGGGGGTCTGTACTAATGGGGGGGTTTGTTCTGGGGGGTCTGCATTAATGGGGTGGTTTGTCCTGGGGGGTCTGTACTAATGGGGAGGCTTGTCCTGGGCGTATGCACTAATGGGGGGGTTTATCCTGGGGGGTCGGTACTAATTGGGGGGGTTTGTTCTGGGGGGGTCTGCACTAATGGGGGGGTTTGTTCTGGGGTCTGTTCTAATGGGGGGTTTGTCCTGGTTGGGTCTGCACTAATGGAGGGGGGTTGTCGGGGGGGTCTGCACTAATGGGGGGAATTTGTACTAATGGAGGGGTTTGTCCTGGGGGTCTGTACTAATGGGGGTTTGTCCTGGGGGTCTGTACTAATGAGGGGGTTATCCTGGGTGGGTCTGCACTAATGGGGGGGTTTGTCCTGGGGGTCTGTACTAATGGGGGGTTTGTCCTGGGTGGGTCTGCACTAATGGGGTGGTTGGTCCTGAGGGGGAGGTCTGTACTAATGGGGGGAGTCTGTACTAATGGGGGGCTTGTCCTGGGGATATGCACTAATGGGGGGGTTTATCCTGGGTGGTCAATACTAATGGGGGGTTTATCCTGGGGGGTCTGTACTAATGGGGGGTTTATCCTTGGGGGTCTGTACTAATGGGGGGGTTTGTTCTGGGGGGTCTGCATTAATGGGGTGGTTTGTCCTGGGGGGTCTGTACTAATGGGGAGGCTTGTCCTGGGCGTATGCACTAATGGGGGGGTTTATCCTGGGGGGTCGGTACTAATTGGGGGCGTTTGTTCTGGGGGGGTCTGCACTAATGGGGGGGTTTGTTCTGGGGTCTGTTCTAATGGGGGGTTTGTCCTGGTTGGGTCTGCACTAATGGAGGGGGGTTGTCGGGGGGGGTCTGCACTAATGGGGGGAATTTGTACTAATGGAGGGGTTTGTCCTGGGGGTCTGTACTAATGGGGGTTTGTCCTGGGGGTCTGTACTAATGGGGGGGTTTGTCCTGGGGGTCTGTACTAATGGGGGTTTGTCCTGGGGGTCTGTACTAATGGGGGGGTTGTCCTGGGTGGGTCTGCACTAATGGGGGGGTTTGTCCTGGGGGTCTGTACTAATGGGGGGTTTGTCCTGGGTGGGTCTGCACTAATGGGGTGGTTGGTCCTGAGGGGGGTCTGTACTAATGGGGGGAGTCTGTACTAATGGGGGGCTTGTCCTGGGGATATGCACTAATGGGGGGGTTTATCCCCGGTGGTCAATACTAATGGGGGGTTTATCCTGGGGGGTCTGTACTAATGGGGGGGGTTTGTTCTGGGGAGTCTGCATTAATGGGGTGGTTTGTCCTGGGGGAGTCTGTACTAATGGGGGGCTTGTCCTGGGCGTATGCACTAATGGGGGGGTTTATCCTGGGGGGTCGGTACTAATTGGGGGGTTTGTTCTGGGGGGTCTGCACTAATGGGGGGGTTTGTTCTGGGGTCTGTTCTAATGGGGGGGTTTGTCCTGGTTGGGTTTGTACTAATGGAGGGGGGTCTGCACTACTGGGGGGGTGTTTGTCCTGAGGGAGGTCTGTACTAATGGAGGGGGGGTTGTCCTGGGGGGAGTCTGTACTAATGGGGGGGTTTGTCCTGGGGATCTGTACTAATGGAGGGGGTGGTTTGTCCTGAGGAGGGTCTGTACTAATGGAGGGGGTCTGTACTAATGGGGGTTGTTTTGTCCTGGGGGTCTGTACTAATTGAAGGGGATGGTTTGTCCTGGGGGGTCTGTACTAATGGGGGGTGGTTTGTCCTGGGGGGTCTGTACTGAGGGAGGGGGTTTAGACTTAGTTAGTAGTCTGCACTGACGGAGGGGGTCTATACTTAGTGGAGGGGGTCTGTACTGAGGGGCAACTATAGGTGGAGGAAGGGGGGTGACACCATGTTTTACCTCAACGGGTGACAACAAGCCTAGTGATGCCACTGCAGCTGCCGGCCATTTATTCCTCCTTCCACACCCTCTCCTCCTTCTCTTTACGCGCAATGGGAAATGCACCCAGGACTCTAGAGGGAGAGGACAGTGTTGAGAGAACACCATCAGAGAGAGACCCCCACAGCCCACACAGCCTAGTGCCATCCCTGGAGGAGAAAGGAATGGAGTCATTGCCAGAATACAGATCTGGGCTCTACCCAGCGGAGTATCCATGGGCAATTCAGAGTGTGCTGACTCCTGATCAGAGGAACTGTTGTTGCTGTATCGCTGGGTCAGGTGAGAGCCGATCGGCCATTATCTACTTATGCCAATAGGAACTGCAGTCTCTGACCATCTCCTGTAATATGTCTGCAGTCTCTGACCATCTCCTGTATTATATCTCCAGTCACTGACTGTCTCCTGTATTATTTCTCCAGTCACTGACTGTCTCCTGTAATATGTCTACACTCTCTGACCATCTCCTGTACTATAATTGCAGTCTCTGACCATCTCCTGTACTATGTTTTGGGACACTTTCTAACAGTATCAGAGAGGTTCCCCTCTAGGTCTCATTAGTGTACGCTCTTCCAGTATTTTCTTTATTGTTAAAAGATCATGGGAGGATCCCAGGGCAACAAATACTTCTTAGAGGAGCATCTCTGTGTTTGAGTCTAAATATAAATCAAGAATGATAGGGGGAAGGGCAGGGTGGATAGGGGAGTAATAGGGGGATGAGAAAAAACAAGGGAACTGCACTCACATAGGCCACATCCGTGTAAGGAATCAAAAATTATGTAAAAACAATAACTGTGGAGGGGTATTGAAGGTCGGACTGTCGAGGCCAGAGAAGTAATGTAAAAATATAATTTTAATATAATTCATAAAAAATAGAACAATTGTACATATACATAGAGATAGAATTGATACATGAATAAACCACTAGATATACAAAAACCAAAGTTGCCGACGCGCGTTTCGCCGTGAGGCTTCTTCAGGGCAAAGTTTTTGAAGATTTTCGTATAGAGATGTATAACATTAGTTATATGACAGATGACTCTGTAGTCAATGCAGGATAGAACACATATCTCAATCGAGTATTGGATATTGTGCACTGTAGTGAATTCCAACAAGATCATCAAGGCATCATGTGGACCTGTAGGTTGACGGTGAGGTCAAGGATAAGAGCTTTTCCAGCATAAAAAAAATATATAATTATAGAATAGTGCTGCTACCAGCCATCGTTCCTTAATCAGGAACCATACATCAAACTGGGACACAGGACCAGCCGTTTCATGTCTTATGTTTCAGATACACTGAGGGTATAAAATTACCAATCAGTGTTAGTAGTCTAGGCCTCTAGAAACGAGCCCACCGATCAGGGGGATGAATCGTACGGGCGTCCGTGTCCCAGGGTGTACATCTACATAGATGTACATAGATGTACACCCTGGGACACGGACGCCCGTACGATTCATCCCCCTGATCGGTGGGCTCGTTTCTAGAGGCCTAGACTACTAACACTGATTGGTAATTTTATACCCTCAGTGTATCTGAAACATAAGACATCAAACGGCTGGTCCTGTGTCCCAGTTTGATGTATGGTTCCTGATTAAGGAACGATGGCTGGTAGCAGCACTATTCTATAATTATATATTTTTTTTATGCTGGAAAAGCTCTTATCCTTGACCTCACCGTCAACCTACAGGTCCACATGATGCCTTGATGATCTTGTTGGAATTCACTACAGTGCACAATATCCAATACTCGATTGAGATATGTGTTCTATCCTGCATTGACTACAGAGTCATCTGTCATATAACTAATGTTATACATCTCTATACGAAAATCTTCAAAAACTTTGCCCTGAAGAAGCCTCACGGCGAAACGCGCGTCGGCAACTTTGGTTTTTGTATATCTAGTGGTTTATTCATGTATCAATTCTATCTCTATGTATATGTACAATTGTTCTATTTTTTATGAATTATATTAAAATTATATTTTTACATTACTTCTCTGGCCTCGACAGTCCGACCTTCAATACCCCTCCACAGTTATTGTTTTTACATAATTTTTGATTTCTGTGTTTGAGTCATTGCCATAGAAACATTTGTAAAGGGGAGGAGTTGGTAAGATGACCACGCCCCCTTTGTGGGGGCGTCAGAATAATTTCTGCACCCAGGCGCCTGTGACCCTAGGATCGGCCCTGCTGTCCCTATTTCCCTCCCTTCTCTCCTCTATCACCCCCCTTGTTGTTCCATTTAGAACTTTTATGCAGCAAATACTTTGATTGTTTTTTTTTTTTCAATCAGTACACCTGTAAAAATATATATATGATCCAGTTCCCTCCAAGTGGATGGGAGAATTCTCCCACTTTGCACCAATGGCTGAACAATCAGGGTTTCGGTCCTACCCCTGTAATTGACAGCGCTGGTCTCTGTCTCCTTGGCAGAACATTAGGACACAGTGCTGGTTATGTTATGGGGCTGATAGGCACATGTGCAGAGCGCAAGTACAATTGGCTATAGACAGGCTATGTCTGTGTTAAGGATGAGCTCTGGCGTGTTCGCAAAGAACACGCGCAGAGCCCGCCAGGAAGTCCGCACAGGGCTGTGCTAATCACAGCCAGGGAGACATTGTCCCTATGCTTGGCTGCAGGGATCGTGAAATGTCTCCCTGGCTGTTTTTAGCGCAGCACAGCACCGTGCACACTTCCTAGCGGGCTCTGCACGTGTTCTATGCGAACACGCCAGAGCTCATCCTTAGTCTGTGTACTGTTGGGAACATTTTCATTTACTTCCTGTCACAAGGATGCAACAGGAAGTGAAAGGAACTCATAAAGTGAGGGAAATTCCCCTCTAGGGGCTCATTCGCACGTGCAGTATCCTGTAAAAAGCAATCCACTTTGAATCATTCTTCATAGGGCATTTGCCAGGTGGCGAGGTGTTATGTCACTTTCTCACTGCTTGATTTAAACCCGTAAATGTCGCACTAGTGTGCTGCAATCACATGCATTGCATTCGGTTGTGCGGCAGTTGCGGCACTCCCCCTTAGACTTGCATTGGTTGGTAACGCCCACCTAATGTGACATGCTATTTAATTTTTGCCATGGCATTGGTACAGCTCTGAGCAGACAGACTAGCAGGCTCAAGGGCCTGGTTTTACCATCCCCCAGCTGCACATGTGAATGAAGCCTTAAGCCCCTTTCACATGGGTCCAGAGAAGAGCAGGCAGATGACATATTTGTGACCGCTTAGTATCTATGCTGTGGTTCATGTATGCTTTGCGTGCAGGGAGGGTTGGGGGGCCTCCATGTCCAATTTGCTTGGGGCCCCCAAATTCCTTCAAACGGCCCTGGTGGTAGCATCAATGGGCGTTCATAGTGTATGTTCGGTATGTGTGTGTTAACGAACGTACGCGTTCTTGAACACTGCTTCCGGGTCATTTCCTGTCATGCGTACTAATGTTTGAGAGATTTTTTATTGACGACCGTCACACCAACGAATAGAATATCGTTGGTGTGACGGTACTTCACAGTTTTTCCATTTTTTCAATCAATCTTTTTCGTTCATAATATCAATATCGGGTATTGCTTGCTGGGCATCAACGAGTAGAATATCGGCCGATCGTTTGAAGAGCGGAAATTTTCGGCCAATATTCTTATTGTGTATTCTGGTCTTAAGGCAGATTCCAACACCCAGATAAAACTCAAACAAAAATAAAAAACACTTACCTTTGGTCTTGGCTTTTCTGGTGATATCACTAGGTCTTGTCTCATAATTATGCTAAGGATCTCAAATCTCCTGAGACGGAGCGAATCCCTACAATATTTGAGATCCTCCACTTTCCAAAGATTCTGCAAAAATATCTAGTGATATCATCTTTGCTAAGGGTAATGTGTTCGAATTCAGGGTGTAACTGTTATTTTGGAGGTTTTATTTTATATTTTTCTTTAATGCCTCGTACACACGACCGGTTATCCCGTTGAAAAAAAAAAATATGTTTTTTTCCATCTCAAGCCTGCCTTGCATATACACGGTCACACAAAAGTCCAGTGAACTGCCAAGAACGCGGTGACGTAAGAGACTACAACGAGCCGACAAAATTAAGTTCTATGCTTCCAAGCATGCAACAAATTGTTTCCGAGCATGTAACCGACGAATGGTTTTCCCACTAGGTTTTTCTCCTGACAAGAAAATAGAGATCCTACTCTCTGTTTTTCCGGCAGTTTTCCCGTCGGAAAAACTGCGATGGAGCATACATAATCCCTGGCAAAAATCTCTCATCGCAGTTATTCTGACAGGAAAACCGGTCGTGTGTACGGGGCATGAGGCTAGTGTGAACCTAATATAGATAGGTTGTAAACCTTTGATGTAAAAAATAAACAAAGCAGATCTTCAGAAAATGTGTACCTACATCTATCCTTAGCATCCATAGTGTGGCTCCTGGCTGTTCCCTCTTTCCTCTGCTATCTGCGTATGTCACTTCTGGCAGTTTTCTCAGCCATTAGGCAATCCATGGTGTAGGCAGCAGTTGAAATTGGTGTAGGCAGCAAAGTGATATCAATTTAGGTCCACTAAGCAAATTAGAATTTTAGATTAAAAAAAAAAAAAAAACTGCAGCATACCTTTCATGATATGCATTTTAAACTTTTTTTTTATTTTTATAAAATGTATTCTCACTCTAAGATGTTAATGGTAGCAAATAAATATGAATGAAAAAAAAAAAAAAAAAAATGAAGGGGGTCTACTAACTATTACACTGGTACAGGTGGAAGCATACATTTTATTTATATACTTATATGTATGTCAGTGGAAGAGCAGATTGTGAAACTATGTCTGAGGATTGTCAATACCAACCGCGGGAGTAGTCTCAGCATTCTCAGCACTGGTGTGCGACACAGTGACAATGCTTGGTTATGATGTTTATTAGAAAATGAACAGAAATACATTGATAGAAATGCAGTTTATGACGATTTTTAAACACAAATGCTAATATTTGTAGAATTATTTGCATTAAATAAGAACATGGAAATCTGTATTGTGCCTTGCAGGACTCTTTTTACAGACACAAACAGAATTGAGGTATTTAATAAATATATTGTTTTTTTTTTTTGCCCATTTTAAGCTACCAGCAATTGTATACAATTCTTTTGGTTGACTTAAAGCTGTAAAGATGGAGTGGTAATGCCATTATTCTGTAGCAGATCGATACCGTGTTGGTATGTGCCATAGGCTGCAATGTAAGACACAAAACATTCATAAATTACTTGAGCAATCTTGTAGTACTGTCATGAGGCTGCAAACAGACTAAGGCCTTCTAATATATATTGGATAAATGTAGACATTACAACGCTCTCATTGGTCTCAGACTGTAAATATACAAATTATATTTGTGCATCTATGTATATAATCCGACAAGAAAAATATCACTCATATATAGAAAGCTAATGGATGTTCATTAAAAAAATGTCTTATTTGTGCCCTGATAAAATGTCTGCATGGATGTGGATGTTCACAAGGCAGAAACTGCTTAGTTGCTTAAAGTGGAACTGTAGGCAGATATAAAAAAGAACAATTTTAATAGTAAAAATAAAATATATACAGTATAATATACTATAATATAATTCCTTTAAAAACTACGAGTTGATTGGCCAATGATCCATTGGTGTTAGTACTTTCTGAACTCTTGGCATATCAGAAATTCTGTCTTCACTTGCTGCATGTTTCTTTCAGATTAGTATCACAGATCCTGTATGGCAGTTCCCATAATTCTCTCAGGACAAGTTTCCTTTGAGCCAGTACTATATTCATTAAAACCCTTTACATTTTTTTTTATTTAATTGGTATTGACCGCCAACTAGGAGAGGGAAAGGCAGAACTCTAAGCCAGTTAGGACTCTATTTCTTAATGAAGAGCTCCTGAACATGTTTACAAGATGGGGGGAGCAGAGAAATGACCCAACAAGTTTATTACTGATCCTCACTGTACCGTCATCAAGTTGGTGACTTAACTGAAGAGGTGAAAGGTCACCAGTCTAGCCACGCTGCCTGAAATGTAAACCTAGAATATGAGCGGCTGAATAGAATTACAAGCAATTTTGGCTGGTAAGACAGCTGTCTATTAAAGCAGTATTAAACCTAAAAGCAAACATGTATTACATTGCAGCTTACCAATTGTTAGATGTGATGTCATGTCAGCATTTATTTTCTTTTTTAGGCTTTCTTTCATCTATTTTCATCTAGTGATCCAGCCAGTAAGTCTGTTGTTTTTCAAAAGAACAAGCTCTCTAGTTGAATCAGTTACAGAGATGAGACTATCAATGTTCACACTGACAATGATCAGCTTTTATACAGTATATGTAAAACCTTTTTCTGCTAGTGCATCACTCCTCCACACCCAGACTGACACTACTGCTGTGCAAAGGTGCCCCCCATGCTCATTCATCCAGAGTGGGGGCACTCTAATACAGGAGGTGTGTTACTGGCCAGATCATCAGGATCATCACGTGAAAACTGAGGGCAAAAGCCTTAAAAAGGGAAAACTAATACAAACACCACATCTAATGATTGTTAAAAAGGTTAAAAAGTCAGAAGGTATTTTTTATCCCTAATGCATTCTATGCAGCCGCCCTAATACTTACCCGAGTCTCAACTCTGTCAGTGATGTCCACAAGTGTCACAGCCATCTGGGACTCTCCCTCCTCATTAGCTGAGACGCAGCATGGAGCAATTGGCTCCTGCTGCTGTCAATTAAAGCCAGGTAGCCAATCAGGAGAGAGAGGTGGCGGGGCCATACCTCAGCGCCGTGTCTGAATAGACACATGGAGCTGCAGCTCGGCTTGGGTACCCCCCATAGAAAGCTGCTTGATGTGGGGGCACTAGACAGGAGGGAGTGGCCAGATCACAGAATCCGAGAAGAGGAGGATCCAGGCTGCTCTGTGCAAAACCAACTACACAGAGCAGGTAAGTATAACATGTTTGGTATTTTTATAGAAATAAAAAACAAGACTTTACAATCACTTAAAGCTGCAATCTATTACATTTCTGGTATGGGTTTAATACTGCTTTAAGTATTTGCATTGAATTCAGATTCAAAATGATTTATATATGTTCTAAATATGTGTGGGTATACACTGACTTGGACACATTTTAAAGTAAAATCTAGGAAGCGGTGTTGCTTAATACCTTTCCCCACAACAGACTTCCACTCTGTCTTTGTGAAAAGATTTTTATGTTGTTTGGGGTCAAGCTGGTCATAGCATAGAGATGCAGAAAAAAATGAAATATCCAGCACAACAATTTGTCTTCCATCAGTGTAAACCCCAGGCACACACTAACAAATCAAGTCATACAATAATAAATAAAACATGGGGGGCCTTGGGTCCCTACAAATATGATGTATTTCTCCTTTGGAGCTAGATGTTGCTGTGTATACAGCATGTATGTTGAATATAATCTGAAGTTCTAATAGAAAAAACACATCACAAAGATGCTCCCTTCAATCACCTCCCCATAGAAAAGTCATGACTCACATGTTGACAACATTTTTTTCTGGTTTTCAGACTCGCCAAGGCAGTCAACAGTTACATAGTTACATAGTTAGTTAGGTTGAAAAAAGACACAAGTCCATCAAGTTCAACCAAAAAAAAACAGTATTTACTTAAAACATGGCTAAGAAAATGCATTAATGCCTACAAGACTTGGCTTAAAGTGATTGTAAAGTCTTGTTTTTTTTTTGTTAAAAATAACTAACATGTTATACTCCTCTTCTTGTGCCCCTCTTCTGTGCTCTGGTCCCTCCCTCCTGCCAAGTGCCCCCACAGCAAACAGCTTGCTATGGGGCACCCGAGCCAAGCAATAGCTCCCTGTGTTCATTCAGACATGGAGCCATGTGTTGCCACTGTCCCCTGACTCTCTTTAATTGACAGCAGTGGGGGCCAATACCACCCAACGAGGAGGGGAGTCTGGGGCAGCCGAGACACTCCTGCAACATTGCTGGATCTAGAGGGACCTCAGGTAAGTATTAGGGGGGTCAAGGGGGGCTGCTGCACACAGAAGGCTATTTATCCTAATGAATAGAATGCATTAATATAAAAACCTTCTGCTTTTACAATCACTTTAAGTGTAAAGGTGACCCCTATGGTACCAGCATTTTAGTCTTTATGTAATGCAGCTTTTTTTTTTCTTGGATGTGTACAGTCTGTGGGTTGTAGGAGTCTCTGCTGGCTCTTAGCACCCGCACTCTTCGGAGGGTGTCTTCCGTCTTGGAATTGTGAGCAGTGCTCTGCCTACAGTACATCTTAAAAAAAAAAATCATTGTTGAATTCCAAATATACAAAATAATCTAAATTTAAAATGAGCTTATTTTGTTGCTGCTCTAAACTGATGTTATTCTGGAGAGAACAAATGCTTAAATTATAAGTGGAGATCTAAGTCACAATAGAATTTCATCATGTATTAAGCTTTAAAAGTTAAATAAATCAGGAAACACAGAATTTTGCAGAATCACTTAAGCAAAAATTAGTAGGAGAAGTTTGGTTATCTACTCTGTGTAACATGACAAGAACAAGCCCCCTCTGGTGCTGGAGAGGTTTCAGGCCTTGGTTGGTTGACATCAGCAAAAGAAAGGAATAGTGTTTTTTCAAGTATTTTTATTGTATGTATAATGACCCTTTTTTTCTCACCCTATTTGGTGGTGCAGGGCCCATATGGGTCTATGTGGACAGCCAATGTATTATTAGCCGGATATTGGCATGGGAAAATCAGATGGCAGATATCTGACCTCTTTGTAGGGTGTTCTGTATTGACACCACGTTGGGTTATACCTTATGCTAGGCTTAAAGCGGAGGTCCACACAAAAAAAATAAAATAAAAATAGCCCAAAAGACTACATAAAATTTGAAAAAATATATATATTTTTTTATACTTACCAGAAATGGCTGTTACTAGGAGGATCGTCCTAATCTGCCACTTCGTCATCCACAGTGGTCTTATTTCTTCTCCTCGCGCTGTCTCCTGAGAAATGGGGAGCAGTGTCTTCTGGGACCTTGTGTGTGTTCCAGGAGACATCCACAGTAGGGAACGGGGAAGTGAAGCCGCAACGCTTCACTTCCTGATTCCCTTACCAAGGATGGCGGTGGGGCAGCCGAGACCAGAGCAATTGCTCGGCTTCGGCTGCCGACATCGCAGGCATCCTGGACAGGCAAGTGTCCTTATTTAAAGTCAGCAGCTACAGTGTTTGTAGCTGCTGACTTTTTTTATTTATTTATTTTTTAACGCCGGATCTCCGCTTTAAGGTGGTGATCTATGGGTCCTTGTTATAAATTTACCATATAAAGTCTAAATAAAATATGATAGCTTCCCTTTAAAGTACTGTTGAATCATTCTCTGCTGATCAAGATACTGTCTAGTTGCAGTGTACTGGACCACACCTGCTGTAGAGAGGAGGTCTTTTTATGACCGTCCAGGACATCTCTTCATCCAAGAAAAGTGGATCTGTCACCACTAGTAGCATGTAAAACAGATGTTTGCTCCTGTCACTCAAAATATGTTGCATGTTCCCTGTGGTAGCCCTGTAGTCCAGGATTTGGGCACTTAGAAACAGAACATATACAGTAGTATGACCAATGTTCAAATATCTGTAACCTCTATCTGCATGTTCCTGGACCTGGTGGTGACAATTATAGTAAAGTGGTGCATGTTCAGGCATGTTTAGCATTTGGGCATTAATTTATTTCAGACACCAGAATTGTAATTTATTTATCTGACCATTAAAATGGATAAATGCTCAAGTGCTAAAGCAGTTAGGTGGTATGTTAGGTATGTCTAGGCGTGTTTAGGCGCATTTGGCATTTTTTATGACCAAAAGCTTTCTCCAGAAAAAAAAATTCTGCATTCAGGAGAAGACGCTTTGACTGCCTTTAAACGCTGCTTGCACCTAAACTCCTATAAACGCCTATGTGTGCATGGACACATAGGGGTTAATTTACTAAAGGCAAATAGATTGTGCACTTTGCAAAGTGCAATTTCTTCAGAGCTTAGTGAATGAAGTGAAGCTCTGTAGACTTTCATCATCCAATGATGTGCAAGCAAAATGCTGTTTTTTTTTATTTTCTTTGTATGTGATTGGCTATTCTTTGCGAAGGGAAGCTTTACCTCATTTACTAAGTTCTAGAGCAACTGCACTTGTTGTGCACAGTTTATTTTTTTAGTAAATCAACCCCACAGGTTTTTATTGAGGGGAGTTCAGGGGCTTAGGAAAAAAACACCCAAAGCCCCAAAAAAGTCAGTTTAGGAGCAGCAGTGTGCATCAACCCTAACAGATTTTAGTATAGTTTAATGATTTATACAGTATTAACAGACTGTTTTATAATATAAATACATAGTATTTGAGATTTTAAAAGGCCATGGCCCCTCAAGTGTATGCAAAGGACTGAATCACAGCCTCTTTCAGGATTTAGATGGTGCTTTGACATGCTTGCTTAGTGCATGCATAACAACTCCATATTACCTTTCTAGTGAACATAGGTTTTCATGCACGTGAGGCACATATGCACTTTGATAGGCACAGAGATGTATGCCTTTTATTAAAGGGGTTGTAAAGCTTTGTGTTTTTTCACCTTAATGCATCCTATGCATTAAGGTGAAAAAACACCTTGCACTCTCCGCCCCCCCCCCCCCTCCGAACCCCCATTTCACTTACATGAGCTTCAAATGTCCGTGGGCGCGATCCTGTGTCGCTTTCTCCACAGCTCCTCATTGGATTGATTGGTAGCAGCGCAGTCATTGGCTCGCACTGCTGTCAATCAAATCCAGTGATGCGGCCGCCGGAGGGAGGGGCCGAGTCATACACTCAGCGGCTATGGACGTTGAGTGTATAACATGGGAGCGCGCCCGAAAGGTAACCCCATCGGGAGAGAGCTTTCCAGAGGGGGTAAGCTCTTGTGGGGAGGAGACGAGACAGCCGCCATGGGACCCCAGAAGAGGACGTTTGGGGCCAATCTGTGCAAAACGAACTGCACTTTTTTTTTAAATGTAACTTTTAGTGTCCCTTTAAAGGAATTAGACTGTCATGCAGACATCCCAATATTTACCTACGGTATATACATACTTTTCTTTTTTTTTTAAGTATTCTTGTGTATTGGGGTGCAATTAAAAAAGTAAAAAAAAAAAAACATGAAAAAAAATGAAATTTTGGAAGAATGCACCAGTGAATTGTTGTAGAAAAAAAACACAGCTAACATGAAAAGTTATAATGCTTTTGGGACACTGAGGCTGAATTGAATTGAAGGTATACACAATTCCATGTTAAAGGTCAATCGGATATCTAAAGTGGTTTAAATCCATTTAACCTTTACAGATTTCTGTCATATGTCACTTAGAAGCCTGCAATTATAGAATGCAAACGTCAACTTTAGTATGTTCAATGTAGATTTATCGGAGTAAAATATATAGATTTTTTTTTTATATATTATAATTATCAATAATATTCATAATAGTTTAAGGTTACTTTTTCATGTGTAATCCTATTTACTGCAACTGTGAAATGCTGTTATTGTTTGCACCATCTATGTGACATTTAACAAACTAAAAAAATGCCAATATAACTAAAGGCATTACTTTAAGCCACACATTATTGAGTCTATTTATAAAAGCTGGTGTGAGAGCTTACAATAGGGCAGACAATAAAGATCATAGACCCCTGTAATGCAATGACCAAAAACTCTCAGTACTACAGTACTCAGTACTACAAATACTGAGAAGTCCTACATTTAAATGGCTCATCCTTAAAGGTCCTAATGCATGGCATGCTCTTTAGTTTAGAACATTTACTAGTATGCCTTCTACCTTGTTTCAGTTGTCAAGGTCACCAATTTCTGTTGTTTTTATCCTCTGCTTTCGCCTACTTTTTCTATATCTTTTTAACCTTTAAATGCATTCTTATGACATTTTTTTTTGCTTTGGTGCTTTATAAATAACAAAAGAATTCTCAAAGCGGAACTTTACCCCCCCAAATCCCAAAAGCCATGTGGCATTTTTCTGTTTCCCAGTTTCGTTAAATGTATCAACCCTAAATGTATGGTAGGAAAGACCGGTGGGAAAGGTTGAATTAATAAGTTGGTTTGCTAATTGGGGCAGTTTATTAAGAGGGGAAGGCCTGTTTTAAGAAAAAATGATATAGGTCCTTGACACAGACCTCTCCTTTAGCCCCCATATTCAATCACTGGCTAAATCTTGCTGCTTTAACCTCCGCAACATCTCCAGAATTTGACCCTTCCTGACTAATAACACCACAAAGCAACTTATTCATGCTTTGATTATTTCCTGCCTTGACTACTGCAACTCTCTCCTTAATGGCCTACTCTCAAGTAGGCTTTTCCCCCTTCAGTCTATTATGAATTCTGCTGCTAGACTAATACACCTCTCTAACTGATCCGTGACTGCTGCTTCTCTCTGCCAATCCCTTCACTGGCTTACCCTACCCCACCGTGTAAAATTCAAAATGCTAACCATAACATACAAGGCCATTTACAACATCGTCCACTTCGCTCCTTCCAGGACCTCCTGCTCTCTAGCTCCCTTTCAGGACTTCTCCAGAGCCGCTCCCAACCTCTGGAACTCCCTGCCCCAGTATGTCCGATCAGCCCCTACCCTGTCCACCTTTAGGAGATCCCTGAAAACTAATTTATTCAGGGAAGCCTATCCCACACCCACCTAACAACTGTCCCTGAGCCACCCCCATCAAATCCTTCTCTACAGCTATTACCTTTTGTACCCCCCACCCCTCCCTTTAGAATGTAAGCTCTACAAGCAGGGCCCTCCTGAACCTTTTGTATTGAACTGTACTGTAATTGTGTTGTCCCCCTATAAACTGTTGGCACTTTATAAATTGTTTATAATAATAATACTAATATAGAGTAGCAATTGAACATAAGTCAGGATAAACAATATATTAGAAGGGTTTTGGTTGTCAAAGGTTCACTGTTACGGCAAGTGCAGTTATGGATGCCAATGGTCAATATTTGAAATTATTATGTGCCTCTTCATCTATCATAGATTTGAAAGTATTCTCAAAGCAGTTGTAAAGTTATGTAAATGGAATTTAAGCCTAATCTATCCAATAATGCTGGCAGGTACTGCAATGCAGAAACAAAATGCCTGCATTTAGAGTGACTAGATGTCCCGGATGTCCTGAATTTTAGGGGGCTTTCCCTGGGAAAAAAGTGTCCCTGGTTTTATGTCCAATTAAAAGAATGTGTCCTTGATTTCTTCTTCAATCTTTAATAATGGTGTTCCAGGCCCAGGCTGGTGCAGAGTAACCTGGCTTAACAACATTTCTATGTTTGACCTGTAACAGGAGGTGGGAGGGGTGGAGTGCGTCTGCTCCTGTTTGTGTCTAGGGTTATTGATGATGTCACATGTTGATATCAGGTGGTCCACCCAGAACCTCCCCTCTTGGTTCTAACATTTTCTTGTGATAGCAAGTACTATTTGGTGCCTGGGTTGTAGGTTGGAGCCTGCAAATGTAAAACAATAAAATTATAATTTCAATAGTACAGGCAGCAGAACACATTTGATTAATATATGCAAGCTGAACCTACTAATGAAGTCCCTAGCTAGAAACATCATGACTGAATATTGCACTATAATGGAAAAATACGTTGAATTTTTCTTAACTTCTGCAAAATATTATAATATTACTATCAATAAAAGATTGTTGGTTTATACACTCAAGTTCAAATCTAATCAGGATTAGGCCAAGTCAGATTTGTGTAAAACATAGTACGCAGTGATCATCTTTGGCGTATGCAGGTATTGCATCCTCTTGGTCCTTTTTTCCCACCATTTTATTTTTTGAGACATGCAAGGGATTCAGCCAGTAGCTTAGCAGCAGCCTCGTTTTTTTTTTTTTTTTGTAGCATGATCACATGTTTAGAGCTGTAGTTTTGTTAATGCGTTTCAATAGAACAAGTGTGACTATGGGAAATCTTTATATATATAAATATATATATATATATATATATATATATATATATATATATACAGTACAGACCAAAAGTTTGGACACACCTTCTCATTCAAAGAGTTTTCTTTATTTTCATGACTATGAAAATTGTAGAGTCACACTGAAGGCATTAAAACTATGAATTAACACAAGTGGAATTATATACATAACAAAAAAGTGTGAAACAACTGAAAATATGTGTCATATTCATAAACTTTTGGTCTGTACTGTATATAATACAATATATATAGTACAGACTGTCGGTAGCGTTAACACAGCAATCTTTGCTTTTCTGAATACCCCATAGTTTATTACCTGGTGATCCAGCCAGTAGTTCAAAAAAGTCAGTGGTGTTCTGTCACTGCTGTTAGCACTTCCAGCTTTATCCAATTTTCCTTTCAAGTTCATGTTCTCCCGCTGTTTCAATGGCCGGGTCTCATCGATGTCGCTCTAGCACGTGTGCATGTGTGAGTCATGCGTGCTCTGAATTGATGGCACACTCAGTGTGCTCTCAATTCAGACCGCAGTGCATGTGCGCCGGTGGCGTCATCGGCTACTTCAAGTATGAATATCTTCTTAGCACTGCAAGTTTAGGAAACATTCATTGTACCTAATGGTAAGCCTTATTATAGGCCTACATGTAGGTACAAGTTAAAGTGGTAGTAAACCACAATAATAAAAAAAAAATCTTCTCCCTGTAAATAAATGCATCGCATACTAGCAAATTATAAAAGTCTTACCTGAAAACAAAGCCCTCCAGAGGCGCACTGTCACCACTGAAAGGGCTTCCGTCTTAATCCCGTCTATTTTCCAGGTTCGTGGGCTGCAGCTGTTTTTATTGGCAGAGCCCCGATGATGTCACTCCCCCAAATGCATGCTGGAGTCATGGCCATGTTTAATATAGGCTGTAGGTATAAATAAAAAAAAAAGCCTTTACTACCACTTTATACAGCAGAGTTTAAAAGGTCTGTTTGCACTTTCCTCTCGATTTTTAAAGTAAGCATGGTACTACACAAAAAATGACATGTGCAAACAGACATTGGGAGGTGCCTTCAGGGTTATGCAGTCAGCGGTTGCCTGTGACCAGAGCAGCCACAGGTTTACTTTAATACCAATATGCTCATGTAATGTATTTTCATTTAAGATCCAGGAAATAATCTTTCTCAAGACATTTCCAGACTAGTCAATCATCCTGTCTAGCTGATTATCGTGTAAGCCTTTAATAAGGCCAGATACGTGATAAACAGTCAAGGGGTTTAAAATTTTGATTTAACTGATTATACAGTCATATATTCATATAAAACTATTGAAATTATAAAACATGTTTGAAATGTTGACCTTAGCAATAGCAGCTTCTGCAGTCAACTGCAGAAGATTTGCATCGCCTGTCTGTTATTGATTAAACCTTTAAGCATGGTCTGCTCACACAACTATCATATACTAGTTCTCAAGTGACAAAGTGCAAACTCATTAATGTATTTGTGTTATCCAAATAATTTGGCTGTGACAGTTTCATTTTTATGGTTTCAGGGTGATGATTTAGCACATGTGCTTGGATGTCAGATAAGTGGTAGAAACATGTACTGATGCTAGTTACCTCTGCTTATGTAGTTAACGTGTTATCCCCCCAATATTATGTGCTGAGACCACAGGCTTGTTTTTTTTTTTTTATTATATGCACCAATGCTCTTGGTCAACTGGATTCTTAAAAACATCAGGAATGCCTGTGCTGTTCATAGCAAAAATGTTCAGGAAAGGTAAACCTATACCCATGCACAACAATATCTATGCAGGCTTCGGGGGAAAACACTCTCAGTGACCAGTGGCGGCTGTCCCCCATCAGTCGGGGGGGGGGGGGTGGCAGCAGACAGACCTGACCACAGACATGCCCCCCGTCGCTCCAGCCCAACCAGCCTGCTACCCCACATTAACTGTCCCTATCGCTCAAGTCCACCACCGCTCGCGATACCCACACATTCCCCCCAGGTGCCAATTTTCTCACTTACCCTCTGGCCCTCCAGGCCCTCATCAGCCCTGCGCTTACCTCAAGCACCTCACCGATGCGACGGTGGCTTCCCCTCTTTGTCTCCTCCGTGTCCCAGCCGTTGCTTCTCCACCCAGCCAGTGGGGTCTTTGGACTCCTGGCCAATGGGGTCTTAGGACACGCTTCCTAATTGGCCGTGAGGAGAAATAGGAAAACATTAGCGAATATTAATTTATTAATGTCACACAACAGGGTGGGCTCAGGGCGCAGTGGTCTGTGCCCCAAGCCTATCCTTTTTTGAAGGCAATTAGAGCTTCTGGGTCTAAACATGTGCTAAAGAAAAAAAAAAACATTGGAATCCATGCGTCCGACATCCTGCATGTAGATTAGGGGCCGGTGCATGGATTAGGGGGCGGCACCCCTGATCCCCTAATGAGTGGCCGCCACTGTCAGTGACGCTGTAAAGCCTGGTACTCAGAAATATATATTTTTTTTCAGCCCAGCGGGTTGAATAAAAAGAACACCTCACAGATCAGATTGGAGCCCCTGTACTAACAATCTGATGTTAGTACAACAATCTCCTCTGCTGTGCTATTGTGTTCTGACAGGAAGATGGCCCCCTGCCAGAACACTCCAATTAGCGCTCTCTACTATTGGCTGAGAGAGCTGATTGGGAGCGGTCACCTGCTGGTCTTCCAGCATGTGTGTCCAACAGAAGCCGGCTGAATGGCTAGCTTCTGTGGGACTGGCTGTCATACACACGGGCAAAATGTCCACAGTTTTTTATTGAACTGGCTGATGTTGCCCACCCATGTGTACTAGGCTTTAGGTGATCTGTGGATTTCTGCAGCAATGAATCAAAGAAAACTTAAACTAGTGGTGTAGTGGTTAGCACATTCACCTAGAAGCAAAAAGGTCCATTGGTTCAAATCCCAACCATGAGTTTGCCTGGAGTTTGTATGTTCTCCCTGTGCCTGCCTTTTTCCAGGTACTCCGGTTTCCTCCCACTCTCTAAAAGACATGCTGGTCGGTTAATCGGATCCTGTCTAAATTGGCACTAGTATATGTATGAATGTAAGTTAGGGACCTTAGGTTGTAAGCTCCTTGAGGGTAGGGACTGATGTGAATGTACAATGTATTAGTAAAGCACTGTGTAAATTGACGGCGCTATATAAGTACTATAAATAATAATTATGATTAATTGAATAAACTTTCAGATTTTTTTTTTTCAAGCTGTGGTGTTTGCTGATGCTGAATAGTTGAATTTGTGTGTAAGTTGGAACAGTTAAATTGTTTAAGTGTAACTCCTATGGATAGCATAGAGAAGGGTTAACACCCCGTAACCTTTGTTTTGCTGTCTGTGCCCCTCTTAAGAAGATTTCACCTCACTTTCTGTAGCTGTGACAATAAGATTTTGAACATTTTGGGTTGTTGCTGAATCAAGGATTTGTGATAAGGCTTCAGTGAAGACACCCTTTTTCTATGATGACTTTTACAGGAGAGAATTTCCCTTTGTAAGGGTAGATTTCCTCTCACTTCCTGTTGTCTCCCTCCGTTTGTAAGTATGTAAGTCGGATATTTATAACTCAAGGACTATCTGTATATACATTATATTGTAAAAAATTATTGGAATGCCTGCATTTACATGCACATGAACTTAAATGGTATCCCAGTCTTAGTCCGTAGGGTTCAATATGGAGTTGGCCCACCCTTTGCAGGTATAACAGCTTTATGACTAAACAAGGTCCATTAAAACATGGATGAGCGAGTTTTGGGGTGGAGAAACTTGACTGTCCTGAGACTCCTGATCTTAACCCGATAGAACACCTTTGGGATGAATAAGAGCGAGGAGTGCGAGTCAGACCTTCTCGTCCACATTAGTGCCCGACCTCACAAATGCGCTTTCTTGGAAGAATGATCAAACATTCCCATAGACACACTCCTAAACCTTGTGGACAGCCTTCCTAGAAGAGTTGAAGCTGTTATAGCTGCATAGGGTGGGCCAACTCAATATTGAACCCTACGGATTAAGATTGGGATGCCATTAAAGTTTATGTGCGTATAGGTGTCCCAATACTTTTGACAATACAGTGTATATTAACCTCCCTGGCGGTATGATTCTGTCTGGAATTACGTACCAAAAGCGGTACAATTATTTGCATGGAAGTTTGGCGTTTTATACTGTAGGCCTGCAATTCTTAGGAATAACTTGCTTAAATCTGTCCAAACAAGACATCCCGGGTATGATAAAGTTTGAAAAACAAAATCATAATTTTTTATATAATAAAAAACTATAAATAATTATAACAAATTATAATAAAAAATATTCAATAATGTAATCAACTCAAAAACACTGAAATTTGCTCAGTTGCAGAATTGTCGCTGTCATTATTTATTTTTTTTATGACAAATTTCCCCACAAATCGCTATCGCTCAATTCTGAAAGTAATTATAATTTATTATCGCTGTTTTCTAGCTGATCTAAAACCATTTTTGACATAAAGGGACACTTTTGGTTGTTATGGGCAATCTACAGTTTCCAGGCAGAAAGAACAGTTTTTATTATATAAAAGGACATGTAGGGCACAGGACAGACCACTAGGGACAAGGGGGGGGTGTATTTTTTACATACAGTACTGTAATCTATAAGATTACATTGTACTGTATGTAAAGTGTTTGTTTACCTTTTTAAATTTGGCGCCGTTCTCCGCTCCCGTGCGTCGTAACGTCGCAGGGAACGGAGATCGGCGGCACACGGGGACGCTGTGTGAATCGAGCGAGCACCCGCTCGCTCACACAGCGGGGATGCATCGCTGGATCCAGGAAGAAGGTAAGACAGCGCGCGCTGCAGGCTCTGCATGGCTACCCCGAGCGTGACTCGGGGATACCGATCTCTGCAAAAAAAAACACCCCGAGTCACGCTCGGGGATACCGCCAGGGAGGTTAAGTACATATTAAACATATTTTTTTTTTACATATATATATATATATATATATATATATATATATATATTTCAGAATATTCACTTATCATATCCATATATCATCTTGCCTGGACATTAGAATCTTGCCTGGGATCTAGCATATACAAAGTTTGAAGATGAACTCTAGGCTGATAAAAAAAAGACAAACATTAATGCAGCTCTGTATTGATCAATAACTCATTAAATGTTACATGCAAACAGTGTCAGTACCTTGATTTGACTTGGTATCAGCCTCTGGCAGTCCCTGTTCCGCCGGGCTAGAGTGTGAGTGGAAGAATTAGTACAAGAAGCCAATCAGTCCATGTGCTGATAAAAAGGATGCTGAAAGGGAAAAGTAAGCAGCATGACAGAGATGGGCCCATCATGATTCTGCTTCTCTTTTTCACTCTCCAATAACAGGCTGGAATGAGTCCAAGACCATCTGGGCTCAGAGGAAGTGGGTTCAATAATGAGGGACATCACAATGAGGACATCAAGTGGCAGAAAGCAAATACTGTGAAGGAGAGCTTTGGAATAAAGGCAAATTTTGCAGAAATTTTTTATTTATTTTTTTGTTTTTTTTTATCTTTTAACCTCCCTGGCGGTATGATTCGTTCAGATTTTAGGTGCTGAAAGCAGTACCATTATTTGCAAGGAAATTTGGCGTTTTATACTGTAGGCTTGTAATTCTTAGGAATAAATCACTTAAATCTGACCAAACAAGAGTCTGATAGGCATCCCAGGTATGATTTTTTTTTTTATTAAAAATTATAATATAATAAATAATTATAAAAAATTATAACAAATAATAATATAATTATAGTAAAAATTATTCAATAATGTAATCAAATCAAAATCATTGAAATTTGCTCAGTTGCAGAATTTTTGCTGTCATTATTATTATTTTTTTTATGACGAATTTCCCCACAAATCGCTATCGCTAAATTCTGCAAGTGATTCTGATTTATTATCTCTTTTAGCTGCTCTAAAACAATTTTTGCCATAAAGGGACACTTTTGGTTGCTATGGGCAATCTACAGTTTGCAGGGAGAAAGAACAGTTTTTATTATATAAAAGGACATGTAGTGCACTGGGCAGACCACTAGGGACATGGGGGGTGTGTATTTTTTACATACAGTACTGTAATCTATAAGATTACAGTGTACTGTATGTATAGTGTTTGTTTACATTTTTGAATTTGGCGCCGTTCTCAGTCCCCGTGCGTCGTAACGTCGCAGGGAACGGAGATCGGCGGCGCGCGGGGACGCTGTGTGAATCGAGTGAGCACCCGCTCGCTCACACAGCGCGGATGCATCGCTGGATCCACGGAGAAGGTAAGTAAACAGTCTCTGTGGATGCTGCGAGGCGAGCCCTAGTCTGACTCAGGGTTACCGATCGTAGCACAGAAATCTAACCCCGAGTCAGACTCGGGAACAACGCCAGGGAGGTTAATGGGCTATTAATTTCTGTCTTGTTATTTTTGGCTGAAATTCTGCTTTAAGGCCAGTACACACAATTAGTGTTGCTCACGAATATTCGCATTGAGAATATTCGTTACGAATATTGCATATTCGAGTATTCGCAAATAACTCGAATATCGCGGTGAATATTCGCTATTGCGAATATTCGTATTTTTTCAAACTTATTTTTAAAACAGATCACATCCTAGTGATCTGATCTCCATCGACGTCTAAAAGCATTGATGGTATGATTAGAGACCCTGGGCCGAGTAGCTGAGGCGATCCTTTTATGTTGCCGAATATTAGCAATGCGAATATTCGTATTACGAATATTCGCGAATACGTTCTCTGCCCTTCTGTGTTTTGTGTATAAAAATAAAAATAAAAATTAGCTTTAGTTTTAGTCATATAAGTTTGTGTTTAGTGCCTATTAGTTTAGTAATCCAGGAAATAATCTCCGTTTTCGCGTGTTGACGAGAATTTCGCAATCAATTTCGCTTTCGCAATTTTATTTTTTTGATAAAATATCGCAAATATTCGTTAATATCGAATAATATCAAATATTCGTGATATTTTATTAAAAAAAAAAAAAATAGCGAAATTTCGCAATCAATTTCGCTTTCGCATTAGCGAAATTTCGCTATTTTTTTTTTTTTATAAAATATCACGAATTTTCGATATTAACGAATATTCGCGAATATGTTCTCTGCCCTTCTGTGTTTTGTGTATATAAAAAAAAAAAAATAGCTTTAGTTTTAGTCATATAAGTTTGTGTAAGTAGAGTTAGTGTTTAGTGCATATTAGTTTAGTAATCCAGGAAATGATCTCCGTTTTCGCGTGTTGACGAGAATTTCGCAATCAATTTTGCATTCGCACTAGCGAAGTTTCGCATTAGCGAAATTTCGCAATTTTTTTTATTTTTTTTATAAAATATCACGAATATTCGATATTAACGAATATTCGCAAATATTCTTCTATATATTCGCGAAATATCGCAAAATCGAATATGGCGTATTCCGCTCATCACTACACACAATCAAAATTTCATGGCCATCATTGTCTGATGGACACGTTGTGTGTCAGATACAGTAATCCGACAGTGTGTACGCTCCATCAGACAATTGTTGGCAGAATTAACGACGTTGGCTGTTCATGCTCACCAACTGTCTGGCAATAAATCTGTAACATCGGTTTATCCAATCATGTGTGCACAAGTCCGTCAAAGTACAAACACGCATGCTCGACAATAATGCTAAATATCAGACAACAATAGCAGAAGTTGCCCAAAGGGTGGCGGTAAAGAGCTGAAAAAACAAGTGGTTTGGTGAATGTTGGCTGAAAATGTTGTGCCGTGTGTATGCAGAACAAGTTCACGGCCAACGCCCTTTGGACCAAAATCCACGGAAAAGTCTGATGGAAGTCTGATTGTGTGTACGAGGCTTTAGACTGGAGATTTAGCTGTCTGGCAGAGCATATACACCACAAAAACACAGTTGTCTTCATGTAGCACTTCCTTCTGAGGTTACAGATAGTGATTCATGAGTTTTTTGTGCAGTTTTGCTGGAGTTTGTAGTTCTATCGCAGGTAGCAAACGCCAGGGCACAGTCAAAGGCATGTGGAATTTTTTAGCGTTCCAGTAATATTTCACACTAAATAGCTTGGTACATACACATGTTCTTCATTAATCTTATGTCATTATGAGTAAGTACGATATTATGCTATAACTAGTCATTATATGTATTTGTTGTTACTAACAAAATGAAGATTTGCTGCATCATTAAAATTGCATTAACCTTCAGAGTATGAGCTTTACAGGGCAAAATAATAACCTGTGTGCCGAAAATACCTTAACTACAAGAAATGTATCAGAGAGAGGATGTTCATATTTTCTAACTGCTGGAAAAATAAAAACAGCTGAAATCCTGTTGTCACCTGTCATGGGTAGATGTTCCTTTGGATAAAGACTGTCATAAAGCTGTAGATATACACTTCCCTCAGGGTGCATCTGTCTGTCTCTTCCGAGGCATCTTGTACCTGTGAGGTGAAAGCAAAGCCACAGTAAATCATTTATTTAAATACAATTAAATCCTGTATGTTACTAAGCTAAGTGGTGCCCCTAAAATAACTGAAGTATATTTTATGTAATTTACTTTAAAGTAGCCCCCCTCCCTGTTTTTTTTTTCTTTTACCCCCATTTCTCACATTTTAGATATTCAGGCATCTAGCAGATCCAACGTTGTCTGGCTGAGATCCTCTCATGCCCTACCACTGCTCGGTCCTGCGCTGCCATGTTATATTTGACGTCATCGAGGACTGGCGCCTCTTCCAAGTTCAGTGGGCGTCCCTCCCTATGATATACCACTAGGCCTGCCCCCTCCTCCTCCTCTGTGAATTACACAGCATCCTATTATATGAGACGTAGATATTCCAGGAGGCAGAGCGGGCACAGTACACATCATTTGGATTGACGTGTATAGGGGGCGGGTCTAAACCATGGGCGTCCGCTGAAATTTTTTCAGGGGGGGGGCGCTTCGGCAGTGGCGATACAGTCACATTTTACTCTTTCATCGACTGCTAGCAGGGGTTAAAAGCGACCCCCCCCCCCACGTTAAAATGTAAAAACACCCCACTGTGCCCCCTGCATCTTTCAATATCTTTTTGTCCCTACTGTGTACCCCTCTCCACAACTGCACCTCTGGACCCCTTTACATTACACAGTACCCTGCATCACTGGACCCCTTTACATTACACAGCACCCTGCTCCTCTGGACCCCTTTACATTACACAGTACCCTGCATCACTGGACCCCTTTACATTACACAGCACCCTGCTCCTCTGGATCCCTTTACATTACACAACACCTTGCACCACTGGACCTATTTCTATTATTACATTGTTATTATACAAAATGAAATGGTTCAACTCACCATAATGCAGAATCAGTTGGAGCCCCGAGTATGTCACTTGCCACGTCGCCTGTCACATGTTGTAGATTGTCACTTGCCAGTTGCCACGTCACCTGCTGTCACACATTGTGGATTGTCACTTGCCACAGCGCCTGCCACACATTGTGGATTGTCACTTGCCACAGCGCCTGTCACACATTGTGGATTGTCACTTGCCACAGCGCCTGTCACACATTGTGGATTGTCACTTGCCACGTCGCCTGTCACATGTTGAGGATTGTCACTTGCCACGTCGCCTGCTGTCACACATTGTGGATTGTCACTTGCCACGTCGCCTGTCACATGTTGAATATTGTCACTTGCCACGTCGCCTGTCACATGTTGAGGATTGTCGCTTGCCACGTCGCCTGTCACATGTTGAGGATTGTCACTTGCCACGTCGCCTGTCACATGTTGAGGATTGTCACTTGCCACGTCGCCTGCTGTCACACATTGTGGATTGTCACTTGCCATAGCGCCTGTCACACATTGTGGATTGTCACATCGCCTGTCACATGTTGCGGTTCCGGATTGTCACTTGCCTGCTACAATTGTCCCTTGCTGTGTCCCAGAGTCAGGGAACAGGGTTGTCAGGCAGCAGAGAGATTATTTAATCTCTCTGATTCCCGCGCTGCCTACACAGAGAAGGCAGAGCTGCAGGGCGGGCGGTGAGAGATGATGTCATCTCTCTGCTCCCTCCCGCTTACCAGCTTGCTGATTGGCCAGCACTTGCTCAGGCTCAGACACTCACCAAGCCAAGCCGCCCACAGCTGCCCGGCCCGCAAGCTCGCTCACCTGACACCTGTCAGCGGAGCCGCCCGCACTTTTAGCTCACTATGTCACCAGCCCACCCAGGCAGCGGCACTGCGAATGAAATTAGAGCTGCTCTGCTCTCTCTCTGTTCTAGCTCCGCTGACAGAAGGGGGGGGCGATCGGGGGAGATATACAGTGCAGACAGCCCGCAGCTCTCCTCTGCCTGACACAGCGCCGCTCCCAAGTTCTCTGGTAAATGAAGCTGCGGCGTTGTGTCAGGGAGAGGAGAGCTGCAGGCTGTCTGCACTGTATATCTCCCCCGATCGCCCCCCCCTTCTGTCAGCGGAGCTAGAACAGAGAGAGAGCAGAGCAGCTCTAATTTAATTTGCCCTGCCGCCGCCTTGCTTCCTGCCTGCCGAGAGTAATGGCACTGGTTTCTAGGGGGGGCAAGCACCCTCCCTTGCCCTATGGAGCGGACGCCCATGGTCTAAACCCTTTTTGTAAAAAAAAATATTAAAAAAGGCCCCTATACATCTAGTGGAGCAGAAGAGGGGTGGGCAGGAGGCACTTTTACTTTTTGGCTGAAGATCAGCTTTAACTACATTTTGGGAAAAGTGTAATATTTAACCATCCACATGGTTTACAGACGATATAAGACACCATGGGGGTTATTTACTACAAGTGCAAAGTGCAGTCTCTGAAAATCTGAGGGGTAGATCTGAAATGAGGAGAAGCTCTGCTGATTTTATTATCCAATCACGTGCAAGCTAAAATGCTGTTTTTATTTTCCTTGCATGTCCCCCTCTGATCTACAGTGACTGCACTTCCAAGTGTACTTTCAGTGCAATTTCAAGTGCACTTTGCACTTGTAGTCCAACTCGGATTTGTCTTTTGTAAATAACCCCCCATTTCTAAAGCATTGATTCTCTACAAGTGCCGTATGTTAGGATATATTTTCTTTTATGTATCCCGTTGTCATAACAACCTATTGGTTTGAGTAACAGAAATGCATTGATAGAACTTTGTGCTTTGGAAACCACAGTTTCCATATATAACATATGCCATGCGTCTTTTAAATTCTTAAATTGTACTCCAGGCAAACAGCTGAATATACAGAAAAAAGGCATATATAGGAGATGTTTTATCCGCCAAAGGACTTGTATATCCATCCAGTACTATGATTTATACAGCTCTGCTAGACATAAGGCCAGAATGGTGGCTTGACTACTCAAATCAGGAATTATAAAATTAAGCTTGATCACCTTCCTGCTCCCAGCCTGTATTTAAAACGTGATGAAAAACATCAGCCTGGTAAATTCTGCTCAGTTTTTGTGTCAGTACATGTGAACGCCAGTGGCGACTGGTGGTACATTTTTTAGGGGGGCAGTCACTAGCCCAGCACTTACCCCATAGAGGTCATGGGCACCGCTTTCTCTAGGCAGTGGGTGGAGGCTCCCCCTGCATCTCCTCCTCCTTGGCATCACAGCAGCTTCCACCGCGCGTCTCTTCCCCCCTCCTCCCAGGTGGCCAATAGGATCACTTCTCCTATTGGCCAGTCGTGTGATGGATCTCAGGACCTGCTTCATGATTTGAAGGAAGGAGATTTAGGAGATATAGGGTATCTCAGCCAATGGGCAGGGGTTATCTTGAATCCCTTGGCCTGCTGGCTATATATTCGAATGGAGTCAGGTGATCTATGTTCTGTGCCATCTGGACGGCTGTCTGGGTGGCAGTGTGTTGTACTGCCCAGGCTGCTTAGCCAGAGTCAGAGGCCTATCCCGGGCACATCTGGCTGCTAGGCTGTATGAGGGCCTATCCAGAAGCAAGAAAGCAGCGCAGGGTTGGGACTGCGGCTTGCAACCCAACCAAAAGTGGTTCTGCCTGCTGAACAACCTGTTGTGGTCGGAGGTAGAAGGGAAGCTGTCGCCAGTAAGGAACTATCCGCCTAATTACCAGGGACGACAGTGAGTAACTGAAGTAAGTACCAGAGCAGTATTCTCACCAATCGGGGATAGTGAAGAAACATGATATTTCAGTGGGTATCAAGCCAAGGACCCAGCCAGCAGAGGTGACGCTTGCAAAGCAACCTTGTGTGTCAAGCCAGGGACCGAGCAGGCCAGTGGGGGTGAATATTGGGAGGTATTTAGAGTGTCAAGCTAGGGAGCCAGCAGAGAAGCTGGGGGTGATGCTTGAGGAAGACATCACCGTGAAGATTGAAGGAGCTCAAGGGATTCAGTGGCAGTGAATCAGAGGGTCTAGTAAGAGACCAGGAGCTCAGCGGGCTGAAGAACTACAAAGAGGCGATTGTAGTGAAAGTGAAAGAACTGTTTGTGTTAGGAACTGTTAAAGACTGTTGCCATATGAGACAGCATTCCTGCACATGCAGATGTTGCGTCTTGCTAGATGCCTTTCCCTGCATGACTGTCCTCCTATTGAAATCTCAGAATCTGTCAATTACCTAAGCGTGTCCTGGCTATCTCTGGCCCTGGAGATTCTCATTGGATCAAAGGAGGCCTGGGACCTTGCTACATTCTCAATAAACGCAAAGTGTTCTCTGATTGGACAAGGTAGAGATGGTGATATCACCATCTCACTTTTCGACCTCATTCCAGCAGGGCATACTTTTTTAATTTAAATATTCTTTATTGATTTTCTTCGATACAAAAACATGAATCTGTTTACATTACATACATCTTTATAAATAAAACACATCTTATGAACTTTTTTTTGTGCTCATTATGCCCATAACCCTTACCCCCACCCTTCTTATTTGTACCTCATATGCGCACTCTTTACTATAGTTTTCGCTTTTCTCTCATCTCTTTTTACGTGAATTTCTCCATATTGTCTCTAAGGTGTTTCTCTCTCTCTCGCGGTTACCTCTCTCTTCCACACGTGCCTCTCCCTATCAACCGGGCTCGATTCCTCTCCCCTCTCTAGGGTGGACATCCCATTCTGCTCAACCAGGGCTCCCACAATTTATTAAAGTTACCCTGTCTAGTTAGAGTTACTTTCTCCTTCCATACTATAGCGTTTATCACATTTACCCATTCTGCTGATGTAGGCGCTTTCTCTAATTGCCACTTTTGTGCAATCAGTTTCCTGGCCTGGAACAAGCACCTTATAGCTGCTACCGTGCTGCCTCTTTGCTCAAACCTCTCCTCTATACACCACAATAAGCAAACCCTAGCCTCCAGTTCCAGGTCGATCCCAAAGGTTGTATTTATAGTCTAATACTTTAACCCAGTATCTATGTAATTTCAGACAATTCCACATCATGTGTATAAGGTCCAGGGATGTATTCTGGCCTAGGCCAACAAGGCCCAGTCCTAGGGCGGCACTTTGTGGGGGGCGGCCCTCTGTCCTCTTCCCACGGCATCCCTCTCTCCTCCTCCCAGGGCGTCCCTCTGTCCTTCTCTCTCCCAGGGCATCCCTCTGTCCTTCTCTCTCCCAGGGCGTCCCTCTGTCCTTCTCTCTCCCAGGGCGTCCCTCTGTCCTTCTCTCTCCCAGGGCGTCCCTCTGTCCTTCTCTCTCCCCGGGCATCCCTCTGTCCTTCTCTCTCCCAGGGCGTCCCTCTGTCCTTCTCTCTCCCAGGGCGTCCCTCTGTCCTTCTCTCTCCCATGAATATGACAGGGATGTGGCTTTGAAAGGAAGGGGTGGGTCATATTTAAATTAGAGGGTGCACAAGTTTAGTCAGGCCTAGGGCAGCACAAAACCTAAATACGCCTCTGATAAGGTCTCCTGTATTTTGACACCTGGGGCATTTATCATCTACTTTCCTACCAAAATTATATAACCTCTTTGGGGTGTAATAAACTCTGTGAAGTAAATACAGGTGAGAATCTCTCTGTGACGGGGCGAGTGACACCAATTTCCACAACTCGAGGATCTGTTCCCATTGCTCAGTTGTTATATGGCCTATATCCTCCTCCCACCTTTGTTTATTTTTTCCCAGTCTTTCTCCCCCTATAGACCCAACACTAATCTGTGCATATAAGTCTGAAATAATTCCCTTAGAAATCTCGGATTTAATTAGTTGTTGAAGATGGGGGATTTTTTGCCCTCTTACCGGGTCCGTCTTGAATTGAGCCTGGAGGGCATGCAGCAGGCCATACTTTGAATTGATTGGGAAAATGCAAAGTGTTCTCTGAATGGCACCAATGCAGAGCAACTTCCTGTGTTCACAATGCAGCAGGGCAGCTGCTCAGTGCAGTACATTGAAGCTAGTGGAGAACTCTATAGTAGAGGTGCCTAATATAGTGATTTCCAGCATTTACACCGATCCCACAGTTATGGCACATACATTCGTACATACCTATACCTTATGCCGCGTACACACGGTCGTTTTTTGCGATGAAAGAAAACGTTGTTTTTTAAAACGTCATTTAAATTGATCGTGTGTGGGCAAAACGTCGTTTTTTGTCTTAAAAAAAACGACCAAAAAAAAATTCCAACATGCTTGAATTTTTTGTGTCGTTTTTCAAAACGTCGTTTTTTGTTTCACAAAAAGTCACCGTGTGTAGCAAAAACGTCGTTCAAAACGACGTTTTTCAACCCGCGCATGCCCAGAAGCTAGTTATGAAGCGAGCTTCAATGGAAAAGAGTGGTGAACGTAACCTCGCTTTTTGTGAAAAAACGATGGTGTGTATGCAAAATTGTCTTTGAAAAGTGACGTTTCAAAAACGTCGTTTTTTACTTCACAGAAAACGTCGTTTTTTTTCATCGCAAAAAACGACCGTGTGTACGCGGCATTAGCCTAAGCCTGTTCTCTAAATCTCTACCTCTTAAGCTCAAACTCAACTTAAAGCTTATTTAAACATGATTTATTTAGCATATATATATATATATATATATATATATATATATATATATATATACTGTATATATATATATATTGTGACAGAGGGAGGATGTAGGTAAATGTGATACAGGATTTCTAATAAAGGGTTACTGCAAGGCTCAGAACTATCATTTCTCTAGGTCCCGTGTCCAGATTTTACTAGGTGCCTTCAATCTGTGTGATTACACAGGTATGCAGGGCTCCCAGTTTGGGGACAGCTTCAAGTTTGGGGAATGCTTCCAGTGTGGGAGATATAAGGTCTCATCCAGAGTCAGGGGTTCAGAATCAATGAGACAGAGGTCTCAGTTCCAGGAGTCAGTTTGGCTCTTATCGGGTGTCAGGAGAATTGCAATCTATAGGCCAGAAGTGGGCCATGCAGCAGGGCGCTGTGAACAAAAGCTTAAGAGTCAAGTGTCCAGGAGAGCTGGACAACACAGTCAAAGGGACTGGTAAGAGGAGCAGCAGTGCTGCAAACAAGTGAGCCAACAAGGTGGTTCTGTATTTTTGTTTGTGCACATTGTGTGGAAGAAACCTCTGCGTGGGCAACTGATGTACATGTGAACAATAAAAGTGGGCTGCACGCCGTAAAATACAGTTTTGGACTGATGCAATGCATTGCAAATGTAGCTACTGCTTGAGTTTAATCACCCCAACCTCATAGACATGTATGTCTTTGTCAGCGTATTAGTCTTTATAAGTAATCCGTGCAATAATTTTTTCCCCCTTTACGTTTTCCTGGTAATCCTGAAAACAACACACTTTTTAGCCCTGGCTACATTTACACCTTCATCTATCTATGACTTTAAAGTAGAGGTCCAGCGAAAAAAAAATATATATTAAAAGCCAGCAGCTACAAATACTGCAGCTGCTGACTTTTAATAAGTGGACACTTACCTGTCCAGCGTTCGTGCGATGTCGGCAGTAGAAGACAAGCAATCACTTGTCTCACTGCTTCCCCCGCCGCTATCCTCGGTGAGGGAATCAGGAAGTGAAGCCTTGCGGCTTCACTGCCCGGTTCCCTACTGCGCATGCAGAGGTCCCTGCTGTCTCCTGGGACCAATGTCTTTCCCAGAAGGCAGCGGGGGGAGGGGGTATTAGAGTGGAGTGACTCGCGGGAGGTATCTGCACCCCCCTTAAAGGTGCCAAATGTGACAGCGGAGGGGGGGGGGTTCTGAAAAGCGGAAGTTCCATTTTTGGGTGGAACTCCGCTTTAAAGATGTCAAGTGAGAAGGACTTAGCATTTCTGAAAAAATTTAAAACCAAATAGTTTCTGTACTTGCTGATTGTTTTCTAAACTTAAAAAAATGAAAAAGTGTGCAGCCATCACATCAAGGGACTGGTTAACTACAATATATATTATTTTTGTTTTTGGGTTTAGATATACTTTTTACTGTGAACCTAACACTAACCTTACACCTGTGGTGAAATGTATTCTGTAACAGCGATAAATGCTATTGTGGCAATACTAGTAGTTACAATAATATGGAGTTGAAAATGTCAAGCATTAAAATCTTGGGCACTTATGTACAGTGTTTCACATAAGCATTGCCAGAAAACCTGAGGCAAAAGCGGTGCACCAAAGTGAAATGACCTGGCTTTTGCTGTGCCTGTCGAGAGTGAGAACAACACAGTTATCATACTGCACATAAAGCAGTCATGTGTATGAACCCTTAGTGGCCCCTAAGGACAGATTTAGGATCAGTCGGTCTTTAATGAACAACTGTGTGAAAGTAAAGTGTCAAACTAACCCAACTGATTCCAACTATCATTTTCCTTATTTCTTTGTTTTTATTGTGAGGTTGCCCTGTTCTCCATGTTCAGTTTTAATTTAAAGTAGAACTATAGTCAAAACCTTTTTTTTCCATTTTATATAGTGCAAGGGAGGGTTATAACCCCTGCCACATTTTTTTGCAAAACACAAAAGAAGAGAGCGCAAAGCCGCCCTAGGGTAACTCGGCTGTAATATTGTAAAGTTATAAACACTACAATAGTCAAACTCACATTGTGTGAAGCTAGATACACTAGATACACCATAAGGATTCCACTGTGGCCGCACTTCTAAAACCACCTCAAGATCCAGTTTGCTGAAGACAAGCAGACTAAGGACATAGATTACTGGAACCATCACCATCAACCAGGTGAGAAGTACAAAGATGAGTGTGTCTTGTCTACAGTCAAGCATGGTGGTGGGAGTGTCATGGTCTGGGGCTGCATGAGTGCTACCAGCACTGGGGAACTACGGTTTATTGAGGGAACCATGAATACCAACGTGTACTGTGACATACTGAAGCAGAGCATGATTCCCTCCCTTTGGAGACTGGGCCGCAGGGCAGTATTCCAACATAATGACCCTAAACACACCTCTAAGACAACCATTGCTTTGCTAAAAAAGCTGAGGGTAAAGACCTTAACCCTATTGACCTTAACCCCATTGAGCACTCCAAAGACATGCGCGCCTAGACGCGCTCCTATGGGACTGTGGGACATCCTCAAACAAATGATGGAGGAGCGCAAGGTCTCTAACACCCACCAGCTCCATGATGTCATCATGGAGGAATGGAAAAGAACTCCAGTGGCAACCTGTGAAGCTCTGGTGAACTCCATACCTAAGAAGGTTAAGGCAGTGCTGGAAAATAATGGTTGCTACACAAAATATTGACACTTTGGGCCCAATTTGGACATTTTCACTTAGGGGTGTACTCAGCTTTGTTGCCAGTGGTTTAGACATTAATGGCTGTGTGTTGAGTTATTTTGAGGGGACAGCAAATGTACACTATTATACAAGCTGTACACTCACTACAACACTGTTGTTGCATGTAATAAAAAAATGTGAGGGTGTGTACTCACTTTTGTGAGATACTGTATATATATATATATATATATATATATATATACATATTGTGAGGGATTAGCTCGGTAGCGGGTGTGTGTGACCCCCTCACTACACGCTGAACTATACAGAAAGGCAGTTGAGGATGGTTGAAAACAAAGGATGTGGTTTATTCTTCCATATTGCTGGATACAAGTGCAAGCATCAAAACATCATAAACAAAACATAAAATAAACCCTGCCCACTTGGGGCATCTATCTTCACAACACAGGAACCTACCTATGGAGTCTGGCACAGCCTACTACTGGGCAGACACTGCTGGTCAGACAGCAGAAAAATAATAGTCTTTTTGATTTTTATCACACAGAAAAATCAACAACCACCTCACCTCTTCAGAAGACTTTCTGACTGCTCTCCCTAACTCTAAAATTGCCTCATTCTGAACAGCTGAGGTTTTCCAATGTCCTAAACCTTTCTGGCTATTTCTGCAGCCGACACCTAATAGTAATTGGTGAATTGTCTAAACAAGGCAGAAATGTATCCCCCGTCTGTGACAACACCCACAGATTTACCTGACTTCCTGTCACAATATATATATATATATATATATATATATATATATATATATATATATATATATATATATTACTTTTAAAACAATATTAAAAACCTAAAAAAGATAGCAATTTACCCGCTAGTATTACAAAGAGTACATAAATGCATTTATATTATATTAACAAAAATGTATCCTAGAAAAAGAAACATTTTTTAACCTTCTGAAGTATGTAGGTTATATAAACAACCATACATTTTAACTAGATAGCACCCGGGATCTCATTTAGTGTAAATTTCTTACTCTATTCACTGCCAGGTCCATTTTCTAATTATGCCCACACATCCAAAAAAGCACATTTGTTTACATAAAAATGTACCTAAAACCCCAAAACATTGTACATTTCCTGAAAGGACAGGCCCTGCAGAATGAAATGTGCATAACTGTTTTTAAATTAAATTAAATAAAAAAATAAATAACACAAATATAAAGTATGAGTAAATAGATGCCAAATATGTTAAGCCTTAAAGGTGTTGTAAAGGTAATTTTTTTCCCCCTAAATAGCTTCCTTTACCTTCATCATTAGGAGTCTAATACATCTCTGATATCTCTGTTTAGAGGGCCTGTCACGTTCACTATACTATCGATTAAAGTGGAAGTAAACCCTTCAATTTGATAGTTACAAAAAACAGTTAACATTCCCGGCATGCCGGAAATGCTAGCTGTCACATTTGCTTGTGCTCTCAACCAAACTGTCAAACCATCCAATGGCTGGTTTCATAACAGGTCACATGTGCAGCATCATGGCAGTTGCAGATTAAACAGAGGTCAAAATGTCCGCTTCCTTGGCTGAAAACGATAGGAGGGTTTACTTCCACTTTAAAGAGTGTTTGGCTCCACAATAAAATTGTGTAAAGGAAAAACTGTGTAAAAAATATAAAGCATTTCAAAATAAAAATAAAAAAATTATTTAAAAGCCACCTGCCCCAACATGCACGCTCACACAAACACAGGTGCCTAGTCTTCACTTATATGAAAACGACAACTGGGTAACACATATTAGGTATTACAGTGCATTTTTTTTTTTTACACTGTTTTTCCTTTAGGCCGCATACACACGATCGAATCTATCTGCTGGAAACGGTCCGACGGACCGTTTCAGCAGACAAATTCGATCGTGTGTACGGGCGGACAGACGGGTTTTTCCAGCAGACAGATTTTAAAGTATGCTTTAAAATCTGTCTGCTGGGAACCCGTCCGTCCGACATGTCTGCTGGTTAGTACACTAACCAGCAGACATATCTGCCCGTGCATGCGTCGAATGGATTAGACGCATGCGCTGAAGTGTTTTACTTCCTGGTGACGGTGACGTGGCGGCGTCAACGTCACCGCCACGTCACCGCGCTGTCTGCCGGCGGGGATTTTGGTTTGATCGTGTGTACACGATCAAACCAATATACCCCAGCAGACAAATCCGATCAAAACGGTCTGTCAGACCGATTTGATCGGATTTATTTGGTCGTGTGTACGCGGCCTAACACAATTTAATTGATAGTATAGTGAATGTGACAGGTCCTCTAGAAAGAGATAATAGAGATGTATTAGACTCCTAATGGTACCCCTGCACTCTGCTGAAGAACAGACTGAGCTTGATCAGCTACTTCATTGGCCAGAGTCATGGGAGTTTGCTCAGACCTCACAGGGGAGATCGGCAAATAGATCAATTTTTTTTTTAAGAAGGAGGAGAAGGGAGACCACCCTAAGCAGCAGCAACGTTGAGGTATGGCAGTAAGAATCATGAAGCCAATGGGTTATGCAGAACACCAAGCTCCATCTCTAAATCAAATATATTTTTTACATGGACTGACCTATTAAATTGCAAACTATTCCAATAGCTTATAATATATGGATTGTAATTTAACATTTTCATTCATATTTGAAGACCACTATAGCATAATATATAACTTGCTTCAGCTGTTCGGTGCCAAAAACAGAAATGCCTATCATATTGATAAGTGCTTGTCATTTGCCTTGGTTGTAAAGCAATATATCACCACTCATTTTTTTTCCACCAAGCAGTGATACCATGTCAGGGCAAAAGGAACTGAATTATTAAAGTTGCACGAGAAAAACAAGGCTATTGCCATTACCAAACAATTCAATTTTCATTAAATATATTGCACTGGCTAAATTTAACATCAGATGTATGTTGGCAAAAGTTGCAATTTTTTTTTTCTAGTTTTCACAAATTAACTTTACTAGGCCCATATTTTAGGGCACAAAACCACATATTACTGTTACAAGTACAACTAAAGGCTCCTGTATGACAGACTAGACAATACAAATGCCTAGAATCACACACACACACACAACATTTTTTCATGCCACTGTAGTGCAAGCGGGCACAGCCTACATTCGAGTGGCAACTCTGCTCTGAATTCGAGAGCAGGGCAGCATTTTTGCCACACCATCACAGGAAGCATTAAGCAAATTTAACTGGCAGCCTCAATAGGTCTTTGTGGGACTTTGCAGAAGCAGAAAACTGAAAGTGCTGATAAACTTGTAATTTCCGACACACATATTTTTAAATGAGGGGCTATAGTTTTACTTTAAGTGTTAGGACAGCTGTTGTTTTTCTTAGTTGAGGCTTCCATTCTGTGATGGAGACTCTCATTGTGCAGTAAGGAGGTTCCAGGTTAGAGCACACCTCTGCAACACCATGAATAGGATAGCTAGCAAAGCTTATGAGAAATTACTTTATAACAATGGCTAGTTACCTCTGGGTTTGATCTGTGGTTGAGATCTATGTAAGCAGCAATCACTTGCTACTCAATCATTTACTGTCCATATATTTTTTTATTACAGTGTTCTCACCAATCATGTGATTCATTCTGTAAGTTATTCCGTGGTTAAGATAACATTAAAAGGCAAGACCTTTGAGAAGAGGACATCCACTGCATTATATTCCTTTTTTTGTCAGCTGTACCTGCTTCTGTAGACCGTAGCTGACCACTCTTTCACAAATTACATGCTGTAATAATAGTAAAGGTCATGGAAAGTAATTGGCTATGTCATTTCTGATAAAATTATAAATTAAAGAGTATTAGCTGTTAATTGTAAGAGCAGTGAATCATGGTTCATTGACTTTTGCCTCTTGAAATAAAATGATCTGTCTTGTATTGAGTGATCTTTTGTACGTGTAGGATACAAATGTTATGTATTTGATACATAAAACTAATACATTAGCGTTTAGCATTACCTTTTAGCGCCAGAGGGCTGCAAATTTTTCAGAGCCATCACAGCATGCCTTAACTCTTCCTGTAATCCTAACACTAATGCCTCGTACACACAACCATTTTTCCCGACGGGAAAACTGCAAGGAGAGCTTTTGGCCAGGAATCCCGGCCGTGGGTATGCTCCTCGCAGTCTTTCAGATGGGAAAACTGCCCAAAAACCACCATACAAAAAAGAGAACCATCTCTTTTTTTCCCATCGGGAAAACCGGCAGACTTTTGGCAGTTTTACTATGGGAAAAACTGCGATGGAGCATACACACGGCCACGGCACATTCCCGGGCCAAAGCGCAATTGCAGTTTTCCTGTCGGGAAAACCGGCCATGTGTAGGGGGAAAGACTGCCTGAGCAGGTTTTTGGCTTTCCCCTCTGGATTTCCGATGGGAATCCCAAGGGTAATCCTGCACGTGTGTACGGGGCATCACATTCATGTAACCTTAACCCTCATACTAACTATCCCAATAACCTTCCCTGATGCAAACAAAACCTCATCTTTACATACTTAACTCTTTAATGTCTGTTTTCTTAGCACCAAAAACCAACCCTTCCTGCACCAAAGAACTGGTAATCTATCAATTTGCCTAAAACAACTTATGACCATCCACATATCCATACAGAAATACCCTCTAACAAAATGTGCTGATTTCCTGTTTCTGTGAAACATGGACAATCAATTGCCTAAAGTCAGTAAGTACAGTACCCGACAATATTTTTTCTTGATTTTTCTGTGTAATACCCAGTTAACCAGAAGACCTATACTGAAAAAATTAAACACATTTTAAGATTTGTCTTGAATTTTAGCAGAAGACTATTACTTGTTAGGCCGCATACACACAATCAGTCCATCCGATGAGAGCGGCCCGAAGGACCGTTTTCATCGGTTAACCGATGAAGCTGACTGATGGTCTGATGTGCCTACACACCATCGGTTAAAAAACCCATTGTGTTAGAACGCGGTGACATTTACGTGTTTTAACACAACGACGTGCTGAAAAAAACTAAGTTCAATGCTTCCAAGCTTGCGTCGACTTGATTCTGAGCATGCACAGCCTTTTAACCGATGCTTTTGCATACTAACGATCAGTTTTGACCCATTTTTCAGGCATCCATCGGTCAAATTTTAAAGCAAGTTCTCTTTTTTTTGACCGAAGGATAACTGACCGATGGGGCCCACACACGATCAGTTTGGACCGATGAAACGGTCCTTCACGGTCCTTCATTTTCATCGGTTTTAACCGATCGTGTGTACGCAGCCTTAGACAATACCTAGGGTAATTCCACAGTCACATCGTTGATGGTGGTCAACCATCAACGATGATCAACTGATCAACTAAGAGGCATAGGGTACTAATGTTTAAATGGAGCCAGCCAGTCAGTAATTTTAAAGCCCTGTACACACGATCAGTTTGTCTGATGAAAACGGACAAACCGATCGTGTGTGGGCCCCATCGGTTTGTTTTCCATCTGTGAAAAAAAATAGAAAATGTTTTAAAATGTTCCTATGGATAAGAAAACGATAGAAAAAAACGATCGTCTGTGTGGAAGTCCATCGGTCAAAAATCCACGCATGCTCAGAATCAAACTTCATTTTTCTCAGCACGTCGTAGTGTTTTACATAACTGCGTTTGGACATGGTTGGATTTTTGACCAATTGTGTGTAGTCAAGACTGATGAAAGTCAGCTTCATCGGATATCCGACGAAAAAAATCCATCGGATTAGATTCCATCAGTTATGCGATCTTGTGTACAGGGCTTTACAGTCGACTTGCATCAGTTTACTAAAATTCTCTACATCTACAGCAACCACTTCACTAATGTCTTTGGTCATAGTAATAGGATATGTGCTGATATTGCGCAGGCTTAGTACTAACATATACAGAAATATTGTAATGACAGAAAATCCTGGAGGTTGCTCCCTCAGGCCACAAGCATAAGAAAGCCCCACTGGATACACAGCTCAGTTCTTATGTTTTTATGCTACTTTTTTCAAAAAGGAAGGATGAGCCGATAATTATCAGTGTTTTGGATGCTACTCTGCATTGTAGTTTAGGAAGTATGCTGGAAAAGTCCTCCAAAAGCCAGTTAAAGTTGCACTCTTGAGTGCTAATGATGTATGTTTTGAGCAAGCCGACTGTTTAAATAACTGTTAGTTCTGCAAGAACCATAGTATTCATAGAAAATTGGAACTTTTGAGAAAGGGGGTGGAGAGGGAGGTATACATTAAAAAGACATGGGCTTTGATTAAGCAAATTGTAGTTTTCCAGTGAAGCTAGATAGTATTCACTGTATCATTACCACATTACAGAGAAAACTAAAAATTGAGATTTTCCTAGCTTGTGATGGAAAATATTAGTTATATGAAGACAGAAAAATACAGTAACCATTTAGTGAAACTAGAAAAAAAACTTTTAGAACTACACCTCCCAGCAGCCCTTGGGCTACATAGCCCCTCCCAGACCCTAGTCTGTATATAAGGGACTGCCTCAGGTGTAGTTGTCCTCTTTCTTATGCGGAATGGCCTTGCTCTGGATCACAAACTCTATCCAGATCTCGCCTCTGATGCTCGGAACCCACCGGCCAGTCTGAAAATCCAGTACTGGAGGGAACAAACAGGAACGTGGCCAATGTGGCTAATTTCGTCCCAACGGGGACTGCAGGTAGTCCAATCATCGCAACTGATCGGTCAGCCGTCTGGAAAGGCGTACACGGAATGTTCAATAGCCTGAAATAGACAAAACAACGTAACAGGGAGGGAAAAAGGGAGGGAAGATACTCGCCTCCTGTCTTCATATAACTAATATTTTCCGTCACAAGCTAGGAAAATCTCAATTTATATATCAGACAGGAGGCTCATATCTTATGCAAGTTCAAAGCTAGCAACAGTATGTAGTAAAAATATATAATGATGCAGAGGAGAACATCATAAAACTGACATGGACACGTGTTCCTCAGGTCTGAAGTAGAAGTGGCGAAAGGTGGTCTCGGAAGACCAATCTGCCGCCAGGAGTAGGTCAGACAGGGAGCCTCCTGAAGAGACTATTTTAGTCGCCATAGCGCCTCTGGAAGAGTGGGCACCAAACCGGGAAATGTCTATGCCCGCCATCTCCATGGTTGAGCGCACCCATCGCGCCATTGTGGCGGAAGAGACTGGGAGATGAGGTCTAACATAGGAGACGAGGAGTTGTGAAAGGTCCGAAGAGCGGAGATCGACCGTCCGTGATTCGTATGCTTGTAGGCAACGTACCACGCAAAGTCGAGGGTGTTCGGGAAAGAACGGGTAAAAGACCGTGTGAATGCCCGTCTTGGTTCTGCGGACCACTGAGAATTTTACCCCTTGAGGCGAGAATTGTCGTCGAGAAATGTCTAATGCTCTCACGTCCGAGACGCGTTTAACTGAGATTAAACATAACAAAACGGTCAATTTATAAGACAGCAGCCTCAAGGGTAGATCGTCGTTGTCCTGCCATGAAGAAAACATGTCGAGCAATCTGGAGACATCCCAGGTTGTCTGGTATCTAGGCCTAGGGGGGCGCTTGAATCTTATGCCTCGCAAAAGTCTACATACCAGTGGATGTTGTCCTAATGGCAGAGAGTCCACGGGGTGGTGGTGTGCTGAGATAGCTGAGCGGTACACATTGATGGAACTGTATGCTTTACCAGAGTCAAAAGACTCCGCTAAATAGTTTACCACCAATGCTACAGATGCGTGTATGGGATCAACCTGCCGTTGATCACACCAACGAACCCAGAGTTGCCAGGCAGATCGATAGGCCGATCTAGTCCCGGGGGCCCAGGCCAGGGTAAGGAGGTCCCTAGCTGATCTTGAAAGTTCGCTATCCGCGTCCGGGACCCTGAAATCAACCATGCTAGAAGTTGTAGGTTGCCTTCCATGATTAGGGGGTGAGAATCCCCGGATGGGTTGGTCAGCAGGTGTGGGAATTGGGGGATCAGCCTGGGGTAATCCACGGCCATCCCCAGCAGGAGAGGGAACCACGGTTGTGTCGGCCACCAGGGTGTGATCAACACAACTGTCGCTCGCTGGCTCGCTGTATGGAGGAGAAATCTGGAAATCATCTGGAAGGGGGGGAATGCGTAGTGCGTTCCCCCCGGCCAGATGTGGCGGAAGGCGTCTACTGCGGATGCCTCCGGGTCTGGTCTCCAGCTGAAGAAGCGAGGCAGCTGATGATTGAGACGAGAAGCGAAAAGGTCCGTGTCTAATGGGCCCCAAAGCTGTCTCAATCGAAGGAAGACTGAATGCTCCAGGCGCCAGTCGCTGGAGTCGGAGAGGTGGCGTGAATACCAGTCGGCCACCGTGTTGGAGACCCCCGGAATGTATTCCGCAATGGGGGTGATGTTGTGTGACAGGCAGAAGTGCCAGAACTCCCTCGCCAGGATTGCTAGGGTCCTGGATCTGGTGCCTCCCAAGCGGTTGACATATTGCACCGCTGCTACATTGTCCATGCGGAATAATACGCAACAGTTGGAGGCTAGTGGCGTGAAGCTCTTGATGGCAAAGAATGCCGCTAGGAGTTCTAATGCATTGATATGCAAACCTGTTTCGGAAACGGACCACGTCCCCCCTGTGGAGGTATCCCCGCAACGGGCGCCCCAGCCGAGACGGCTCGCATCCGACTCTATGACGACGTCCGGTCTGGAGTTGAAGATGGCTCTGCCATTCCTCTCGACGGCGTGGCGAAGCCACCAACGCAGTTCCTCTGTCGCCTCCGGACAGAGTGGGACCTCGTCCGCGTATCTGAGGCCCTGGCGTAAGTGCATGATTTTGAGCCTCTGGAGGGCCCTGTAATGAAGAGGGGCCGGGAAGATGGCTTGGATGGAGGCCGCTAGAAGTCCTACCAGACGGGCCAGGATCCTTAAGGATAAGGAACCTTTGCGTAGGACCGCTCTGATCTCTTTGCGTATCAGAGATAGCTTTGTTTTTGGAAGGCGGAGAACAGCTTTTTTGGTGTCTATCAAGAAGCCCAAGAACTCCATCTCTTGGGCTGGGGTTAGGATTGACTTTTCTAAGTTGACTAAAAACCCTAGGGATTGTAACAGCGAGACCGTCCATGACATGTGAAGGAAAGCTAGGTTCTTGGAGCGGGCTATGATGAGGAGGTCGTCTAGATAGATAATCAGACGCACCCCTCTGCTCCTTAGGGATGCCACCACCGGTTTCATCAACTTGGTGAAACACCATGGGGCGGACGACAGGCCGAATGGGAGGCAAGTAAATTGCCATGTGCGACCCTTCCAGAAGAAGCGGAGCAGATGTTGTGATTCTGGGTGGATCGGGACGGTGAGGTAGGCGTCTTTCAGGTCCACTTTCACCAACCAATCTCCTGGTAGTAAGAGATCTCGGAGGAAATGAATGCCCTCCATCTTGAAATGTCTGTAGTTGACATGTTGGTTCAGATCCCGAAGGTTTATCACAGGGCGGAATCCGCCCCCTTTCTTTTTTACTAGAAATAGGTTGCTTATGAACCCTGGAGAGGGACTTTCGATTTCTAAAATCGCATGTTTGGACCTGAGTTCGGTTATCTTGTGGTCTATGAGTGTAACGTTGTGTTCTGTAAACCTGATAGGGGGAGGAATTATATCTAACACTGGTGGTGAGAGAAGTTCTATATGAAACCCCGAAACCGTCTGTAAAATCCATGTGACTGCCGTAATCGCAGACCAGGCGTAGATAGAATACATTAGGCGTCCCCCCACTGGTATGTGTGGTAGTGGTATGCAGTGTACACTCACCTGTAGGGGGTCGGGAGTGGGGAAAACCACGTCCGCCGCGTCCGCGCCAGGGTCTTCCTCTAGGTGGGAAGAAGGGTGCTGGTTGCGCCATTGAGACGGTGTATGAAGAGGGAGCCTGTTGATATTGGTGTTGGGCGATGGATCTGCCCTGTGGCCTAAAGGAAGAGTTGCGGCCGGCAGATCGGCCTCTACCTCTGCCAGCCCTGGAAAAAACTCTATTTGCACTAGTTCTTTTTAGTGAAGTTTGGGCCTTGTCAAGGCCTGTAAACAGGCCAACAAACCTGTTGATGTCTTTCATGAGGTTGTCCCCAAACAACATGCCTAGTGCCGCCGGACCGGGTTCGGTTTCGGCTAGATGGGAGAGTTGGGGATCCAACCGCATTAGAATGGAGCGGCGTCTCTCAACCGAGCAGGTGGTGTTGGTAGTGCCTGCTAGGCATATAGCCCTCTGGGCCCACCCGCGAAGTTGGACCAAGTCAACTGGTTGGTCCGATGCCGCCGCCTGCTCGGACAGATTAAGAATTTTAGTGAGAGGGCCCATTAAATCTAAAATCCGCTCTTGGATGGATCTGAAAGATCTTTCTATCCCTTTCTTGGGGAGTTTACCTGATTTTGCCAAGTATTTGGCCAGGATAGGGTCTATGTCTGGTGTGGCCATCACCCTATTGGGGATAAAGGGTCTAGGACACTCAGCCCGTAGCTTGTTGCGGGCAGATCTGTCTAGGGATTTCCTGGTCCACAGTTCCATGTATTGGGATACTTGAGGAAGTGGGGACCAGTCGCCTGATCTCGGGTGGGAGATGGCGTCCGGGTGGAAGAAAGGTTCTCCCAGTGCGTCCAGAACCACTTCGCCCTGCGTAGCAGGGGTGGCGTTGGGGTTGAACGCCGTATCCCCAGCATCCCTGTTACTATTATCAGACTCATAATCGTCAGACTCATTGTCCACAGAGATATCTAGGGAGTCCTCGTCAGAGGAATTTATGAACTAGTCCGGCTTGGTCCTTCTTAGGGACTTTTGCCTCTTCCCTCCAAACTCCCTGAGGCCCAGGGGTCGCTCGGAGTCTGATGGATGCTGGGGTTGGCAGACCGGGGGAGGGACTGCCTGAGACATATTGTTTGCTTCCCCTGTCGGGGAGTCGATTGTCGCCAAGTGTTTTTGCTTGCGGGAAACCTTACCCTTTTTATTTGGCGGTTCACCACTCTGCGGTGGTGGGGCTGAAAAACTGGGTATTGTAAATTTTGACCCTGAAGGCTGGATGGCCGAGGCCAGAGCCGATTGGACCGATTTGTTAATCAGGTCCTGAATCTGATCTGCTGACATAAATTGGGCAGATTCAAAAGAAAAGGCATCTCCCTTAGGGGAGGTGGGTGTGAGCTCTTCAGCCATGCTAGGTTTACAGGGGACAAATGGGTGAAGAACCCTCCGGTCGGAATAAATTCAGTTTCCAAGAGGGAGTAATTTGATTGTGTTAGATTTCCTGATAACACTATAATACCTATCAGGGTGAGCGCGCTGGGGAAACAGGCTTCACTCCTCTGTATCGTCGTAGCTGTACTGGCAGCGGTGGAGGAAGAAAGCCCCGAGATTCTGTGATCAGGGGAGGCGAAGTCTCGCGAGATTACGTCCTCCCGCTTACTATTGGAGGATGTGAGGCTGACGCGCACGTCCGAGGCCCCGCCCCCTAGACGGCGCGCGAAAAGGAGTTCAGAGGTGAGGAAGAAGGGGAAGATGGCGGCGCGCGTAGCGCCGTCTGACTAGGGAGTCGGCGGGGGGGGGATGAGAGTCACAGGAGCCGGGTGGATCTCGGGAAACCGCCATTCGCCAAGGAGACGGATAGTTTAGAATGCACAGAAGTTACCCCGCACGGCTATAATTAGGCATACATTATGAATATAATATGCAAATATATAGAGGAAAAAACGATATGGGGGAGGTAAAGAGGGGAGGATATCACCTCTGCTCCCAGCGTATAGAATAATAAATGGAGTGTAAAAAGTTACTTATCTGAAGTGTAGTGTCTGCCATGAGCAGAAAGAAAGAGGACACCTACACCTGAGGCAGTCCCTTATACACAGACTAGGGTCTGGGAGGGGCTATGTAGCCCAAGGGCTGCTGGGAGGTGTAGTTCTAAAAGTTTTTTTTTCTAGTTTCACTAAATGGTTACTGTATTTTTCTGCTATGAGCATTATTAAAAGAAAGAATAATGCATAAGATATGAGCCTCCTGTCTGATATATAATTCTAATTTGTGAACAGGATTTAGAAGTTTGATTTTGTATGTACATACTATATGCATATTTAGGTGATTATAAGGGAATATACAATGGCTTGTATATGTTTTGTTCTTTATTAATTATGATTAGAGCTAAAAAATTAATTTGTTTTATTTTTATATTTCTGTACATTTGTGTTATTTTTAGTTGAGGATATATAAAATACTGCATTTAAATCATAAGTGTTTGCATTTCCAGTCAACAGTTGAGCCCTGTACACACGATCGGTTTGTCCGATGAAAACAGACTGATGGACTGTTTTCGTCGGACAAACCGATCGTGTGTGGGCCCCATCGTTTTTTTTTCCATCGGTGAAAAAAAAAAAAAGAACATGTTTTAAATGTTTCCTATGGATAAAAAAACGATAGAAAAAAACAATCGTCTGTGTGGAAGTCCTTTGGTCAAAAATCCACGCATGCTCAGGTTCAAGTCGACGCATGCTCGGAAGCATTGAACTTCATTTTTCTCAGCATATCGTAGTGTTTTACATCACCGCGTTTTGGCACGGTCGTGTTTTTGACTAATGAAAGTCAGCTTCATCGGATATCTGACGAAAAAATCCATGGGAGTAGATTACATTAGATATCATATCGTGTGTACGAGGCTTTGGAGCTACGGTGCCTTTCACACGTTTACTCTGAAAATCTTATCTGCTTTGCTTAAATTGATTGTAAATGCATTAAAAAAAATAACACACAGGTTTATACTTACCTGCTCTGTCCAATAGATCTTAATTTTGGCGCCGCAACACCAGGAGAGCAAGTGGAAGCTGGGAGCCTGTAAAAACAGGGTACCCACTACCCCCCCCTCAAAAAAAATGACATGCCAAATGTGGCATGTCAGGGGTCAACAGCACTTAATCACTTAAGGGCCTCTTTATGCCTATATACATCGGCAGAATGGCATGGCTGGGCACAATCATGTACCTGTACGTAATTCTTTAAGCCCAGCTGTGGTGTCGCGGCGCGCTCGCGACCAGGTTCGATGCTCCGTGACTGCGCTGCGGGACCCGTGGACCCGATCGCCGCTGGTGTCCCACAATCGGTTACCGGAGCTGAAGAACGCGGAGAGGTGTGTGTAAACACACCTTCCCTGTTCTTCGTTGTGGCAGTGTCATTGATCGCCTGTTCCCTGATATAGGGAAAGACGATCAATGATGTCACACGTCCAGCCCCGCCCCCTACAGTTAGAAACACATATGAGGTCACACTTAACCCATACAGCGCCCCCTAGTGGTTAACTCCTAAACTGCAATTGTCATTTTCACAGTAAACAGTGCATTTTTTTAGCACTTTTTGCTGTGAAAATGACAATGGTCCCAAAAATGTGTCAAAAGTGTCCGATTTGTCCGCCATAATGTTGCAAAAAAAAACTCTGATCGCCGCCATTAGTAGTAAAAAAAAAATATTAATAAAAATGCAATAAAACTACCCCCTATTTTGTAAACGCTATAAATTTGGCGCAAACCAATCGATAAACGCTTATTGCGATTTTTTTTTACCAAAAATAGGTAGAAAAATACGTATCGGCCTAAACTGAGGAAAAAAAAACTTTTTATTTATATATTTTTGGAGGATATTTATTATAGCAAAAAGTAAAAAATATTGAATTTTTTTCAACATTGTCGCTCTATTTTTGTTAATAGCGCAAAAAAACGTAGGTGATCAAATACCACCAAAAGAAAACTCTATTTGTGGGGAAAAAAAGTATGCCAATTTTATTTGGGAGCCACGTCGCACGACAATTGTCAGTTAAAGTGACGCAGTGCCGAATCGCAAAAAAAGGGGCAAGGTCCTTAACCTGCATAATGGTCCGGGTCTTAAGTGGTTAAAGCGGAAGTTCCATTTTTGTTTGGAACTCCGCTTTAATGTAAGGAATTAAGTAAGGTAAACAAAAAATCTTTATAACCAATTGAGGAAAATTGTTACAGAGTACAGTAGCTCAAACTGATATTTACAAACTGGAAGTGAATAAGTCAGAGCAGTGACTCATATTACTCCCTCCTCTTTCCTCTCCACAAACATGTTAAGATACATGTTGAAATCAGGATAAGAGCACCTGCAATCAGCTTTCACTGTTAGTTCTCTTGAGCATACGGATAATGTTATGTGAATGCTATAAAACAAACAAAAAGAAAATTGTTGAAAACATAGAAACTTGAAAAATAAATTCTCAACTCGGAAGGTAAATCTCAGAGGGCTGAGACACTCTTAGACATCAGTGGACATAGAGGGGGCTCAGCTAAGTGTTAGGGGGGCTGAGAGGGGGATGCTGCACACAGAAGGTTTTTTATCTTAATGCTTAGAATGCATTAAGATAAATAAGAAGGCCAGTATGGTGGCCTGAGTTTATGGGAGGAGCCCGGAGGGTATTTAAGGCGCCCACTCACACATGCTCTTTGTCGGTTCAGTGTGCCGTACTACACGTCACTGGGCCGACTCTTCCCAGCTCACCTCATGTCCGTGAGTCTGCGCATTCAATCGCATTCGACACCCTCCCGCCCTTCCCTTTTTCAGGGCACTTCTCAGCATATCCTTCTTCAATTAACTACCCATTACTTACTTTGGGTATGCCCCCTTTTCTTGGCATACTGACCAGACCACCAAGGCACACTTCAGGTCTATTTATGTTGTAAGTCTTGTCACGTGTTTATGTGATCCACATCACTCTCAGTCAGAGGGCCACGACCATAAACAACCTTCTGTCATTACAACTCCTTTATGGACTCTAGAGCTAATTGGGTCTTAGCCTAGGTTCACACTACTGCGATGCGATGTACTGCAAATCTGATCTTTTATTTTTTTTGTCTTGAAAAGTGATAGCTAGCCATTTCCATAAATATCTATATAGTGGCAATCTATGAGCTGCATAATTTGGGAAGCGGCTATTACATTTTGTGGAAAAAGTGTGCATTTAAAACAAATTTTGGATAAAATATGGCAGACTGGAGAGAAACAGGACATGGCCTACTTTGCACGTATTTATGTAAATCACTTAAATAACATCATACTAATATAGATATTCTTTGCCAGTACTGAGATGTGCTGAGGAGGATGAAAAAAGGTGATAATTATTCTTATATTTAAAAAAAAAAGGTAATTGTTTAATGGAAACAGTGCTTTAGGAAGCTACATTTTATTCTGACGCTTACATCTACTTTAGATCCCCCCCCCCAAAAAAAAAAACAGTGAACTGACCGTCTAATTCCTTTATAAATATGGCTCTGTAGGTTTGTTCAGCATTCCCCTTCTTACATAATGCATCCTTGCAAATGTACTGTATATGTATGTAAAACTTACCCAAGGGAGAAAGAAAAGCTATAAAACAGGCAAAGTAAACAAGAGAATTGTACTGACAAATCCAATAATTTCATGCGCTATAAAAAGTTTTATGAATACAGAAATAACAGTTGTCCATAAAAAATAGCTTGAGGATATGTCTTCAGTACTTTTACAGGTGCATAGTTTCATATCTGCAACACCTACCTGTTGACAAGCGCAGTGTACACCTGCTTTGCTAATTTTACACTCTACGCCTCCTGCTCGAAACATATGGCGTCTGGCAAGCACTTTGTCAGATAGAATATACACAATATGCTAAATTGTTGATCATTTGTGTATAAATGTATGCTGAACATAATGCAACATTCTAAGACCATGCTGTAACAGGTGATGATCTAATATAATTTCTATTAATACCTAGTGACCAGTTAGCAGCTCAGGTCACCCATATAGTGGAAAGTAAGCTTCAGTTAAAAAAAAAAAAAATACAAAAAAAAAATATATATATAAAATGCTATAGCTGATGGCATCTATAAAACTGAACCTGTGCAAAGAAGTAAAAAAAAAAAAAAAAAAAAAACATATGTAGCAAAGCTTTGATAACATATATTAGGATCTATGGCCTGCCTAGAGCCATTGAGATATAATTTGAATAACCATAGGTGCACCGCCTCATAGTGGCTATAGACAGGCCTGTTGATAGGTTGCTATGACAACAGATGTAGCAATGTGGATTGCCAAGGGGAGGAGGCGGGATACCTGTTCTACTCTCTCAGGAAATTGTACTTTGGGCAGCAAAAATCGATCACCACACTAAATGTGTGAACTGATAGCTTATGCTATTAGCTGTGTGCTACATGTGTTAGTTTATTCATTTTTTCTTTACATAAGCTTATTTTAAAGCATAACTTGCATGACCATAGTATCTCTGTTTTTAATGCAGCTTTGTAAAGTAATTGATGTATATAAAAATTGCCAAAATGATTGCAACACAAGATCCTCTTTAGCAAACCTTTCCCATAGTATTTTTTGTCTTTCTGCCATTATTACTTCCATGGAAGTGGATATTTGTAATGATATACAGGCAGGGCCGGAGTGGGACTCATTTTCAGCCCTGGAGTTTCATGCCTTAGACCAGCCCACTTTAGTTCACGACTATTAAAATAATGTAATTAAAACCTCAAAACATAAGTTTGCAATGGCGCACTGTTCTCTACAGCCTGTAATTCATAGTATTTTTCAAAAAATATTTCCAATTCAGTGCAAATACAGTAAGGCCGCGTACACACGAGGGGATATGTCCGCTGAAAACGGTCCGATGGACCGTTTCAGCAGACATCTCCGCTCGTGTGTATGGGCTAGCGGACAGATTTCTCCACCCGACAGATTTCAAAGCAAGCTTTGAAATCTATCCGGTGGGAATCTGTCCGCCCGACATGTCTGCTGGTTAGTACACTTACCAGCAGACATGTCGGCTCCCACCGCCGCCGCGCCGCTGCCGAATGGATTCGGCGCATGCGCGGAAGTGTTTTACTTCCTGGTGCGGTGACGTGGCGGTGACGCGGCGGCGTCAACGTCACCGCCGCGTCACCACTACGTCACCGCGCCGTCCGGCGGCGGGGAATTTGATCCGATGGTGTGTACGCGGCCTTAGTTTTGCTTCACAGTGAAGATTTATTAGAACAATAAATAACAGGACCTTCCTCGCACCTCTGTACCCTCCCCACACCTCTGTGTTCCCCCTCTGGACCCCTCCCCCAATATCGGTTCTCTCTGTACCCTCCCCTACATATCTGTACCCCCCACCTCACCTCTGTTCCCCTCTGTACATATTGTAAATTACAATATAAACCTGACAGCAGAAACATTTTTTTTTATTTTTATTCAGGTTGGTTACTGGGTGCACTGCGTGTGCTGCCTGTTTTTCCCCTACCTGTGAAAATCTGCCCTGCAGAGACTTTGCGGGTGCGGCACAGGCACCAAAGCCGCCGCCCCCCCCACACGAAAAAAAAAAAGACCCCCGATCCATCCTTTTTTTAATCGGCTCCTGCGGCCGCCTTCCGGCTCCCTTATAAATTTAGCCCCCGACGCGGCAGCCTGTAGCATGGCACTTGCGCCAGTGCATGGACAACCAGCGCCCAGGGCGAACATGCCAAGCTGCGCCCCCCCATAACCAATTACCTTACACACACACAAAATATATATATATATATAGTGCAGAGGTCAGAATTGGATAAATTACAAGGATCAGGAGCAGTGCGTACAGTGGTAGAGTATGTACAGTAATATACAATATCACATACATGTGGGACCAAAATCCCTGTGCTGCAAAAACATTTTGTGAAGGAGATAAGAACACACTCCTGGTACTGTAAAATACTATAACATATAATGTGAATAACTCTAGTCAAATTCTTATGGTTCATTTTTACACAATTTGGTTTTGGAGTTACTACCAAACTCCCAGTGCTATTCGCAAATCGCTAAACAATATTCATATATTTTCAAATGAAATGATTGCAATTTTCGTACTATTGCGATTGCGAAGTGCACTTTAAACGTGAAATTACAATATAAAATAATTGTCGATAAATGCAAGGAGCTAGGCTCAGAATATTCGTGATATATTACAATACACAATAATTGCGAATATTCGGTCTCCAAACTACACAATAATTGCGAATATTCGAGAAATGCGGAATGGAGCACTCTGATTGGCTCAGAATATTCGTGATATATTACAATACACAATAATTGGATATTCGAGAAATGGGAATGGAGCACTTGATTGCTCAGAATATTCGTGATATATTACAATACACAATAATTGCGATATTCGAGAAATGCGGAATGGAGCCCTGATTGGCTCAGAATATTCGAATATTATACACAATAATTGCGAATATTCGGCAAATGCGGAAGGAGCACTCTGATGGCTCAGAATATTCATATATTACAATACAACAATGGAAATGGGAAGGAGCATCTGATTGGCTCAGAATTCGTGATATATTACAATACAAAATAATTTCGAAATTTCCAGAAATGCGGAATGACTCTGATCAAATATTCGTGATTATTACAATATAAATAATCGGAGCATTTGCCGAATATCGCATCGATTTTTCGGCAATTCCAATGATGGGGCATAATTCCTTCCGAATATTCTGACATAAAAAAGGGGCACTATTCCAACACTAGTTACCCAACGTGCTGCAAATCAAACCACAGATGTACTATTAAAGGACACAAACAGTCCACTAGAGCAGTCCCAAACTGCGGCCCTGGGGCCGGATGTGGTCTTTGCTTGCCTTTAGGCCCTTGAGAATAATTCCTGCCAATGACACCAACAATGGGGCATAATTCCTGGACATCAACATTGACCTATTCCTTCCAATGATGGGGCATAATTCTAGACATAAAAAAGACTATTCCTCCCAACGCAAGTGGGACTCTTTCTTTAGAGAGTGGAGACCCCTGCACTAGAGAGCAAGTGTGGGATGTGGGAACCCCCTCAATGGGACATTGTTTTCTGACAACAGGGACTCCCCCCCTATCAAATACACTGATCAGCAGTGCTTCCGTTTGGCTGCAAACAGCTAATTGAACAAGGATTTCCAGCAGAAGTGGATATAACAATAGGTTTTTTCTAACAGAGAGGATTACACACCGATCAAAAATTCAGCCCCTGCTGAACCCAACGAATTCTGATGTGTGTACTCAGTTTTACCTTGTACTTTTCTTCAGGGGGCTCTCTGCAGTTCTGTTACTGGTCCCCTGTAGCTCCTGTGTCAGTTAGGAGTGACAGTGGTCACACTCCAGCCTCCACTTTGGACCATACAGGGTTAATCTTCCTCTATATGTGATAGGGAGGAGGAGAAGAGCACTGGAGCTGGCTGAAGCATAGCATTAAGTAAAAAAAACACTATACAGTACCTCCATTCTCCCCCCTCCCCCACTGCAAGAGTGGACTTTCTTGAAGTGTGGCTGGTATAAGAAATCACATCCTTTGCTGTGTAATGCTTATATTCTTGAACAGGTTAGGAATTAGTGTGACATTCCATAGATGTAATCCACATACACATTATATCTTATTAATAATCATCATTTTTAGAAGATATAAAGTGTATGTGGATTACATCTATGAAATGTAACTCTAATTCCTAACCTGTTCAAGAATTTTACTTTCACTTTCAATAAACCTGCAGTGAAAAGTGCAGGGCACATTTGTAATCACATTATGGAATGCAGAGCAGTGGGACTCACAGTAGAAGAGGATCCAGTCTGTCACACATGATTTACAAATCTTCACTCTGCCCTGGAGGAGCGCTCTGCTGTGTGCTGCTGGGCGGGAACCAAAGATCCATGCTGCAGTGTTGTGAGTTTCTCTTCCTGTTCCGCCCACATGCACTTTCACTGGGACTGTACCAACTCCAATCGGGGGGGGGGGGGGAGACTTATAGGAACTCAAGAAGGGAGCCTGGAAAGGAGTACAACTACTGCTGCAGAGCAGTGAGCAGGAGCAATAATCCTTGATGTAGACAGGTAACAGGGGCATACAAGTTTTACAGCTATATTATGATATTTTGTGGACAGATTTTTCGAACGGGCCCACAACCAGACCAGCCCATCTGGATACTTCCCGGTTCTCCCGATTGGCCACTCCGGGCCTGTATACAGGCTTCTTTATTGAGGCAAAAGGGACATTAACCTCCAACAACCCATCAGATTTTACCTTTTATCACAACAGTGCAGGGCGACTACCAGTTGGCACATAAAAAACCTAATCTACTGAAGAATGATTTAGTGTTTTTTTTTATGAGCTCTTTCTGTATACAGCATATACAGTAGTGGGCAAGAGGCGATTGCTCCTCAACATTGGGACAAGGTGACTTGCAAGGATTGGGAAGGCTTGCAAGGTACCATGTAAACTGTTGTGGTTCAGTGAGAAGGATGGGGGTGAAGACTCACTGCCCTCCCTTTTCTGGTCACCCAGGCTGCATGCCTGGATAAGTGCCTTGTTCAAATTTTAAGGTTAATCCTATGCAATTTTTTTTTCATAGAACCGTACTCTTTAAAAAAAAACATCATTGGGTTCCCCTTAAAATGTCATTCAGCCTGACAATGTTGGCCTGGCTCACTGTCTAGAAGAAAACAAATAGCAAGGCGCTGAGGTCAGTATCAAATTAAAAACACTTTATTAAAATAAGCAGCACACATACATTGAACTTAGCATGAAACAACATGGATGGGGAACACCTGAGACCAAGCAGCTGTAATCAATGTGAGGCTGTAGGCATCACTGAGCAAACAGAGACTGAGGATGACAGGGAGCCAGCCAGTTCAAAGTATGGATATTAGCGACGGCGTTCAGGGCTGCACGAGAGGATGACTGTCAAAATGCCTGGTGGATGTCGGGAGAGGGAGTAATCATCTGTGCTTGCCCACTTCAGAGAAATGCTGATTCTTGGAGGCCTATGGCCCAAATAGACCTTATCAATGAACCCCACATGTCTTTGTTAGCCCAGGTTCACACTGGGTACGATTTAGTTCGATTTGAGATGCGATTTCACATGTGAAATCGCATCTCAAATCGGCGGCATTTGCCGGCAATGACACCGTCCTAATCGGTGCGACGCCGCATCTGCGGCGCTGCACCGATTTCAAAAAGTAGTTCCTGTACTACTTTTTGCGATTTCAGGATGCGATTTACATTGACATCTGTGCAGAAACCTGCACAGATATCTCCTAAATCGTGCCGAAATCGGGACTGCCAGAGGGAGTGAAATCGCGCGAAATCAGCTGAAATCGCACGATTTCACTCCCGCAGCCCAGTGTGAACCAGGGCTCAGAGTGGTATTAATAACAATGTGGTAAGAATCTGAGAGATTTTTGAAGGAAATAGGTAGGTTTAGTGGGCTGCTGGTTAACCACATAAATGAGGAGTCCCCCCAACATTCCAGACATGTCAAAGAGCATAGCTACAATGTGGTACCATGGGCATACCTAGTTAAGCAGGAGTAGGCAACCTCTGGTCTATAGCTGTGGTAAAATGCAAATCCCATCATGCCTCTGCCTCTAGGAGTCATGCCTGTGATTGTCAGGGTCTTGCAATGTCTTATGGGACTTGTAGTTTCACCACAGCTGGAGGCCAGAGGTTGCCTACCCTTGTAGTAAAGATTGCAGGGAGGAAGTCAAACATTTCTAAAATTCACACATGTGTGCATGTTACCAGGACATGTACTATACAGGGGTAATTCACTAAGATATGCTTTATGTATATATATATATATATATATATATATATATATATATATATATATATATATATATATATATATATATATATCAGTATATTTTATTGTAGTGACAGCTACAGCAAAAAAAAAAATCTGTTCTACAATAGGTCTTTTCCACAACAGTTTCTATTGTGTGAAGAGTTAGTACTATGATTGATCGCTCTTGTGCCTTAATAAACACAAAGGGCCAGATTCACATAGACGTAATATTCCGCTGCGTAATCGAAATACGCTACGCTGCCGTATTTCACCAGGCTCTACGCCGAATTCAGATAGTTTTTTGCGCGTACGCTACGGTGTCGTAGTCTATTTCTCGCCGCGCAATCGAAATTTGTGATTAGGGGGCGTGAAGCATTTAAATTAAGCGCGTCCCCGCGGCGATCGAACTGCGCATGCTCTGTTCAGGAATTTCCCGCCGTGCATTGCGCGAAATCACGTCGTGACGTCATTCGTTGTTTGAGTAGCGGCGTTTACGAACATTCCTATTCCCGGACGACTTACGTTTAAAAATAATAAAAGACGTCGGAAGACGTTGATATTCGACGCGGGAACGACGGCCATACTTAACATGGGCTGTCTAATATTAGAGGAGGTAAAAGGCTGGTATAGTGATACGCAAAAAAAAGATGACTAAAGGTGCCGTAAGAGATTGCGTTTGAAGTGCGAAATTTCTTGGATTGCAGGCAAAAGCTCATTAGCATACCCTGACGGCGAAAAACAACAGGAAGTCCGCCCAGTGGCCGCAATTTTCTTGCAGCGTAGATCTGAAGGCGTACTAACACGTAATCCAGTCGAATTGAAGCCCGCAGGTGTCTTTTCATGGTTTGAGGATTTCGACTAGCTAAAAAACGCCCGTAAGTCGAAAGTAATCCAGTCTAACACCAGTTAGACAGGAGTTACGGCTCTCTGAATCTGGCCCAAACTGTCTTCAATTAATGTGTAATTATAAATCCTCCAGTGGATTTTGGGAGTCTTTTGAGAGTGGTTGCATTTTGCTCTTCTAAAAACAACACTTAATATGCTTTTTTTTTTTTTTCAGCATTAGTGGTGTACAATACACAGTAAAACCTTGGTTTGTGAGTATAATTCGTTCCAGAAACATGCTTGTAATCCAAACACTTGTATATCAAAGCATTTTTTTTACAGGGTATAAAAGAGAAGAGAGGCACCTCTAAGTGTAGCAATAAGTTGCTAAATGTTGTACCTTCATTAAATGTAACCATATTGCTACACTAAGGCCGCGTACACACGAGCAGACAGATTTGTTCAAATCGGTCAGGCCGACCGATTTGAACAAATCTGTCTGCTGGGGACATATTGGTTTGATCGTGTACACACGATCAAACCAAAATCCCTGCCGCCAGACGGCGCGGTGACATGGCGGTGACGTTGATGCCGCCACGTCACCGCACCAGGAAGTAAAACACTTCCGCGCATGCGTCGAAACCATTTGGTGCGTGTGCGAGAAGACATGTCTGCTGGTTAGCGTACTAACCAGCAGACATGTCGGGCGGACGGGTTCCCGGCAGACAGATTTCAAAGCATGCTTTGAAATCTGTCGGGTGGCCAAATCCATCGGCTCGCCCATACACACGGTCGAATCTGTCTGCTGGGACGGTCGGGCCGACCGTTTCCAGCAGATAGATTTGATTGTGTGTACGCGGCCTTAGAGGCTTCTCATTTATTTTTTATACTCAGTTGTGACATGACGCTACTTTTATATCAAGACATCGCTTGTATATCAAGGCAAAATTTATTGAAACATTTTGCTTGTCGCTCTTAAACCAAGGTTTTACTGTACTCACTTTTTGGCTGATGTCAGATAGGTGGAGCATTTGAAAAGACTATGCAAAATTGCAACAATGCTTAGAACTTAAATACTTGTCACAGTTTACCATTACAAAAATCTTCAAAGTTCTGACACGATCTGTTCAATCATTCACCTTTCAAAAGTCAGCTGTTAAAATGAAGTGAAAAAAACAAGCAAATATGATCAGAAGTTCATATCTCGCTCGCCCTACATTAAAAATCCCTAGATTAAAAATGTGTTTTGTTATGATTATATACTGAACCTAATCCCTTCCCATCCCCTCCCAGCAGCTCTTAAAGTAGAGTCCCCCACTCAGTAAAAAAATTAAAGTCTGCAGCTACACCTACTGTAGCTGCTAAATTTTTATATAATGGCACTTACCTGTCCTGGAATGCAGCGATGTCGGTACCCCAACCAATGTTTCCTATCAGCTCTCAGGTGCTGCCGCCACCATTGTCTATAGGTGAAACCGACTTCATAGCCGATTTCCTACTGCTCATGCACGAAGCATGCTGTGCTTTCTGAATGACTGGGCAGTGGGGAAGGAGGAGGGGGCCAAACTTCATGGCCCGATCTCAAAAACAGGTACCCAATCTCCCCTGAAAGGTGCCAAATATGGCATCAGATAGGGGGAGGAGTCAGGTAAACAGAGCTTCCACTTCTTGGGGGAACTCTGCTTTAAAATGGTCTTTTCACCAGGAGAAGAGAGCATGGGACAAACGTCCCGGTCATGAGATCACTGTGATTGGCTGCCACAGTCGTCACATGGTCAGGAGCCTGTCCCGCTAGCTACAAATCATAACCAGAGACCGGGAACTGTATGTAACAGCTCAGTCACTGTGCTGGGAGCTGGCAATGAGTGCACTCAAAGCACAGAAACCTATGCCACCATGGACACATACTGGATGTGCATGTCGACATTAAAGCCCACCCTCCTTGCTGTTGCACATATGAATTACATGGTCAACAAGGGGTTAGAGAGAAATTATCGGAAAACATTATGAAGGTTACCATAGCTGACATAAAAAAAAATGCCTATCTCTCAAACAACACTTACCAGTGTTTTTTTGAACAAAGTTGTCCAAGCACAAGAGATCAGGCCACGGTTATACATTTAAGGCATCCAAAATCCCTAAAGTCCCTTATAAGAAAGTAATACAGAGATGAACAAAATAAATTATGGAAAAGTACAAATACGATATACATTTTTAGATTAACTTTTTTTTAAAGCACTAAAGAAGTGCTAATGTTGAAAACTTATAAGCAACTTAGTGCTTGGTATTCTGTAATTTGCCCATTATAATCCACCCTCTTTTTGGTTCGAATGCTAATGCACAATTTTCATAAAACAACTAAAATGTTACTGTTAAGTTGTACCCCATATCTTGTCAATTCAGTATCAACAGCCTCCAAATTCATCATTGATATACAGCACAGGTCTTCTATAAAAGTACAAAAGGTGATACTCATAAGGGCATTTTTTTTATACAGTGTTAAATTTAAGAAGGCATTCCAGCATTCCTTATAATGTGCATTCTCTGTGACGATCCTTCCAGCTAATATGAGCTACCCAAGGAGTCATGTCAAATTGAAAGGAATTGTGTGAAAAGTTGTTTTGATACACAGTTACAGCACCATATTTACAGTTGGAACATAAGGGAATGCAGTTCTGGCAACTCCAGCTCTGCATGTATGTAATGACAAAGGGTGCAGGGATATGCTGGAGGATCTATTGTTTCTGGTAGCGGTCTATAGTTGCCAGGCTTTGTTTTTCTGATGGGGGGGGGGTCTAGTGTTTATGGGGAATCTTTCATTGCTGGGTGGTCTATTATTGAGTAAGGGGTCTATTGTTGCTGGGTGCTGAAGGATCCATTTATGTTGGCTGCTAGGAAATATATTTTTGCTGGAGGGGGTCTATTGTTGCTGAAGTGGATCTATTGTTTTGGTGATGGCATATATTGTTTTTGAGGGATCTATTGTTGGTGGTGGGGTCAGTAATTGCTGGAAGTATCTATTTTACTGCTTTTCCTGTTCTAATTAACAAATTCCATACAAATTACTTTGCACCAAAAAACAAAATTATACTTGGTTCTGTATTCTCTAAAAGTGGCAGTACTGAACGGTGGCTGGGGGTGGTATCAAGGGATGGTTGGGTAGAGGGTGGAAACAAGGGGTAACTCAGAAGAGGGGAGTACCTGCACCTATTCCCTGAGAAAAAAAAAAGCCCTGGTAGGAAGTCATAAAGTAAGAGGCTGCAGTAGGGGCTCATCCATGTTAGATGTTTGTAAATGCAGCCAGGTAGCAAGGAATTATGCAGACACCAAGATTTACAAAATGATATAATCTCCAATCCAGCACCCCACACCAGTAAATAAATGTTGACCCTTGGCTGCTGCTGTGTGAAAAGACAGCTGGCAAGGAGGCGAATATTGGGCCTTGACCCATGGATCTTGTCTATGGCACCATGCATTTGCCTGAGACAAGCATTGTCACCAGGAATGTATGGGGGTGGGGTTCAGCTAAACCCTTCCAGGCACATTCACAGCAGAGCTCAGACAACAACAGTGTGCTGTGAGGATGCTTCCAGATCTATGTAATAATGTGGCCCATTGACCCTTTTACCCTGAGGCGGCGTACACACGATCGGATATATCCGATGAAAACGGTCCGCGGACCATTTCCATCGGATATGTCCGATCGGGAGTTTGATCCGATGGCGTGTACACACCATCGGATCAAATTCCCCGCCGCCGGACGGCGCGGTGACGTGGCGGTGACGTTGACGCCGCCGCGACACCACCACGTCACCGCCACGTCACCGCACCAGGAAGTAAAAGACTTCCGCGCATGCGCCGAATCCATTCGGCAGCGGCGCGGCGGCGGTGGGGGCCGACATGTCTGCTGGTAAGTGTACTAACCAGCAGACATGTCGGGCGGACAGATTCCCACCGGATAGATTTCAAAGCATGCTTTGAAATCTGAGAAATCTGTCCGCTAGCTCATACACACGAGCGGAGATGTCTGCTGAAACGGTCCATCGGACCGTTTTCAGCGGACATATCCCCTCGTGTGTACGCCGCCTTACAGTTCAAAAGCAAATTTCATCATCTTACTTAAAGAGGAACTGCAGTCTGCGCGCATAATTTGTAATAAGAACATCTTTGCCATTCTGAAGCTTCCCTCCAATCACTTTGCATATTATTTTATATATACTGTGATTCTGTACTTGCCATATATGCAGAAATCTCCCTCCACTGAGTCTGGTTGCAACCATTTTAACTGTGGGCAGCTGAAGCTGCTGCCTGTTCACTTCCTGGATTTACACAGACACACAGTGGTACACCTCCAGCCCTGCATCTCTTATTGGCCCTCTTATGACTCACCCACTCCCTTCCTGGCAAACTTTCACAAGAATGAGAGAGCTGTTCATGATGTCATAAGTCTAGGCTTTTTACCAGACAAGAAACAGGAAGTGAGCTGTATAAGGTATTTACTGGAAGAACAAATGTGTTTACTATCCAAAGTTAATACAACCAGGGCAGAAGATTTAATAGCTGGAAAGTTGAAAAAATTCGTGAAGTTTCACTTTAATGTTGCACAAGCTGTCCAGCACTGAGCTTTCCAATGCTTTATATGAATTCCATTGCTGGGTTTTATTTGTCTGCGTAATTCTCAAAACTCATAATTATAACAACAGTGCTCACCAAATATTTAATGCCTTGTAATCTTTGTCTTTGAACATTTTGAATATTGTTAATTATAGATGGTAGTGTCTGTAGTATTGTTTACTTGTTTGGAGCTATATGTTTTGAGACGGCTGCAATATTTAAAAATTACTTTTCCTTTTCACTTTGTTGATTTAAATGGCTTAACCACATTATGATTAATTGTTTTGTTCTACTTTCTTGAATCTAGTTTTAAAACTTAAGCATTTTCCTTAATTTAGTTGTTTTATGTGCAGTGTGGAGATAAACTGATTAGGATGACAACTCCAAAATGATAGCTATTAAAACATTAGTACACCCAAAAGTGTTACTTGACTATTTGGTTTATAGTTAAAGGGCCTGATTCTCAGCGGCGATACGACGGAGTATCTCAGATACCCCGTCGTATCGCCGTTTTTTTTGCCTCGTATCTATGCGCGTGATGCTTAGCATCACTTTGGCATAGATACGCTTCAACATCCGACAAGTGTAAAACCATTACACTTGCGGATCGTAGTTGTAATGACAACTCCGGCCACTAGGTGGCCTTTACGTTGTTTTCTCATTTGCATATGCAAATGAGGCTAGTACGCCGATTCCCGATCGCTTTTACGCTGCCCCGTCGTCGCGTACGTCGTTTTCGTCCGCGTAAGGTTACCCCAGCTTCTATGTGGAGTAACCTTACGAAGTTCCGTCGGGTGCCGTCGGATGCCATGTTAAGTATGGCGTCGGGTCAGCGTCGGCTTTTTCCGTCGCTTATGCCGTTTTACTAACTCGTTCGCGAATAGGGCATTGCGTAAGCGACGATCACGTCGTTTTGACGTCGGTTTCAACGACGCATTCTGACGTGAGCTGGAGAATGCGCACTGGGCTTTATCCCCGGCCGGCGCATGCGCAGTTCGTTCGATGCGGGGGCGCGCTTAATTTAAATACAAGCAGCCTCATTTGAATTACGCGGGCTTACGCTGGGCCATTTTCGCTACGCCAACGCAAACAACGGAGCAAATGCTTAGGGAATACGGCACTTGCTCTAGTACGATGCGGCGGCGTAGTGTAAATGGCTTACGCTACGCCGGCGAATTTCTTAGAGAATCTGGCCCAAAGTGTTTGTTACCCCAACATTCCCTCTTCCTGATATGTGTCTGATGTACCATGTACTGGTATGAAAAAGTCTTCTGTATTGCTTCCTTTGTGTGAAATCCCTGGTGATCCTGCTAGTCCCTCTCCTTTCCTATCAAAAACTGACTGCGCTAGGCAGGAGAGCACACCGTGGTCAATTCTCCAGCTATGCTGGAAACTCTCTCCTCCAATGATCAGACTCATACTGACACGCCTCCTCCCCTGCTTAGCCTTTCCCTGGGAAGTGTGCTTTTTCCCCCTCCCCCTACAGCTCTTATTCAGCTGAGAACAGAGGGAACAGAGGGGATGTGATCACTTTTTTTTTTAAAAACACCTGTTTTCCCTTTCTTCTATGTATATATACACAAATGTTTTGCCTTTCATTTCTATTTTAGAAAGGTTTATGTTACAAGGTGAGGGTTTACACTTTAAGTGACTTTGTCACCATTGAAACATTTTCACACCATTTCACCTACTTTTAGGAGTATCTTTTGTCTGGTTCATCACTGCCCTCTGTGGTGCATACCTCGGGGTCCATTGTTCAGTAATGTGTAGTGATGTAGGGAAGTCACAGCGTGCAGATGGTAACCAGGCATCCGAAACTTCAACATATGCCTTTGACGTCTGTTTTTAAAATGGTGAAAGAGTGATGTTAAAAGTTGAACTACTTGATTTTGTTTTAACTCTAATGGCGCGTACACACAACCGTTTTTCATGCCATGCAAGAAAATTACGTTTTTCTTGACGTGATTTGTCGTGATTCCTCTCAAGCCTGCCTTGCATACACACATTTGGGAAAAAAAAGAAATGCTCTAGAAAAGCGTGGTGACGTACAAAACGTACGACAGCACGTGCAACGGACGGACAGAATGAGCGCTCCTGTCTCATAACTTGCTTCTGAGAATGCGTGTTTTTTCCCCCTCATTAAATCGTACACATGACCGTTTTTAACGACGTGAAAAACAAAGAGAAAAAATAGAGCAGGTTCTAAATTTTTAACGGGCAATTTTCTCGTCGAGAAAAATGCTCTGGAGCCTACACACAAACGTTTTTCACGACCAATTCAAAAAACGGAATTTTTCGCGTGTGTAAGGCTTAAGGCTACTTTCACACTAAAAGCGCCCGGCTAGCGACTGAATAAAGGGTTAAAAGTAGGGTTGTCCCGATACCACTTTTTTAGGACCGAGTACAAGTACCGATACTTTTTTTCATGTAGTCGCCGATACCGAATACCGATACTTTTTTTAAATGTGTCCCAAAATGCAGCCATGTATGTCCCCCCACATTGTAGCAGCCATGTATGTCCCCCCACATTGTAGCAGCCATGTATGTCCCCCCACATTGCAGCAGCCATGTATGTCCCCCCCATTGCAGCAGCCATGTATGTCCCCCCACATTGCAGCAGCCATGTATGTCCCCCCACATTGCAGCAGCCATGTATGTCCCCCACATTGCAGCAGCCATGTATGTCCCCCACATTGCAGCAGCCATGTATGTCCCCCACATTGCAGCCTCGTATGTCCCCCACATTGCAGCCTCGTATGTACCCCACATTGCAGCGATGGCCTGTCCCTCATACCTTTAAATATGCCGCCGCTGCCGCTGCCGCATACCACCGTTAATCCCCTGCAATATTGCGTACCGCACATTACAAGCTTTCATTCTGAATACTTGTAAATGCCCGCGCTTCCATGTATAGACACTCCCCTTCTCTGGATTGGAGGGATCCCTCCAATCCTGAGCAAGGGTGAGTGTCTATGCACGAATCCGCGTATAGACACTCCCCCTTGCTCGGGATTGGAGGGATCCCACCAATCCGGAGAAGGGGAGTGTCTGTACATGGCGGTGCGGGCATTTACAAGTATTCAGAATGAAAGCTTGTAATGTGCGCTACGCAATATTGCAGGGGATTAACGGCGGTATGCGGCAGCGGCGGCATCATCATATTTAAAGGTATGAGGGACAGGCCATCGCTGCAATATGAGGGGGGGGGAGTATTCTATTTTGGTATTGGGGGTATTTTCGGAAGTACAAGTACTCCCGCAAATACTCGGAATCGGTCCCGATACCGATACTAGTATCGGTATCAGGACAACCCTAGTTAAAAGAGCCCATGTTGTTGTGCTGCACTTGGGCTTTCACACTGGGGAGACGTGAGAGATGCTATTTTTAGCGCTAAAACGCCTGAAAAGCGCCTCAGTGTGAAACTGATTTAAGCCTACTTGACACAGGGGACTTCAAATGAGGAATAAATTATGTGAACTTTGGATCCCATACCAGTTAAATATATATTTATTTGCTATAGTGGTGATTAGAGCTGCAGGATTAATCATTAATAAATCACAATCTCGATTGAACCCCCCTCACGATCTTAATTCACCATTTCCACGATTCTTGTAACTGTTCTCTGCTTGGAGCTGTCAAAAAAAAAAAGAGCTGAGAGATTAAAATAAACATGGTATCATTTGGTTCTTTTAGATCAAAGGGATGAACTTCAGTCTGCAAATTAGGTCAGTTTAACCACTTAAAGACTAACGCCGTGTACACATGACCATTTTTAATGTCATGAAAAAAACAATGTTTTTCACAACGTCATTCTTGACAAGCCTGCCTTGCATACACACGATCGTCAAAAAAAATAAAAAATGCTCGAGCAAAGCGCGGTGACGTACAACACGTAGCACGGCACTATAAAGGGGAAGTTCCATTCAGATGGCGCCACCCTCTGGGCTGCTTTTGCTAATTTTGTGTTAGTAAAAGTTTGGTGAGAGGCAATTTGCTCGTTTTCAGTCTTCATGCTTTTCAGTCTGTTACAGCGTGACGAATGTGCCATCTCCATTACAAATGCTAGTTTTACCAGAACGAGTGCTCCCGTCTCATAACTTGCTTCTGAGCATGCACGTTTTTTCCCTTCGTTAAAGCCTACACACGACCACTTTTCACGATGGGAAAAACAGCGAGAAAAATTAGAGCATGTTCTAAATTTCGAATGCCCATTTTTCACGATGAGAAAAATGCTCTGAAGCCTATACACGGTCGTTTTTAATGACCAATTTTAAAAATTGCATTTTTCTCGTCATGAAAAACGGTCATGTGTACGCGGAATAAGCCTTTTTCTGACACTTGTTGCTTACAAGATAAAATCTGTATTTTTTGCTGAAAAATTACTTAGAACCCCCAAACATTGTGTATATATTAGGGCTGTTACTGATCAAAAAATTTGTGTTCGATTAATCGCTTTTTTTTTTAATCGATTAATCGACTAATTTCGATCAATTATAAACGCACATACAGATCCAACTACTTTTAGCTGATCTCCTTGCAGGCCGATTCCCAGTGCAGCTCCCAACCACTGGGAAAATGGATAGCAGGATACAAAAAACACACAAAGGCAGCGCTCGATGGGAATAGCATTAGAACTTTTATAGCCTTCAAGTAGGTAACCAAATAAACATTGCACTGGAGATAAAATCAATGTAGCTACATAAACTGTAAAAATGGTGCGAGTAATACCAAACGGTAGCAAAAGCAGTCATAAAAACATGTAGCTAAGTATGATACTGGTATACAAATGTGTACAATGATACCACTGCTGAATCCAGATGAGGAGGGGTTAACATCAGTCCGTCGGCATGTAGATGTCCCATGAAGGGAACTATCACAACTCCCAATGGATGGTTGTAGAATCCCAGGTTAATAGAGGGAAGTGATAGAGGGAAGTGCAACAGCCCTTGCGTGTGGCAGATAGTAAGGTCCCGCAGGCATGCAGATATGAAGGCACAGCAAAGGAGCCCTTCAGGTGGACACGGCAACCCCCGCTGGTGTCCGTGACATTACCGAATCTCCAACGGAACTCCCTGAAGGCCCAGAATTCGGCAGAGAGGTGAGTACCAATCAAAAGAATTTTAATCGATCAAAAAGATTTTGATCGATCAAAAAAATTAAAGATTAATCGATTAATTAAAAGTTAATTTGCACAGCCCTAGTATATATATACTGTATATATATATATATATATATATATATATATATATATATATATATATATATATATTTTATATATATATATATTTAGGCGAGACCATATTGAATAAAATGGCAGTCATTGCAATAGTTTATGTCACACTGTATTTGCGCAGCAGTCTTTCAAACACAATTTTTTTGGAAAAGAATACACTTCAATGAATTAGAATAACAATTTTAACAGTAAAGTTAGTCCAATTTTTTTGTATAGTGTGAAACATGATGTTACGTCGCGAGACTTGTGATCTTTATTCTAAGCAAAAAAACGTGACTCTCATTTTATCCAGAATCGTGCAGCTGTAATAGTGATGAAAGAAAAACACTGTCGTAGTGAGATGCAAGTTTCTCCAAAGTGACCCCAGCTACAGTCTACAGTCATGTACAAATGGAAAGCTGCTTTTTTGGCTACTGATTAAACAAGAATACCTACCCGTACCCATATTTTCTTCATCATATTCCCCAGAAGACAAGGTTTTGACCACTTTTAAACTGTTAAATTGGTGCCTTGAATCCAAAGCTAGTGTGGTTGGAAAAATGCCATCTGACCATATAGCAAATAACAAATTAACGTTGATTGACATTGCTTGTCTCTGCCACCAGCACTATAACTAAATCATATAGATTTGATTGTGAAAAAAAAAATCATATAGGGGGAAGAGAGCATGTTAGCTCAAGTCTTTTTCTCTACATAGTGTATTGCATACTCAGAATGCACAGCTCACAGCAGAGGGGGTGGTAGCAATTGAGCTGCACAATAGGAAGGTCCACAGATCGTGCTTCAAAGAAGGATGGATAAAACAAGCGATGATAACAGAAATAAAGATCTGTTTTTCTTGAGAATCAGTCTGTTTCTTGTCACAAGCACAGGTAATGACTTAAACATAACTCTGTAAGCCATCAGAATTATTCCTTAAAGCAGGTGTAAATGTATTAACACTGACCTGTCTTACAGACCCTTGCCAGTGTTGCCATCTTCTCCTGTTGGCCACAATTCGGTCATCTTCATTTGCTGATGCAGGATGATGGCACTTCTGCGCATATGCCCAGGATAGTCATTCTGGCACCAAGGGATCGTGCTGGCTGCTCTAAACTGAGCTGCACAGCTCAGTTTATATTGAGGGTAGGCAGGTTGGAGTGGTTTATTGTAGAAGAGACATTGCATGTCTCTTTTGCAATAAAAAGCCTGCCTGCTCACCCAACAAAATAACTTTAGTTCTGCATTAATGCCACATGTCCTATCTGAGACATTGAAAAAGCCATTGCGCCTCCCACACACCTGGCCACTCATGGTCACTGTTTTCATTCGAAAGGAAAGACTTAAAGGGGTGTTCCAGCCAAAATGTATGTTTATTAAAAGTCAGCAGCTACAAAAAGTGTAGCTGCTGACTTTTAATAAACATACACTTACCTGCTCCAGCGTTCCAGCGACCCGCCGGGCGGGGCTCCGCTCCTCTCCCCCCCCTCCCCGGCCAGCGTCTTCATTCTAACTGTGGGCACCCGGCCGTGACAGCTTTCGGCTTCACGGCCGGGCACCCACTGCGCATGCGCGAGCGGCACTGCATGCGCGAGTGGCACTGCACGCGTGGCTCGGCGCTGCGCTATTTGATTGGACAGGCTATCGCCTAGGACCTGTCAGGTGTCCTAGGCGATAGCCTACAGGGAGGGGCTGCTGTAGGCGATTAAGCTTAATCACCTAACCAGCCCCTCGGCGGAAGGAGGAAGTGGGACAGGAAGTCCCACTCCTCCTGAAGCCCCCACTCCCCCCCCAAAAAAATGACATGACAAATGTGGCATGTAAGGGGGTGAGGAGTCGGATAAGCGGAAGTTCAATTTTTGGGTGGAACTCCGCTTTAAATTAACAATTTTTTGTATTCCCCAAGCCCACTCCTTATATATTTAAAGCAGTAGTAACATGTCTTTCTGAACTTGTACCTACAAGTTCTTAAAATTAGGCTTGCATGTAGGTACAATGAATATCTCCTAAATTAGAAGATATTAACATTGCCAATAGCATGGGCATGCGCATTTACACGCTGCATTCCGGGGCATATAGTATGCTGTGGAGTGCAGAACCACAGCGGAACTGTATATTTCATCAATAGAGATTCGGTGCTCACAGAAGTGGGCAGAATGAATACAAGTAAGGGTTTTACCTAATGCAGCACCATCTACTCATGGCACATCCATCATTAGAGGTCATTTATGTTTACATAAAAAATGTCCAAACATATTTTTTTCCCAAAGTTTAGCTTGAGGGATTTGGGCTAAAATGCATGAAATTGTCAGTACAATGTTGTGTTTGCAGACTAGATTGTTCAACACGAAGAAATGATTTCCAAAGTTTGTATATTTTTATCAGCTTGGTTCTAGTGTGAAAAAGGTAGGCTTGCAAGCCTAATAGAATTCAGTGAATCATTTTGTCAATGTTTCTAGATATAGAGTAAAACACTTTATAAGTGCGATGCCCACATAAATTATCGTACACAGCTTTGAAATATTAGTCAGCGATGACTAATGTTCATCGGAATATATACCGTTATAACACGTGTAAATGAAACATAGACGGATAATGCCCATATGTACTATATAACACTGTGGAATATCTGCCAGTGTAACCAATACACTCATGAAAATAATATCTTGGTTTATCAAGAATATTTAACCACTTTAAGACCTTTTTTTTTTTTTGTTGTTTTTTTTTTCTTCAGATTGCATGTAATACTGTGACATTAGTTTATACTGAGTGAGTGGTGGGTTTTCATAATATGGCCATGTGGCCCAACCAGGTCAAATATGTCCTAATTAGAGTTGAGCGGACACCTGGATGTTCGGGTTCGACGGGTTCGGCCGAACTTCGAAAAAAAGTTTGGGTTCGGGACCCGAACTTGACCCCGAACCCGAACCCCATTGAAGTCGATGGGGACCAGAACTTTTGAGTACTAAAATGTCTCTAAAAAAGTAATGGAAAGGGCTAGAGGAAACACTGCAAAATATATATTTTTTGCCCTAAATGGGTGTTTTTTGAATAGCACAATAGAAGAACAGTATCTAAAGTGTGTATCTCACACGTACAGATATGGAGCAAACACTGCAAAAATATATTTTTTTGCCCTAAATGGGTGTTTTTGGAATAGCACAATAGAAGAACAGTATCTAAAGGGTGTATCTCACAGTAACATATGCAGTGCTGGTATAATTTGATTTCTGAAGCAGGACTGACTCCTATCTATTTCTCTCCCTAAAACCAACACCAGGAACCTTTCCCTAAAGTATCTAAAGCAGAGTGACTTGCTGTGCTATGTAGATCGCTGAGTAATTTGATTTATGAAGCAGGACTGACTGACTCCTATTTAATTCTCTCCCTAAAAACAACAGCAGCAACCTTTCCCTAAAGTATCTAGAGCAGAGTGACTTGCTGTGCTATGTGCCTCTAGCTTATATAGAGGCTGGGTCACATGCTGCACTGGCCAATCACAGCCATGCCATTAGTAGGCATGGCTGTGATGGCTTCCAGGTCACACAAGTTAAATAAATGTTGATTGGCTGCCCTGCAGCGCACCATTACATTGCCGAACACCGAACTCGAACCCAAACTTACAGTAAATTGTTCGGGTCCGGGTACCAAAAATCCAAAAGTCTGGTACGAACCCGAACTTACAGTTCGGGTTCGCTCAACCCTAGTCCTAATATGAACTAATATGGCCAATGTCATTAACCTACCAAGGCCACATGGCCCTGTTAGGTCTATGACATTGAACTTATATGGACGTATTAATGATCTAATATGACAATGTGACTATACTAGGTCAATGATGTCATAATATGGTCTAAAATGACCAATGTCATTGACTTAATATGGAAAGTGGTCCAGTCAGGTCAATTATACCCTAATATGGCCAATGCCTTTCACCTACTAGGGCCACATGGCCCCATTAGGTAGATGACATTGACATACTATGGCGGGTGTCAATGATCTAATATGACCATGTGGCTATATTAGGCCACTAATGTCATAATATGGCCAATGTCATTAACGTAATATGGCCACGTGGCCCAGTCAGGTCAATTATGTTCTAATATGGCCAATATCATTGACCAACTAGGGCTACATGGCCCTGTTAGGTCGATGACATTGATTTTATATGGCCAATGTCATTGACCCAATATGACCTTGTGGCCATATTAGGTCAACAATGTCCTAATATGGCCCCATATGGCCAATGTCATTGACTCAATATGGTTATGTGGCCCAATTAGATCACTTATGGCCTAATATGGCCAATGTCATTAACTTACTAAGGCTACATGGCTCTGTTAGGTCAATGACACGGACCCAATCAGGCCTGTGTCATTGATTTAATTGGACAACATGGCCAAATTAGGTCACACATCAGACCATCAGACAAGTTCAGAGTTGTCTGATGAAAACGGTCCGTCAGACAAGTCTCATTAGACATGTCTGATCGTGTGTACAGGGCCTAAGGAAACACAGGACACAACATATAACACACATAGACACACCAAATTCCGACCGTCCAAAACGCTGTGACGTACAACAGTTACAAAGGTGGTCAAGAGCTATATTTTATTGCTTTCACTATAACATTCACAGCAATACCTCACACGTGTGGTACTTAAATCGTTTACATATGCGTGCGTGGCCTACTGTACAAGCATGACAGGTCCTCTATAAGAGCCCAGATCTCTCTTCTACCCTTAAAATCATTGGATCAAAAAAATAAACATTGATCTCATGCTTCACAAAAAAAATATTATTTACATCTGCTCTAAACTGGAAGTGATGTCATGATGTCGCTGCCATCCTCCTAGATCATAGAGGTGAACAGAAATTATCTGGTCTCTCTTCACCTCTATGGCAAGCCGCATGAACCACCGGATTGGATTCAGGGCTTTACGATGAAACGGGTAAGCCTGAGAAACAATGGCGTGCGGCGGGAGGAGGTGGGGGGAATTTGATCCCCCCCTGCTGTTTCTTAAAGAAATCCAGTGGCTAATCAGCCACTTTGAACACTTTTAGATAAAAGAGAATTGCCGGCTGAAAATTTTAATACTGGGGTTATGCCTGACAGCTGCAGCCATGGCCCTGGTAAACTGCTTCAAAACCGCAACGTATATATACGTATTGCAGTCTTCAAGTGGTAAAGCAACCATTACCTTTTCATTTGCTTACAGAGACCCTTTCCAAATACAAATTATTCGGATTACAGACAACTCATCAGTGTATAATCATCAAAGGCTGGTTCACACTTTCTGCACGGTAAACTGCATTGTTTTACCATGCACTAAGTGTCGGTTCTGACCAGCTTTTAAGCCCAGGTTCACACTGGGCTGCGGGAGTGAAGCTGTGCGAGTTCACTCCCGCCCGGCCGCGATTTCAGAGACATCTGTGCAGGTTTTATATCTACTTAAGCCCTGGTTCATACTGGGCTGCGGGAGTGAAGCAGTGCGAGTTCAGCTGAACTCGCACGATTTCACTCCCGCCCGGCAGTCCCGATTTCAGCCGCGATTTCAGAGACATCTGTGCAGGTTTCTGCACAGATGTCAATGTAAATCGCAGGCTGAAATCGCAAAAAGTAGTACAGAGACTACTTTTTGAAATCGGTGCAATGCCGCAGATGCAGCGTCGCGCCGATTAGGACAGTGCCATTGCCGGCAATTTGCGGCAAAATCCGCCGTTTTGACATGCGATTTGACATGCCAAATCGCATGTCAAAACGCACCAGTGTGAACCAGGGCTAAAGCAAATGGATTTGCTTACAGTATTCTGAGTTTACTCATATCTAAACTAGTGAATGTTAGCATCCAGCATCCATGCCTCTGTGAGCACGTTCGTTTATGTGTATGTTTGTGAAGAATAAAATTAAGGTTCATTATTTCAGCTACCATGCTCATAATCATTAATCACAAAGATGATCATCATTAATCAATATCATTCAGGCACTGGTGTCGTCATTTGCCATAATTCCTTTAACCATCATCACCATTATTAATCTTTATTATTATCATCAGTATCAGTGATGTTCATAATCACCATCCACATGTCTGTTTCTTCAGCTAAATTAGTTGTAGCATTATAGAACAGTAGATTTTGATTATATTACAAGAAATGTATGAACAAGTCTTATTAAGATATGTGGGGGTGTCCACTAATAGTCACATCAAGCTGGTGAACTATTGTTGTTGAAGCTGCTTCTAGCTCCAGTAAGGGGTAAAGACCAAGCTATTATCCCTGGCCCCCTATAACTGAAGGAATGGATGCCTTTCAGAATATCTAGCCTTATGTATGGATATGCTGAATCTTCCTGGTCGGCCTTTAAGTTTAGCAGATATACAGTTCTACAAAGCTCCTTGCTGTCCTGCTGCTGGGCTGTCAATTAAAACATTCAAGTGATGAAGTTTCACTAATGCAAAACTCAAACTCTTTTTTTCTTGAACTACACCCCCTTCATCCCCCACAGCTATTGGATGGGGCAGAATTTTGCACTACACCGTTACACATGTAAAGGAAGTGTTTGGATTCCGGCTGATGCCCAGGGGCTCCCACAGAAACCAAACAGTTGTCTAAATCAGCTTCTGTGCACACAAAAACACCATGTAAAAGTTCCATCTGTTCATAAGCAAAGCATAATCAGAATGATGATGTCAATGTGCTGAGTCCCAGATGATGTACATGCTTTATTAGAAGGAATAGTGCTTCTGGTCTGATTTCTTATCCCTAGATACACTCATATGAAAATACAAGTGCACCCCATAGAAATTGTTGACTTTTTAAAACATATTTTAAACATTAGATTAAAAACACTAGTAGATTTTGCAAAATATTAATGCAGAACATAAATATCAATAGGTGTAAAGGTATACAATGTAAAAAGTAAGTACACCCTGGGCCTCAAATGCTAGAAAATGAATCTTTCGCAAAAATGACTTATAGGTGTTTTTAATATTTTACCAGTTCTGGTCATTCGAAATTTACAGCACTTGTAGATTATTTTTCTTACAGTGGAATGATTGGTTTTAATTGGTCTTTGTAAATTCCTGTCCACATCCAAAAGCTTCCCCAACCTCTTTTCTGAGGGTCCCAGAGAGTTATTTAGATCTTGACATGACGATACCATGCTTGTCATTAGCAAAGAAAACACCAGACCCTAGATATCTAAAGATTCCACCAGCATATACCCTATTTATCCACTTCCTTACTGGGCACATATACCCCTTCCTGACCAGGTGAAATTTCAGCTTGTGGCACTGCATCACTTTAACTGACAATTGTGCGGTCGTGCGACGTGGCTCCCAAACAAAATTGGCGTCCTTTTTTCCCCACAAATAGAGCTTTCTTTTGGTGGTATTTGATTGCCTCTGCGGTTTTTATTTTTTGCGCTATAAACAAAAATAGAGCGACAATTTTGAAAAAAAAACTATATTTTTTACTTGTTGCTGTAATAAATAGTCCATTTTTTTTTTAAAAAAAACATTTTTTTTCTCAGTCTAGGTGATACGTATTCTTCTACATATTTTTGGTAAAAAAAAAAAAAAAATCGCAATAAGCGTCTGGTTTGCGCAAAAGTTATTGCGCTTACAAAATAGGGGACAGAATTATTATTATTATTTTTTTTTTACTACTAATGGCGGCGATCAGCATTTTTTTCGTGACTGCGACATTATGGCGGAGACATCGGACACTTTTGACACATTTTTGGCGCCATTCACATTTATACAGCGATCAGTGCTATAAATATGCACTAATTACTGTATAAATGTGACTGGCATTGAAGGGGTTAACACTAGGGGGTGAGGAAGGGGTTAATGTGTACCCTAAATTGTGTTCTAACTGTGGGGGGAGGGGGGGGTGACTGGGGGAGGTGACCGATGCTGTGTCCCTATGTATAAGAGACACAGATCGTTCTTCTCTCTCCCCTGACAGGACATGGATCTCTGTGTTTACACAGAGATCCACGTCTTGTCCCTGCAGCCGCCGATCCCGAGTGCCTGGCAGACATCACGGTCGCCAGGCACGCGCATCGGCATGTCAGCGATGTGGCGGGCACGCGCGCGCCGCTCGTGCGCCCCCCAGTGGCCTGTCTAAGAACAGGCCGTAAAAACACGGCCTGTTAGAGATTCAGGACGTCCCTGCGGCCGTATAAAGTCGTACGGCCATAGGGAAGTGGTTAAATTTAGACATCAGTGCCTAACCCAGAACTTCAGATTCAAATTTCATGGATTTGAAGTGGTGGTGAATCTAGAGGTTTTATGGGGGATGGGTGGAGGGGGGAATTTGGAAACCCGTAAAATTTAGACGGAAACACGATAATTAGAAAAAAGAAGACACACATATATATATATAGATATCTATAGATATCTATATATATATAGAATGGATTTTTTTTTCTCTCTCCCTTTTTCCTCCCCCTTAAGTCAAGGGAGGTAAATTTGGAATCACAGATAAACAAGTAGAAGACACATAGTAAACACAATAAAATCAAAGTAACAAAACACTTAAATATAGATATATGAATATACCCTTTATAATCACAACACCCCCTTTACTCCCCCTCCCCTCCCTTTTCCTTTTTTTTCTTGAGGAATCAAAGAAACCACCATTCAGTAAAGAAAGTGATTAAGGAGGTGTTTTTAAGTGTCAATAAAATCTTAAGTGTTAAATGTGTTATGGAATTGGAAAATTTAATAAAGAGAAATTAAACAAAAAAGAATCTAGAGGTGCACATTTTTGATTATATGAATGATTACACCGTGTCAACTGTATGTAAAATTTGCTCAAGTATATCACTTTTATCTATCATCACAATATAAAAAAAAGTATCATTAAAATGCAGTGCTTACTCACCAGTTAAGTGACTTTGCCTAGGCTGTGATGATGTCATCAGTCTGCTGCGCGAAGGAGAAAGTTTTACTACTACAGCAAGTCATACAGTGACAAAAAAGTGACGGTTAAAGTTATAACCCTAAAAGTTTTTAAATTACAGTCAATTGGCTGAAAAAGATAAATAAAAAGTGTTACCCTCGTATAAAGCTTTTTGAATTAAATTTGTATTATTTTTTCCATTGTTAAAGAATCAGACATTTTCGATCTGTAGCAATACTGACATTTAGTACACAGCTCACCTATGTTACTTATGTTACTATGTTGGTATATATCTAGCACATAAATATTACTTTTTAATTTTTTTTAATCTGTTTAATGAGATTTATCATTCTGCCCTTATGCTCTAAAAGGATTTCACTGTATGGTTTTGCATACATTTGATTTACGAAGGATACAAATGGATTCTATAAATAATAAATTAACTTAGCTTGCAGCTTCCCGGTTTACTTGCCATCAATCTGGATGAAGTCTGAGTCACTCCTTCTACTCTCAGTCTTGTGAGTTATCAGAGAAGGTCTTCACTGTAGTAAATGATATCTATCACAAAAGCAAAATCAATGGTTGCCATGTGCACCACTTTCCTATATATAAACAGTTTGAACACCGTTCTGTTTCTGTTTCAATTTTTACATGTCTTCTGTAAAACAAATCATGGTTTATCTACTATATCAACATTTTGCACCAGTGATGTCTAGAAACAAACATGGTATGATTGATGCATAAACAAGCAGCTATCAGCTCACAGGGTATTTTTTAACTTGTAAAACAGATATAGCAAAATGCCTTCAAGCATATACATATATACAGTATATATTGTACGATTGGGGTAATTCAACTCAAGTAGCAGGTGCATTCACATGGGCTGCGCCAGTCCAAACTGTAGTTTTAGGGTGTAGCAGCCCACTTTTATTGAGTAAAGGAAAAGTTCACTTATACAGCAGTTGCCAATGCTCACACAGGGGTTTCGATAAACTTGGAACGATAATACCAAGCCACCTGGCTTACGTGTTGGCAGCAGTGCTGCTCCTCTTACCAGTCATTTGACTGTCATTCAGATCTTTCACACACTTGGCTCTCTAGCCTTCATTTGCAGCACCCTACTGCATGGCCCACCTCTGGCCTAGGAATTGGGGATCTCCTGACACCCCTGATAGGAGCCGACCTGACTCCTGGGACAAAGATCCGCTGCCTTGTGGCTAGGTCCTCTAACCCCTTGATGAGACCTCTGTCCCGAGGCTTCTGACTGGGCCCCCCTGACCCCAGGTGAGACCTTGCAGACACCAAACTGGAAGCTGTCTTCAAAATGAGAGCCTTGAGCAATTCTCCGACCTGACTATATAATGACCCTGCACACCTGTGTAGTGAGTCAGGTTGCAGGCATGTAGCAAACCCTGGACCCAAGATTGAATGTTCTGATTCAGAACTACAGAATCTGGAAAGATGCTAGTTCTGAACTTTGCATTAACCCTTAATGAGTCACCTTTTCCTATAAACTTATAGTAACAGAGCCTTTCTCTGTCACAATCTATATCTATATCTATATATATATATATATATATATATATATATATATATATATAAAAACACACCCAAAGAGACCAAATAACAGCAGTTCAATCTTAGGCCGCGTACACACGATCAAATCTATCTGCTGGAAACGGTTGTGTGTACGCGGCCTTAGGGTTTAAATACACTTTAACATACCTTTAAGAAATACTTTTTTTGAGCAATTTACAGTGCTGTACATATCACTGTTTTACTTGAAGAACAATTGTACTTTAAAAAAAGAGACCATTAAAATCTCCATTAGAGAGGCCTCATTTAGATGGGTGAAAAGCAATCTGCAATGGATACTTCTCAGAGGGTGGTAGAGCAGCAGCTCCCAGGCATAAAGGAGGCAATCCGGCTTCCCCCCCAAACACCTTTTTTTTTTTTAGCCCAACCTGGATTTTTGTACTGAAATATCAGACTGCAAACCAAGTGTTTGCGGCACAATACAATTATCTTAAAGCGGAGGTTCACCCTAAATATACTCTTTCCCATGTGATCCAGCATACTGGCGTCAGCGCCAGTATGCTGTTTCTTTTTAAATGCCCCACTTACTGTGTAATCCTTAATTTTGATTTATTTCCCCCGCGGTGGATGGTGCCTGTATAGCCCATCACGGCTTCCGAAAATACCCGATTTAGGTCTCGGGTATTTCCGGCGCTATGCGGTGCCTGCGCACAGACCTAGGAGCTGACTGCGCAGGCGCCGTATTTCTCCGAGTCCTATGGCTATGGCGCGTCACGCCCTCCGAAAAAACCCGAAATAGGACTCGGAGAAATACGGCGCCTGCGCAGTCAGCTCCTAGGTCTGTGCGCAGGCGCCGCATAGCGCCGGAAATACCCGAGACCTAAATCGGGTATTTTCGGAAGCCGTGATGGGCTATACAGGCACCATCCACCGCGGGGGAAATAAATCAAAATTAAGGATTACACAGTAAGTGGGGCATTTAAAAAAAAACAGTCCTAAATCGGGTATTTTCGGAAGCTGTGACGGGCTATACAGGTGCCATCCACCGCAGGGGAAATAAATCTAAATTAAGGATTACACAGTAAGTGGGGCATTTAAAAAAAAAACAGCATACTGGCGCCGATGCCAGTATGCTGGATCACATGGGAAAGAGTATATTTAGGGTGAACCACCTCTTTAAGTAATTGTAGTGATTGCAGACAGCAAATATACTTCTAAAACTTATGTAGGCAGATTTGTTTCATCTCTATGTATCATCTGAGGCTGTTCATTTCACTGGGTATATGTGAGGGTTTACATCCACTTTAATTAGAAACCTTTCAAAAACATAAATGCCTGCCCCAAGTAGGGGTTAGTTCAGTAGCCGTGAGTCCAACAAATTACACTTATATCCCTAGTAAAAGTCTAAGGAGTAGTGAAAAAATAATAGAAAGTGAGTAAAGAGAAAGAAACTGGAGACGAGTGTGGAGTAGTTTGGAGCAACCCTACAGAAATGCATATGCGATATAACTAAACTGGCTTTTTGTTTAGGAAGAAAGCTGGGCAAACAAGCTGTCACAACAGATACTTGTATTAAATGTTTGAAAAAACAGATTTTATACAAGTAATAACTGCATAAAAGGAATTGGAAAACTTTAAATGTATTGTCTGCAAGGACATTAACCACTTAATGACCACCGTGTAATGTACATTTACGTCGGCACAATGGCACCGACAGGCACATCAACGTATATATACGTTGGTGCCTTGAGGTGGGTCGGGTGGTCCGATCGGGACCCTCCCCGATACATGCGGCGGTCCGCGCGGCTGTACGAGCGATCCGGGATGAGGGGGTGGCTATTCGTTTTTGTCCGCCCCCTCCGGATCGCTCTGAGCCAATGTGCGCGCCCCCCCGCCCTGTCACTTCCTCCTCCTGTGTAAACACAGGAAGGAGGAAGCGATGTGATCTCTCCCTCTGCGTTTTTTTCAACCACCGCTGAGGAGAGATCACAACACAAGTAAGTCTGCACTAACACTACACTGACACACACTACATATAGGCACATTTAACCCCCCCCCCCCCTGATCGCCCCCCCTCCCCCCTGTCACAGTGTCACTGAATGCAGTAATCATACTTGTATGATTACTGTATTTAGTGTCAGTGTGACAGTCAGTTAGTGTTAGGTCCTGGGTAGCCCCCGTACCCCCCCTAATAAAGTTTTAACCCCTTGATCACCGCCCTAGTTAACCCTTTCACTCCCTATTGCCAGCATCACTAAGCGATCATTTTTCTGATCGCTGTATTAGTGTCGCTGTTCCCGCTAGGCAGCTAATTTTTTTTTATTGCGATTTTTTTTTACTAAAGACATGTGGCTAAATAAATTTTGGCCTAAATGTTTGACTAAAATTTTGTTTATTGATTTTTCTTATAACAAAAAGAAAAAAAATATTGATTTTTTTTCAAAAATGTCGCTCTATTTTTGTATATAGCGCAAAAAATAAAAATCGCAGAGGCGATCAAATACCACCAAAAGAAAGTTCTATTTGTGGGAAGAAAAGGACGCAAATTTTGTTTGGGAGCCACGTCGCACGTCCGCGCAATTGTCTATTAAAGCGACGCAGTGCCGAATCGCAAAAACCCCTTGGGTCATTTGGCAGCATATTGGTCCGGTCCTTAAGTGGTTAAAAAGGTGTTGCTTTCTCTCAGTTGCCATTCCCAATTATTCATTGACTGGTGTAATTGTCTCATTACTGGTGTACCTGAAACATATATGAAGTCATGATGTAGAACAACATGGCAGCAAGCACGCAAAATGAATATATCAGTTTTGGTTGTAGTTGTCCTCTAAGTATCGTCATGGAACAGTATCATTACCATTTTGTTCTTCTTAAGCAGGTACATTCATTATCCACACAAGAAGCACTTGAAACTGCTATACAAGGAGCATAGATAATAATGTTTGAATCCAATCAATAATGCTGGTTTAAGAAGAGAGTAAATTATATAGTTCATGCTAAAGGGTTTAATTATGGAATATGATCCTTTGGCTTAAATGGCATTATAAAAAAAAATAATAATACTTTGCTGTGCTGTGAAAGAAGTGCAGGATGTCTTGCCTGCATTAATATGTATTGCCCAAACTTCAATAAATGTATTTTCTCATACTCTAAACTCAAATTTGTTCATACTCGGTATTGTAGATTGTTTGACCTCATATGCCATAAAATCATGCTGTTTTCTCGATAATTAAAAACACAATTGCCACTCAAAAGAACAGATTCTGAATTGTGGCTGTGAATTTTATTAAAGAGTAGCTATACTTTCAAACAAATTGAGACTAATAGCCTTTTCTCACACTCCACATTTTAAGTATACCCTTGTTTACATAACCAAGATCTGTTGGCAACCTGGAATGGGATCTGTACTCTACAATGGATGGCATGTCTATCTTCTTCACAAACAGAACATGACCTATTCTCTACTGAACTGCAGGCTTGCTCGTAGCTGCCTTTTTTTCCCTGCTGATTCTTTTCAAAACCATACTGTATAGTTTGTAATAATAATTTTTATAGGAACATCTCTTAATTTTTTACAATTACTATAACAGGGGAGTCAAAATTGTATTTAATTGCAGGTCGCATTGGTATTATGGTTGTGCTCAAAGGGCTGGTTGTATCTGTAAAGCCCTGTATACACGATCGGTCCATCCGATAAGAACAGTCCGACGGACCATTTTCATTGGTTCACCGATGAAGCTGACTGATGGACTGATGTGCCTACACACCATCGATTCATGAACCGATCGTATCAGAATGCGGTGACATAAAACACAGCGACGTGATGAAAAAAAAACTAAGTTGAATGCTTCCAAGCATGCGTCGAGTTGATTCTGAGCATGCATGGATTTTTAACCGATGCTCGGTTTTGACCTATCGGTTAGCCATCCATCGGTTCAATTTTAAAGCAAGCCATCTGTTTTTGGACCGAAGGATAACAGACCGATGGGGCCTACACACGATCGGTTTGGACCGATAAAAACGAACTTCAGTCCGTTTTCATCGGTTTGAACCGATTGTGTGTACGCGGCTTAAGACTAGATGTCCAGAGCACCACACTCTCCGTTCCATCACACGTAAAGAGCACCCCACCATCAGAAGTTAAGGGTCCCCTACCCTCCCTTACATCACAGTGCACCTCTTGTTCTGTTGCTCCTAGGAAGATGCTAGGGCTGGAGCTGGGAGGCAGAAAATGCAAGGTCTGGAGGGGGGACCAGAGGAGGGATGCAGTCAACTGCCAGATTCTGCTGAATGCTGAGATCAGACCAGTTTCGGCGGACATGTTCAATCGTGTGTACGGCTTATCGGACCGTTTTCCAGCGGACAAAAATTTCCAAACATGCTTGAAAACATGTCCGCTGGAAACCTATCCGTCGGACAGGTTCGATGGTTAGTACACAAAACCATCGGACCAAAATCCCCCGCATGCGCAGAATCAAGTCAACGCATGTTTGGAAGCATTGAACTTCGTTTTTTCATCACGTTGTTGTGTTCTACGTCACCGCGTTCTGGTCCGAGGGGATTTTGGTCCGATGGTGTGTACGCACATCAGACCAACAGACCACTTCAGCCTTGTCGGATGAAAACGGTCCGTCGTACATGTTTCCTCGTACATGTCTGATCGTGTGTACAGGGCCTTAGACATATCTCCGGACTCAACTCCCAAATGATTTTTTTTTAGATGCTACATAATACATGCTTATATTTAATGTCACATCTGTATACTGAACATATATCTCTTTTGCCACTGGGAAAATTCACTTTTATTGGTGGCAAAATCTAACTTAGTTGACCTAGGGTGTTTTTTGAAGTCATACAGTACAGATAGATGTAGAACTCACAATTGTCTTCTGCTCTTAGTAAAAAGTGACAAGAATAGGATACACACAGATCTCTCATGCACAGGGCCATAACATGTATTTTTGCATAGGTTTGCTAATGTTTATGTTGTTTATGTTACACAGTCGGTGGTCTTATCTCAGCAGTTCATTGAATATTTCTGTGGCTATTTGGATATAGTATTTTTCTATAATAAGTGTTGATTTAAGATTAAGTCATTTTCTGATTAGAACCCTTTTTTGTTTCATTTTGACCAGTGTTTACATTATTCATTACCGTTAATCAGACCTCCTCTCCTATTCCACTGTGCATAGAATATTTATAGCATACTACTGACAATAATAATGTGCATAAATCAGTACCATTCAATACCCATTGGCAGTGAAATTTACAGTTTCATAAAAGTGAAAACCATTCATTAGTTAACTCTTATTGTAAAACAATATATAGCTACTATATAAAAAAAAAAAAGGCCTACCCAAGTTATCTTTTCGAAAGATTGGAATTAGATGTTTTAATTAATATGATGCATTAAAAAGTAATGATGGAAGGAAAACAAAAAAGTGAAAGGTTGAAAGGAAAAAAAAAAAAAAGGAGAGTAGGGGGAGGAAAGAAAGAGGGCAAAAGGAGGAAGTAAGAAAAAGAGAAAAGAAAATGGACAAAAAGAGGGAGAGGAAAGCAAGAAGCAGTCAAATGACCACTATTGATAACAAATATTGTATTCTGGTCACTTGCTACTAGAGTTAATCTGCGTAATGAGGAGGTTCAGTATATATTTCTTTGTGGGGTTTTTTTGTTTTGCTTTTTTTTTCATTTCACAAGCCTCTTTGATTATTTTTGTCCAAATTCAAATGCAGACTAAGCTGTCCAGCAAAAGTTGCATGAGTTGGGATACACGATAACATTGCCTGGGGTCTTGAGCAGCTTTTTTTTTGTCTATATTTCTATTTACGGTAGTTTAGCCCAAATCCATTTACTAAATACTGTAATTAAATCTATGAAATATATATCAGAGTTCCACCTCTAGGAATAATGACACTTTTAAACAGAAAGTGCTGTCTTTGTTAACTATCAAGGTAACTACACAATACGTACATATATGTTTATGTGTAGTTTTTGTTATATTGTTTAAATGAAAATGAAATTTTACTATTGTTATAGTATTCGTGTATGAATAGTCATTGTTCCAAACTGCCCCTCATTTGGAGAGACTGTTCTTTTGGAACTTAAAGCAGAACTTCAGTATTTTTTTCATCTTTCAATCTATTAAATCTTCCACCCTTATTGTTTTAACTTTGGATAGTAATTTTTTTTTCTGCTGGTAAATATACAGCCCACTTCCTGTTTCTTGTCTGGTAAAAAATACTTAGGCTTATGACATCATGCACAGCTCTCTCTCTCACTCTCGTGAAAGTTTGCCAGGAAAGGAGGGGGGAGAGTCATAAGAGGGCCAATGAAAGCTGAAGAGCTGGGGGTGTGCCTCTGTGTGTCTGTGTAAATCCAAGAAGTGAACAGGCAGCAACTTCAGCTGCACATATTTAAAATGGCTACAGCAAGACTTAGTGGAGGGAGATTTCATCAGCATGTTTGGTAAGTACAGAATCACGGTATATATAATTAATATGCAAAGTGCTTGGAGACAAGCTTTAGAATGGCAAATATGTTTTTTTTTTTTACAAATTATGTGAGCAGACTACAGTTCCCCTTTAAGCTGACAAAACATTTGGCTAGTTCAACGAGAATCAGGAGGATTTTGATCCATGTATGGGCTAGATGGTTGTACAACCAATCTATTGTTTTTTTTCTGAACAATCAGTGCCACTGGTTATAGCAAGCAACACTGGGGAAGGCTTCCCACCGGCAGAATACAATAGCTTAGCTGGAGTGATTTGCCCATTCACATCAAATGTGCATGTGGGGAAATGGTTAATTTTTGTTTTGTTGTTCGGGGTGAACAACAAAACAAAAATTAACCATTTCCCCACATGCACATTTGATGTGAATGGGCAAATCACTCCAGCTAAGCTATTGTATTCTGCCGGTGGGAAGCCTTCCCCAGTGTTGCTTGCTATAACCAGTGGCACTGATTGTTCAGAAAAAAAAACAATAGATTGGTTGGTTGAACATATAAAAAAAAAAAATACGGAATCATTTATGGCCTGCCTAAATGCCTTGTCTCTTTTCTCATCAGTTATCCCAATTCTTGCAGTGATGTATAGACCTTTACAAAAAATGTACTATTTAACCTATTGTGTTCCCTGTGCCATTTTAAAATGGCACAGTGACATCAGCTACTTGTTTCAGTTCTATTTTAAAATGGCGTCGGGAATCAGCAGCTCTCTCAGGTCACAAATAGAGTGCAGGCTATAACAGGCTAGTCACTGAAAGCCAGCATCCAGCACTAAGCTCAGGAGCTAAAACACTCAGCTCCTGGGATTCTGAACTTTCTACATAAAGCTTCACAGGAGCGCATGCAACAACTCAATGTAACCACTATAGGGGAAAATAATAAGTGTCTGAAATGAACTTTGTCTCAACTAAAGCATATGTAATCAACTTTTAAAAGTTAATTTTCTAAGCTGTGATAAAAAATAAATATAGAAGCTGATTTGTTGCTATTGGCAATGACACAGGTTGAGGCTCAGAAGCTTTTTTATTAATTCCTATTAATGTTGGAACATATTGTTTACATAGGAATTGACGTGACATAAATGCAGTACATATGCTTGGGCATTGTTGCATCTCTGTCCAGTGTCTTCTGGTAGCTAGCTCCTGATGATGAGTTAAGCCCAGCCTATGATCACTTTGCGCCCCTGGTCCTGCAGCCTCCTGATTGATGTGACTTGAGTATACCAGGAGGCTGCAGAGCCAGAGACATGCCATTCTAACCAGGCCAGATTAATGATGGGGCCGGAACCAGAATAATAAAAAAAAAAATACATACAGCAAAAATAAATAAATAAAATGACATATGTCACATATGCAATTGCCACTTCAACAAAATGTTTACTTTGGGCCCTGAATGGGGAGAGCATCTCTGTAAAAACAGTGCCGAATTGTAAAAACCCCTTGGGTCATTTAGCAGCATATTGGTCTGGTCCTTAAGTGGTTAAACAGATAATAATTGTACACTTTTTTTTTTTTATTGTTATATTACTAGTACTATTTCTTATATTACTTAAAGCGGTATTTCACCCTAAATATAAGATCTCCCATGCGATCCAGCATACTGGCGTCAGCGCCAGTATGCTGTTTTTTTTTTTTTTTAATCGCACACTTACTGTATTATGATGGAATTCCTTTTTTGTCCCCCGTGGTGGACGGCGCCAGTATAGCGCGTCACATCTTCCGAAAATACCCGATATGGACTCGGGTAATCTCGGCGAAAATGCGGCGCCTGCGCACAGACCTAGGAGCTGACTGCGCAGGCGCCGTATTTCTCCGAGTCCTACGGCTATGGCGCGTCACGCCCTCCGAAATAGGACTCGGAGAAATACGGCGCCTGCGCAGTCAGCTCCTAGGTCTGTGCGCAGGCGCCGCATTTTCGCCGAGATTACCCGAGTCCATATCGGGTATTTTAGGAAGATGTGACGAGCAATACTAGAGCCGTCCACCGCGGGGGACAAAAAAGGAATTCCACCATAATACAGTAAGTGTGCGATTAAAAAAAAAAAACCCAGCATACTGGCGCTGACGCCAGTATGCTGGATCGCATGGGAGATCTTATATTTAGGGTGAACCTCCGCTTTAATCGTTTGTCATATGCAAAATTTACCTGATAGTTTGTACCAATTTCTAAGCTATTTTAGAAGTTTTTTTTATTCAGTCATTAAACACTGTAAGCATAAAATTCAGAAATGGTTAAAAAGTAATTCTTCCTCATTAGTTTGTATGCGATTATTTTATAATGTGCCTCGTACAGCTGCATTGTGTGTAGCAGATTTAAAATTAACATGCCCAATTTAATAAGTCTATTCTTCCAGCCATGTAGCTCAAATGATGACAAATAAATAAACAAACAAGGGGTGAAAATGACCAAAGTTCATTACTCACACTGGCCATATGTAAATCTATTGTGCAGCTGGTAATATTCTACGCCTCGGCATTTTCTTTTGTGCCATGCTGTGATAAAGTAGACGTTTAGCACGGTTTGCATGTAATGCGCCACTGTGACAACACTTCAAGCTTTGTGTTATATCTGATCTCATTTGATCACTCACATAGAAGAAATCTTTTAGTCTAACTGGGAACATCCTCCTACGAGATATTCTTCTCTTTAAAATAGACTGTATATTATTTTTAATGTTTTTATATACAGTGTGTATTTTAAAAAAATGAGCTTGCTATAAATAATCATATTTGTGTATACTCCTGCTCTACTTCCTTGTTTCTAATTAATAATTAAATGTTTCTGCTTCTTCTCGCTATCCAAGTGTATGGGTCTACGGATGCACTGAAAACCATGGTCCCCACAACCATATGGTTTCAATCTTTTCTCCACAGTTGAAAACCAAGAAGACTGATTGCTTGCAGTGACATATCCGTGATCTATCTACAAATTAATCTATTTTATATAGGAACACAAAATTGGCATCACAAGCATGCAACAATATGAAGATCACATTGAAATTTAAAAATGTTAAACACTACAATAACTGTATTCATCTGTGGGCCCTCTATTAACCAATAGACCAGCATTATATACTTATATTACATGCCGCCATATATTGCTGAGGGGTATGGTCATTAATCAAGGAGTGCTACACAATATGGAGCTATGACTAAGCGCTAAGTGAGCATGAAACACGTTAGCTGGTGATGGTGTTACCCTCTTTTTGTGTTTTTGGAATTGTTTTATTGACTTGCTAAAATAAGGGTGATTTTACTGGATGTGTGGCCAACCAGATTTTTTTTGTTGCCCTCTGGAATCCGTGATAGACGGGGCCAGCACCTGGTTAGTGTGTTAGTGGAGGTGGAGAAGGAAGACTGACCTAGAGTGGTGTTCACACACATTTATGCTACACAATATACTACTAAATGGAAAAGGGACCAGATAACATTTTGGAAATAGAGGTCTGGAGAAAGATTTGGCATACCACATTCAAAATTTCAATTGATGATTACACAAATTATTCAAATGACAACTTGATGGTTGGATGGCATCTGGCCCCAGTTCAATCTCTTTGATTTTTCCAGGGCAACATGTTTTATGTCTGCAAAATATATATAAATGTAAACTTCTGACAGATATTTCTGCAGTGACCAAACAGACTATTATTAAAGCATAAAATGTACAAACTAATTTACATTTAAAAAATGTTTAAATGTAAGAGCTTATCCACTCTTAATGCATTGGGCTGAATACAAAATAGGACACACACTACATTCTTTCAGTGTGGCATGTTGTGATGCAGTACATCACATCGAAGAATACTGTGATGAATAACATAAGTTCATTTCAATAATGCTTAAAAAAAACAACAAAAAACAGTGCAATTATAAATGTTGATGCACCGTCACAGCTCCCTTTACGACACACACCAGTAGTTGTGGTATAATGCAACCGCATGTGTGAACAAGCCCCAAAATTGGATTGAATAATGTATAATTAAGAGTTGTCATCAACATTAATGTTCTCGGCCATAACATTGCTAAACACTTGAATTCTTTGAGTGGAACAGTGTTTATTAGAAGGCTTAGACTATAATTTATTTGATTTAAAGATGAGAGGTTTGATTAAAAAGGGTTGGTTAAACCCAATGATTTCTTTCTGCTGATCATGATTTCCTCATTTCACTACCTTCTTGAAAGTAGTACTTTCCCTTAGATTTTCCCCCATATATACTTAGTTTTCTTGAACTAATTAGTGGCTGGTCCTTGTCCTATCCTGCAAGTAACTATATTTTTTCAGAATTTCCAGAGGCAGACAAGCACTAATCACACCACCACCAAATGCATGCCCTACTACTCAGCTCAACAGAGGGGTAATATAAAGTTTGCAGGGCCCCATCAAAAGAGAGGACTTTTTTCTCTCTTTTGGATGCTGCAGCTACCGAGAATTCGTTGAAAGTTCTGACATACAGGGCGAAGGCTGTGCCTTCATGGAGTGATACACAGGCCCGGATTTACTCCCTTTGCCGCCCCAAGGCCGGGTCCTTCAATGCCGCCCCCCCCACACACACACACCATCACATGGGGGAATCCCCAGAGAGCCCCCCTTACAGCAGGGTCTCCAGAGAAACCCCCCTTATAGCAGGGTCTCCAGAGAGCCCCCCCTACATCAGGGTCCCCAGAGAGCCCCCCCTACATCAGGGTCCCCAGAGAGCCCCCCTACATCAGGGTCCCCAGAGAGCCCCCTTCCATCAGGGTCCCCAGAGAGCTGACTCCCCTTCCCCTTACACCAGGGTCCCCAGAGAGCTGACTCCCCTCCCCCTTACACCAGGGTCCCCAGAGAGCTGACTTCCCTCCCCCTTACACCAGGGTCCTCAGAGAGCTGACTCCCCCTTACACCAGGGTCCACAGAGAGCTGACTCCCCCTTACACCAGGGTCCCCAGAATGCTGACTCCCCCCCTTACACCAGGGTCCCCAGAGAGCTGACTCCCCCCTTACACCAGGGTCCCCAGAGAGCTGACTCCCCCCTTACACCAGGGTCCCCAGAGAGCTGACTCCCCCCTTACACCAGGATCCCCAGAATGCTGACTCCCCCCCTTACACCAGGGTCACCAGAGAGCTGACTCCCCCCCCTTTCACCAGGGTCCCCAGAATGCTGACTCCCCCCTTACACCAGGGTCCCCATAGAGATGACTCCCCCCCTTACACCAGGGTCCCCAGAGAGCTGACTCCACCCCTTACACCAGGATCCCCAGAGAGCTGACTCCCCCTTACACCAGGGTCCCCAGAGAGCTGACTCCCCCCCTTACACCAGGGTCCCCAGAGAGCTGACTCCCCCCCTTACACCCGGGTCCCCAAAGAGACTCCCCCTTACACCAGGGTCCCTAGAGAGAGAGCTGCCCCCCCCTTACACCAGGGTCCCCAGAGAGCTGACCCCCTCTTACACCAGGGTCCCCAGAGAGCTGACTCCCCCCTCCCCCTTACACCAGGGTCCCCAGAGAGCTGACTCCCCCCTCCCCCTTACACCAGGGTCCCCAGAGAGCTGACTCCCCCCCCCTTACACCAGGGTCCCCAGAGAGCTGACTCCCCCCCCTTACACCAGGGTCCCCAGAGAGCTGACTTCCCCCCCTTACACCAGGGTCCCCAGAGAGCTGACTCCCCCCCTTAAATCAGGGTCCCCAGAGAGCTGACCCCCCCTTACATCAGGGTCCTCAGAATGCTGACTCCCCCCCTTACACCAGGGTCCCCAGAGAGCTGACTCCCCACCCCTTACACCAGGGTCCCCAGAGAGCTGACTCCCCCCCTTACACCAGGGTCCCCAGAGAGCTGACTCCCCCCTTACACCAGGGTCCCCAGAGAGCTGACTCCCCCCCTTACACCAGGGTCCCCAGAGAGCTAACTCCCCCCTTACACCAGGGTCCCCAGAGAGCTGACCCCCCCTTACACCAGGGTCCCCAGAGAGCTGACCCCCGCCCCTTACACCAGGATCCCCAGAGAGCTGACTCCCCCTTACACCAGGGTCCCCAGAGAGCTGACTCCCCCCCTGACACCAGGGTCCCCAGAGAGCTGACTCCCCCCCTTACACCCGGGTCCCCAAAGAGACTCCCCCCCTTACACCAGGGTCCCTAGAGAGAGAGCTGACCCCCCACCTTACACCAGGGTCCCCAGAGAGCTGACCCCCTCTTACACCAGGGTCCCCAGAGAGCTGACTCCCCCCTCCCCCTTACACCGGGGTCCCCAGAGAGCTGACTCCCCCCTCCCCCTTACACCAGGGTCCCCAGAGAGCTGACCCCCCCCCCCTTACACCAGGGTCCCCAGAGAGCTGACCCCCCCCCCTTACACCAGGGTCCCCAGAGAGCTGACTTCCCCCCCTTACACCAGGGTCCCCAGAGAGCTGACTCCCCCCCCTTACACCAGGGTCCCCAGAGAGCTGACTCCCCCCTTAAATCAGGGTCCCCAGAGAGCTGACTCCCCCCCTTACACCAGGGTCCCAAGAGAGCTGACTCCCCCCCTTACACCAGGTTCCCCAGAGAGCTGACCCCCCCCCTTACACCAGAGTCCCCAGAGAGCTGACCCCCGCCCCTTACACCAGGGTCCCCAGAGAGCTGACCACCACCCTTATACCAGGGTCCCCAGAAAGCTGACTCCCCCCCCTTACACCAGGGTCCCCAGAGAGCTGACTCCCCCCCTTACACCAGGGTCCCCAGAGAGCTGACTCCCTCTTACACCAGGGTCCCCAGAGAGCTGACCCCCTTACACCAGGGTCCCCAGAGAGCTGACTCAACCCCCCCTTACACCAGGGTCCCCAGAGAGCTGACCCCCCCCTTACACCAGGGTCCCCAGAGAGCTGACTTCCCCCCCTTACACCAGGGTCCCCAGAGAGCTGACTTCCCCCCCCCCCCCCTTACACCAGGGTCCCTAGAGAGCTGACTCCCCCCCCCCTTACAGCAGGGTCCCCAGAGAGCGGTGATCGGCAGCTCTATGGTATTCACAGGCAGGGGGGTCTCCCTGGGGCTAGTAGTTCTTCTCCAAATGCTTACAGCAGAGAGGGGAGGTGCCTCTGACCCGGACATCAGCAACAGTGTACAAGCAAAGTGAAAGTGATACCTGCCGGGTCAGAGGCCCCTCCCCTCTTCTCTCCACTGTATATGCTGACACTCGAGCCCCAGGGAGATCTCGCCGCCCACACAGCCACCATAGAGCTGCCGATCAGACAACAAGTCATTCAAAGATCCCCTGCTCGCGAGCCGCGCAGTTGGCGCAGAGGGTAGGCGGAGCTTTAGGCTCCGCCTCCGCCAGATCCTTTTTTTTCCTCCTTAACAACAAGTGTCGGCACTGGGGGGGGCGCGAAAGCCGTGAAGGTAATCGCAGGAGCGAGGCCTGGCCTCGGTGGCCTTGTGGCAAATCCGCGGAAAATAATTAGCAGGTTACAGTTGCTGCTAGTGCGTGACACTGATTGTGACAGATGGTAGACGTTGTCCAGTTGTCCTCCTTTCCTTTTTAAAGGCAGCACTACTATACATTACTATACACATCACATGAATACAGCATACTCTTGAAGATAAGCAGAGATGCCTAATTTTACAGCCCTTCTAAATAAAGTGCACACTGAAGTTTACTTTAAAGCTAAAGAGATATTCTCATAGGCTTAGTGGAATTCAAGTTTAAACTAACTATGCCTAAAACTGCTTCCAATCGCTTCTAACACCTATACAGTACTAACTACCCTATTAAAGAAAAATGCATATGATTACCTAGTGTCAGGGTCCTCATTGCCTGTTGTAATATCAGTTCTCAGCTTTGTAGGAGAAGGGGAACAGCTGGAAATGCATTCCCCATAGTAAGCCTATTGGTGATATCACTGCCCAGGCATTCAATCCATTGTCAGCGCTCTCTCCTCTCCCATTAAACCAGCTGCTAGGGGGATCAAATGACCAGACCAGAAATCCCCCGAGAATAGGTAAGTATATCCAGCTTCCTTTTACATGGGGTAGGTGTTAAAAAGGGGGTAGGAGCAGATTTAAGCTTAGTTAGTTCATCAATTCCCCTTTAAGGAATATGCAATAGGCCATATTATTAATAAGTATATGTATGATACATATTCTAAGCAGCTGCAGAGAGGCCTTGTTTTAAAAATGTCCTTTTAACTAGAGTGCATGCTACAGCTGACTTTAAATTGACGCTAAACCCTATTGTTTTTATATTTTAGTTGCGGAAGTCCAGACTTACATCACATGCAATTTCTGTTTCCTTTAAAATGTGACTTTCTTTTTTATTTGGGCTGTTCCTGATTTATTGCCCCCACCCCCTCCTGTTTGCAAGTGTCTTTTTTTAGCTAGGATTCTGGGTGTCTAAAGGAGGAAGTAGGCTATATGGGGCCCCATATGTTTTCTAATTGGTGGTCCTAGCTACCAAATACCACAGTTAGAAATTAATAGATACTGTAGGTTACAGCTGATTATATGTTGATCCACATGTTCAGGTTAGACTAGATAGCTTTTTAACATTTGGGAGCAATAGCAATCAATGACAATCTGTGGTCATGTGCAGTGGGTACAAAAAAAAAAAGACATGACTCTTTCTGAATACTGAAGAAAGACCCTTGGGAACAATACTCACCAGTTTTCACTATTACTGTGATAAAGCAATTGAAGATCAGTGTTGAGAGCCCCGTTAACTGCAAATTCAATATTTTGCTGCTCCGACATGTTTTGTCTAAGCTCACTAGACATTTTAATTTGAGGCAAATTAAAAGCATGTCTGCATGTGTCCTATAAATATCTGCTGAGCAAACTGGGCTGCTCTAGCAGTTTAAAGCTATCAAACTTAAAGAATGGCATCTACCAGCAGGATGCAGATACTTATGTTCTTTTTCCTACAACACCAAAAACTATTTAATGCAAATGTTGATTTTAGCTTAAAAGTCGACACCTTAGCCTTCCCCCCACTTCCCTCTGTGCCTCACTAATGGTAAGGAGACTGCTTACTCCATGGATAAACTGATAACGAGTTATGAATTTGGCAGTCCCATGCACAGAATTCCCCAGGTTTCAAGGCCTATAGGGCACCCTAAAAGACAATAGGGCTACCATTGCTAGGTAATTGCTAGGTAATTGCACTTTCATACTTATATCCTGCTGACAGTTTATATTAAAGCTTTGTATATGAACATGCGGAATGGGGATGTTATGCAGTTGATAATTATAAAGTATGACCAACCAGGCAATCATCTTTCCTAACCATTTAGATGCTTGCAAAAAGTATATATATACAGGTACACCTCTCACATTTTTGTAAATATTTTATTATATATTTTCATGTGACAACACTGAAGAAATTACACTTTTCTACAATGTAAAGTAGTGAGTGTACAGCTTGTATAACAGTGTAAATCTGTCCCCTCAAAATAACTCAACACACAGCAGTTAATGTCTAAACCGCTGGCAAGAAAAATGAGTATACCCCTAAGTGAAAATTTCCAAAGTAGGCCCAATTAGCCATTTTTGCTCCCCAGTGTCATGTAACTTGTGTCATGTGTTACAAGGTCTCAGGTCTGAATGGGAAGCAGGTGTGTTAAATTTGGTATTATCGCATGGTACTCTCTCATACTGGTCACTTGAAGTTCAACATGGCACCTCATGACAAAGAACTCTCTCAGGATCGAAAAAAATAATAATTGTTGCTCTACATTAAGATGGCCTAGGCTATAAGAAGATTGCCAAGACCCTGAAAATTAGCTGCAGCATAGACCATACATTGGTTTAACAGGACAGGTTCCACTCAGAACAGGCTTTGCCATGGTCGACCAAAGAAGTTGAGTGCACATGCTCAGCGTCATGACCAGAGGTTGTCTTTGGGAAATAGACGTATGAGTGCTGCCAGCATTGCTGCAGAGGTTGAAGGGGTGGGGAGTCAGCCTGTCAGTGCTCAGACAGCATCAAACTGGTCTGCATGGCTGTTGTCCTAGACGGAAGCCTCTTCTAAAGATGATGCACAAAAAAACCCACACACAGTTTGCTGAAGACAAACAAACTAAGGACATGGATTACTAGAACCATTTCTTGTGGTCAGATGGTGTCAACACGTGTAGTGGCAACCAAATGAGGAGTACAAAGATAAGTTTGTCTTACCTACGGTCAAGCATGGTGGTAGGAGTGTCATGATCTGGGGCTGCATGAGTGCTGCCAGCACCGGGGAACCATAAATGCCAACATGTACTGTGACATCCTGAAGCAGAGCATGATCCCCTCCCTTCGGAGACTGGGCTGCAGGGCAGTATTACAACAGAAGAAAACTACCTCAAACACACCTCCAAGACAACCACTGCCTTGTTAAGAAGCTGAGGGTAAAGGTGATGGACTGGCCAAGCATGTTTCCTAAACCATATTGAGCATCTGTGGGGCATCCTTTAACAGAAGATGGAGGAGTGCAAGGTCTCTAACATCAACCAGATCTATGGAGAAGTGGAAGCAACTTGTGAAGCTCTGGTGAACTCCATGTCCCAGAGGGTTAAGGCAGCTGCTATAAAATATTGGTGGCCACATAAAATATTGACAGTTTGGGCCCAATTTGGACATTTTCACTTTTGTTGCCAGCAGTTTAGGCATTACTGGCTGTGTGTTGAGGTATTTTGAGGGGACAGGAAATTTACAGTGTTATACAAGCTGTACACTCACTACTTTACATTGTAGAAAAGTGTCATTTCTTCAGTGTTGTCACATGAAAAGATATAATCAAATATTTACAAAAATGTGAGGTGAGGGGTGTATATACTGTATATGCAATATTTTATTTGAGATTGCTATCTCAAAAGGAAAACCTGGCAAATAGTGTACAGTATATTAATTAGACATACAAAGAATATTCTGAACTCATATATGTCGTAAATTTATGACTGGTTCCCTGCAAATTTTCATGGTCACTAGGGTGTCCATACATAAGAAGATTCATCTAATTGACCCACATATTTGGAAATCAGAATAATGGAATAGATTTAAGCATATACATACTTTTGGCTACATCTGAAATATCAAGATATTTCTTGGTAAATTCAAACAGAACAGCTAATCCAATGACCACATGTGCTGTATATTATGGTCATCTGTCATTTGACAACTACATTTCCATTTCAGCTGCTCTATTTCACATAGATTGGCTGTTAGTATGTTTTAGTTTTAATCTAGAAAATAGTAATAGCGTATTAACTGCCCCCAAACACATTTCAAAATCTGGTATCTCAGCACAAAATAAATTTTGTTGTCATATGTGCCTTTTGCAATCAGAGAATTTTGAGAAGCTGTGCTATGCTACCCATTAGCAGAAAATAAAATAGTGTATGTGTGCATCTAGCAATTAGCAAATATACAAAATCATACTTTGCACATTAGCTAATTTTGAGCGTGACAGTTTCAAAATGAACCAGGATACATACACAATTAGTGAGTGTTTAATCAACAGTGATTTTTCACTCACATCTATTTCTGATTTGTACTGAATACCATGGACAGAGAGTTAAAGGCAGATTACATTGAAAATAGAAAATAGTATACTTCCAACAGTCTGCCATGTGCATTGCCACCATCCTTGGTAAATCAAAAGAAGTAAATACCTAAAAAAAAAAGAGATTTTATGGACAATGAAAAAAGAGATTAAAAAAAATATATAAAAAATATAAATTTAATAGAAAATTACAAAAATTATACAATAGACAAAATATACATACAAATGTCCACCCCAAATGGTGGGTTAAAAACAATAAATGACAGTACATATGTAGGTGGAGATGATCAATGATATCTGTGTTTTCAACCTCAAGAACCAGGTGAGAATGGTTCCTAAAGTTGTTTCAGATAGCTGACCCAAGGCGTTTCAACTTTGTGGATTTACACTAATGTCTTCCTCATTGAAAAACAGCATCTCTGAAATAGCAGAAAACAATCAAATAATACATATGCAAAGAACAATGATGAATTAACATCACATAGTCCTAGGTTGAAATGTATTCATGAAAAACACGTACATGCACATACAACTGTCCCAGAAAAAGAACCAATCCCCTCATATGGAACCCCCTCAAGTCCCCCAAGAAAGGGAAAAGATGTCCACAGCAAAAGGAACCACCAAACAAAACCAATTGTTCACATAGGATTGCCAGAAGAGACAAAGCAAAATGTCCAAGATCTCAACGAACAAAAGATTGAGATAGCAGAGGGCAATGACCTAAAAACGGAAAGAAGAAGTAATAGCAACAATCCCTTAGGAAAAAAAAAACCCTATTTATAGTAAAAATTCCCGGACAAACTTACCATAGCACTAGAGAAATCCCATAAAAGATAATGGATCCCAAATGGAAGGGGCTAAAGTAGAAAGAAGGTCCTTCAGAAGAACCTTCCTCTACAGTGTCCAGAGGGAACTGGCAATCCACAGGTTCCCAGCGTCAACTTAAATACCCCAAAAGCCCGCCCACCGGTGATGCACAATGGGTGGAGCCAATGCGTCACCGGGGCAGATTGTATGCAGTGCAGGGAGAGGGGCTGGTCAGCTCCGCGGCCGGTTAATAAGACGTCGGCCGGAGGTAAAACAGGCGTCCATTTTGATGGCTGCATCACTGCATGACGCTGTGACGTCACGGCCATGCTCCATGTAAATCACGCGCCAATTTAGCAGCGCTATTCGGTCGCTAGGGGGGGCGGTTTTACCCCTGCTATCGGCTGAGAAAGGGTTAAAACCGCCAGCAATTTACAAAGGCGCATTTCCAGGTTATAGCTGCGGTGTCCCATTAATTTCAATGGGCGGGAGCGGTGAAGGAGCGGTAAACACACCGCTCCTTCACAGCTCCAATGATGCGGCTAGCAGGACTTTTTTTACTGCTAGCGTACCGCTCCAGTGTGAAAGCCCTCTGGCTTTAACACTGGAGAGACAGCAGTGGCTGTTTAGGGTCAGTTTGCAGGTGCTATTTTTAGCGCAATAGTGCCTGCAAACCACTCCAGTGTGAAAGGGGTCTAAAGGAAACCAGCAATGATGTCGTGCAGCTTCACAGCTGGTTTTTTATTGTAAATGTGAAAAGTGTGTGGTGCTCTGTGAATGGGCTGCAGTCTTTTGGGACCTTTTAAGTGTCCCAGAAGACTGCAGGGGAAGGAGGGGGGCTGAACCTCTGGCTCAGTTCACTTCAGGTCCCAAATCTATATTTAGATGTGACACTTGGAAAGTTCTCTATTGAAAACAATATTCACTGTGTGCAGACCATTTCACAAAGATAATAAATAAAGCTGAAGAAAAGCCAAAAACTTTCTTTTATATATATTTACATACAGTATATAACTTTACTAACTTTACCATACTGTATAGCAGCCCTCAAAATTTTCACTCGCCTACTAGCATTTGGCGAGTGGATTTAAGCTGGGGGCAAGTGATGACAGGACTGCATGACCAATCTCCCTCCAATCTGTGCCTACACTTAGAGTCCCGATGAGATTGGCGGCCGAAGAGGAATAGTCTGGTGAGCCGCGCACAGGCAGAGCAGTACACAGGTGCTCTCCTTACAATTCTCATTAAGCCATTGGACCTAACAGTATGTCCTCTCTGAGCCTGCCCCCCTCCCCCCGACAAATGTAGCTGAAGAGCAGAAAGTAATGAGTGAGGTGGAGGATTACGAAAATTACCACTCCGGTGCAGCACTCACTGAAAGTTGCACTGACATTAGAGTGGCAGCCTTCCAGTTTGTGCAGTTTTCTTCTCCTTGTGCTCTATGTAAGTGGCCAACAGTTCAGCCTGAGCACTGAACAGACTGGTCTCAATGTGTGCTGTGCGGGGTCAGTGTACGCTGTGCTATGCTGTCAATGGCTGTGCAGTTGTGTGGATCTCAGCGCTGGATTGTACTTCCTCCCTCTGTGCTGCAGCTCCTCTCCTCACTGTCAGCCTGAATACAAGGAGAAAGTGGGGACATGCAAGCATGGAGCCGCACACAGGCTCCTGATGATAAGATGAATAGGAGAGGGAGAGAGAGAGAGAGGATGGATGGGAGTTGCAGAGGAAACAGCAAGAGAATGGGGAAGAGACCCAGTTCTAGTGCCCTGTCCCTCTGGTCTGCCCCCAGTGCCCTGTCCCTCTGGTCTGCTCCCAGTGCCCTGTCCCTCTGGTCTGCCCCCAGTGCCCTGTCCCTCTGGTCTGCCCCCAGTTCCCTGTCATATTTTGTTAAAGTTGTTGTTGGTAATATTTAATTGTGTATCTTGATTCTGCATAAAACATTTAACAGTGTCATTCCATGAGATAATCTACGAGGGCGTGTTTACGGGTGCAATTAGGCGCAGGGCAGTGTATGAATTTGGTGGGGCAACTAGTGGCGAGTAACTCTTGAGGCCTGGCTAGTAGCTATGGGCTTGAAATTTTGAGCCCTGCTGTATAGAACTCTATAACATATTTTACTGCACAAATATACAACAATAGATTTGACCATACTTCAAATTTGAAGGTTAAATAGAATGCAGATAACTTTTCTTAATAACTTCTTCAAAAGGCGGGGTGAGTACAATGGGCATAGTTAAAAAAAAAACAGTGCAGGAAAGGTGCAGCAGGGTTACTAACCCACTTGAAACAGAATTCAAGCTAAAAATAATAAGATAAAAATAATCGCTCATTAAAAAATAAAATAACAAAACCAGCTTTTGCTGTAATATTCACCTTTAATCCAGAGATTTTCCCCACAGTATTTTTCCTGCCACTAGATAACCTCAGTCTGATGGCTGGTAACAATCAATCCTCTTCTCCTGAGCCCAGGTCATTCTGGACCCTCCAGCACCCTGTGACTGGACTAGGGTTGCCACCTTTTCTCCAAGTCAAACCTGAACACTTTAGTGGCGGACAGCAATCTTTTTTTATAGTATGAACTATACATATATTTTGCAATAAATAACATTTCTAATCAAATGAAGTTAATTATAAGAGTCACTATTTGATACATTTTTAACATTCAAAGCAAATTTTCTAATGCATCCTTGTCTTCATGTTTGTTTTTTGTCGAGAAATCACTTTGAAAAACATCTTGAGTGAGGGCATATGATTCATGTATCATTTACTTACTTTAATCCATCTGCCCTTAGCTTGGGCATGCAGGCAGGAGGGGGCGCTTAGTTTGGAAAGCCCCTTCTCCAGATGAAAAAAAATGCCTATGAAGACTCCTGCGATGTATGACATAATTTAGCCCTAGGCAAGAAACCAGAAAGCAACTAAAGACATGTAAAAAAAAATGCCTAAGGCCTAATGGCTAATGCAAGCCGCAGAGGGATTACAATAGTTCATGTTAATTGAAAGAGTTTAGGTCCGCTTTCATAAAAATACATTTATTGATATTTAACCACTTCAGCCCAGCAAGGTTTCACCCCCTTCATGACTAGGCCATTTTTTTGCGATACAGCACTGCGTTGCTTTAACTAACAATTGCAACGTGCGACATGTCCTTTTTTTCCCCATAAATAGAGCTTTCTTTTGGTGGCATTTAATCACCACTGCGGTTTTTTCGGATGAATTCCATCGGAGTTTACATAGAGAAGATGTTCTCTTTTCTCTTTTCCTCCAATGAACTTCCAATGTGAATTTGGTCGGACAAAGGTCTGATCGTGTGTACGGGGCATAAGTGACACATTTTGGGGACCAGTGACACTAATACAGTGATCAGTGTTAAAAAATTGCACTATCACTGTATAAATTACACTGGCATGGAAGGGGTTAGCCGTTGTTGCACGCGTGCACTAGGGGTGTTGAAATTAATCGTACCATCGATGCATCATGATTTGGCCACCCATGATGCGGCATCGATGCTACAACTGGCATAATTGATTTTCAGATAACGCTATTTGCGATATTTGCGCGCAGCACAATGCCCTGCCTCTGAGTCCACAACTTGAATGGAATTCCGTCGGAAAAATCTGTCAGGGTTTATCCCGACGGAAATTCCAATTGTGTGTACAAGGCATTACAGGTTCACTGTGTTGTTTGCCAGTCAGGAAGTGCGCTGTTTTGTAGATGTAGGTGTTGTTTACACTGTAAACTTTACATGTTATATTTTAATACTTTCTTTTATGAAGAAGTAAACTGCACTATACAATAGTTTGATGTCATAGTATTTACTGTTCTAAATAAATACTGTTGTCTGCTGTGTTCACTGTTTAGACTTTGCTATATGAAGTCAAGTGTCATTTTTTTTAAAGATCAGATGTTCTTCAATTTCTGACTGCTTGAATTTTTGGATGAAAAGTTGAAAACCATGGGCACTTGGGCAGTAACCATGATGCATCCTAATGCATTACAGAATCAAATCGAATCATTGCAGTATAATAGTAATATAATCGAATCGTGAGACCAGTGAAGATGCACACCCTTATGTGCATCAGAGACCCAGAGAAGGAAACAACGTACAGGTACAGTGGAACCTTGGATTACGAGCATAATCCGTTCCAGGAGAATGCTTGCAATTCAAAGCACTCGCATATCAAAGAGAGTTTCCCTATAGAAGTCAATGGAAACAAAGATAATTTGTTCCACATTGACTTCTAGTGCATGCAATACCACATGTGGCCAGAGGTGGGGGTGGTGAAGAGATTCGGAAATACTCTGAGACAGCTTGGATGCTCTCGGAAACCCCAGGAAAGGCTCAGAAACACTCGGGAACTGAGCGGCCCCGAACGGCTCTGAACGGATCCGTGTGCCACCAGCGCCCCCCGCACCTTTGGCCAAATGCGGTACTAAACACAACAGAGGCTTGAATCTTGCTAGTTTTGCGAGACACCAGTCGCAAACTGAGTTAGGATTTTTTTTTTTAATCGCTTGTATTGTAAAACGCTTGTTAACCTTGTTACTCTCAATCAGAGGTTCCACTGTACGTTGTTTCGTGCAGCCGGGCCATCCTGCCGCAGTAAATGTGAACGGTCTGAAAGCAGTTAATAATTAAAAATCTGCCTTCATTTGTGTCTTTTATATCTGCCTAGAGTTTAGTTTTACAAGGCGGGAACATTTCAAGTAAAGGGAATGGTGGAGGTAGTTGATTATTTACTATCTGCCAAATTTAGTTCATCACTGCTATTACTGGCATATTCTGTTTATCTTAAAATGTCACACTCAACTTGGAGAGATCTTTTTTTTCACACATACTGTATACAGTATATGCACTTGGCTGAAGTCATAGAGGAGTGGAGATGGAAGTAAAAAAAATATATACTATGCATGTGGTTCTTCTTTAATGCAAAAGAAAGAACAGGATGTGGTTCCGATGATCTGTGGTATGTAAGAGAATTTATGCTTTTATTTCTATTTCTCAAATAAACGTGGCAGCAGAAGAAGAATACAAAGGAAAAGGTTGTTATGGTACATTATAACATGATGTGACCCTGACCGCTATTATTTGGCTGTTACACCAGCTCAGAACAGTTTATATAATGTATAGAAAACGAAAGTTTTCTTTGCAGAGTTTGTGTCCACCCCCCACCATACATAAAGAACTATTTTACACAATTGTAGTTTAGCTTTCACAGTGGGCTTCCTCTTGACAACACTGCCTAGCAACACTGAGAAACCTGGTACGTTCACACAGGACACATTAGATAGAATGATAATTCAAACGGCAGTTTGGTGTTTGGTGCTCAGTCTGCCTTATTCATGCCACAATGACATAGTTGTCACCTTGTCAAAAAAGCTTTAGGGTTTAGGGGCACCCGTTGATCTATTATGTGCTTCAAGGCAATTAGGAAATAATATAGCTTGTATGCTGTCTATAGCATGTACTACATTCAGTGTAGATATCTTTCTCTCTCTCTCTCCCTCTCTCTCTCTCTATATATATATATATATATACTGTATGTATGTGTGTATATATATATATATATATATATATATATATACATAGATGAGGTGAACAGCACTCAGATGTCTTCCTGGCGCATGAAATCAGGCCACATATAGAAAGATAAATCCGGGACTGCTGCACTTCAAATGTATTGAAAATTTCAAGAAAAAATATATGTAAAATACCAGGGTGTTCTATATCAACAGTTTTGGGCTATATGCAAGATTTGTAGAAAAAAACTAGGATGGCCGCACTCCAAAAACAATGTTGTTCCTGTTTGGTAAAACTAGTCACAAAACAAACATGTCACAGCAAAAAATCAGATGAAAAGGCTGACGCGTTTCACACTATCATACAGTGCTTATTCATAGCTATATGTGGGCTATGTATATATATATGGGCTATATATATATATATATATATATATAGGCTATATATGGGCTATAGTGGGCTATAGTAGTTCACGCCCTTCCCTTCCTACCTGAGGAACGGCGTAAACTACTATAGCCCAAAACTGTTGTTATGGACAACACTGCATAACACTTTGCTACAATGTAATGTAGTGAGTGTACAGATTCTGTAACAGTGTAAATTTGCTGCCCCTCAAAATAACTCAACACAGAGCCATTAATGTCTAAATGGCAGTACACCCCTAAGTGAAATTGTCCAAATTGGGCCCAATTTTACCTCCCCAGGGTCATGCGACTCATTACTGTTACAAAGTCTCAGGTGAGAATGGGGAGCAGGTGTGTTAAATTTGGTGTTATTGCTCTCGCTCTCTCAGGCCTCAGCATGGTCGATCAAAGAAGCTGAGTGCATGTGCATGTCCAGAGTTTGTCTTTGGGAATAGACGTATGAGTGCTGCCAGCATTGCTGCCAAGGTTGAAGGGGTGGTGGGTCAGCCTGTCAGTGCTCAGACCATACACCACACACTGCATCAAATTGGTCTGCATAGCTGTCTTCCCAGAAGAAAGCCTCTTCTAAAGATGATGCACAAGCCAAGCAGACTAAAAACATGGATAGCTGGAACCATGTCCTGTGGTCTGGATGAGACCAAGAAAAAATTTAGTTGGTTCTGATGGTGTCAAGTGAGTGTGGCAGCAACCAGGTGAGGAGTACAAAGACACGACAGTCAAGCTTGGTGGTGGCAATGTCATGACTAGGGCTGCAGGAGTGCTTCCAGCACTGGGGAGGTACAGTTCATAGAGAGAACAATGACTGCCAACATGTACTGTTACATACTGAAGCAGAGCATGATCCTCTCTCTTGGGAGACTGGGCTGCAGGGCAGTATTCCAACATAATAACGACCCCAAACACACCTCCAAGAGAACCACTGCCTTACTAAAGAAGCTGAGGGTAAAGGTGATAGACTGGTAAAGCATATCTCCAGACCTAAACCTTATTGAGCATCTGTGGGGCATCCTCAAACAAAAGGTGGAGGAGAGCAAGGTGTCTAACATCCTACAGCTCTGTGATGTTGTCATGAAGGAGTGGAAGAAGACTCCAGTGGCAACCTATTGAAGTTCTGGTGAACTCCATGCCCAAGAGGGTTGAGACAGTGCTGGAAAATAATGATGGCCACACAAAATATTGACACTTTGCGCCCAACTTGGACATCTTCACGTAGGGGTCTACTCACTCTTGTGTGTTGATTTATTTCCAGGGAAATCGCAAAGTTCATCTGTGCGTTCTTATGAAAAAAAAAAGGAATTTAATGTTTCTCGGGATCCTTTGAGATCTCAGGATAGTACTTTTTTTTCTGCACATAGTATGTGGATATTAGACATGTGCACAGAAAAAAAATTCGTTTTTTTTTGTTCCGTTTCGTATGGTCCCGTCTGTTCGTTTCCGTTCGTTTTTCGTAAGACGCCCGTTTTCCCGTTCGTTCCCGTTCGTTTGTCGTACGACGTGATTTTTTCGTATTACGATTGTTTCGTATTTCCGTTACCGTTTTATTTTCGTACATGCGGGATGATTCGTTATTCTGTTTAATTCATGTTCGTTTCTTGTTAGACAATAATTATCGTGAATTTTCGTCAATTTGCATTCTGTGTATCTTGAATGCTTTTCTTTTGTTAGTGTCAGTTGTATGTTCATTGTTCAATGACATCTATAACAAAAGAATTTCATTATGTATATTGAATGAATTCCCTTTTCTGTTATAGGTGTCATATCAACATACGAAAATAACAAAAGAAACATGTTCAAATGCAAATCTTTTGTTTATGTTTTTTTTAATGGCCAGAGAGTTAGGCTGGCCATACATGATACAATTTTCTGTGCAATTTTCTTTAGATTTACCTTCAACTATGTAGTGCAAGGGCCTGCCTGATTGCATACAATTGAAAGTGTTGTTTAGTTTGACCTCATATATGTTTTTTGGTAAATCTAAAATAAAATTGTACAAGAAAATTGAACATGTATGGCCAACAATTAACTATTGTTAAGCCCCATACACTTGGTCAGACTATTTTAACAACAAACATAAAAACGATCGTTTTCCGATCGTTCTCAGAAAATTCGTTCGTTTTTAAACTGCATCAGAAAACCATTTTTGGGTACAGAAGTCTGGCCAACTGATGTCCCTTCAGATGAAAATCCACAGAAAAGTTTATTAGGCTTTACTGTACAAGTGTACTCACTATTCTGCAGAAAAGAGAAGCTGCTTTCAGTCACTGAGGCTGGCCATACATGTTCAATTTTCTTGTACAATTTTCTTTTAGATTTACCAAAAAACATATATGAGGTCAAACTAAACAACACTTTCAATTATATGCAATCAGGCAGGCCCTTGCACTACATAGTTGAAGGTAAATCTAAAGAAAATTGCACAGAAAATTGTATCATGTATGGCCAGCCTAACTCTCTGGCCATTAAAAAAAACATAAACAAAAGATTTGCATTTGAACACGTTTCTTTTGTTATTTTCGTATGTTGATATGACACCTATAACAAAAAAATTGCCTTCAGTATTTTGAATACACAGAAAAAAGAAAAAGGAATTCATTCAATATACATAATGAAATTCTTTTGTTATAGATGTCATTGAACAATGAACATACAACTGAAAACGAACACAAAACGAATTCAAACAAAATACACAATGCAAACCTCTTGATACAGATTTAATTTTCGTTATTTTGCCATTTTCGTTTTGTCGTTTTTTCCCGTCGGATCGTTCGTAATTGCGGTCGTTCGTTATGCGGCTAATCCGTTATCCCGTCGTTTTCGTATTTTGGTGCTTTAATATTTTCGTATGTACACATTATCCCGCGGGTACGAAAATGAACATTTTCGTACGAAAATGACATTCGTACGAACGGGAATGCACATATCTAGTGGATATCAATGGTGGGCCAGCCCAGAAAACTTGTAAGCAGAAACCGACCATAAATTATGGCAATTTTTCAAATTATGGCTTGGGGTGGACAGAGCAATGTCACTAATCATATTCATGTGTTTCCTATGCTTATTTATTTTCTGTTAGGCAGTTTATTAAAGGGAGTGAGGGGTTTCATTTAATAAAGGTTATTGAATGTCTGTGATGGCAATAAGTTTTGCACCTACAGTATATATTAAACAATAAGTAACTGTTAATACATACACATAGGATTCACACATTTTCTACCGAATTCACAATTTACAATTGAATCCCATTACAAAAATCTTTAGCCTGCAACAGAGTTAACCTAAAACTCCTAAAAAAGCAGCAACAGACTAATGGCATGCCACACTTTTAAGTACACATTGGCAGTGCCGATCCTGACCACCCTGGGGCCCTAAGCAAAATGACATGGCACATTAAAAATGAGAAGCGGGGGCGCTGGCGACAGTGACATGTCACAATAAAGAAAGTTGAGAAGCGGGGGGAGGGGGTGTTCTTCTGCTGTCGGAAATGACATCTTACATTAAATTGAGAAGCAGGGGGTGCTGACTTCTTACCTCTTCTCCCATGCAGCCAGCGAGTTGAGAAGTGGGATGACTTCTCACCAGGTGGGGCCTCTAGTAATTTGGGGGGCCCTTCGCAACTTTGCAGGGCCCTAAGTGGCTTGCATAGTGAGCCTATAGGGCGTATCGGGGCCCTGCACATTGGGGTTTATTTACTAAAGCTAGAAAGCTCGAAATCAGGCTCACTTCTGCATAGAAACCAATGAGCTTCTAACCCCAGCTTGTTCAATTAAACTTTGGAAATAAAACCTGAAAGTTCATTGGTTGCTACAGTATGTAGAAGTGAGCCTGATTTTGCGCTTTCCAGCTTTAGTAAATAAACCCCATTGTGTACTTAACCACTTGGGATCCGCGCTATGGACGAAAGACGTCCACAGCGCGGCTCTCAAGTGCCGAGTGGACGTCTTTGGACGTCCTGTTGTTTACATTCCTCGTGCGTGCCGCTGGGGGGCAAGCAGCAGGGAAACACAGTGCCCAGCGCATCACTGGGAAGCCGAAGCGTGTGCCTGGCGGTCGCGATGTCCTCCGGGTACACGCGATCGGCAGTGACAGCAGGGACGTGGAGCTCTGTGTGTTAACACAGAGCTCCACGTCCTGTCAGAGAGAGAAGAGACCGATGGTGTGTCCCTTGTACATAGGGACACAGCATCGGTCACCTCCCCCAGTCAGTCCCCTCCCCCACACAGTAAGAACACACCCAGGGAATACATTTAACCCCTTCCTTACCCCCTAGTGTTAACCCCTTCCCTGCCAGTCACATTTATACAGTAATTAGTGCATTTTTATAGCACTGATCGCTGTATAAATGTGAATGGTCCCAAAATTGTGTCAAAAGTGTCTGATACGTCCGCCGCAATATCGCAGGCCTGACAAAAAAAAAATCGCAGATTGCCGCCATTACTAGTAAAAAAAAAAAAAAAAAAAACATAAATCTATCCCCTATCTTGTAGGCGCTATAACTTTTGCGCAGACCAATCAATATACGCTTATTGCGATTTTTTTTTAAACAAAATTATGTAGAAGAATACATATCGGCCTAAATCGAGGGAATTTTATTTATTTTTTTAAATTGGGATATTCTAACAAAAAGTAAAAAATATTGTGTTTTTTTTTCCAAATTTTCTGTCTTTTTTGTTTATAGCTCAAAAAATAAAAATCGCAAAGATGATCAAATACCACCAAAAGAAAGCTCTATTTGGAAAAAAAAATGATAAAAATATAATATAATTTGGGTACAGTGTTGTATGACTACGCAATTGTCATTCAAAATGTGTCAGCGCTGAAAGCTGAAAATTGGTCTGGGCACGAAGGGGGTTTAAGTGCCCAGTGATGAAGTGGTTAAAAATGGGGTATGCCTGTATTGAGGTAAATTCCATGCTCCTTCTGGCATGATCCATATCAGTATGTTTGCATGCAGACACCTGACTGGCCTCAGTGTTCTGCTGTATAGTGGATTAGAAAAGGCTAAAATCAAGCAAAATATTTAGCAAGGTATTTATTAGTTATTTTTAAAATATAATGTCATTTTTAAAATAAATATATAATTGTTATCAACAGTGATTTTTTTTTCTATGCCTGGAGTTCAGTTGTAGTTCTTAACAGCCTCTCCCTCCAAATGTAAGCTATAGCCAGCACATTTTTCTGCATATACATTTTATTTTATTTACTCTTTTGTTATTTTAATGCATTTTAGTACATACTGAAAAAAAGAAATATCAGGACTGTATATCAAATCTCAGCTCATGTTATAGTTTTTCAGAGTAAGCTTGATTTGGCATAATGTATTCAAAGTATAACAAAAGTATTCATATAATGATACAAACATAAAATGCTGCACATATAAAGAACAATGTTTGAAATACAAAGACCCTTTAAAAAACAAATGCTGAAATATTTAATACAAGGTCTTGAGATATGAAGGCTAAATTACTTCTTATGTGTTTATATTCATATATCTATCAATGTGCACTTGTCCTAGGGGTGTAATATACTGATTATGGATTCCTTATTTTACAATTGAAGTAACAGAGAACACCGCTTTTTTGACTTTGGAGTCCATTTGCTGTGATTTACAGCTATAGACTGCTGAAGGCTAGGCTTATTTTACAAACCGAATGGACCGTCCTCTATAAGTATGATTATCTTCCGTGTGTTTTGGTTTAACACTTGTAAAGTGCCTTTTCTATCCTTTTATTAAAGAACAGTTCAACATTTACAACGAGTCTGTCACACATGAAGCGTGTTTATGGTGTTATTGAGTAGGCTTAGACAATGCAGAAATTGCTTCTACTTTTTAATTTGTGCTTCCATTGCCAAGTGATCAACAGGGGAAATTAGCAGTTTTGGTGCTTCTTTTAAAAATCTCTGACATCTTTGCAGAAAGCTACTTCGAGGCCGCATAGAGTTGAAGCTTTTGACACCGCTATACCGCAGATAATTATTCAGTATTGGAACATTAATCTGGGCACTGACAGGTTAGGCAAAAACATACTTTTTATAACTAGTAAACCTTACCCTATCCTAGCACTAATTTGTTTGCCTCCCCTAGTAGATTTGTGGTGAAGTCCCCCTTTCTTCCCTGAGCAGGATGCTGTCAGATAACTTTCCAGTCTGCTGGTAAAGTTTCTATATGGAGAGTAACCATCTTCAATTTTAGTTTGGAAAAACGATGCAGTTCAAATTTACTCAGCATGCCCATTAGTCCTGCCTTTCTGGCAGTGGCAATATTTAAACCAGGAATTACCTGAAGCTAAAGTTTAAAGTGATACTAAAGTATTATTATTATTATTATTATTATTATTATTATTATTATTATTATGTTCCTTTAAGGTAGTGTACTGTTGGTTCACTTACCTTTTTCTTTGTTTTTCTTTTTAAATGCCTCTTTTTGGTGTGTGATTTTGGAAATTCCTGTTCCTCTTCTACAAGGTTGCCCCCTCATCCAAGCTGTTCTGCCTGGGATTTACTTTACGTGTGCACACCCTCCATTGGGACTACATGCTTGTGGTGAGACGCTGTCTGCGGTCACAGGCACAGGAGGCAGGGGAGCTGTGGGCCTGTCTAAGACACTGTAGCTCCGCCTTCCATGCAATCTTAATTACTATGTGTTTAGTAAGACTATGGGTGTGCTGGGGAGGCAGGAATGAGCGTGGGTGCTGGTAGGTGTCCTGTGCACAAGAAGGCTGTGATAGAGAGGCTCGTTCTCATTCTTTCACACAGCGAAAAAAGGGCACTGCGCATGCGCGATGCCTCTAAGCATGAAGGGAATTGTAGTTCCCATGAAGACGTGACGTTGTGGAAGGGAGCACGCTCCAAGCACCGGAAGCCGAGGATATCATACAGAGAGTAAAGTAGGAAGTGCAGAAAAAGAATATATATATAACAGGTAAATCAAAAAATTCAGGACAAATAACAGCTAGATTACTGATGTATGCAGCATATAGATAGGATATTGATTTTTTTTTTTTTTTTTAGCTTTACAACCCTTTTAAGTATGAATTTAATTTTATAGTTACATTGCACCAGCTTGGACCAATGCAATCTGATTGATCCCTGTGGAATCTGCAGATCACTGTAGTAGTAGCCGCTACTAGAGTGTTAGCAGCAGTCTAGTTCTGAGCGGCTGCAATTCTTCATAGTAATCACGCGGGGTCTCTCGCTTGGTATTGCCACCATTTAGAGAAAGCCTTGTACTTTTTTCAATGAATTTAAGACATTCTCTGATTGGTTAAGGTCTAGATTGTGACATCATCGCTCCACCTCTCCACTCAATCCAATCAGAGAATGCCTTCTATTCATTTAGAAAAATGTAAGGCATTCTCTAAATGGCAGCCGTGCCAAACAAGCAACCCTCTATGGTTACTATTAGGGTTGTCCCGATACCTTTTTTTTAGGACCGAGTACAAGTACCGATACTTTTTTTCAAGTACTCGCCGATACCGAATACTGATACTTTTTTTTAAATGTGTCCCCAAATGCAGCCATGTCCCCCCACAAAGGCAGCCATGTCCCCCCAGCCATGTCCCCCACATATGCAGCCATGTCCCCCCAGCCATGTCCCCCACATATGCAGCCATGTCCCCCACATATGCAGCCATTTCCCCCCAGCCATGTCCCCCACATATGCAGCCATGCCCCTCCAGCCATGTCCCCCACATATGCAGCCATTTCCACCCAGCCATGTCCCCCACATATGTAGCCATGTCCATCCAGCCATGTTCCCCACATATGCAGCCATGTCCCTTCAGCCATGTCCCTCCAGCCATGTCCGTCCAGCCATGTCCCTCCAGCCATGTCCCCCATACCTAGCCGCCGAAAGCCGCCGCCGCCGCCGCACGGGAACATTACAGCTTTCATTTGAATAGCTGTTTTCCCCGCACATATAGACACTCCCCGGCGGCGGCGGGGGGCGGGACAAGTATTCTATTCAGGTATCGGGGGTATTTTCGGGAGTACAAGTACTCCCGCAAATAGTCGGTATCGGTCCTGATACCGATACTGGTATCGGTATCGGGACAACCCTAGTTACTATGTAGGATTGGAGCTCTGGACCTGGAAGACTGCTATTACTGTATCATGTATGAGATATGCATACTCACATTGGTTCAAGCTGGACCATTGTAACTATACAATACATTTCATAATGCACCTAAACATCAGCTTAGAAGTTGAAAATATTTACACAATCAATTAAGTTAATATTCACTTCCATTTATTCAGTCATGCTAAAAGCAAATTCTTGCACACGTATTGCATCTGCGCATAATGGGGTATTCAAAGTGAACAAAAATGTGATTTTCACATGATCTGATACTAATGAGACTATTTACCTGATTAATTGTGTGAAAATTGTTCTTTAGTAAATTAGCTCCCAATATCTCAACATCTAGCATCCTAAGATGCTTACATTACATTAGACAACATAGCAATATCTCTCTCTATCTCAGGGCCAATTCACACATTTTGTGGTAGTGTGGGCGTTACCACAACACACATTAATGGTACATTACATGGATCTGTTCCATTCATTATATTATATATACACATATGCAGTGTGCTGATGTGTACTGTATTGCAAACATATTGTGCACATGTCCTTTTTTTGGGGGGGGGATATTTTGGTGAGTTACCAGCTTAATTGAACGGACTGCCTTAAAGCGATGCATGTTAATGAATGGAATGCAACTCACCTGAACACCAGTGTTTGAATGGGCATTCAGCGTTAATATAAAAGTTCATAAAAAAGTATTTATAGTATGATTTTTAATCCCACACAAACCATGTACAGTACTTTTGTGTGATAGCCATGGTCTGATGCTACTAGAGCTTCTTCAGCACAGGGTTAATTACCTATCCCATAAGAAAGTAAAAAAAGAGACATATTTGTTATTAAATATGCAGCCTGTACAATAATAAAATTAGAGGGTTTAATTTAGGAGACAATCTTTTTTCTTCTCATCTTTCCCTCCGCTACTGTTCCACGCGTTTTACCGTGACTGCATGTCCCTGGGTATCCATATACCTGACCGTAAAATAACATTCATCAGTTATTTTATTCTCCTTTCACTAGAGTTTGGTAAAATCTGCTCTAAACTCAAATCTACCGTGCATTACATTTGTCTCTCTCTCTCTTTTTCTACCTCAAGCTATGGATCACTCACTGTAATAGTCTACAACATACAGGTTGAGTAGCACCATCTCAGCCTGTGTGACAAGTGGGAAAGGTCTGTGATGGTTTATTAGATGATCACAGTGAAAATAAGTTTTGCTTTCTTGGGAATGAAAGGTTTCTTAAGAGCATTTTACAGAAACCTCTCTAAACCTCAATGTCTACCAGTTTCACTCCCCTCTAGGGGACATCACTCAATATCCGAAAAAGCACATCAAAACATCAACTTTAACATGATCCCTCTTAGATTTTTACAGCAGCCAAGTGAAAAGTAAGTGACCCATTTATGATACACTTATTCCTAGGCTAAAGCTGCTTTTTTTTAGACATGCTCAGAAAATAGACATTTGTGATGTTGATTATGCGCAAACACAATAGGGCTCCTTTGTGGCAGTTTATACTTCAAAGGAGGAAGTGACCCTGAGCATATACGCATGCATTTTCCTTGCCACTAAAAGTTTTACAATTATTACTTTTTATTTGATAAACCGTCAGTATTTTATTGAAGTGTCCTAGTGGGATAATTTATAGCTTGATAAAAGAGATACGAAAATCAGGCTATTTTTGTGCAGGCGAGCTTCAAAGAATCCTATTATTAACATCTCTAATACCTGATAAGTTATATGACTCACTGGCTGAAATGACACAAATATTCAGGAAGATGTATCCAAAGAGACTAGATGCTCTTGTATATGTTTTACTGGATGGTAAGAAAGTTTGGGAATGAGATAAAGCTGTTGGGATGATTTACTAATACTGGAGAGTGCAAAATCTGGTGCAACTCTGCATCAGCTTTCAGGTATTTTGTAAATTAACCCCAGTGAATAAGAAATAGCACAATGATGAGGTCAACTTTGTAGGGTTGATTTACTAAAAGTGGAGAGTGCAAAATATGGTGCTGTTCTGCATATTAGACAATCAGCTTTTTAGTAAAGTAAACCCAGTTTTCTTTATACTGTATCTTGTTTTAGTACTTATATACCTGTAAATAAATTGTTTTCTCGTATGAAGCAGGTGGATGATTAAGCCTACCAGCACTATTTCTTGGGTACTCCAAAACTGGGTACACACTATTCGTTTTTTTTTTTTTGTTCTTCCCTGGCGGAACAAAAAAAAAACTGTCAGCTCCGGGCAGAGCCGCTGTATTACCATGTGAGGCTAGTTCAGTGATCTCCCCCACTGAGCTGTTGTATAGGCCCCCACCAGAACACTCCGATCAGTGCTCTCTGCCAGTGGCTGAGCACTCCGATCAGTGCTCTCTGCCAGTGTCTGAGAGTGCTGATCAGTCGTCGGATTCTGGTTTTTCAGCATGCACGTCTGACAGAAGCCGGCCAAATGGCTGGATTCTGTCGGACAGACTGACATACACATGGACCGAATGTTGACCATTTTTTTTGAACGCACCATTTTGTCTCCTGACATTCAGCCCATGTGTACGGGTCTTAAAGCGGAAGTAAACCCATCGTTTTAACAGTTTCAAAAAGCAGTTACATTTCCGGCATGCCGGGATTGCCAACTGTCACATTGGTTGTGCTCTCAACCAAACTGTCAAACCATCCAATAGCTGGTGTCATAACTGATCACATGCAGCACCACGGCAGTTGAAGATTAAACATAGGCCAAGATGGCAGCTTCCTTGGCTGAAAATGATAGAAGGGTTTACTTACACTTTAAGGATATCCAGATCCACCTACCATAGTGACTACAAAAAACTTTATCTTACCTGTTCCCCTTTTCTTTCACCATTCTTTATTTTCTTTTAATGACCACAGAAGAACAAAAAAAAAAAAAAATCATTAGATTGATTCATTCATTAGATTCATTCACTGATTGCTATTAACAGTCTCCAGGAACCACCTTGTCCCTTTCATGAGGATTTTTCTCACTCAAACAATAATTTCTCCTGGTATCAGCACTTCCTTTGCTGCCCTGTGTATTGGTATTTGGTGATGTGTTTTCCTTTCACAATATACATAATGATACTAAATTTGTTTACAAATCTACAGTGCCTGTCATATATCTGGTCATGAGACAACTAACGGCAGTTCTGCTTGTCCTTTTTTTTGGCAAATCCAATGTAGAAAAATGAGGTCTTCATGTTTTATTCACCCCTGATCTTTTTAGTTTCTGTTACAGCAAGTATCTACTCTTTATTTTGCAAGTTCTACTTCTTACCTAAAGGCTTCTAACATTCTTTGTTCTACAAGCCATTGTCTGACCAAGTTTTATTTTTCATAAGATCATTTAGGAGCCTTTAAGAAACCCGACTACAAAGGCTCTTTATGGGAAATGCCTTCTGTCAACCACATAGCAGTCTTTCTCAACCTTTTTATCACAGGGAAACCCTTAAATTAACTTTATCCAGAATAGGGAAACCCCTTCTAATAACTGTTATATGTACAGCTCATGGAATGCTAGTGTGAACAGTAGATATAATATTAAATAAAATAATAATTTAAATGGCATAGCATATTTTGCACTTAGGATATTTGAAGCTATTGTTTCTCTATGCAACGCAATTATTTTAAGGAAAAATGAAATGAAACAGACAATACTAATGAGCAGAAAAGAAACGCAAACTTTTTTCAGTGTACGGTCATCTTACATTGGTGGTGATTAAAGTGCTTCATTACATCGGTGGTCAGTTGAAAAGGGTCATGATTGGTGGTCAGTGGGAGAATTATCCCTTTACATTACTGGTAGGTGAGAGAAGGAACTCCTTATAATGCTTGTTAATCAGTAAAGACTCTTTAATCTGCTAGTCACTGAGTAGAATGTCCTTACATTAATGAAGTGATTAGTAGAAAGAATACTCTTTACATTGGTAAACAGTGGGGAAAATGTCTCATCCCTAACACAGAAAGATGAAAAGTTAATTGTTGTAAGTAGAGATTTATTTGAGATGCAAAAACTGCACATTCTTCAGGGGTCCAATAGCGATATCTCAGAGGGAACCCTGGTTGAGAGGTTTGTCCCGTAGTAACACATTTTTCAGAGTTTTTGTCCTAGCAGCCTTCACAAAGGTTTAACCCCTCCACCTCCAAACATCTATCTGCCATAAAAAGAGATGTTTCTTGCATTTTGTAGTCTGGATTTACTAGACTCCCCTTAATTCTGGTTGTGTAACTAGCTCACCAAAGGGAGTCTACACAGAGCTTAGTTTATCATTACAGGCAGACTGCTACATTGAATATGAAACCTCTCTATAATATCAGGGATTATAGTTAAGGCACAGCTTTTGCCTTAATAATAATTATAAAGATTGATAAAATAAATTGTCTTCTTAAAGGGGTTGTAAAGGTACCATGTTTTCCCCTAAATGGCTTCCTTTACTAAGCAGTCCTCCTTCACTTACCTCATTCTTCGATTTTGCTTTTAAATGTCCCTATTTCTTATGATAAATCTGTGTCTGCCATTGTCTCTTCCCACTGAGCTATCTGGGATGCTGGACAGCTCCCTGTCTGATCTGCTGGACAAACCTATCTGATCCGTTGGACATCCCTGCCTTGTGTCTTGATTGCCTTGAACCTTGAACCCCTTGCTCCTCCCATGAACTTCCTATATAAGCCTGATCTCAGTACTTCCTCTTTGCTAGGTTATTGTGCCTTCCTAGTCAGTTCCTTGCAATTTGCCTGCTCTGCTGCCATTGTATCTGCAACTACCTGTGTTTGACCCTCGGCCTGTTCCTGAACTTCTCTATTGCCTGATCCCAATCTGCAACCACCTGTGTTTGACCCTTGGCCTGTTCCTGGAATTCTCTATTGCCTGATCCCAATTTGCAACCGCCTGTGTTTGACCCTCGGCCTGTTCCTGGACTACTCTACTGCCTGTATACCTGTTCTGCCACTGCTATAGCAATTGGCCTCTGAGCCTGACACCTGATCATGACACTTCCTGTTCTTCTGTCTGTAACTCCACACAGTAATGCAAGGCTTTCTCCCTGGTGTGGAGTGCCATGCTCACTCCCTCCCTTGGATTACAGGAGAGTCAGGACGCCCACTAACACACTGCTCCTTTCTCTATCTGCAAGGTAGAGAGCGTCCTGACTCTCCTGTAGTCCAAGAGAGGGGGCGAGCATGACACTCCACACCAGGGAGAAAGCTTTGCATTACTGTGGGGAGTTACAGACAGAAGAACAGGAAGTGAGGATTTCTCAGAAGAAATGAAGACATTTAAAATCAAAATGGAAGGATGAGGTAAGTGAAGGAGGACTGTAGGACTTCCTGTAAAGGAAGCTATTTAGGAAAAAAAAATTGTACCTTTACAACCCCTTTAACCCCCTTAGTGGTATTCCTGAGCGTGACTCGGGGTATTTTTTTCCTGATACGATCGGTATTCTTGAGTCACGCTCGGGGTAGATGTGCAGAGCCTGCAGCGGGGTTCCTTAACTTCGCCTGGCGATCCAGTGATGATCTCCCATTGCTGTGATCGCCGGCGAGATCCCCGCAGCTCAGTCCGTTGGTCTGCTGACTTCCTGGTTCTGTTCCCTGCAGCAGCAATGGTGCATGGGAGCGGAACTGGGAGGGAAATACAAATGTTGCACAAACACATAAAAAGGAGGTGATACAATGTAATCTGAGAGGATTACACTGTATCACCTTAGTATCTGACACCGTGCCCTTTCAGTGCCCTTGCCATTGTCATTTGTGACAAATAAAATTGTTTGAAAATGGCATCAAAAAAATCACTGTCCTACAAATGCGCTTTTGGATCAGCTGAGCGACAGGGACACAGAGGTGCTCGCAGAACAGAGCGATAGTGAGTTGTGGGGAGATTTGTCATCTGACTCTGACACTGACACTGATCCAGAATATGATGCAGATGATCCCGCACCTGACCTAAGCGATGTGCGCACTTGGTTCCCTATAGACAGCGATGCAGATCAGGCAGCACCCCCCAGATTCCGATTCACTGGATCTCCTGGGATGAAGGTAGATGTGGAGAGTGACAACCCTCTGGCGTACCTGAAATTATTTCTTACTGACAAGGTAATTTTAAAAATCGTCACAGAAACCAATCGCTACCATGATCAGCAATCCTCTATGCTGCGTGCCAGGTTTTCCAGAACCAGAAAATGGGAACCGGTCACTAAAGAGGACATCTGGCAGTTTCTGGGACTCATCATCCTTTAGGGGGTGGTGGGGAAACCGCTCCGGAAATGGTATTGGACCACCAATAAGCTACTGGCCACTCCATTTTTTGCTGCCACTATGATGTCCGAATACCGTTTTTTTCGCTCATCATGAAGAATTTACACTTCACCAACAACAAAGAGTTCGATGAGGTCACTCATCCTGTGCCAAAACTAAAAAAAATCTGGGACGTATGCCAAATGATTATCACCAACTTCCAGCGGACCTACGTGCCAGAAAAGGACGTCAGTGTGGACGAAAGTCTGATGGCCTACAAGGGACGCGATGGCGAGACAAGAAGGACGTGTGTCTCATGAGCACCGTGCACAGCACTTCCACTACCATGGTCTGCACAAAACATGGGAAAGATGTGAGGTCGTAATCGACTATAATCACACGATGGGAGGTGTCGACCGAGCCGATCAGGCAATGACATTTTACCCAGTGATGCGGAAACAACAGAAGTATTACAAAAAGATTTTCAGGCATCTCCTGGAATGCCTATATCCTTTATAAAGCAAACACTAAAATACCTCTTGTTCATTCTGACTTTATCTGGAAGGTGGCTGAGCAGATTTTTATCAACCACCAGACGCCATCAGTAGCTGCTAACAGACCCGGACGACGCGCTGTTGACGTTGTCAACCCAGAACGCCTGACAGGTCGTCATTTTGTAGACTACGTCCCGCCAACCGCAAGAAAATTAGCGCCTACCAGGATGTGCGTCGTTTGCTGTTCCAAGAGAGATGACACTGGAAAAAAAGTCCGAAAAGAAACAAGGTACTATTGTCCTGATTGCGACGTCGGACTTTGTCTAGTTCCATGCTTCAAACTGTTTCACACTCAGGATGTGTATTGAATTTATTTGTTTGACAAATTTAATTATTTTTCATTACATTATTGAATAAAATTATATTATTTATTAGATTTTAAATTATGCGTTTGTGTTTCAAATTGATCACATCTGGGATGTCTACTAGAGTCTTGTTTGGTCAGGTTTAAGTAAGTAATTACTAAGAATTGCAGGCCTACAATACATATCACCAAATTTCCATGCAAAGAATTGTACCGCTTTGGGTACAAAATTCCAGACAGAATCATACCGCCAGGGAGGTTAAAGCGGAGTTTGACCCAAAAGTGGAACCTCCACTCATCTGCTTCCTCCTACCCTCCAGTGCCACATTTAGCACAATTTAGGGAGCTCTCCCTGGACAGGTAAGTGTCCATAAATATAAGTCAGCAGCTACAGTATTTGTAGCTGCTGATTTAATTTTTTTTTCCCCCAGGCGAACACTGCTTTAACCTGCCAAATTTACCATAGCTTTGATAAACAAGGATAGACAAAAAACATATTTGCTCATGTTGCTGATATTGGGTGATTACAACAAGGCTGATAGATGTGGTTATACTAAAATAAGATCATCAGTTAATAAATAGGATTACTCATAGTCTGTTGTCTATATTCTGACATTTATAAGGTATCTCTAAAATGACAAGTCGTAAAAGGGGCTCACACCAGATATTTATTAAAAATAAAGTGCAGTTTTGCTTGCCCATTTTTATTTAGTTTAATTGCATCTCAAATTAAATATCTCCTTGATTATAAAACTAGGTACTGAATCTATGCATATTACATTAAGGCCGCGTACACACGATCAGTCCAAACTGATGAAAGCGGACTGAAGTCCAGTTTCATCGGTCCAAACCAACCGCGCGTATGGCCCATCAGTCTGTTGTGCTTCAGTCCAAAGTTTTAAAACTTGCTTTAAAATCGGACTGATGGAAGCCTGACCATTGGTCCAAACCGATCGTTAGTATGCAAAAGTCGACTCGTGCTTGGAAGCATTGAACTTCGTTTTTTTCAGCACATCGTTGTGTTTTACGTCACCGTGTTCTGACACGATCGATTTTTGAACTGATGGTGTGTACGCACATCAGACCATCAGTCTGTGAACTGATGAAAATGAACTTCAGTCCGTTTTCATCAGTTTGGACTGATCGTGTGTACAGGGCCTAAGAATTATGTGCAATTTCATATGAAGTCCATTTTACATTTTTCTCCATTATTATTTTTCTCATAAAAAAACAACATTATCTACAGTTCTACCCATGGAATGTTTTGCTGGTAAATGGTGAGCCACACAAACTCTGATTACTTTGGACTTTGTGCACACAAATGCTGAAGAACAATTCTAGGACAAAAGAAAACAGGTTGAAAATTGTTAGGTACAGTAACATTATGATGCCATCGTACGTGTGCAGAATTGTGCAGAAAGCACTATAAGCCAAAGTCCTAATAGAATGTTTGCAAAAAAAAGCACTCTGAGTTTTGATGCTCCCTGGATCTTTTAGGCTTCATTTCCACTGGCGTTTTAAAAGTGAGCTGTAAAACAGCTAGGTATGCCTGGAAAAATTTGCGTTAAAAACGCGAAATTTACTGCGTTTTTGCATGCGCGTTTTTGCGCATTTTTGCACGTTTTTTAACGCTAGCGTTAGGCAGCGTTTTTTTGAAAAAAAAAATCTCTAGGCTATATATATGAGATTTTTTATGAAATCCCTGAAGCTCAAAAGCGTCGCGGTGCGCGTTTTTGCGCGTTTATGCGCGTTTATGCGTGTTTTTTAAGGTCGAGCGTTTTTACAGCTGTGTTTTAGGAGCTTTAGAACGCCCTGCTCCTGCATTTTTTTTACAGCTCAAAAACGCCTAGGCCATTTGCAGCTCAAAAACGTCTATGTGGGAATGATGCCATAGAATAACATGGACAGGCGTTTTTAAGCTGTAAAATGGAAATGAGGCCTTAAGATTAAATGAGAAGGGGCTATGAGCAAATTACGCAGGGCTAGCAGTAACAGCAAATTAGGCTCCACCCTACTATAAAGTTCTGTCAGTCTAATACAGAGTACATTCTTACAGGAGGGGAGGACACAAGGGTTGATTTACTAAAACTGGAGAGTGCAAAATCTGATGCAGCTTTTCCTAGAAACCATAAGATGTTTGTTTGTCAGAGCTTAAATGAACACGCTAAAGTTAAAAGCTTGATTAGCTAACATGTACAACTGCACCAGATTTTGCACTCTCCAGTTTTAGTAAATCAACTCTACAAAGTTGACCTCACCAATGTACCATTTCTCATTCATTGTCCAATTAGCAAACTAGGGGCAAAGTTTTTATAATAAAGAAATGGGTACGTCCTACCTCATATGCAGTATGAATTATAAAAGTTATATAATGAAACTACAAATATTTTTGTAAATCCATTCATACACTTTCACCTAAAGAATATGTATATTTATGCCAGTTAGAAAAAGTATATATATATGTAGTTGCACAAGCATGTGATGAAGAAGAGAAGCATTTACTTTTTACATTTTTATTTTGTAAGCATTTCAGTGCATTGGTGATTGTACCATCAATTAATTGGTAATAAAATGCTGATAAACACAATGTTTTTAAACCGTTCCCGGACAAATAATGTTGTTAGAATACTATATGCATAATCTTTTCATAAACCTTTCCATTTTATGGCACCAATTACATTTTTCTTTCATGTTGCAATAAATGTTACTTAACCAAATAGCACAGCTCTTTGTGCATTTACTGCATTTGTTTCAGTAAGGGAATTGGCAGAATCCAAAGCTAGGTACTAGTAGATTAATAGTATTCATAAACCAAAGTTGTATACAGAGGAAGGGAGGGGGGAGTCAGAATCCACATAGTTAATCCAAATACAAGCACTTGTTTTTCATATAAATATATGACCTGTGTATAGTGGCTACAAACAAATGGTGCTAATAATCTTCAGATGAACATTGTCAATTAGTGACTTTCATGTATAAAGCTATAAATCGTTTGCTAATGTGGGAAGCCAGTAGTGTCATTATCACTAGGAAGTATTTTCTATACATAATATTATCCTTGGCATATAAAACATTACGGTAAAGAAAATGTGGTTTTATTTACCTCATAAAAAATATCATAGATCAAGTCAATATCATATATTAGATGAGGTTTAGTTATTTATTACTTCAAAATAGATATAACCAGTACTAGATTAAGAGCAAATATACCTCGAGGATCACTGTGACTACATGTAAGCTTTTACCCATAGCTTAACATCATAAAAGCATGTATATTGATCCATAACCTGATTTGCCTGAATTAGTATTTATAACAGATTAGGGTTAGTGGTTCCCTGTAAAGATTTGCCTGCCAAGCCTTTCTTGGGTATTTCCACCCTTTCCAGCAGCCAATGAATTTTTAAATGTATTAAAGCATTGGATCTGATTGAGATTTTTAGTGTGTTGCAGAGACAGGATGGATCAAAATAATGAGAAAAAATTATATGGTTTTTAAAAGTGATGCTTGGTGGAGGTTGTATTTCTCTTTACTGCAGCTATACCACCAGCAGATTCCTGTTTTTTTAGTTGTTGGTAAACAGTTTAATGGCACACACTGGGGTTGGCAGATTAGGGAGGTACAGGGTAAGGGTGTGTAAGTCAGTAGGGATAGAGAAGGAATTAAAATACAGGAAGAGTGTAGGAGAATTAAAGTGACACTAAACTATATCCTTATTCTCCAAAAATAATCCATACGTATCCCCTACCTAATGAAATAATTTCTTGCTTTGTTTTTCTACCTCATTGTAACACCCTTCTCAAACCTCTTCTTTCCCCCCCTCACTTTTGTTTGGAAAGAGCAGTGCACATTAGTTACATACTTGTTATACACTAAAAATCCTATAGTCCATAGTCCCTAGTCGAAGAAACATACATACATACATATATACATACATACATACATACATACATACATACATACATACATACATACATACATACATATATACATTACACTGTGAACAAGGAGACTGAACTAACAAGACATCCAATCACGGCAACAAAAAAAGGATTTGAAAGAGGCCAAGAGCATCCTACAATCCACACACATAATAATATACCAAGCATACACAGATTATATACACAGACACATTTATTTGGTAAACAAGTGACCAAACCTAGCCAGGCATGGCAACTTTCAAGCAATCTCAACTTGCTAGCCTTACCACACAATGAGAGTACTATGGCTAGATTAGATGACAATTCTCACAAAATGACTGCAAAATTCCATAATTGTGGATGCTTTTTATACACAAGTTAAGTTTGTGGGAGTTTGTTTCCTAATTGAAGACAGTGACAGAACCTGGGATCTTGACAGAAATAAGAGAAGAGGAAAACCACTTGGATCAGAGCTGCGTAATTAAGGAGTAGGTTGTGCCAGCTCTCCAAGGCAAGGAAAAGAATACATTTAAAACTTATACTTGTATTATTCAAGAAGGGACTCCTATAGCTGGGATTGGTAGGAAGCTTCCCCAAAACAAATTATAGTAACCACTTCTGGGCCAGCAACATACCCGTACGCCGCTGGACTTTTGGTGGTTATAACAGGATGATGCCTGCAGCTACAGGCTTCACCGAGGTACCGTTTCTTAGAGCCGTTGGCTCACTAGTAAAAGCAATCCTAGTGGCTAACTAGCTGGATTAAACAACAGTGTAAAAAACAAAACAATTAATGATTAAAAAAAAATGTAAGCGCCTCCCCATCACCCAGTGCTCTCACACAAAGGCGAATGCACACACACAAAAACAGTGATCATCCCGCACATGTGAGGAATCACTGTAAACATCAGATCATGGGAGTAATTATTGCACCAGACCTCCTCTGTAAATCTAAAGTGGTAACCTGTAAAGGCTTTTAAAGCATCGCCTATAGATAGTAACATTTACCTCATTTGTCACCATTGCAAGGATGTGCGTAATTTTGAAATGTGACATGTTTGGTATCTGTTTACACAGTTAACACCCTCTTTTATAGTTTACAAAAATTTGGGTTATGCATTCAGTTTTTTTTTGCATTATAATTCAAAGAAGTGTATTTGTCCCTGTGGCAAACCTAGCCACTTCTGGAACGCTGGACGTTACATGTCAAAAGGTTGTCTGTATTATATGCTATGTATTCTGCTGGGTCTTATGTGGGCATAGTAATTCATATGCTGGCAGCCGTAAGCCACTAGCATTCAGTACTTAGTTTTATGTTGCCCAATCGGTGTTCGGCAGTTTTAAACCGAACTCCCACAACACATAACCCCAGACCCCAGCTATCAACCGACTTTTCCCTTGTGCAGCAATGCCTGATGGGAGAATTATCCAAACTGTTAAGTTCCCCATCTGGTCCTCCCTGTATTACCCCTGTTAAATCTATTTGGCTGTTTGGAAACCCCTTGCATGGGGAATTATATAAATATGGAAGCCTGTGAATAAAAAGTCAGTTGACTCTCAGAGCTGTGTGTTGTCCGGTTACTGAGGGAGATTTGGGACATTGCCTTACTTGTCAATGCTGACTGTGGATTTACCCTGGTTACCAGCGGAGATCGTGGAGTTTAATATTGCTCTCCGCTACATTTGGTGGCAAGCGACGGGATCCAACCTTACAGCCGATAAGCGCAATTCGTGCAATGTGAACTACCGATGTAAATGGAGACGGATTATTCTAGGCTAAAGCGGCAGACATTAAAGGAACTGCTAGAAGCCAGGGGTAAGGTAGCCAGCAACAAATCCAAAGCTGTACTAACTGCCGAGCTGATGGAGGGAGACAGAGCCCGCAGCGCTACACCACCAGCAGCCATGGAAGAAACCCTCTACCAGAGAGAAATGAGGACCAGGCTGGAATTTTTGCCACAGCCTATATCAGATGCCATGCTGCATATGGTAATGGCGAATGTGCAGGAGTACGTGATGGCACACAGTCCGCAGTATACACAGTCTCGAGCAGAATCCACTACTGGGTCACTCTACAACCAGGTAAAACCCAAAATTCCCTATCATGCCTTTAAAATGTTTTGCGAGGAGAAGGATGAGATTGATGGGTATTTACAGGATTTTGAGAGACTGTGTGATTTACATGACTTGGAACGGACAGTATGGGTCCCATTGCTAGCAGGCAAGCTGGCAGGTCGGGCAGCAGAAGCATATCGCGCTGTACCCAGTGAGGACAGCAAGGATTATGATAAAGTGAAGCAAGCGATATTAGAGAGATACGCCATTACTCCAGAGGCATACCGGCGCAAGTTTAGAAACCTGCGCAAACCAGAGAAGGATTCACATGCTGAATGGGCACACAAGCTGGACCAAGCTTCCCAAGGGTGGATACAAGCCAGCCAAGCCACTACTATGGAGGAATTGAGACAGTTAATGCTGTTGGAGCAATTCTTCAACGGTTTGTCCCCAGAGGCACAAGAATGGGTGCGAGACAGGAAACCTCTCACCCTAACCGAAGCGGCTCGATTAGCGGATCAGCATTTTGATGCAAGGAGACATCATGGGCCCCTAACCAAGAGTTATCCTCGACCCGCGGGACCACCCAGTACTCTACCACCCCCCGGTCTCACAGCCTCCCCTTTTCGTCAATCCCAAGGGACTTTACCACCACCCTCCAGATATAACGGACGTGCCAACATCCAATGCCACACCTGCAAACAGTGGGGACATATGGCACGCGAGTGCACCCAAAACCGGGGCAGACCCGCCTGGAACCAAGGCCAACCAAACCCGGCACCAAGGGCTGCTGCCCATCATTATCAATGGGAGCCGGCCACTCAAGAGATGTTGAGCATTCCAGCAGAAGAACCCCTGGGAATCTTGCATGAGGTGATGACAGTCCGAGCCACGGATAACCGGCAGCATCATCGACAGCCAGTGACCTTGGAGGGGAAAGAAGTCCAGGGACTTCGGGATTCAGGAGCTACTTTAACCTTGATAGCACCCCATTTGGTCCCTGACTCGGCACACACTGGCGGATCAGTGGCAGTACGAGTGGCAGGGGGAGCAGTGTACCGACTACCCATTGCCAAAGTACATTTGGATTGGGGTGTGGGAGGGGGGACGGTAGAAGTGGGCCTCATGCAAAATTTACCAGCAGATGTTATGCTGGGAAATGACTTGGGCCAGATGACCTCTGCTTTTGTACCCCAGGCCCCATACCAGGAAGCCCATCCAGTGACCACACGGCAACAGGCTCGCACCACGGTTCCACCGACACACTCTGAGGCTCCGGTAAGAGACCATGACCCCCACACGACACGTATGTCCTGGGATACCCCGACTAAGTTTGAGGCCGAGGTGAGGTCAGACCCCACGCTACAGGTATACAGGGACAGGGTACACGCTGACCAGGCTGGGCTAGAGGGGGAGCGGTACACCTGGGAGAAAGGGCTACTTTACCGCATTGCTGAAAGAGGAGTGGGAGGGTCGGCCACAGTAACGACTAAACAGTTAGTGGTTCCCCAGAAGTATAGGTGAGAACTGCTTCGGATTGCCCACGACATTCCCCTGTCTGGGCATCTGGGGATGACACGTACCCGATACAGGTTGACCCACGCTTTCTTCTGGCCAGGGATCTCCAAGGATGTGAGGCAATACTGCACCTCCTGTGACATTTGCCAGCGAGTAGGCAAGCGAGGTGACCGCCACAAAGCCAAGTTATGTCCTCTTCCCATTATTGAAGAACCCTTCAGTAGGGTGGCCGTAGATATAGTGGGGCCCTTACCAAAACCCAGTCCCTCCGGGAAAAGATATATTTTAACTGTAGTGGACTATGCCACCCGGTACCCCGAGGCTATAGCCCTCACAAACATTCATGCCGAAACTGTGGCAGAGGCCTTAATGAAAATATTTTCCAGGGTGGGGTTTCCCCAAGAAATCATATCCGATAGAGGCACCCAGTTCACCGCCGAGGTAACCCAACAACTATGGAAGATATGTGGCATTAAGCCAATAGTAAATTCGGCGTACCACCCCCAGTCCAATGGTCTATGCGAAAGGTTTAATGGTACGCTGAAGCAGATGCTCCGTACATTTGGAGAGGCTCATAAAGACTGGGAGCGCTTTCTACCCCATCTGCTCTTCGCTTATAGAGAGGTACCCCAAGAGTCAACAGGGTTTTCCCCTTTTGAATTACTGTTTGGGAGAAGGGTGCGAGGGCCACTAGACCTAATTAGAGAGCATTGGGAGGGGGAGAGTAGCCCAGACGGAACCCCTATTGTATCCTACGTACTGGAGTTCAGGGACCGTCTGGAGGCGCTAACACAGGCTGTGCGCACCAACCTCCGGGCGGCCCAACAACGTCAGCGCCGCTGGTACGATAGGGGAGCCAGAGACCGCAGCTTTCAGGTGGGACAAAAGGTTTTGATTTTAAAACCGGTCCGCACAGACACGCTGCAGGCCATCTGGCAAGGCCCATACCAGGTGGTGGAACAGAGATGTGATACCACCTATGTGATTGGCCCCTGCTCAGGGGTAGGGGAGAGACGCATGTTCCACGTGAATATGCTCAAACCATACCATGAGAGGATAGAGGACGTGGCCGCCATATGCGCTTCCGCCTCGGAGGATCAGGAGAATCTGCCACTACCTGACCTCTTAGAACAGGAGGGACAGACGGAGCCCTCCAAGGGGGTTCAGCTGGGGGAGCGGCTAAGCCCTCAGGAGCGTGCCCAGGTACAAGAGCTGATTGTAGCTAAAGGGGCTACCTTCTCCAATTTACCTGGGTACACTCCGCTGGCCACTCACCGAGTCGAGACCCCGGGACAGCTACCTATGCGGCAAACCCCATATCGTGTCCCTGAAGCAGTCAGGACGCATATGAAGACTGAGATTGACGAGATGTTGCAGCTAGGGGTTATCGAACCTTCTGATAGCCCCTGGGCATCACCAGTAGTGCTGGTACCAAAGAAGGATGGCACGACACGTTTCTGTGTCGACTACCGGAGGCTAAATGACAAAACGGTGTCTGATGCCTATCCGATGCCCCGGATAGACGAGCTGCTGGATAAGATGGCACGGGGCCGGTATCTCACTACCATAGACTTATGTAAGGGATACTGGCAGATTCCACTGGCCGAGGAGGCCATCCCCAAGTCGGCGTTTGTCACCCCGTTTGGCCTGTATCAATTTCGGGTCATGCCATTCGGGATGAAGAACGCTCCGGCAACTTTTCAGCGGATGGTCGATCGGTTATTGGACGGATTCCAGGAATACGCATGTGCCTATTTAGACGACATCGCCATATTTAGCCAGACCTGGGCAGAGCACCTACAACACATAGGGGCCATTCTAGATCGTATTGGAGAGGCAGGGTTAACACTGAAACCCAGCAAGTGTCATATAGGGATGGCTGAAGTGCAGTACTTGGGCCACCGGGTGGGGAGCGGGCGACAGAAACCCGAACCAGCTAAAGTTGAAGCCATAGCTAAATGGCCCACCCCCAGGACGAAAACCCAAGTGCTAGCGTTTCTAGGTACTGCGGGGTACTATAGAAAATTCGTACCCAATTATAGTGCCCTGGCCAAACCCTTGACTGACTTGACACGCAAGAACCTGCCCCGACAGGTTGTCTGGGCCCCAGAGTGTGATCAGGCATTCCAACAACTAAAGACTGCTCTAACTAATGCCCCTGTACTTGCTGCTCCTGATCCAACTAAAAGATTCCTTGTCCATACGGACGCTTCAATGTTTGGATTGGGAGCAGTGCTGAGCCAAGTGGGAGCCGATGGCGGAGAACACCCCGTAGCTTACCTGAGCCGAAAGTTATTGCCACGAGAAGTAAGCTACGCCGCCATTGAGAAGGAATGCCTGGCCGTGGTGTGGGCCCTCAAAAAGTTGCAGCCGTATTTGTATGGACAACCTTTTTCGCTACTCACAGATCACAACCCGTTGGTGTGGCTAAACCGTGTGGCGGGAGACAATGCCCGGCTGCTGCGTTGGAGTTTGGCGCTGCAGCCGTTTGACTTTACAATCCACTACCGACCAGGGAAGCAAAACGGTAATGCCGACGGGTTATCTAGACAAACTGAACTTGAAAAGTGATCTGTGAAATTACACCCCCGGACATCCCCAAGCCGATCCGTTGGGATCAGACTGTGTATGCCGGCTTGGTTCTGGGGGAGCATTGTGGCAAACCTAGCCACTTCTGGAACGCTGGACGTTACATGTCAAAAGGTTGTCTGTATTATATGCTATGTATTCTGCTGGGTCTTATGTGGGCATAGTAATTCATATGCTGGCAGCCGTAAGCCACTAGCATTCAGTACTTAGTTTTATGTTGCCCAATCGGTGTTCGGCAGTTTTAAACCGAACTCCCACAACACATAACCCCAGACCCCAGCTATCAACCGACTTTTCCCTTGTGCAGCAATGCCTGATGGGAGAATTATCCAAACTGTTAAGTTCCCCATCTGGTCCTCCCTGTATTACCCCTGTTAAATCTATTTGGCTGTTTGGAAACCCCTTGCATGGGGAATTATATAAATATGGAAGCCTGTGAATAAAAAGTCAGTTGACTCTCAGAGCTGTGTGTTGTCCGGTTACTGAGGGAGATTTGGGACATTGCCTTACTTGTCAATGCTGACTGTGGATTTACCCTGGTTACCAGCGGAGATCGTGGAGTTTAATATTGCTCTCCGCTACAGTCCCCCAAAAATTTGGTTTGAAAAACCACTGCACAAATACCGTGTGACAAATAAATTTGCAACACCCACCAGTTTATTCTCTAGGGCCTCTTCTTTACCGACCGCCCACCGCCGTTATACGTCATGACTTTAAAGATGGATTTCTCGGTAACGGCAGCAGCTGCTGCCACAACCGAGATATCCATCTCTTCTGTGGGCGGTCGGTCAAACGATAATGGCGGTCTCAGCAGCGGATTCGCCGCGAGATCGCCGTTATCGGTGGCGGGCGAGGATCCCCCCTCCCACTGCGTTCCCGCGCCCTCCGCCGCTTACCGGAGCCGTCGTAGCGGCGGAGGCGATTGGGTCCTCTCCCGTGCTCAGTGGGGATGCGAGTGAGGGGAAAATTTCCCTCATCCATCCCCGTAGCTCTGCTGGGCAGAAGTGACGTCAAAACGTCAGTCTCGCCCAGCGTCTTAACTACATGCTGACCGCCCGCCGTCATATTACTGCGGGACGGTGGCTCTGCTACGCGGGAGCACGTAGCTCTACGTCCTAACTTTTTCGGCTGCTAGAGGGCGCGCACGTGCCCCCCGTGTCCCACGCGCGTGCCCGGAGGGCGCGATCGCTGCCGGGCACGCGCGCTCGCTCGTTACAGAGCGGGGAACGAAAGCTATGTGTGTAAACACATAGCTCTTGTCCCTGTCAGCGGGGGAAAGCTGATCTTCTGTTCATACAATGTATGAACAGAAGATCAGTGATTTCCCCTAGTGAGTCCACCCCCCCCATACAGTTAGAACACACCAGGAACACACTTAACCCCTTCCCTGCCCCCTAGTGTTAACCCCTTCACTGCCAATGGCATTTTTATAGTAATCCAATGCATTTTTATAGCATTGATCGCTATAAAAATGCCAATGGTCCCAAAAATGTGTCAAAATTGTCCGATTTGTCCGCCATAATATCGCAAAAACGCTGATCACCGCCATTACTAGTAAAAAAAAAATATTAATAAAAATGCAATAAAACTACCCCCTTTTTTGTAAACGCTATAAATTTTGAAAAATATGTAGAAGAATAAGTATCGCCCTAAAATGGGGAAAAAAAATGTTTTTTTAGATATTTTTTGGGGATATTAATTATAGCAAAATGTAAAAAATATTGCATTTTTTTCAAAATAGTCGCTCTATTTTTGTTTATAGCGCAAAAAATAGAGATGATCAAATAACACCAAAAGAAAGCTCTATTTGTGGGAAAAAAAGGACGCCAATTTTGTTTGGGAGCCACATCGCACGACCGCGCAATTGTCAGTTAAAGCGACGCAGTGCCGAATCACAAAAAGTGCTCTGGTCAGGAAGAGGGTAAATCCTTCCGGGGCTGAAGTGGTTAAAGAGACATTTTTTTTAATGTTATTTAAAAAATGACATTTTACATTTTTTTTTTTTTTTTTTTGCATTTAAGCCTAAATATGAGATCTGAGGTATTTTTGACCCCAGATCTCATATTTAAGAGGACCTGCCATGCTTTCTTCTATTACAAGGGTGATGTTTACATTCCTTGTAATAGGAATAAAAGTGATAATTTTTTTTATTTTTTTTTACTTTAGTGTTAAAAATTGGTAAAATAAATAAAAATAAATCCGAAAACAATTTTTTTTTTTTTAAATCGCCCCGTCCCGACGAGCTTGCGCGCAGAAGCGAACGCATACGCAAGTAGCGCCCACATATTTAAACGGTGTTCAAACCACACAAGTGAGGTATCGTGCGATCGTTAGAGCGAGAGCAATAATTCTAGCCCTAGACCTCCTCTGTATCTCAAAAAATGCAACCTGTAGAATTTTTTAAACGTCGCCTATCAAGATTTTTAAGGGTAAAAGTTTGACGCCATGCCAAGAGCGGGCGCAATTTTTAAGCGTGACATGTTGGGTATCATTTTACTCGGCGTAATATTATCTTTCACAATATGTAAAAAAATTGGGCCAAATGTATTGTTGTCTTATTTTTTAATTTAAAAAAGTGAATTTTTTCCAAAAAAAGTGCGCTTGTAAGACCGCTGCGCAAATACGGTGTGACAAAAAGTATTGCAATGACTGCCATTTTATTCTCTAGTGTGTTAGAAAAAAATATATATAATGTTTGGGGGTTTTAAGTAATTTTATAGCAAAAAAAATGTTTTAGTCTCATAAACAAGGCTCGGGGCTAAAGTTGTTAAAAAAATATATATATATAATGTTTGGGGGTTCTAAGTAATTTCCTAGCAAAAAATAATCTTTGTAACATGTAAACAATAAGTGCCTGAAAAGGCTTGGTGTACAGTAACAAAAGAATGTCTCAATTGGTTTGCTAAGCTATTTAGGTCTGTTCCTTTGTAGAATGCACAGTCTATACAATTTATGATTTGTTGCACAAATAGCTAAAAAGGAGAACGTAGGTTAAAAGATCCAGGAAGTACAATCCAACTGCTAAAATGTTGTTGCAGCGGATTACAGAGACCAAAAATAAAGATGTACTGAGTAAACTTTCTGATTTCAACACAAGTGTAGTGCTTACTTGATAGAATTTGTAACTCATGGGTAACTGTCGGCTGTAAATGCCTATATAGAGTGCAGCAGTAAATATTTACTGTTGGGTGTTTGCTGTATTATTGCCAAAAAAATTGTTTTGTTAAGGTGTTTATTGCTACCAAATGCCTTAGTGACCGAGCACCCCAGTAATGTAGTTAGTTCTGCCATGTAGCTATTGCATCTAGAAACACTCATCACATAGTGGGAATTCTTCTAAAGTCATTTCCTTGGCCATGCTGTTCAGCGAGGTCCTCTTCTTTGTAATGAAATAAGGCTGAAATCTTCATTGAAAATTCAACTGAGAATTGTGTGCCTGAAGGAATTGAGTCACGGCTTCCGTTGCATGCAGATAAGCATCATAAATACATGAAAAGCGAATATTACTTCAACTGTATCACTCTAGCATCCCTGCCCTTGATAAATGACCTCATAAAATGCAGTGTTCAGGCAGGCCTGTTACTTTGTTTTATGGGTTTGCAGAGACTCAGCTGACACACGATGATCCCTTGCAAAATATCCATTATCTGAGGCTGACATAATACCCGTCAAGCCACCTTGTATAGATTGTTTCATCAGAATTATTTGTTCTTTGCATTTCTATATATTTTTGAAGAAGGTTAAGAGACCAGGGAAAGGAGAACATATTTGTTCAGAATTAGCGCAATCGACTGGTTTGCTGAGCTGGTAAGGATCTACTGTAGTATCCAAGAAACACAGAACAGTCCAATCTTTTTTAAAGAGGCTGCGGCTTGCTGTAGTGTTAGCATAAAGCATGCTCTATGTGACATCTGTTACCAAGACTCCACTAGTAAGCCTGCATCAGAGCACATGGACTCGTTTTATTACAAATATAGAGTCTGTATTTAACTAAGGTTTATGGTTTAATAATATACAGTACTTAGCATAAATGAATCTTACCAAAGCAAAATGCCAAACACCAAGAACAAGCTGTGCTGATAAGGCTTTTCATTAAGGCAATAGGGGCTTTTCATTAAAACAATAGAGCCTGTACTGGTCTGATGCTTATTACAAAGTAATATAGTTAGAGTAAATGCACTGTATAAAAGCACAGTGCAAACAACAGAATCCAATTCTGTTCTGCATATCGGGTCTAGGCAATATTATTTACAGTATATGTTTTATTGAATCTCTACAACCACCAAATAGTTTCAAGCCTACACTATACTATCAAACTGAGAATGAGAGTTTGGTGGCTGCAGAAAAACAAGCAAATGACTTCCTGTAATGCTGTGGGTAAGTATGGCTTTGTATTGCCTCCTTACCTTTTTTTTTATTCAAAGAGTTTTATTTTTTATTTATCAGTTGAACAACGACGCAGAAACAGCATACTCAAATGTTGCTAATAAGATCTGTCTCCTCGCAGAAAGCAATAAGGCACATTGGACACATACTGTAGATAAGACAACATTTGCAAAAGATAAACAAACCAGTTTAACAGATGTGACTCAACAGTCCAAAGTGGGAGAACTGAATACCTCTTTCCAGCCATAGCTCAGGATTTTGGTGGGACAAAAAGATTCCTAGGGTAACAGAGATTTGAGAAAAAGAAAATGGGAGGAGAAAGAGGATAGGTAGGGTGGGTTCCCTGGAGTGTAGTAGCATCCTCAATGGATCATAGAGTGAAATCTTGTGGTCTCTGTTACCCAAGGTTTCCGATAAGGTTGTGTCAAAGTCAGGAGGTAGTAAGTTGTTGATTCATTGCTGCCAGACTTTCTGCTAGTTGCGTATTCTACCCTGTAGGATTGCCTCAATTGTGCCATGGACCATTGCCTGTGTGATCTTGTGTTTGGTTGCCAAGATACAAAGGCTTGACATTTTCCAAAACCTGGCTATAGTTTGCTAGGCAGATGTGGTTACATACAGTATACCAGCGGTTGGAATTGGTTTCTAGGCAAGTCTGCTGTGTTATGATTTAAAAGCACGATGAGGGTCTAGTAGGTGGTATCAAATAACAAAATATTTCTAAAATATATCACAAGATATGTACATGTGTGCCCAGCTCGTTACAATATGTGAGTTTATAGCTTGGGACATATTTTGTTATTCTCACAAGTACCAGGTACTAGCTGGATAACAATGATGCTCTGTATGTGGCCAGCCAAATTGCAGACCAGCCCTCCAGGGCGAAGCCTAAATCAGCCATCTACCTAGCAATATAGGTCGGAGGGGTAGATGTTGAATTACCTAGCAATGTTTTCTATAACTGGGAAATTACCCCTTTTCTCATGTGGGTCAGTAATAGATATGTTTTCAAATGCTGCCCTTTGGTAGTGATTAAGCACAAGATGTTTGTGTGAAATGCGTCTACGTGACCTCATATTGGTGTCTTTGGTGTTATCACTTTGAACAATAAAAGCGATCAGAATTTCTGGATGTGCAGCCATTTCTTTTCTTACAAACTGCCCTTTGCCATAGGTCTGAGTTAGTTCAAGTGTGAATTTGGTAAAAGTGACATATTTGTAGGTATCTGAATGTTTTCGAATTCAGGAAATTGATTTGTTTTCTGTAACGAGGCAAAGGGTTTAAAACTGGTCATGGTAACTAATCGGTGGCTATGGGTCTAGGTCTATTACTTCCATGCTAACTGAAAATGGGAACTTACTACTTGCATGATATTTTAAACTCCTTACCTTTCTTCACACCCAGCTCCTGATGAAGTAGGGTTTGGCCATGCATTGCTTAGAGTTATTTCAAGCCATTTTCCTCATTTTTAGGTCCTGGTAATCTTGCCATTAGCCCCTCACCTCACCAGGTACACTTTCCTCTCCATTTTTTCATACTTGGCTCCCTTTCTGTAGCAGTCTTGCACATTTATGTTGGATGTCTTATATTTATACAGTATTTGTTGTTTTACTTGTTTTATTCTTATTAATATTATTATCATATAGGATTTTTTTTGTTGTGCCAACTACTTGTGCATAAAGGAAGACAGTATAATTACAATACAATTAAAGACATGATGGTTAGGAGGACCTTGCTTGTGCAAGCTTATTTATTTGCATTACTATTGAAAATGTTTTTCGAGATTGTGTTACTTTGATGTGCCACTGTGGCTCATGTTCTCTGGCTTTGTCAGACTTTTATATGCATCATATCCTGCATCCTGGCAGGGTGGTAGGTCAGCTGCCTTAAATGTAAGGGAGTTTATAGGAAAGATGTCCCCAACACCAGGAGACTTTTTTTGTTAGTTGCCATGTAGACTTGGTTGACAAATCGACCAATTTAGTACAGTTATGATGAGAGTAGTAGTATCTCCATTTATGGTTCTTCAAAGCAGCTTGGCTTCTATAATTGAAAGGAAAGCACACATCTTAAATAGATTGTCAACATCTCTGTCTCACATACAAAAACCTAATATGTGATCTCATGTAATGTCCAGATAAGAGATGTCACAACTCTCACTGTGCAGCACATCAATGTTGTTTTTTTTCTTTCCTGCTAATCCAACATGTGTCATGTTGTAAGTCACTAACCACCCACAGAGTCCTTGTATTTCTTATTTGCCAATAATAACTAACATTTTCCTAGGTACATTTTTCTCCTATCTGTGTGATTTGTCTTACGAACTGGAATATCAATACATGGAGTGACAGGATTTTGTGATTACACAATGTGCTTACAGACACACAAAACTGTGTGATCTCTGATAAGGACTGTACAGCATGTTTTTTCCACCTGTTAGAAGCCTCAGGCACTGACAGATCCTTTCCACCTAGACTGTAGGTCTTCTCCTGTTAATCTCACTCTATAGCAGCCAAATGTAGATTAAATGAAATAATTAACAGGCAGTAGAAAGTCATTGGCACTGGTTTAACAAACTGTGACACATAAGGCAGAAACAATGTGTTGGCTTTAATCACTGTTAGTTACAGACATGAAACCTTGATTTGAGTTTGCAAGGTGCTTAGAGCATTTATTTCCTTCATGGTAGCCAGAGACTGATGCCTCAGTTAATTTAAGTAAACCTTTCCTACAAGAAGTATGGGGGCTGCTATTGCTGACCTTTTTCTAAAAATGCTACTGGCCTGGATGTTACCCTGGACTTAATGTCTAGGGTAACATGGGTTAACTCAAGGCAGAGGTAAAAGACATAAATGAATGCAGGTAAGTTTTCAATAGTCACTACATTTTAATTTAAAGTGGAACTAAACATATTGATTTACCTGTTTATCAAAACAGTTAAATTCAAGGCATGTCTTGAATGATAACTGTCACAAGTTCTTATGCTCTCAATTAAACTATCAAGCCATCAAATGCCTGGTGTCATAACTGATCACGTGTGCAACACTATGGCAACTGCAGATCAAACAGAGGCTAAGATGGCAGCTTCCTTGGCTGTAACGGAGAAGAGGGTTTAGTTCTGCTTTAATGGCAAACCTCCCAAAACAGTTATATTTAGGGTGTAACTAAACCCTCCTTTAATTTACAGCCAATCAAATTGTCATTTTAACCTTTTATCTGCAGTTGCCATGAACATTTAATTATCTGACACGGTGACACCAGCTATTATGTGGCTTGACAGTTCAGATGAGGCAAAATCAAATGTGAGCATTATCATTCATGGCATGCCTTTATTTGATGGGTTTAGTTTCGCTTTAAAGCATGCAGTGAAATAAAGTTGTCACATTTGATTATGCACCAAACTGTCAAGCCAATACATGGCTGATGTCATAACTGACCACATGTACAGCAGCATGGCAACTATACATCAAACAAGAATATCAAACATCAAAAGGAGCAAACTAAGATGGCAGCCTCCTTGGCGATAAAGCATAAGGGTGTTTCAGTAGTTCTGCTTTAAATGCAAACAGTGTAAGTAACTGAATTTAACTTGGTATTATCCTCTTGCAACCCCTTTACATCCAAGACCGGTCTGGGAGAGGGAGAAACAGCACACATTGATAATCAGTTGTACTGCAGTGTTCATGTGCTAAAAAAGGAACATGCTGATATGAGCAGAGAGAAGAGTAACTGAACCAAAAAGACCGAGAGCACTGGCCTTGTGAATATTTAGACTGTTTATTATTATATCTGATAGGTAAACATTGATAGCGTGAGTGACTCAACAGCTGCAACATGGCAAGACACAGTACTAGCGGACACTTTTCAGGGATCCGCCTCTTTCTTCAGAGCCTTGTTGAAACACATCAGCCAGTACTGTGTCTGGCTATCTTGTAGATGAAGTGTAACTCCACTTCACACTCTCCTCTGGGTGATGAATGCACAGTGCAAGGATTCTAACAATTAACAATTAGCAGATTCCTACTTTTTGTTGCTTTGTAGAAATAGTAGATTTTTCAGCAAATTCTGAAAGTGAGGATCTGGTTTATTATAATCACCTGGTGCGTTTTAATAAGAAAAGTTGCAGCATCGGGATTCCTTTAACCACTTCACGCCCGGCCTATAGCAAAATGACGGCTGGGTGGTGGTTCAGTTATCCTGACTGGGTGTCATATGATATCCAGCATGATGACAGCCGTCTCGGCAATCCGTGGTGCGATGTGTCAGTCTGACACACCACTTCACTGATCTCCGACGGAGGCTCTTTACCACACGATCAGCCATGTCCAATCATGGCTGATCAAGATGTAAATAGGAAGAGCCGTTGATCGGCTTTTCCTCACTCGCCTCTGACAGACGTGAGTAGAGGAGAACCGATCAGCAGCTCTCCTGACAGGGGGGGTCTGCTCTGATTATCAGCACAGGCCCCCCCACGGATGCCCACATTGGTCCACCAGGGAAGCCGCCAGGACCACCAGGGAAGCCCCTAACATGATGATGGCCAGGTGTGTACTCCATGACCATCCATATATGGAAAAAAAACATGCACAATAGATGCCAATCAGTGCCCGCAAATGGGCACTGACTGGCAACATTATGGTCCAGATCAAACAAGTGATGCCAAACAATGCCACCCATCAGTGTCCATCAGTGCCACCTCTCAGTGCCCATCCATGTCCATCAGTTCCCACCTATCAGTGCCCATCCATGCCACCTATCAGTGCCACCCATAAATACCCATCAATGCCACCCATAAGTACCCATCAGTGTGACCGGGCCGTCATCAAGCGCGTTATCAAAGCGAGACTTTAGAGGGCTCAGGTAAGTAAACGGGGGTCTGGGGGGCCTGCAATCACCAAATGTTTTTTCACCTTAATGCATAAATGCATTATGGTAAGAAAACATGAACCTTTACAACCCCTTCAATGTGGTAAATAATCAATGTGTCTTTATTATGGTTTACTCTGCCCATTAGAGTCCTACTGATTAAAAACACATATTTTATAGTTTAAAATAAACTCCCATGCAAGTCAAAAGAATATTTGTAGCAAAAAGAATGTCAGTTCACAGTGAAAAATTACAGGAAGGATCATGAACTCTATACGTAGCTGAGTTTATAGGTACATCACACTATTTAATGTTAAAAATGAGCTGGGACAACTTTTTCCTGTATCATATTGGTTGCCATAATGATGGACAGGCTTACTAACTATTCGAAAAGCAAATGAGGTTGAAAGGAATGGATCAATACTGACTTTTTGGAAAAAAATAAATAATTATCTGCAGTGGCTTATATCTCCAACTTTATTAATTGCTTTGATGTGGTCTTCTGCTTGTCCAATTTGTCATCTTATAAGGTGTTTCAATTGGCCACGTTTAAGATAGGTTATCTTATATGTTTTCAAGTATTCAGAAGAATTTAAATCTTTAACAAACACCTAATGCCGCGTACACACAATCACTTTTTGTGATGTAAAAAAACATAGTTTTATCTCACAAAATAAAACAAACGTTGCCTACATACCATCGTTTTCTGAAAATGCTCTAGCAAAGCGTGGTTACGTACACCACGTTCAACGGCACTCTGTTCCATTAAAGCTCCCGTCTCATAACTTGCTTCTGAGCATGCGCGGGTTTAAAAACGTTGTTTTAAACATCGTTTTGCCCACACACGATAATTTTTTATGACACAAGAAACGACATTCTGAAAAATTACATAAAAAATTGAAGCATGTTCGAATTTTATTTTGGTCGTTTTTCAGAAGACATAAAACAACGTTTTGCCCACACACGACCATTTTAAATGACGTTTTTTTAAAACGTTGTTGTATTTCATCACAAAAAACGGCCGTGTGTACTCGGCATTAGAATTAAATTGGTCCTTGGCAATTTTTGAACTTGTTTTTTTTTTTCTTCTTCTTCTTCTTCTTCTTCTTTCAAACTCCTATTTCTTTTCTTCACTTTTCTTTACCTCTATAGGCTACATAAGTTTTGATTGTATAACGGTTGCATAACATTGTGTAATAAATACATATAGTGAAACTCTAAAACTACTTTGGGAGATTGGTAATAATGGTTAAGGATACCTACTAGGTTAAAGAAATGTTTTTTGAATGACAAGCCAAATGTTTACTATATTTATTATTTTACAATGCATACTCATGTGAATGTATATACTCTTTGACATGTTACAAGTGTTTTTTGTACAACTGTAATGCCGCGTACACAGGACTGTTTTTAATGTCATGGAAAAAACAATGTTTTTCTCAACGTGATTTTTGACAAGCCTGCCTTGCATACACACGATTGTGAAAAAAAATGCTCGTGGTCGTACACCAGTGGTGTATTTAGGTTTTGTGCTGCTTTAGGCCTGACTAAATTCGTGCATCCCCTAATATAAATATGACCCACCCCTTCATGTCAAGGCCACACCCCTTTATGTTTAAGACCCGCCCTGAAATGTTTGAGTAGGGACACTAGTTCTTAGGGCCTGTGGGGTATTGGACTCCCTTAATTTGCATAGATTTCCTCTCACTTTCTGGTTGGCTATGGGGCAGGAAGTAAAGGGAAATCTCTGCAATGGGACAGGGATGGTAAAAAATAAACTGACGGGGGCTATAACCCTCCCTTACTCTATCCAAAATGAAAAAAAAAGTTTTAGTTCTACTTTAAGCACAAATTTCTGATGAGTTTTTTGGGAGAGGACTAAGATGATATAACCATGTCAATGGTGCAGCAGAAAACATATAGCACAGTGAGGAAGGTTTGTGGTCCAGGATGATTGAAAAGTCAAAATTAGAATCAGCTTGCATTACACTAACAGTGTAGAGCAAGCCGATGGGGATTCTTTCCGTGCTGCCGCCCTGTAAAGTGCTGCCCTAGGCCTGGGCCTCGTTGGCCTAGGCCAGGATAAAGCGTTGACGACGACACTATAAAGGGGAAGTTCCATTCGATTGGCGACACCCTTTGGGCTGATTATGCAAATTTCCCTTCTCATAACCTGCTTCCGAGCATGCGCATTTTTTTCCCCGTCGTTAAAGCCTACACACGACCATTTTTAACAACGTGAAAAACGATGAGAAAAAATAGAGCATGTTCTAAATTTTTAATGCCCATTTGTCACGTCGAGAAAAATGCTTTGGAGCCTACACATGGTCGTTTTTAATTTAAAAAAAAAAAAATTCTCGTCATGAAAAATGGTCGTTTGTTCGCGGCATTATTCTCTTGTTTTTTCAATAAAAACTTTATTGTGAAAAAAATAGTAACATTTTAAGATAACCTATCTTTAATATGCTAAAAAAAAAAAAAAGAAAAAACAGAGATGGAAAAAAGTACATTTAACAACTAAATAAAGATGCAATTCTTATACCAGTTAGGGAAAAAAAACAGCCATTCCGGTTCATCAGCACTCAAATCAGGAATTAATTCTAGAAGAGTGCACTTGTTTTCACCCGCAATGTGTATATTTCAACATATATTCTATCCATTCCCATGTAAACAAACAAAGAAGAACATAAATAGCTCCACAGAATGAATCAAACTGTGCCTTTTATGATTCTTCTGTTAAAAAAAATAAATAAAAAAACAAACTTAAATCTTGCCTGGAAATTCCCCGCAGACAATCACATAATACATCAGTCCGAATGCCGGAGAAAGATTTGCATATCTATTATGAGTTTAATCAGAATCAGCTTGGCAAGAGCTCAGTCAAATCACAATGCACCTTTATCACACAATTTCCAAGGAAAACACTCTGACATGCCGTAAAATGGGATAATGGACATGCCATTTTGTTTTATCCCATAAAAAATTGAGTTGATTAAAAGCAACACCAAGTACTTCTGAGAATAAAGGCATACAAAATAGTGTTTGTTGAGTGACTGAAATAGTGCGGTCCTCTGTTTATGCAGCATGTGCTACTATATCTAGGAGGCACCTGTACATTCACCACTCGGCTTGTGCATAATATGCCATACTTACAGGACCAAACAATTCCCAAGCTGGTGGGACCAAGCTTGGAGTTTAATTAGATAACACATCACTACTTTAAGGCTGCAATTAGCGGTAAAACGATGCTAGTTTTAGTGTCGCTTTACCGCTGTTTAACCACTTCCCGCCCGGCCAATAGCAGATTTACGGCCGGGAAGTGGTTATGAAATCGTGCCTGGACGTTCTCAATCGTGGGGGCGCGCAGCGCGGCGATTGCTGATGCGGGGTGTCAGTCTGACACCCTGCATCACCGATCTCGGTAACGAGTCTCCGGCGGAGGCTCGCTACCACGTGATCAGCCGTGTCCAATCAGGGCTGATCACGATGTAAACAGGAAGAGCCGTTAAAAAAGGTAAAAAAAAAGAAAGATGCCAGTCAGTGCCCACATATGGGCACTGACTGGCAACATATACATCAGTGCCACCCCTCAAAGTCCATCAGTGCCACCCCACAGTGTCCTTCAGTGCCACCCCTCCGTGCCAATCCATGCCCAGTGCCCACCTATCAGTGCCCATCTGTGCCACCCATAAGTACCCATCAGTGCCACCCATAAGTGCCACCCATGAGTGCCATTCTGTGCCGCCTATGAGTTCCCAGTGCTGCCCATGAGTGCCTATCAGTGCCGCCTATGAGTGCCCATCAGTGCCGCCTATGAGTGCCCATCAGTGCCGCCTATGAGTGCCCATCAGTGCCACCTATGAGTGCCCATCAGTGCCACCTATGAGTGCCCATCAGTGCCGCATACCAGTGCCGCCTATCAGTGCCCATCAGTGCCAACTCATCGGTGCCCATCAGTACTACCTCATCAGTGCCCATCAGTGCCACCATATAAGTGCCCGTAATTGAAAGAGAAAACATACTTATTTACAAAAAAATTAACAGAAAAAAATAAAAATGTATTTTTTTTCTAAATTTTCTGCCTTTTATTAGTTGTTGCGCAAAAAATAAAAACCACAGAGGTGATCAAATACCACCAAAAGAAAGCTCTATTTGTGGGGAAAAAAGGACGCCAATTTTGTTTAGGTACAGTGTAGCATGACCGCGCAATTGTCATTCAAAGTGCGACAGTGCTGAAAGCTGCAAATTGGCTTGGGCGGGAAGGTGTGTAAGTGCCTGGTATGGAAGTGGTTAAGCTGTGCTTTTGCACCTTATTTTGGCCACTAGCAGGGTGCTTTTAATCCCAAAAAGGGGGTTAAAAACTCCTGTGTTGCAGTGCTTCCAAAGGCTGAGGTTTTTTTAATCTTTAATAGGTGATCCCAGCACACCCTCCTTGATTCACCCTAAAGGCTGGGGAGGCTTTTCTGTCTTTTTCCTTTGCTTCACATACTCGCCACCTTTCTTTCACTGACTTCCACAGCTTCCACTGTTTTTATCCCATTGCTGGCTGTGTGTTGACAATTTTCATCACGGCATTACCATATGCACTACGATTGTTAAAACCACTCCTAAGAAGTAGCTTTAGACCAGAATCGGATTGCATGTGTGTTCACACATATGCGATTCCGATTCATGTCCGAACTGTCAGTTCGCAGTGCAAAACGCAAGCTGAAATGGGGGTGTCGTTAACACATAATGACACTTCCCAGCAGTTTGCATATGGCAATGTGAACTGCCGTGTGTGTCGGGTGCGATGCGGGAACCCACAGTGTATTCGCAGTGTTCCTGCATCGCACAAGTGTGAACCGGGGCTTAAGAACTCTGAAATGCGTCGGGGATTGGTTGTATATACATGTTCTACTTTTTTGCCTTGTGGTAAAGACCACATTTTTCATGTCTTTTTTTATACTGTTAATTTCTTTAAAATACTTTTTTTGATACTAATACATACAATATATTTAATATTATTATTATTCCTGACCTTTGGACATCCCTTGAGCCTAAAAATACTTTTTTTTTTTTTTGGGGGGGGGGGGTTTCTTTCTCTCTCCATACTCGGAATGTGCCCTTTTTAAGCAGATACACACAACCTTGTTTATTTTATTATTATCTTCATATAAAGGATTATTCTTAATTAGATACCTGGGTTGACAGCTCCAGTTTTGTTCCAGTTTTCTTTGCTTCAATATTTGTAATTTAAGATCTATGTATATGCAATATATATATGTGTCATATCTTTATTCTGTTTATGAATGGTAACTATCATCTGCCTACATATATACAGGTATCAGAAAATGCATCAATATTTTTCCCTCTTATTAAAACTGCACTAGGAGTGTGTCCTTGATAGACACCACAGTCAGATAAAATATAAAAAAGTTAAGACAGATGTTTGGGTGTAGCAAGGATAAATATGAAGCTGAGGACTTTTTGTTCTAGATCTGCATGCTAATGGATATGACCTTAGAATGCCGCAGCTGAATAGTCATACTAAACAATAAACTACATTCAGGCTGCAGCTTTATTCAGAACAAGGACTCGTACCAACAACCTTGGACTAAAATGATGTCTAAAACTAGGTGAATTACAGGAAGAAACAGGCATATGTGATTAAAAGTTCACTGAAATTAAGTAATGTTAAACCCCCACCAAAAAAAAATAATGTATTGCAGCTTCCCAATCCTTAAATGTGGGGTTGCACCCCTTACTTTTTTTAGGCGTTGGGTGTCTTCAATCTGGATGGTGCATCAAAAGATTCACCCTTTGGACACCATCATTGATAATCTGGGGAGAGGGTAGAGTTAGATGTACTAGCAGATTTAGATGGACTTTAACAAAATTAAAGCCAAACTCCAAATAACACTTTTTAAGCAGTTACAGCAACAATAACCTGTCAGTGTTAAATGGTTTGTCTCAATCCTCAACTGCTACTTTAACTGGACATCTTGGTATGTTAGAGAAGGTTGAAAAAATAAACAGACTTACTGGCTGGATAACCAGGTAAAAACAAATAAAAACTAAAAAGAGAAAACAAATGTAGTTACCAGCACAAAGAATATATAAACTGAAATATATATATATTTTTATATTTGGGGTTTAATAGTGCTTTAATATACTTTACATGTTTGAATAATGGTCACATGAATACTACTGAATAATGTAGCGCCCCCTTGCCTTTAGCACGGGTATTGCGCTTAAGAAAAAAATAAGTTAGTTGGATTGGGAGAGTTACTTTGCTCCCTCTCACGATTTGTTAGGTTTGTGACCTGTATCATTCCGGAAAGATCCGCTGGCTCGGACTGCATTCTGGGGATGTGAATTCGTCCCTGGCCGGCAGTGGGAGCCAGAGGGATTTCTGGTGGATGGATTCTTCCTCAGCAGCCAATTGGAGAGGGTTTTCTCTCGCTGGGCATGCTGGGAGGGGATATATCTGAGAGTCAGGTCATGTGTCGGGTTCTTTCTGCGTCTCCTGCATGGGGCCCCGGATTTGGGGTGCGGCATCCACCTTTAGGGTGTGCGCGCCCATGGGCTCGCCGGCGTGGTCCACCTGGCCAAGTGTTCAGGACCTACAGAGTCTCAGTCAGAGACGAGTCTGGTGGGACCCCAGTGAGTTGCTGGGTTTCCGATGCCGTCGAGAGAATCAGGCACCTGGGCCATACACAGGTGCGCGTCGATGTCGCTCGGTATGGGACGCTGAGAAAACTGGGAGGTTTTGCCCTATTCAGACAATCGCAAATTATCCAAGTTACGCCGACCTGTGGTAGAGGCCTAGAGCCAGGTCAACGAGAGAGGGCTGTTTTCCTCCCTGTCTGTGTCCAAATGGCGACGCAAGCAAATCTGTACGTTTAGCAGCTAAACTATGCTGTGCTCTAATCCAGGCCCGACATTGAGAGTTTCTTTCTTCATCAACCTGTCTCACTTTTATTGAGTTGATGTTCGGTTATGTTGGCCTGGAATTAAAATACAGAGAAAAATCTTTATTGCCTGTCTGGACATTCCATTTGTTACTGAATACTTCTGGTGCACCCCTAGAGAAAGAAGAAGTGCAACTTAATCTGCCGATCCCATCATCAAACCACCGGCTCCTTCAGGGGTGAGCGCTACAATAAATATACAGTGGTACAAAAAATGGCTACTCAAACTATACATGATGAATAAAACAGCAAACAGCAAGCCTGGTTTAATAAAAGCTATGCACCTATGCCAATGCAGGAACAATAAATCGTATATAGTCATAAAATAGACTTTTCCTATTTACCAAAACTGTGAGCATAGACTACCACTTATTTTTACATTTTTTATCAACTAGTGTGGTTTGCTAAAGAATGTACACCTTGGCCTCTGAATGTATGCCAGATAAGCCTTGGTGTGCCTAATGTGATTTCCCCTTTTTTTTGTGGGGTTTATAATTGCTGTTAGCATTTCTAAATGTTCATACCATATAGAAATAAAACTGAGTGCGCATGGCGATTGTAAAAGGTGACCATGAAACACTTAATATGTAAAAAATCGAAGTGAATTGTACGTAGATGAGCACTGTAGGGCTCTATTCACACTACACATAGTGGGAACAAGCACTGCAATCAAGCGAATTGGCTGCCCTATGATAATTTGTCACCCAAAAGAAGCTCCTGATCCTTCTTGGGCGATAAGCTTCACGCATTTTACCAAGCCGCGTTTTGCCATGATTCTACCATTCTATAATCACTGCAAAATATCAGCGCATAAGGGTGCCATTTAGAATGAAAAGCGAATTGTGTGTTTTGCAGCAGCTGGCACACAATTTGAAATTGTGGACATAATCATATTGATTCCATGTTACATTGTATGTATAGTCAACATTTTGGATAGAGTAGAAAAAAGGTTTAAGGCTCTTGTCCATTTATTGTTTCCTGTCACTTTTTTTGTCTTGGAGAATGAACGGACAGAATGAGAAAAGCTCTCTATAATGTGGGGAATCTACTAGATGCCATCTGAACAATTGTCTTCTATAAGTCCCGTCTGTTCCACAATGCACCAGTGTGTTGTGAAAATATATAGACATGCTACATTTTTATACAGCACGGTAGCAATGCAGGCCATCTCATCACAGCTCACTGCTTTGAAGAAACTTAAATGAAGTGTACATTTATCAAAAACAAGTTAAACAGTATGGCATGCCAAAAAAACGCATCAACCTGCACACCAAAACACTCAGTAGTATGGGTAGTGTGAATACTTCCTAAATTGATGGTGATGCTGTGTGAAACCTCAGTAGTACCTTCTGCAAGTTTACCCATGGTCTTAGTAAGCTAGCGCCTAAATATAATTTGTGCATGGAGTTGTTAGCATCTCCCAGATTCACCAACATCAATGCTCATGCCAGCTAAGGGAGCCTCTCATCTATCTCATGCAACAGGAATGAGATGGAACATCAAACATCTGTAGAATACAGGTATACTGCCATCTTGTTTATTCGCATGTTCCTGGCCAGAGGACCATCTCCAGAAATAAAGAAATGTCTACATGTATAACCTTTTTTTAAAGTTTTACTGTAATATGAACAGAGCGCACAGTGCGTCCCAATATTTTGGTACACCTCTGCCACCTTCAACCACACAATAGCATTACTGTACAATCCGCACAAATTATTACCATAGGGATGCTGACCATCACTTTAATTTTCCACAAATTTAGGTTCCCTGAGATGGGTTCTCTGACATAGTCTACACTAGGACTATAACCTACATAGTGATTTTCTGTAGGCTCTCTTTCCATCAACCTCTGCCCTATAGTTCTTCTGACCACATATTATAAGGGGATAGACTAGCCCCCGCATAATACCCACCCAGGGAAGGGGTTTCCTTAAAATGGGGAGTGGGGACTAAGCCCTGCTAACTGGGTTGTCTACTGAGAGTGCTCTTTACTGTACAGTACTGCAAAGTAACGCTAACATTTACAGAAAAACAGCTCTTATAGGTGCTAAAAACAAAAAAGAACTAAGGGGTATTTTAATAAAGGGTTGTCCAATGCACCCATGATTAGCCATGTATACACTGATACATCATTTGCCTACCACATATTTTTTCGTGTTTTATTGTTGTTCATTATATTCATAAAATTTGAGAATTGTAACATTTGCCACAAGGTTTTTAAGTTGTCCATTTATATTCACAAAACTAGCCTATGCAATCCATTTGTTCCTAGAAGACCCTCAGTGCTTTTTGTTTATTTATTTTTCAAAAGTCCATTTACTGCAATTTCAGTTTTACTAACAGAACAGGAATTTTGCTGGCATACAGCTACTAAAATACTGGGACATAGTAAAACTTTCAAACCCAGTTTACTTCAAGATACAAATTCTGTAACAGAGTGCAAAAGTGTAAGTGAACAAATGAATAGTTTGTTACAGACCTAAAACTCTCAACCAAAGGCTATGTTCACTAGCTGTATTTGAAAGATCTTACCCAAGTGACCTGCTGATTGTCTGAGACCTAAAAAAGGCTTAAAAGACCGCTCAAAAGCCTTGCTGAAAAATATCACTAGCAAGCTGGCTGGTCTTCAGTGTTATGAATGCCAGCTAAGATATTGGCAGATAGGGCTAGTCAATGACAATTTCCTGTTCATAATATTAAGCTAACCATAAGGAACGCTTCTTAAAATAGCTACCTCATGGTCTTTAATCTGCACAGGAATTTTTCTAAATAAAATTAGAAGATATATATATATATATATATATATATGTGTATATATATATATATATATATATATATATATATATATATATATATATATATATATATATATATATGTGTATATATATACAGAATATATTCTTAAACCTTGGATTGCGTGCATAATTCGTTCTGATTGAAAGAATGCCGCCATTCTCAGGTGAGTCACACAGACAATAGTCTTCAGAGCATGCTGCAAAACATGGGGTGCATGCCCTGCCACTGCCAGCAGAAAACTAATAGAACCAAAAAGACGAATGGCTGCACTCCCATGCAATGCAAAAAGGCTTTATTGATATCCAAAAATCATAAAAAGCAACAAAACACAGGCAGGGGAACAAAAAGGTTGACGTGTTTCACACAGGATTCGTGCTTTGTCAAAGCCACAACATCATTTTTTTTTCCAGAAACATGTTTGTAATCCAAAGCACTTGTATATCAAAGCAAATTTCCTAAAAAGAAATAATGGAAACTCAGATGATTTGTTCCACAACCATTTATTCATAGGTCCTTCAGGTTATCGTTCATATACAAAGATTATACCAATGTGATAGGTTGTATGACCACAAATGGGGATTAAAAGCAAAATCCAGCAGGAGCTACAGAGTAGAAAAGAGAAGAGAACCTCTAAGGCTGCGTACACACGATCAAATCTATCTGCTGGAAACGGTCCGACGGACCGTTTCAGCAGATAGATTTGATCGTTTGTACGGGCGGACAGACGGGTTTTCCCAGCAGACAGATTTTAAAGCATGCTAAAGTACGCTAACCAGCAGACATATCTGCCCGTGCATGCGTCGAATGGATTTGACGCATGCGCGGAAGTGTTTTACTTCCTGGTGACGGTGACGTGGCGGCATCAACGTCACCGCCACGTCACCGCGCTGTCTGCCGGCGGGGATTTTGGTTTGATCGTGTGTACACGATCAAACCAATATACCCCAGCAGACAAATCCGATCAAAACGGTCTGTCAGACCGATTTGATCGGATTTATTTGGTCGTGTGTACGTGGCCATAGTGTATCAATATGGTTACATTTAATGAAGGTACAACATTTATCAACTCACATGTTTGATGATTAAAAGAAGCACATCTAAGTTTGCAGGTATCTGGGGTAAAGCTGTCCACATAGACCATCCCCCACACCACCGGCTCTCACCGCTGTCAGTCTGCAATAGTGACTGCTACAACTACTCTGCAGTAGAACGTCCTTAAAGTGAGGTTAGAAGGACTCGTGGAGCGCAACGTGGAAGGGACGAAGTTGATATAGGTGCGGAAGATGGTCTATGTGGACAGATTTACCCAGATGCCTGCATACATAGAAGTGCCTGTTTTAATCATCAGCCATGTGACTTGTTAAATGTTGTACCTTCATTAAATGTAAGTATATTGCTACACTTATGTTAAACCGATCGTGTGTGGGCGCCATTGGTTATTTAACTATTGGTTAAAAAAAGCCAACTTGTTTTAAATTTAACCGATGGATACCTAACCAATAGCAAAAAAATTATTGGTTGTAGGCACGACCATCGGTTTAAAATCCAGGCATGCTCAGAATCAAGTCGACGCATGCTTGGAAGCATTGAACTTCATTTTTTTCAGCACGTCGTTGTGTTTTACGTCACCGCGTTCTGACATGATTGTTTTTTTAACCTATGGTGTGTAGGCGCGACGGACCATCAGTCAGCTTCATCGGTTAACCGATGAAAACGGTCCATCAGACCATTCTCATCGGATCGTGTGTACGCGGCATTAGAGGCACAGCTCATCTCTTTTATATTCACTTGTGACATGATGCTACTTATATATCAAGACATCGGTCGTTTATGAAGTCAAAATTTATAAAACAATTAGGTTGTCTTGCAAAACACACTCAGACCAAGTTACTCTCAATCCAAGGTTTTACTGTGTGTGTGTGTGTATATGTATGTGTATATATATATATATATATATATATATATATATATATATTGCACACACACACGCAGTAGCTAACAAAAGTGATTATATACAGACAAAAAAATTGGGGTTGTGGCGCTGTAAAGCAGTGGCATACAGGTGAAAAAGTCCGCTGTACAAAATCCAAGTCCTTGTTAAATGAAATAATAAAATAAAATAAAATAGATAGAACCTGGGATGATGAGTGGTGATAAGAGGAACACCACGGAGGACACTGTTCTGTATTAAGCTGATCGTCCCAAAACACTGTTCCAGGGGCAAGCCTTCCAAGCAGGGGAGACCAGAAGCAATAACTCCAACATGTACAAGAAAAGAAAAGACAGAGGGCGCCTCTAGGTTAAGCGTTGTGAAGCTTTAATACAATACAGATAACAGTGTAGACTTACATAAAAAATAGTGGAATCCAGTATGTAGATTCGATCAAGATGATCCTGAATTGGGAAAGATGTGGCATCTGGCCGAGCTAGATGTTTTGCTGATTGTGCTCCCGGATGAACCTCCTAAGTCTAACCGTCCATGAAGCAGGTGAAAAGCCAGCTGGTATGGAGGACTAGATGGAAACGAGGCCCGGAGCGCAGCGTGAGCCACGGTGACGTCACTATAGTGCGACGACATTTTGAAGCAAGCGCCCACCAATGAGCACGCTCCTTTCTCAAGCATCGTGAGTACACCCCTCACAATTTTGTAAATATTTTATTATATATTTTCATGTGACTTTAGACATCAATGGCTGTGTGTTATTTTTAGGGGACAGCAAATTTACACACGCTGTACACTTGCTACTTTACATTGTAGCAAAGTGTAATTCCTTCAGTGTTGTCACATGAAAAGATATAATAAAATATTTACAAAAATGGAGGAGTGTACTTACTTTGGTGAGATACAGTGTGTATATATATATATATATATATATATATATATATATATATATATATATATATATATAATCCAAATGGGTAGCTTGTCATTATGTTTTTATATGAAACAGCACTATTAAACAATTGAAGAATAAAATAGCGACTTGAAAGATCCAGAAAATGTGAGTTATTATTATACACAATTACAATCTAAAAATAAGTGCTTACAATTTAAAAAAAAAGGGTTAAATGAAACAAAAGGTAATACCTGTTAGGGATGAGCTGATGAGGAAAGTAAAAGTACAGTTTCTTAGTTAGAGGCAGGTTAGCCCCCACCAAAGAGATGGGTTTTCAGGAATCACCTAAGGAATATAGAGTAGGAGATAGTTCGACCGATTGGGGTAAGGAGTTCCAGAGGATAGACAATGCTCTGGAGAAGTACAGTCAATTAAAAAAAAACCTCTATACATTTTGGCTACATTTTCTCATTACAAAGCTTTGAGCTAGATCCAAATACCATAGCAGTAATCTCTCACTTGAAGCAGTCTGAAAACTTGTCAGTTTCAATTTTTGTGTATATGTATGTGGCATTAGTCTTATATCAAAGCTGATTTAGGTATAATGGGCCAGATTCACATAGACGTAATATTCCGCTGCGTAATCGAAATACGCTACGCTGCCGTATTTCACCAGGCTCTACGCCGAATTCAGATAGTTTTTTGCGCGTACGCTACGGTGTCGTAGTCTATTTCTCGCCGCGCAATCGAAATACGTGATTAGGGGGCGTGAAGCATTTAAATTAAGCGCGTCCCCGCGGCGATCGAACTGCGCATGCTCTGTTCAGGAATTTCCCGCCGTGCATTGCGCGAAATCACGTCGTGACGTCATTCGTTGTTTGAGTAGCGGCGTTTACGAACATTCCTATTCCCGGACGACTTACGTTTAAAAATAATAAAAGACGTCGGAAGACGTTGATATTCGACGCGGGAACGACGGCCATACTTAACATGGGCTGTCTAATATTAGAGGAGGTAAAAGGCTGGTATAGTGTTACGCAAAAAAAAGATGACTAAAGGTGCCGTAAGAGATTGCGTTTGAAGTGCGAAATTTCTTGGATTGCAGGCAAAAGCTCATTAGCATACCCTGACGGCGAAAAACAACAGGAAGTCCGCCCAGTGGCCGCAATTTTCTTGCAGCGTAGATCTGAAGGCGTACTAACACGTAATCCAGTCGAATTGAAGCCCGCAGGTGTCTTTTCATGGTTTGAGGATTTCGACTAGCTAAAAAACGCCCGTAAGTCGAAAGTACTCCAGTCTAACACCAGTTAGACAGGAGTTACGGCTCTCTGAATCTGGCCCACTGTATTTATTTATTTAAGAGCCAATTATTTGCACCTACATTTTCACAATTATAATATTTTAATAATTATACTATTTTACCATTAAAAAAATAAAAATAAATCATAATAATATTTTACCATGTATAAAAAAGGGACATAATTAAATTTTCAATACAACTATCACAACTGCTGCTATTTTGTTTTCGAAAATGTATGTGCTTGGCTGAACAGACATGTTGTTTTTTAATAACTGTTTCAGAATGATGTGCTTGTACAGCAGTCTTGTCTTGTGTTACATGGTTTCAATATGTCTAAAATGATGAAGGTTGGGGGGAGGCAGAAATTGAATCAAGGTTCTAAAGTTTGGGTTTTAAGACGTTAAACTGGAGATGTTAAAACCATGCTATGCAGCTTCTTATGTAACATTTTTCTGCTGTCGCTGAAAGCGAAGGGTCAATAGGGAAAATAAATGCTGCTGCAATTAGGAGGAACAAAGGTGGCTTATATTATAAATAAGAGGGAAAATCGATTGGATCCTTCTAAAAGATTGGCACTTGTGCCCATGGTAAACGTGGTCCTCCAGGACAACAGGAACTATGCTTTAGAAAATGTACTTATCGGTAAATGAATTATAATCCCATAAGAATCATGTATGGATTCCTACAATTATCCGGGAAGACACCTATTTGATTCATTTGCATTGATTACAGAAACCCTTGCCCTAAGTTAATGGAAAGTGTTTACAACCCATTGACCATACCAGGGATAATAACATGTAGCTGTATAAACAAAATTAAAGCATATAAAAGCCTGGATCCATCAGTGGATGGAGGTGGGAGCGTAGTATTGTTCATCTAGCTGTGATTATCTTATTCATTCCAGTTGTATTAAATTCCCCTTCATAATTTAACTAGCAATACCTATACGAGAACGCCATGATTTCAAAAAAAAATTCCTTATTTGCTCTTTAAACAAATAGGACATGCTTAGATGTTTGCCTGAAACATGACTCTTTTGTTACAGCACAGAATAACATCTTGTTCAGACACATGCCTTCTAACTTATGAGTCACGTATAATATTTGCTCATCTCATTTCATAATAATAAGATGACATCCGCAAACCCCTTAACCATCTTCTCCTTTCTTTAGATGTGAAGCGTAGGTAGTCATGGAGACAATCAAATCTAGGTTTTACCTGTCTATAAATTCACAGTCTGTTGAACTTGCTGTAATTTTTCATTTTATTTTTCACTCATGTTTACTGTGTAGAAGTGTAAAGGTCAAACTTGGGACATTCCATTTTATATATGTGCTCCAAATGCAATGCAGCAAATGCCACAACTATCACAACCATCATCATACGAATGCATGTGATAGAAACTGCTGAAAAATACTCGTGAGTGGTTTTACTTGGCATCCTTTGGAAAGATGTTCAAATTATTACTTAAACAATCCCCCAGTCCTAAATTTATGTAGCCTGATCACGATCCTCTTGTGACCAAGGCTATTGCTTTCCAGTATTATCGATAAAGAAAAGAGTAAAGACAGTGTCAGATATTCTTATAGCTTCAAGGGTGTCCAAACTTTTTTCAAAGCGAGCCAGATTTGATGAGATGAAAATGCGTAAACCATTTTGCCTTACATTCTTTGAACCATTAAAATTTGGTTCTAAGTGTGTTTGTCAGAGCACTAATACACTGCCCAAAAATATTTGTCTTGCCTTTGTGGCTGTGTTTGGTAAAGAGATGAGCTTGGGAGTGTTATATATATATATATATATATATATATATATATATATGTATATATATATATATATATATATATATCTTCTTTTGTGGATCCAATGAATCCCTGAGTGCTGCTCAGGACTAAGGATGAGCTTGGGAGTGTTATTTGGATATACCTTATTTATCGACATATAACACGCACCTTTACTTTAAGAGGGAAGTTTCAGGGAAAAAAAATGTAAATAAAGAACTATGAAGCAAAATAAGGGTCAGTGCCCATCTATGCAGCCTAATCAATGCCCATCTGCAGCCTCACCATTGCCATGAATGCAGCCTCACCATTGCCATGAATGCAGCCTAACCATTGCCATGAATGCAGCCTCCCCATTCCCATGAATGCAGCCTCCCCATTCCAATGAATGCAGCCTCACCATTGCCATGAATACAGCCTGATCCATGTGCAGCCTCAGAGAGGACAGGGAGAGGGCTGGACGAGTGGCAACAAATTACATACAGGAGAAACTCCTGTTTACTCGGCGGCCTCTTTAATACAAAGTCCCATCCTTCTATGAGAGACAGAACAGTCGTCCATGCTGCTGAGTAAACAGGAGATTTTCCTGTATGCAATCTGACGGTGCTCGTTATGCTCCCTCCCTGTCCCCTCTGAGGTGGCGCCGATAAATACAGTTTATATCTGTAGCACTACCCCCAAAGGAGCTGCTGGTTTGTTTTGGGTGGCATGTTACCTCTAATTCTTCACCGTCTAGGGTATCAGATGAGAGTTGAGAAAAACTTCAGTGTCCACACTTTCGGCTTCTTTTTCTTTGCTTTATTTACCCAACGTGGAAAAGGGAATAAAGTAGTTGTTGAAGAGGTGGAAGGGTAATAGGTTCAGGTGTATAACTTTGTTTGGAAACACTCCGGCTTCCAGCAACGTAGTTCTCGACGACACTTTAGCCAAAGCAGGTATTGTGCTCCTGGATAGGCCTCTCTCGCCAACCTAGCAGCCAGGATGTCACACAGAAACTTAGCAAAGTCTCTGCCACAGACCTTCCTAAAGATGGACATACCTGTATATTCGGTCCAAAATCCTCTCAGCACAGGATTAAGCACCTGGATCTCTCTTGAATAAATTCTTGTGAACTCAGAACTGACAGGCGACCATCAATCAGCCTCCAGTAATAGTGCATCCTTCGATGAAGTTCAAGGCCTCTCCTGAGATACCAGCCTCTTGCTCGGTGCTCTCCAAGACAGGTTCTTCATCGAGTGGCTTCCTCCCCCGGGATGGACAGCACAGGACCACTCTGCAAACATAGACCCAGTCAAACTACCAGACCTACTTAGTAGATTACAACCCCGGACCAACGTGGTCCCGGAGCCAGGAACACTGGAACACACACCCCCGGCCAGGAGGGCGACACACGGGGGTGGTGGGACATTAGATGTGCTTCTTTTAATCATCAACCATGTGAGTTGATAAATGTTGTACCTTCATTAAATGTAACCATATTGATACACTATGGCCACGTACACACGACCAAATAAATCCGATCAAATCGGTCTGACAGTGTATATCAGTGTGTGGATAAGTGTTTTCTCTACCTATTCTGGTGCTTCTTGATGATTTGCCAAACAGTCATCAGATCTCCAGTTTTTAGGGGGTCCTGCTCATCTAACAATATGGCTTCCCCCACACAGAGACAGTGTGGAACAAGGCATGGCAAGTCAGTAATGGAAAAAAGATCAGCAAATATTAGTCTTTTGACATCTGCTTGCTGTTTTTGGGCACAGCTCCCACTGTACAGGTCCACTTTAAGCCACCTACAGTTTATAGCTCAACATTCTGCAAAGCTCATGCTTCCTGCTAATTGAGGAAATCTTGCTCCAACTCAGCAGGAGGCATGTCAGAATTCTGCAAAGAAAATCACTGCTTCTCGGCAAAGAGGGTCCCACTCTGCATCTGCTGGCAGGCTTTTCTATTTAGGCTATGGCTGCTTAAGAAAGAAAACAAACTGTGGTAGTGAATCTTTTGCTTTGATTCACCTAGAATGCATTTAGTTGCTGTAAAGTCAAAGCCTAAGTTCAGCTAAAACAAAACAGAAAAATCATCACAAGAGACATAACTTTCAAAGGATGTATCCCTTGTGCTGATGCATCTTCTGTTAGTTGACATTTTCCTCATGCCATGCCCCCCTCCCCACCCCTGCTGCCACAACCTTACTGTGTTTGGGGAGTTAATTGAACTAAGAAGCTTTCATGATCACATCAAAAGAGCCAACTATGCCCAAAGCCATAGTTGGTCTCTCTTGATGAAACACTGTGATAGCCTCTTAGTTGTATTAACCCCCAGGGCTCTGGAAAGTTATGGCAGCAGGGAAAGGGCATGGACGCAGGAGAACAAGGGACACGTCCTCAGGGCTGATCCTAGGGTCGTAGACGCCTGGGTGCAGAAATATTGGCCATCTTACTAACTACTCCCCATTACACATTTTTCTATGGCAACGGGGCTAGGCACAGCCTCCGAGGGAGCTCAGCTCTCGACCATTAGTACCTAGGTGGGCATGGTGATTTCTCCCTTCGCTCGCTCCTCTCTATGCCCTCCTGTGCTGGGTGACAGACAGAAAAAGCTCTCAGCTGCTGCGTGCTGCTGCTTGTGACCCCCCCGGCCACAGACAAGGCTGAAGAGAGGAGGAGGGAGGGGAGCACTCTGGCGCTTCAGAGCCCCCACCTCTGCGGCACCTGGGTGCGGTGCACACTCCTCACCCTGCCTAGGATCAGCCCTGCACGTCCTACTGACTGTATGCTATTTCCTTTGTGCTAATTTTTCTGTTTGCACAGAACACCCCCGATCCTCCTCTTCTTGGGTCCCCCGCAGGTGCTCCTGGCTCCTCCCCCCACTGAGTTCCCCCATAGAAAGCCACTTACTGTAGGGGCACTCATGCATGCTCGCTCCTGAGCTTTGCTCTGTGTGTCCATAAGACACACAGAGTGGGGTTCAGTCCTGCACCCCACTCCCTTGCGATTGGCTCTGATTGACAGCAGCTGAGCCAATGAGGAAAGAGAGACTTGAGCAGATCACTGGATCGAGATCAGGCTCAGGTAAGTATAAGGAAGGGCTGAGGTGAGGAGGAAGCTGCATGCAAAAGGATGTTTATCTTACTACATGAAATAAAGTAATAAAGTAATAATAAAAAAAAACTTCTGCCTTTACAACCATTTTAACATTTAATTGGACTTTAAATGTAGTTATATATTTGCAATCAATAAAGTTATTCAATACATAACCCATATAAGTTCCTGAACCTGCCTTCATATCAGCCTCTTGTAATTTAGCATACAGTAGAATGTAGACTATCAGAGGGAGGGGATGACACGCTCAGTCCATAAGGTTTTCCTCTATGTGTTGACAAGCAAGGAGAGAAGAAAGAGCCCACCTTACAAGTCTGCTGCTGCTCCTTTATTTTTCAATCTGGTCAGGAATGTGATTACATTGATTTGCTTAATGTTAGTAGGGAAAGGTTAGGTCCCAAGGCTTACTAGCAGGGCTGCTACTATATATTGTATGTATTGAAACTGTGTATTTAGCTGTTTGCCTGAAGTTTGTGTGGCCTTTTCATAAATTAATACTTGTGCTGTTTCCAAGTGCTTTTAATAAATTGAGGCAGTTCAGAGGACAAATTTAATAAGAAGTCATCCATGAAATATCAGATGACGTATGCCTACACGGTGACACATTTGCATATGTGGCAGTGATCCTCATGAGCGGCATTATACAGCTATTACATTTACTACCTTTGGATCCGTTTGAGGATAATAGAAGATGCCAGCTCCCAAGGACCTGCTATGCACTATAGAGCCACCAGTACTGATAACGGGCAGGATGACGTACACAGCATGGTTGAGTGATAACCAGATTAGACTTAAGAAATCTGTCATTAGAAATATGACAGGTGGCTGAATACAGAGTTATTGCTTCTGAATGATTTGCTTAAAAATGTATATGCATTCGTGGTAAGCAGGCACCATGAATGTATACAAATTATATTTTGTGATTAATGTATGATTAGTACATAACACAGCAATGGATAGTTCCTAATATGTACTGAAAAAACTAAGAGACCTTTAAAAAAGGAACATAATACAAAGATAATGGATCTTAAAAGCAGCTGTAAAATATTGCAGCCTTGTTTTAAAGTTTTTTTTCTTTGTATTTGAAATGCTATCAAAACAAGAACATTTTAAATTAGAAAGCTAAAAATTCTCAGGGCGACAACACTTGTAAGCTGTTTTGATTTCTTATCAGTTTTGTGTGTTATCTGACAACTGAAATGTATAAGGAGTTTTATGAATTGCATTGCACTTCTAAAGCAGCTAGCCATAGCCGTAACCATAGATATGCCAAGGATGAGCAGCTGTAATCCTGTTAACGCTACCCTGTCGGCATTGTTGACCATAGCTAAAAGAAAAAGTTTTGTTAAAAATCCTATTGATTCTCTAGTTTATATACTCATATTTGAAAGAGGGCAAAACACTTAATTCAGAACCTGAAATAGTATTGCATTGTTCATATTACTTGGGACAGCTAATGCTGTTTACTTGTTCAGTTGTACCTAACTAAGGTTTCTGTGTTACTGTATTAGAGGGGTTCATCAGATTCAAAATGTCCAGCAATAATAAAGCATTTTTAATCGAAGATTCGCTGGACCATTTGCCTGACATTTATCCAAAATGTACCCAAACTTTTGATGTGAATAGTGATATCTATTCTTTAATTGGAAAAGGTCTTTACTGTAACCTTTCAACCTTTTTAAAGTAGATGCAAGCATTTACATTGTACTTCTCTTATTTTCTCCCTTTTGGCAAATATATACATTTGTTATGTTTACTTAAAAAAAAAAAGTGAGATGAAAATCTTGTGAGGCTCATCACTTCACCCTGTACTCTCTGCTTGTGCAGCAGTGAGGGCCCAGAAATGTTATGGGAAGGGGAGATGTTTTGTAGTTTAACCACTTCAGACCCGCGCTATTGACATAATACGTCAACATCGCGGACCTGAGGCGCCAACTAGACGTCTTTGGACGTGATTTTTGTGCATTACCCGCGCGCGCCACATGGTGGCGTGCGGCGTGTAAACACTGTCCCGCCGCATCGCTGGGGATCCGATGCATGTACCTGGCGGCCGCGATGTCCATCGGGTACATGCGATCGGCGGGAAAACGAACAGATAACAGCAGGGACGTGGAGCTCTGTGTGTAAACACAGAGCTCCACGTGCTGTCAGCGAAAAGGAGACGGATCTGTGTCCCTTGTACATAGGGACACAGCATCGATCACCTCCCCCAGTCACCCCCCTCCCCCCACACAGTTACAACACACCCAGGATACACATTTAACCCCTTCCTTACCCCCTAGTGTTAACCCCTTCCCTGCCAGTCACATTTATACAGTAATTAGTGCATTTTTATAGCACTGATCGCTGTATAAATGTGAATGGTCCCAAAATTGTGTCAAAAGTGTCCGATATGTCCGCCGCAATATCACAGTCGCAATAAAAATCGCAGATCGCGCCATTACTAGTAAAAAAAATAATAATAAAGAAAAATCATAATTCTGTTCCTTATTTCGTAGGCGCTACAACTTTTGCACAAACCAGTCGCTTATTGCAATTTTTTTTTTTTACAAAAATACGTCAAAAAATACGTATCGGCCTTAACTGTGAAAAAAAAATAGTTTTTTTTAAAAAAAAATTGGATATTTATTATAGCAACATGTAAAAAATATATATATATTTTTTAAATTGTCGCTCTTTTTTTGTTTATAGCGCAAAAAATAAAAACCGCATAGGTGATCAAATACCACCAAAATAAAGCTCTATTTGTGAGGAAAAAAGGACGTCAATTTTGTTTGGCCATGTCGCACGACCGCGCAAATGTCAGTTAAAGCGACGCAGTGTCGGAAGCTGAAATTTTGACTGGGAACGAAGGGGGTTTATGTGCCCAGTAAGCAAGTGGTTAACTCAGGAGAGAAGCTTAGGGAGAAAATGCTGTTCATCCATACGTACAATATGGTGTATTAGCATTTCATCCTAGGACAGGAAATGTGTTACTGACAGGATTTACTGGTGGGATAACAAGGTGAAAACAAAAGAAAACATGCCTGAAAGATTAAACTAATGCAGCTACCACATCTACCGCATTTAAAGACTGGAAAAATGTCCCTACTATATAGAACTTGCTTTACCCCATGGAAACTTTTCCAGTTTGGCCGCAGGCTGGATGCAAGTTGCCCTAGGTGTGGGGATATAGAGGGGGACATACTCCATATGTTTTGGAGATGCCCCAAGCTTTTCCGCTCCTGGACGGAGGTGACAGGAATCATTGACCGGGTGTTCGAAACTTCTACAGAGCTGGAAGCGAAGCACTGTCTCCTGGGATTAGTGGAAGGAGTGAGGAACCCAAGGAACACCCATGTCGTGGTTCTGAGATGTCTATTTCAGGCAAGAAAGTTCATCGCCCTGAGATGGCAGTCGGTTTCGCCTCCGTCCAGCAGAAAATGGTCAAATAGTATGAATGTAGTAATCCTTAAAGAAAAATCGGTGTATGTAAAGCTAGGGGCCTTAAAAAATTACTTTAAAATCTGAAAACCCTGGTGGGAAGCAAGAGGGATTAACATCTGAATATTAATAGAGTAGTAAAATACTCAAACGATGAGAGGTGACCTAACAATACCTAGATCAAGCTAAAGGAGAGTGTAGTAGACTGGATGAGTGAGCAATAGGGAAGAGGATGAGAGGGAGTCATGAGTGTGAAGGAATGAAGAACTAGTTGGATCACTAGACAGGGTTCCCGTATGACCCTAACGCTTACCCACTTCTCACCAAATACTTTAACAAGTTGGCAATCCTTTTTTTTTTGTATGGGGGTGGAAAGAAGGGAAGACGAGAGGGGGTTTATGTGGGGATGACTGTTTTTTTATGTATTCTGTGAAATAAGACAAAAACTGCAATAAAGAAATAAAGTATAAAAAAAAGTCTGGCAAAATGCAATATATTACTTTTTTATTCTTGAGTTTTCAAACACTTAAGTGGAACTTATGTGTCAAAATCAGCGTTTATGACTACCAGACACGTATGCTACACAAGGGAACTGAGACCAAACAAAGAATATATACATTAACTGATATTTATTTACAGTGAACATACACCAATAAACATACACAGCAACCAGTGAAAACATAAACCACTCCAGTAAACAAGAACAAGAATAACTAATAAACCTAACAGCTATCTATATACAATATCTACAACATAAGGGAAGAGGCAACAGGGATGCAAGGAAAAGGACACGGCAGGGGACAAGAGCATAGAACAAGGCAAGAAGGGTGCAGGATGTATCAGGACAAGGACAAGGGCAGGTTATCAGGCACAAGCTGGTAGCAGGCAGACAGGAAAGGACCAGAATCGTGACGCACTGGGGGAAGGGAGGAGCAGCCTTAAATATCCACCTGGCAGCTGAAGCCAGGTGTGGGTGATCAGAACCTGCTGATTTTTGGGAGTCACCTGCTGGTGGACACTGGAACTGCAGCAAACAGCCCAGAGCAGGATAGTGCCACTAGCAGGTGAACTTAACCCTAACATTCTGCTTATGCGGTTTCCCCCCCCCCCTCTGGTGCAACATATGGCACCTTTCAGGGGGAGGGGGAGCAGATACCTGTCAAATCCAGGTATTTTCTCCCACTTCCAGGAAAAGATTGCCGCACATTGTGCAGCGAACTACGTAATGTCCAGCCACTCCTCCCCACTGCTGTCTTCTGGGAGACACACAGGTCCCAGAAGTCAGCAGGGACCATTCAGAAAGCACAGTGCTGCACAGCTCGCACATGTGCAGTAGGAAACAGGCTGTGAAGCCATAAGGCTTCACTTCCTGTTTCACTTAGTAATGTTGTTGGCACCTGCACCCTGAGCTGAGGGACAGGTCAACTTCGGGTGCCGACATGCAGGGTCAAAGGACAGGTAAGTGTCCTCATATTTAAAGTCAGCAGCTACAGTATTTGCAGCTGCTTACTTTACATTTTTTTTTAAACAGGCAGAACTCTGCTTTAAAGAAGGAGTATGTAGTACATAAAAAACAAACATCAATACTCGCCTCAATGCTGCAGGATTGCTGTGATGCTGCAGCTGTCTTCTGCTAGTGCTAAGTCTGAGAACTGAGTGATCACATTATTGCTGATCGCTATCTCATGGTCCTCTTGGAGTGGTCAGCGGTGACTGACTCTGCCCCTCCAGCGCTCACTGGAGCACCAGTGCAAAGTAAGTGTGCTCCTGTGACCTACAAAAGAAGTTTGGCCTAAAAAGCTTTGACCATACTTTTAAAAGAGGGTAGAAGTTACTTTCCTTGCACATTCACCTTATGTTCGCTAACATGTTTTTAATTAAACTTCACCGGATTCAGAGCCACCATGGTCCTTTTGCCCACTTTGCCAGTACCCCTTGCCAAAGAGTAATACATTTTGCGTATGGCCTAAAAGGCCTTTTTTGAATATACCACACAAATTATATCAAAGTGCTTATTACAGACTGTTGTATTTGCCTGGTTCACATTCATCCTATTGTAAATAGTGTGAATGTGACTGTGGATTGCAAGGTGAATGTTGTAAGAACGTAACTGGGCAAACGTCTGTAAATTATTCTTTTGGTAAATTTCCCAGTGAATCCTTCATAAATTTACAGTCTAAGGCCCTTACTACAGCTCACTGACACCAGTCTAATGCCGCGTACACACAATCACTTTATGTGATGAAAAAAAACGACGTTTTCTGTGAAGTAAAAACCAACGTTTTTGAAACTTCAATTTTCAAAGACGATGTTGCCTACACACCATCGTTTTTTTCACAATGCTCTAGCAAAGCGAGGTTACGTTCACCACTCTTTTCCATTGAAGCTCTCTTCATAACTAGCTTCTGGGCATGCGCGGGTTGAAAAACGTCGTTTTAAACAACGTTTTTTGCTACACGGTGACTTTTTGTGAAACAAAAAATGACGTTTTGAAAAACGACACAAAAAATTGAAGCATGCTTTAATTTTTTTGGTCGTTTTTTACAAGACATAAAACAACGTTTTCCCCTACACACGGTCAATGAAATTGACGTTTTTAAAAACGTTATTTTTTTTCATCACATAAAGTGATCGTGTGTACGCGGCATAAGGCCCATACTAACGCTATAGGAACATTTCAAAAGCGTTAGAAATGTAGTCAAGTTCAAACAAACCCTTAGTGCTTTATGTATTATCTGTGTGTGTGGTTTTTTTTTTAGGCGTTTATATGTTCTTTCCTAAGAAATGCCCCATAATAAGCATTTCTTTTCTATATTGTCCTTTATCAAAATCCTGAATATCTTCCTAACTATAGAAGATTTGACCCCTTCTTAAAGCGTAACTCCATGTTTTTTTTGTTTTAGTTTTTTTTTTATTTACATATTTTTTTCAGGTAAAAATGTGCATTTATTTTTCTGGAACCTTTAGGCTGCATTCACACCTTGGCGACAAAACACCCGACGCTCTATACGCTGGAGGGACGAATTTCCATTGCTGTCTATGAGATGGTTCACATCTCACGCCGAATGCCGGGAAAGCTGTACGCCTGCCGCCTGAAAAAAAGGGTCCGGGACTTTTTTTCAGGCGGCAGGCGTACAGCGTTCCGGCGTTCGGCGTGAGATGTGAACCATCTCATAGACAGTAATGGAAATTCGCCCCTCCAGCGTATAGAGCGTCGGGTGTTTTGTCGTTGACATTGGCGTTCGGCCATAGACAGCAATGAAAAGAATTTGTTTAAAAAAAAAAAAAGTTAATCGAATCGCGGCAAAGTAAGCCGCGTACGCGGCGTTACTTGTCGCGTAGGTGTGAATGCAGCCTTAGAGCATTACACCTTTCCACTTCCTTTCCACATCTTGGAAATCACATGGCCTCACGAGAGTTAAAGACCATCCATAGAGACTCTATGGAAATATTGGAAAGTATGTGATGCTTCTTTGGGGATCTAATGCCGCATACACACGGTCAGAATTTCCGACAACAAATGTTCGATGTGAGCTTGTTGTCGGGAAATGTGTGTAGGCTCCATCGGACATTTGCTGTCAGAATTTCCGACAAAATGTTTGAGAGCTGGTTCTCGTTTTAAATTCCGATTGTCTGTAGCCAATTCCGACGCACAAAAATCCTACGCATGCTCGGAATCAATTTGACACATGCTCGGAATCATTGAGTTTTCGACAACATTTGTGTGACCGTGTTTTGGTGTCGGAATGACAAATCGTGTGTACGCGGCATTACAGAACCTTTTAGTCCTGTGAGAAAGCTGCCCAGCAACCATTAGCATATGCACTGTCAGAAATCCTAACTAAATACATGTGTAGGTCATTTTATTATTTTTCATGTTACTTTAGGTTTATTAGCTTAGTATTATGAATTTAGGATAGCTTGATATAAAAAAAAAAAAAAAACAGAATCGGTTTCCCACTTGAACTATACCAAAACTGTGACATTTCTCCTCAGATTTTTCCCTTCACTTCAAACCTGGCTTGGAAACATGCCAGTTGGAAGCGATTTGTTGTTACTGAATAACAGTTTATTTTCAGACACTGATAAATGAGATCCATAGTCTGTGTTTGTTTAATCCACATTTCTGAAGTTAATCAGCTTAACCACTTCCTTACTGGGCATGTAAACCCCCTTCCTGACCAGGTGAAATTTCAGCTTGCGGCACTGCGTCGCTTTAACTGACAATTGCGCGGTCGTGCGATATGGCTCCCAAACAAAATTGGCGTCCTTTTTTCCCCACAAGTAGAGCTTTCTTTTGGTGGTATTTGGTCACCTCTGCGATTTTTATTTTTTGCGCTATAAACAAAAAAGGACGACAATTTTGAAAAAAAAATACAATATTTTTTACTTGTTGCTATAAAAAAAAGCCAAATTTTAAAAAAAAATTCAGTTTAGGGCGATACGTATTCTTCTACATATTTTTGGTTAAAAAAAAAAAAAAAAAATCGCAATAAGCGACTGGTTTGCGCAAAAGTTATAGCGCCTACAAAATAAGGGACAGAATTGTTATTTTTTATTATTTTTATTTTTTTACTAGTAATGGCGGCGATCTGCGATTTTTATTGCGACTGCGACGTTATGGCGGACACATCGGACACTTTTGACACATTTTTGGCACCATTCACATTTATACTGCTATCAGTGCTATAAATATGCACTAATTACTGTATAAATGTGACTGGCAGGGAAGGGGTTAACACTAGGGGGTGAGGAAGGGGTTAATGTGTTTCCTGCATTGTGTTCTAACTGTGGGGGAGGGGGGGGTGACCGATCTGTGTCCCTATGTACTAGGAACACAGATCGGTATGCTCTCTCTATGACAGGACGCTGTCATTGTGAGAGCCGGCAATGAGAGATGATCTCATATGTTTACATATGAGATCATCTCTCATTGGCCCATCAGATCGCATCACAAACGGCCACTCTGATTGGCCGTTCGCGGCGATCTGTGATTGGCTGTGTCCAAGGGACACGGCCAGTACACAAGTTCCCCGCTGCGCGCTCTGGAACGCGCGCTGGGAACGAGGAAAGGGGCTGCCGTGAAAACACGGCAGCCCGGAGATTTAGAGCCACCCTGCGGCCGTATATACTCGTACGGCCGTAGGGAAGTGGTTAAAGACTAAACTACACCAGTCATTTTTTAGACACTTTACATATTCTGCAAAAACAAAAAACAGCTATGAATGTCAAAAGCAGTGGTGCCTTATGGAGCAAGCTATACTGCAGCGTGGAAATTCTCTTAGATAAGCACAACTATGCAGCGGCAGAATTCATGCATTTAAAAGACTAGTTGCTCCATACAGTACAGCACAATTCATTATATTTTTCAAATAAGCATAAGTCTATGGAAAAAACTGACGGCAATGGAAAAGGTACCTGTTAACCATCCTAACTATCTGGTTCACTTAATTAACCACTTTACTCCCCTTCGTGGCAAGGCTATTTTTTTGTGATACGGCAGTGCTTTATTTTAACTGCCAATTGCGTGCCATGCAACTGATGTCCCTTTTTTCCCCACAAATACCGTATTTATAGGCGTATAACACGCACAGTCATATAACACGCACCCTAACTTTGATGCCGCGTACACATGGTCGTTTTTTTGCGATGAAAAAAAACGACGTTTTTTAAAACGTCATTTAAATTGATCGTGTGTGGGCAAAACGTTGTTTTTTGTCTTCAAAAAAACGACCAAAAAAAAATTCCAACATGTTTGAATTTTTTGTGTCGTTTTTCAAAACGTCGTTTTTTGTTTCACAAAAAGTCACCGTGTGTAGCAAAAACATCGTTCAAAACGACGTTTTTCAACCCGCGCATGCCCAGAAGCTAGTTATGAAGCGAGCTTCAATGGAAAAGAGTGGTGAACGTAACCCTCGCTTTTTGTGAAAAAACGATGGTGTGTATGCAAAATTGTCTTTGAAAAGTGACGTTTCAAAAACGTTGTTTTTTACTTCACAGAAAACGTCGTTTTTTTTATCGCAAAAAACGACCGTGTGTACGTGGCATGAGAGGGACGTTTCAGGAAATAAACTTTCCACAGCCCCCTGCGTATAACACACAGGCACAGTTTACCCTCTATTTTCAGGGTAAAAAAGTGAGTGTTATACGCCAATAAATACAGTAGATCTTTGTTTTAGTGGTATTTTATCACCACTGCGTTTATTATTTTATGCTTTACAAACCAAAAAAGACTGACAATTCTGTTTTTTTTTTGTTTTTTTTTGTTATTACTTTCTGCTATAAAACATATTCAGTAAAAGAATAATAATAATAATTAAAAAAAAAATCTTTGTCAATTTAGGCCAATACATTTGTTTGATAAAATAATCCCATTACATGTATATTGATTGGTTTGTACAAGCTATAGCATCTACAAACTATGGGATATATACTGGAATTTTGCTCTTTTTTTTTTGTTACTAGTAATGGCACACGACCAGTGACTTATAGCAAGACTGCATTATTGAGGCGGACAATCAGACACATTTATGGGAACCAGTGACACTAATACAATGATCAGTGCTATAACTATGTGCTGTCCCTGTACTAATGACACTGGCTGGGAAGTGGTTAAACATCTATAGTGATCAAACGATTATATATGTACCTAGCAAGTGTTTTGGTGTACTGTGGGTGGTGCTTTCACTAAGGTGCTTTGCAGGGAAAGAAAAATCCATGACTTTCCACTTTCCCTCTGACAGGACAGAGCTCTGCATTGTTTACATGGGTGCAGCACTGTCCTGTGTGTCTTCCCAACGATCGGCGGGTGTTGGCGGTCATCCATTGGCCGACATCCGCTGATTGGTATCTGCTGTGAATAATTACAACACAACTGGGTGCGCCCCCTACCCGGAAGTGCCGAATCACGTACCTAGTAGGTGATCTGGTGCAGGAGAGCTGCCACTGTATATGCTTGCCACTGTATATGTTAATTTTATAGTCGGCAAATGGTTAATGCATGATAGGGTGTACTCACACTACGCATTTTAACTGTGCCTGGGCATGGTGCTCTGAACTGTACCCTGGGATTACTTAGAAGAGGGAGTTTGGGGCACAGTTGCTTTACGTGTGCTTCAGTGTTTGTGCAAACCATACTCTCATAGCTGAACTCTCATAGATCACTGAGCATCCACTGAGAATGGAAGTGAGAATCATTGTGGTCTGGCTGGCATAGTTTATAATACAGGCATCTCCGGGAACTTTTCCTTAAAGCACACTATGTGCACAGGCTAGTGGAAGATTCAGGAGGAAGAACAGTTGTATGAGTTGTATGCGGGTAGGATTCTGATCAACCAGTATTTTCGTAGGCCGCGTACACACGACTAAATAAATCCGATCAAATCAGTCTGACAGACCGTTTTGATCGGATTTGTCTGCTGGGCGATTTTGGTTTGATCGTGTACACACGATCAAACCAAAATCCCCGCCGGCAGACAGCGCGGTGACGAGGCCGCCATGTCACCGAACCAGGAAGTAAAATACTTCCCCGCATGCGTCGAATCCATTCGACGCATGTGCGGACAGATATGTCCGCTGGTTAGTGTACTAAACAGCAGACATGTTGGACAGACGGGTTCCCAGCAGACAGATTTTAAAGCATGCTTTAAAATGTGTCTGCTGGTAAAACCTGTCTGCTCGCCCGTACACACGATCAAATTTGTCTGCTAAAAACGGTCCGTCGGACCATTTCCAGCAGATAAATTTGATCGTGTGTACGCGGCCTAAGATAGTGAAAGCCTGACAATGCTGATGGGTGCAATATCAGCAGACCCAGCAGACTTGGAGCTGCCACACAAGTGATACATTTTTGCAATATGTACTTTAACTGACAATTGTGTGGTCATGTGACACTTTACCCAAATTAATTGTATGTTTTTTTTTCCCCACAAATGGAGCTTTCTTTTGGTAGTATTAGATCCCCTCTGTGTTTTTTCTTTTTTTTTCTTCCTCTTTAATATTCCAGTGTAAAATCTTCAACACCTTCCTGCATCCAGGGATCTGCAAGTGCTGTGCACAGTCACTTATACAAATAGCTATAAGTGGCTGTTCTTGTGTAAGCACTGAAGGTTAGTGTGACGACATACCGCGCATTTCCCTGAACGCAACACTTTTGTGTTTTGGGAAATACATTGTATGCGCATGCATGGGTAAACATTGGTGCACAAGCCATAATAAATAAACATAAGGAGATTCGCTCTCAAAACCATATATCTAAATTGAAAAATAAATATATAGAGAAATACAAAGACTGTCAATTTTACATCCTTTTGAAAATGCCTGTTTCTACCTAAAACTGCTTCTACTGATACCGACACCTGACTCCAGTAATTTCCTATTTCTTGTATGGGCGGGTCTGTTATAATCTTTTATAGCATTTTCAAAAGGATGTAAAACTGACAGTTTTCGTATTTCTCTCAAGAAAAGTTGTAGGCAGTTATCTGCAATTATTCTGGGTCAGTGATTCAAATAAAAAGCCATAGGATGGGCATTAAAGCAAGGAAACCAGCATTTTCAAAAAATTACAGAGATCATCTACATCAAGTGTGGATTTGAATGTTGGGCTGCTGACCATGGATCTAACCAACAGTCCCTAGCAGTATTTGTTCTGATCGGCCATCAGAGGCTTTTGGAGGATTAAAAGAGAAGTATGGGTTTTATTTTTTTTGCTAGTCATACTTACCTCGGTGGATGCAGCATCAGACCGATGCTGCATCAAACCCACAATGTGTCTGTACTGAGAACCGAGCCACTGAACACCGCCGATTGCTTGGTTCTTCTGTCAGTCAGCATTGCTTTTGCTCTACTTCTCATCGTTCATTGGAGTGCTGAGCTGTGGAGGGGCAGAGAGTGCCCGTCTCAGCGTCTCAGCGCCTCAGCAGCTCGCTGAGATGCTGAGACTGCCATCAATCAAGGCAGCTGGTGGATCCCGAGTTGGAAGTCGTGATGACGTGATGCCACAACTGATGGCAGTGATGTCAGCGGAGAGTGGAATTCAGACAGCTCTCCTCTAAAAACAGGTTACAGGAGTGTAAAACGAATTGCACTCCTGTGACCCAGAGGAAAAGCCCAGTCTAAAAAGCTCAGGTTGGACTTCTCCTTTAAAGGCCCTGTCTGGGTGTTAGCCACAAGCTCAAAAGCTTGTGCAGCTGGTAAGCTTGCACTCTCAGTGGTGGTGGATTTACATTGTCTGTTTTGAAGTCACAGATGACAGTCACCATATTGTGGTGTTGCATTTACTTACCCACTCTTCCATTGGAGGACTTTCTAGGATCGCTCATTCTCTGGAGAATTTTCCTTTGTCACATGATTCACTCACTGGGACTTTTTTAGTTTTTATATGTAATTATATTTATTTTTCAATTTAGATATATGGTTTTGAGAGTGCAGCTCCTTATTTTTATTTATTATGTTTGTGTGTATTTCACTTTAAATTACAGCATTAGTGGTAGTTTTGAAACAGTGCTGTTTTTTCCTTATATACACAATCCATTATGGCTGCTTACAACCATTAACTTGTGTTAGTAGCTGCACATGGTACTTGTGGCTTCCCTAGCATGGAAAAGTCCTAGAGATGTTATGCAAGAGGACTTTGCAGCCTCTAAATCTTCATGTGCATGCGACCTAAAGACCTGTTGCAAGTATAGAAAAAATCATCTATGGCATAGAAACACTGCAGTAAACAAGTAAAATATTTATTTTGTTTTTCTGTACTTTTACCTGTGGTTTTTAAATTGTTGACATGGTCTCCTTGATAAAATATTGAGGATCTTGATCTTTCCCCAAGCTTTTTTTCATACATAAAAGTTCAAGTCCGTCGGCAGACCTTAACAGCCGCTCCATGCAATCCTATGGAGCGTCAGATGTCAGCGGATACATGTCCGCTGACATTCAACCCAATATGTGCCTAAATCTGACGTATGGCGGTACATCCCTGGCCCCCACCCGTCCATTGCGTTCATGGCGGATCGGGAGAGATCTGAAGAAAACGGACATGATGTCTGTTTTTATCAGATCTCTCCATAGGAGACAGCGGCGTTGCACAAGCCCCTCCCCGCTCAGTGAAAGTAGCACATATCATTCCTACAAAATAAAATGGTCCAAAATGTTAAATAAAAATACAAAATACAAAAATATCTATTTGTCTACTAAACAGGCAGGTTGATGTTTTAGTTGTCCTGGGGAGCTCCCATTGCATGGGACTATGCCTCTGTTTGGGTAGTATAAATTACTATTTCAAGTATAAGAATATGTAGATGGGATTTTTAGGGTGCTATAATTCATAAATATAATATCTGAACACTACAGATTAAAAAGCCAAAATGTTATTGGTTTCAATATTAAAAGCCATTAGCATTAAAATATAGACATATTGGGCCAGATTTAGAGAGCCGTAACTCTTGTCTAACTAGTGTTAGACTGGAGTAATTTCAAATTACGCACGTTTTTAGCTAGTCGGAAACCTCAAACCATGAATAGACGGCTGCGGGCTTCAATTCGATGGATTACGTGTTCGTACGCCTTCGGATCTACGCTGCAATAAAATTGCGGCCACTGGGTGGACTTCCCGTCGTTTTCCGCATCGGGGTATGCAAATGAGCTTTTGCCGGCGATCCCAGAAATTACGATCTTCAATCGCAATCTCTTACGGCATCTTTAGTCATCTTTTTTTTGCGTAACACTATACCAGCTTTTTGCTGCTCTAATATTAGACAGCCCATGTTAAGTATGGCCGTCGTTCACGCGTCAAATTTTTACGTTTTCCGACGTCTTTTATCATTTTTTACGTAAGTCGTCCGGGAATAGGAATGTTCGTAAACGACGCTACTCAAACAACGAATGACGTAACAACGTGATTTTGCGCAATGCACGGCGGGAAATTTCTGAATGGAGCATGCGCAGTTCGATCGCCGCGGGAACGCACCTAATTTAAATGCTTCACGCCCCCTAATCGCGTATTTCAATTACGCGGCGAGAAATAGACTACGCCGCCGTAGCGTATGGGCAAAAATCTACCAGAATTCCATTTAGAGCCTGGTAAAATACGGCAGCGTAGAGTATTTCGATTACGCAGCGCAAAATTAAGTGTATCTGAATCTGGCCCATTGTTTACATTGTCATTGATAAACGTATATTTGAGGCAATGTAACAGTTGAAGATCCCAACATGTTTCGCCCAATGGGTTTTGTCCATTGTCAAACATGTTGGGAGCTTACACTGTTACATTGCTGCAAATATAAGCATATCAATGATTATGTAAATAATGTGTTTATATTTTAATACGAATACCTTTTAAAGGAAAGGTCCACCCTAAAAAAAAATATTGTAACCAATAAAATATTGGATTTTTTTATCTGTTGTGTTCAGATATTATATTTATGAATTGTAACACCCTAAACAATGCCATCTATATATTCTTGGGCTTGAAATACTATTAAAGGGATGTGGTGCCATATATTCATGTGTCATACACCCACACCATAGAAACTCATTGCTTAGTATAAATGACTGTTTTCTAATGGGTTAATGACTATTGACAACGTAGTTATATTACCAGGCAGTACAAAACAGAAGAGTTATGCAGGCCATCAGAGACCTCCCCCACTTGTTTTCTAACAAGAGTTAGATAGATGAAAGAACTTGCAGTTCCCATGTGTATTCCACCTCCGCCCAATGGAAACCCAACTCAAGCAGATAGATTCTTTCTATCTATCAGCACAGCATTAAGCAGCAGTTCTCTGCATGCATTATAAAATTAGGCACGGTGATTAGAATGAGATGGATGAGACATGGGAATTGGCGCATATTTTTCTCATGTATGTTATTTTGCTTATATGACTAAGGACCTAATTCAAATTGTATCACTAATCTAGATGGAAAGTTATTTATATCAAAGATGATTTGTTTCAAAATGGTGGCTGAGACATATTTAGTATGTGTAAACGAGAGATGTAAATGGATAAAACATTTCAGCCCACACACTGAATAATGACCTATTTAATCTACTGGTAGAGACCTGGGCAAGACAGTGGCTAAAGATGGATTATGTAAATCAAAGCTAATTACGTAAATAAGTATTCATGCAAGAGTCATTTACTTTATAGTTAACGCTTGAACATTTCTTTCACAACTTCATTCTAGCATATTGGTGGACATTTATCAGATCAGACTGAAGAAAAAAGTGTAATGCCATGCAGCAATACTGAAATCATTTTCTGTAGTACATTAATGCACCAGCTTAGAAATAGGGGTTTCAGCAGTCACGGCTAAATGGCATCTGATCCAGGAGAGCCATAGGGTCTCTCTTATACCCTTTGCAGAGGCACCTCTTGACAGCAGCATTTTGGCAGAAAAAAAATGCTTGATGCTTGTAAATGCGCTAGAATGTAAATTAATGTCATTGGCTGGAATAATAATTTATTCTGGCCATTGAAAGACATTGACGTTCAAGTACTAAATGTGCCTAGTATTAATGTGCGTTTAAATGCGTTTAGACACGTTAACACATGTTAAACTTTTTTTTGCCAAAACGCTGCTGCTCCTGGATGTGCTGGAAGTGGTCTTTTTTTCAGCCTCTAAACTCCTCCTGCACAGACACATAGGTTAACATGCAGGGGCATTTAGAGGCAGGAAAAAAGATAATGCCATGTTTACAGTACATGCATTTAAAGCGTGATTGATGCACGCTTGATGTGTGCTTGGTGCACTTGAATGCGTCTTGCATACGTTTTGTGCTGCGTTTAGCACTGCATTTGAAGTGCATTTTTCTATATGTTTTTGGGCTTGCCTTTCTTGGCATTTCTTGGCAATGCAGTGCATTTGAAGCGTGTTTGTAGCGCGGATTACCCTGGTTTTGGGCTGTCTATGCAGTTGGAGTGCAGTTTAAAATGTGTTCGGTATCAAAGGACCCCGAGTCTTTATTGTTTTGCTTTGGTTAAATATTTGTCTTGAGTTGTACAACAATCTGTTAATGTTAATATTTACACAAAATAAGACATAAAACATTTATCTTTAGGGCCCTTTCACATGGGTGGATCCCTTGATCACCCGTTCCTTATATAACCGCTTCCTCAGCAGGATCACTCCGTTGATCCCCGCTGAGCCGGCAGATAAAAGGGCCGCCCTGTTGGATCTCCGCTTTCCCCTATGGGGGGATCGGATGAACACGGACCATAAACACAACATAGTAGCAACAAAGCTGATGGATAAATGGATCACAGCTAAAAGAACAATAAGCCTAAGATACAAAAAACAACCATATTGAAGTTAAACTACATAAAGCATATTCAGAGGCCTGTCATACCTGAAGGTATTCTGAGATTAATTTGTGGCTATGGGGGATGATATGTTCATATACAAATCCTTCTTCTGTCCATTAAGAACACTGCCGGGGACTCATCTCTGCCTCATGTAAGCCTGAGATGACTGACGTAACAGTGTATTGCTCTAAGCTAATAATATGAAATACTCTGATGGTGATTTTGGAATGTTTTGGATGCATACATAGCTTTATGTGAGACAATCTGTTGTTTAGTTTTTTTTTTTTTAAAGAAATATACATCACCGGTTGAGAAAATGTGAGATTTGATTTAATAAATTATTCATGGCTAGCAGTGAGGAATATTCGATTCATTTGTCACACACCTAGATGCGGCTCTGTCTGATATTTTCAGATTTTACACTGCAATGACTGCTTTGTGTTCGTAACATTATATATCATAATGTATCTTCTAATACATTATTTTCTTTTTATTCTTCCCTCAGGTCAGAATTGTAGTTTCAATCTACATGAACCCAATGGAACAGTAGAAAGTCCAGGATTCCCATATGGATATCCAAATTATGCCAACTGCACGTGGATAATTAGTACAGAGGCTAAAAATCGAATACAATTGTGGTTCCATTCATTTGCCTTAGAAGAAGATTTTGATGTTTTGTCTGTATATGATGGAGAGCCAGTAGCTGAGAACCTGCGGACAAGGTAAGTTTCAAAAATATTATGTATGACTATCATTTTCTATATAAAATTAATGAGTGACTGTTTCTGAACTGATTAATTTCGATAATTCTTATGAAGTTTTCCCAAGATAAATTAAGATTGCCAATATAGAAAATCAGTTTGGTTACATTATTCAACATTCCCACTATAATTAGGAAAAAAAAAAGGGGGTCCAACTGGATGTTAAAAGTGCATAAGTTCTGAACTCCCCCCCCCCTTCTCTGCCATTGACTTGTCTACAGAGGTAATGGACACCCTCTGAGGATGGCCTTTTTTATTCTGAAATACCACTTACCAGAATTGAACGGCTTGTAATTGCTATTACGGCTATCCATGATTTTTAATTAAGGACATTACACCTTTTGGAGTGCCATAATCCCTCTTTTTTATCTGACTTTTTAATTAGTAAAATAAGGCAATGGAAATCTGTTTATAAGAATTTATCATAGTCTGTGTGTTTTCACAGTCAATATATATAAGTAAGTCACTCGTTCATCAACGGTCTACAAAAGCCATTTCCCTTGCCCTTCCATGGCAGACACACTGGTGGATTTACTAAAACCAGAGAGTGCAAAATCTGGTGCAGCTCTGCATAGAAACCAATCAGTTTTCAAGCATTTTGTCAAAGCTTAAAGGAACAAGCTGGAATTAGAAGCTGTTTCACTACCATGCACATTTGCAGAAGATTTTGCACTCTCCAGTTTTATTAAATCAACCCCACAGAGTTACATAAAATCACTGCACTTATGGTAAAAGTTATGTAAGAAAAACAAGGGGAATTGTAAAGTTTTCAACACACTAGGGATACTACAAAAGAATTGGATGGAAAAAAAATTGGTTATGGTCAGAAAGGTGGTTTCTGTCTTGCAGAGTCAACTGCTCACTTTTCTGCTTGTGTCCCCGGAGGTATTGAATTCATGGGTCCTAGACTCTTCTGAAGACCCCCATCCTGTCATTTAGTATTGAAGATCATTTTGCATTGATTATTATGCAGGAGAGTTTAGCTCTTACCACAGGGATAGGCAATGTCTTCCATGATCTGGCTATGAAATTTGTAGCCGCTATAAATTTATGGATATTAGCCTCCTGAATGGTCCAATAATCTCCCCACTAAACCTGTTTAGCAATGCTAAATGCTAACTTGCTAAGACTTACTAAGATTTTATTTGGGTGAGAGAATATATGAAATTATATATCCTAATTCAGAATCGCCTGACTTTTTGGCAAGACCACCATATATAGGTGACCGTCAGGCATAAAGGAGGATAATCTAAATGAAACCATATACCATCCTCACTTGGTTGCTCAATAAGCTTGGGGCTAGCCGATTTTGATCTGATTGTGGTCCACGTGGGATAGGGTTTCAAGAGTGGAATAATATTTGTTAATGAACTGTGTTGCATGAAAATATTTTATGGGATCCGGCATTCCTAATTCTCTTTGTTTTTTAGGGGTATTCAATCTATGCTTATGAACCCTAGGCTGTCTGTCAACTCAACATAATTTTAACAATCTCTTTTAGAAATAGAGAAGGTCAGATTTCTATTGGAAACATCCTAAATAAATAAAAGGGGGTTGATATACTAAGGGCAAATAAACTTTTCACTCTGCTAGGAAAGTTGCACTTTGCCAGGGAATTTGCCCCAGAGCTTTCTGAATGAGTCAAAGCTCTACTAACTTCCATCATCCAATCATGTGCAAGCAAAATTGCAGATGTTTTTTTCCTTGCACGTGATTGGCAATTGTACCACATTCGGAAAGCTCTGGGGGCAAACTCCTTTGCAAAGTGCAGCTTCTCTTGCAATGTGAACATCCAGTTTCTGTTTAGTAAATCAACCCTAAAATCTCTGAACATTCATCATAATAGAAGGCAAATGCAATCTTCAAGGAAGATGGGAATGAAAACCACTTCTCCATAACTTTCGAGAGTTTTTTGAATAACTGTTTTAACTTCTATGGATTCTTTAACTTATATTCTGTTTTGAGTAATCTTTACACACACCTCAATATACTACAGGTGTCATGGATCAATGACTCAGCAGATCCCTGTGTTTAGACACTTAAGCTATCTCTGATTACAGGGTTCATAACACATTTACAGTAAAACCTAATCTGCTTACCTTGGAAACTAGATCCTAGTTTTGCACACCTAAACTCTTGACTTTGTTGAGAAATGACAATAAAGAGAAATTATGAATCATAATAATGATGTAACAATAACACCCTGTGTTTCCTAGTTGCCATTACTATGTGTTTGTACATTCTAATTGATATAGAATTGAAATCAATGGTAATGATTAGATTAGCGGTTAAGGATAAGAATTAGTATCAAAGGTCTCAGAATCATAAATATCATTCTATTTCATTTATCTGTTTCTATCTTATTTTATCTATCTATACAATTTTTGTTTTTTATTTACAACTGAACTACAATAACGTAATAATAGGTTGATTATGAGGATGTTATTTTCAGCTGTAAATTACGTTTGATTGATCAGCACTGTTCTATAGGTTAACATAGACATTATGTTATACTTCAGTAGTTGCTACAATCTTTTTTTTTAATGCACTAGATAAAAAATACAACTTGCTGCAGTTTTCATTGTGAAAGCTTCATTCTTTTTACATCATAGGCTCTAGAAAGCAGAAAACTAAACCTGGTTTAACACAACCACTACAGTTAACAACACTACACTACAACAACTTTGTCTTTTTTTTGTCAGATACCACAATGTAACACAAAAAAGTATACTTTGCGTTGTATTTATATCACAATCATACAAATATATTCAGAAAAATAATTACCCCAGATTTCTACATATTTGTGCTTGGTGAACAACATCTAAGATGTATATAACAACAAAGAAACAGATGACTGGAAAACTACCTACACAGTAATTGATCAAGCAGGTGTCTCTAAATATTTTCAGGATGACCAGTAATTGATTAAGCAAGTGTTGTTAAATATGATGAGGATGCTGATTGTACAGAGCTGAAAGTATTCTATAACCCACTCTTCAAGATGTTGACATTATTTCTGTAGACTATAGCAGTATCCCTCTAGTGAGAGTGAAGGAGAATGGGAAAGTTTATCAAGGATGTTGTCAGGCAAATGTTGCTAAGTATTATGAGAGTGATAAAGAGTTAAAACCATTGCATTACCCAGTCCTCAAGATGTTATTAGATATGTGGAGTTATGCCTCGTACACACGATTCGTAAACTGATCGCCTGCAAATTTGCATGGCCGCTTTGGCCTTGTAATGTAGTAAATTACGGGTAACATTTAGTTCGGCGGTGATCTGGGTTGATTGAGTCCGTTTATGTTGTAGTTCCAGGGCCTGCAGTTTTTGAAGTAGAGAGGCAAGCTGTTCAGTCCTCTGCCTTTTCAGCCCAGCCCCATGTTTAATGAGGATACCCCTCACCACTGCCTTATGGGCCTCCCACACCAGTCCCCGGTCACTGTCTTCGGTGGCATTCGTGCAAAAATAGTGACCCAGTTCCCTTACTACCTCTGTCATAGTGTCCTTGTCGTGTAGCAGACTCTCATTGAGTCTCCAGGGGTGTCCCCGGTCAGTCAAGGTGTCAGACAGTCTGTATCGCAGTTCTATGGGAGCATGGTCCGACCACGTGATAGAGCCTATCGAGGCTGTTTCAATCGCCGCCAGGTGTCTGTGGGGGATCAGAAATAGATCAATCCTCGAGTATGACTGATGAGGTTTGGTAAAGAAGGTGTAATCCTTCTCTCCTGGATGGAGTAGCCGCCAAGCGTCCACCAGCCGGTGTGCATGCAGCATCTCACAAAAGCGTTTGCGTAGGTCTCCCGAGATGGCAGATTTACCCGTCGATGTGTCCTCCGAGGGTATTAAAGGGATGTTAAAGTCCCCCCCTATAATAAGTTGGCCTGTCCTGAAGTTTGATAGGCGGTCTAACTGTCTAGATAGGAACCTGTCCTGCCGTTCGTTCGGTGCATAATAGTTTGTGCCTGGCCTATGCGTCCTTTCAGAAGTAATGATCGGCCGAAATGAGGACGGATACCCCCCTTGATTTAGTCTCTGTGTATTGAGAATGGTACACTGTGGGGAAGTACCTGTTCTTCAGTACAGGCAGGTTGTTATTCTTAAAAATTTTCTCCTGAAGCAGCACCACATCCGCCTTCAGGTTCCGCATATCATGGAGGAGCATTCTCCTCTTCTATGGGATGTTTAGTCTCCCATTCAGGGAGATCACTTTTAGCGTATCCATGCTCGTGACTCAGGGGGTGGGAGGGGTAGAAGAGGGGGAGGGACAAAGGTAGAGGATGGTAGAGGGGGGTCAAGAGATAGTGATTCTCCTGAAAGAGTGTAGTGGGAGCTAAGACGGGGAGCGGGAGATATATACAGATAGGTAGAGAGGAAAGAGAGAAAGAAAAATTAGGGTGCCTGCACAAGAGCGTGCGGCACTGAAAAGAAGAAACTAAATTAGCCTAAACAGCTAGAGCGCTCTCCAGTCCAAGACTGGGGATTGAGCGCAGGCCTAAGTGGGAAGTAGATGGACAGGACCAGCAAGGCGAGCCCCCGGGCCCTTTCCCTCCCCAGCCAAACAAGGAAACATAAGTAAGTAAGGCATGACTATCCTCTTAAGGATGCTCGCGGCAATCTCATTCTCAAGGTAGGCTAAATAAAGTTAACAGCAATCGGCCTGAGACGCCACGAGCATATGAGTCCTTAATAGCAGAAGCAACCATAACAATAACAGTGATAATAGCAACAACAGCAATAGCAGCAATAATGACAACAATCCCCTTTCAGCCGCATTGGGGCACACGGCACACATAGAGGGTGTGAGTGGCCTCCATGCCAAAGTATAATGTAATCGTGGCCAGGAGGCCCCCACCCCAATGACTCCAGATCCCGTTTCACTAGATGTCTCCCCTCCACTGTGTACCGTCCACCGGGGCCCAGGAAAGCATAGGTCCCAGCATAAGAATATGTGTCGCCGCCACGGCCCCCCACCCAACCAAGTCACATAGCACCACCGTCTCCCATCAAGTCTCCTGAGCGAATATCTCGCGGGGGCAGCTCCGACCATCCTCTCTCATGTCACGAGCCCCAGTTTTGTGTGACGACTCTGGGAGAGGGATCCCTCATGTGGAGCGGAGCTGCAGCAGCCCCCGTGGTACAGAAATATGATAAATAGCCAACCCTCTTCTCCCTCCCACCAACATGGGACTTGGGTCGATGTCCAGGGGAAACTGCTGCGTCACGTCCCCAATTTCTCCTCACAGAACAGCTGGGTGGCAGGAGCATATCGTCCTCTGGAGTAGAACAAAAGAAAAAATGGCATAACCTGGTGACAACAGGGGGTAAATCGGTGCCTGGGATCCGTCATTGCAATCAGCCGGACCGTGCCTATCCCATCCCACGGATCCAGACCCAAGTAAGGTGTCTCAAGTGAGCTGCATGGAGGACTCTCCCCCAGGAGTACCACAGCCCATCCCTGGAGGGTGCAGTGCAGCGGGACGGACTAAGAGATTGCCAGCCCCCTCCCTCCACCCCCGCCAGGGGATACTGATGGGCAAGACTGGGCATAAACTCGGTCCTGAATATGTGACAGTTAGCAAGAATCCCCTCATGAAGCGCAACAAACCAGCGGAAAGGGAGGGGGTGAAGGGAGACGGCCACGGCACAGCGCACCCGTGCCATTCAAAACGAGCTTCAGCTCAACTGTTCCCAGGTGGGGTAGCGGTGGCCATGGTATCGGACAGCGACTAGTAGAGGGGTGCAAACAGGGGTAGTCAGTAGGATGTGGCCCAGGGCCTACTTACAGTTCAGTCTCGGGGTTCTTCTCCTGAAGGGGCTCTCCTTCGCCTCCTCCCCTGCCGCTGCTGGCGTGGTTGGGCCGGGGCCCTGAAGTCAAAGGGGCCCGATTTCCCGTTCAATCTCGGCAAGAGCTGGAGCCAATCCGACACCGGTACCTGGTCCGTCCCTAGGAATCTGAAGAGACCAGGGAGGTCTGCCGGCGTCTGCAGGGCGTAGGCATGTCCGCCTTTCTGAAAGGTAACCGAGAGGGGGTAGCCCCACCTGTACGTGAAGCCGCCTTCCTTTGCAAGATCTAGGACTGGTCTCAGCATTGGCCTGTGGCGCAGGGTTGCCCTAGATAGGTCAGGCAGTACTTTGATCTGGGAGCCCTCCATCTCTAGTTCCCCGCGTTCCCAGGCTAGACGGAAGATGCGATCCTTTTGAGCATAGCGCAGCAGGCGGCATATCACGTCGCGCGGTCTGTCCTGATCCTGCGCCCTGGGGCCCAGTGCTCTGTGTGCCTGGTCCACCTCCACCTCCTCCTCGGGTACCCCCAGAATGTCGCGGAACAGTCACTGTAGCTGCCGGTCTAGAGCCGCGGAGTCCACCGTCTCTGGTATACCGCAAATCCGCAAATTATTGTGGCGGCTCCTATCTTCTGCATTTTCCAGGTGGAGCTGCAGGGACACCGCTGTCTGTCGATGTTGGTCCCTCAAGCGCTCCAGGCCCGCCACTCTGCTCTCCAGGTCCACCAGCGATGCCTCTCCAGTCGTCACCCTCTCCGTGAGTGTGGACACATTGGCCCTCACCTCCTGAAAGTCCCTGCGGTGCGTCTCTTCCAACCGCAGGATGAGGGCCTCGATGTCTGAGTGCGTGGGGAGGGCCTGCAGCAGGGCGCGTATGTCCTGCTCCGCCACCGATCCTCTCGTGGGGGATGCCGGGGACGCCATGGAGAGGTCCGGAATCTCCAACGTCGGTAGCGGGTCTGAAGGTGAGTCCGAGTGGTCGGGGATAAGAGCCCAGTCGCAGCTTCCTAGCTCCTCAGGCGAGTCTTGGCACGCTGCTCCACGTGGTGCCGTGGCCTTAGCCCCGGATGACTTCTTCGGTTGCCGGTAAAAATAGTCGTGGAGATCGCCTGTTGCTGCACCGGAACGGGTCACACGGGTGCTTGACTTGTTGGTACGTTTCTTGGCTGATTGCATGCCTATATCAGGGCGAGTTTGGCCGGCAAAAAGAGGGTCCAGGCCGGGAGCTCAGAGCCAAAGCAGCCTCACTCAGCCATGTCCAGGCCACGCCCCCTCTATCGATTTTTTTATCTATTTTTTTATCCATAGGAAAAATTTAAAACAGGTTCAATTTTTTTTTTTAAGACGACTTGAGAGGCAACTTGCAAAATGACTTCTGTATTGAAGTCACTGCAAGTGGCCCCGAGTCAACCCCAAAGTTGTACAGGAACCTTTTTCTAAGTCAGAGTGACTTGCGTTTTCATGAGCTGTATGCCAAAATCATCAATATTAAAACAATAAAAGGCTTGAAAGTCTAATGTTTATCAGTACATTACAGAAAATAATGAACTTTATCACAATATGCTCATTTTTTTAGAACGACCTGTTACAATATTAGGAAAATAGTACATAATGACATCACTAATATTAACATATTCACCATTATGGGAGAGGGGATAAGAGAAAAAAATAGGAAAGTGAGAGGAGAAGAGAAAAAGGGGAAAAGAAAAGAAAGAAAGGAGGAAAAGTAAAAAGAAGGGAATGAGGGGGGTGAAAATGAAAGGGTGAAAGGAGAAGAAAAAATAGGAAAAGAAGGGAAGTGGAAAAGAAGGTGAGAGGAAGACTAAGGGAAATAGAGAAAAGGGAAAATATTGGTAAGGGGAAGGGAGAAGGGAAAAGGAAGGACAAGATGTATCACAAGCTATCTATAATAGCAAGAAAATAGGAAAAACACCATTAAGTGTAGGAGATCTTAAAATCTTTATTTGCCCCCATAATGGACCCACGAGAGTGCTGTGTCAGTCACCCATCTAGGATGCTGCATCTGTGGGGGGAAAGCCTGCTGGTGCCAGGAGCCAGAGGAGGAAGTCTTGTGAGTAGCCCATTATTGTGAAAAAAAAAAAACATTTTACGATCTACTACGCTTAGTGACACTTTCCTGTTTTTTCCTTTTACTACAAAGTGAGCTATGCTCTTGGATAAGCTGCCCTAGTATGTGGACTCTGCGCCTACCACTTCCTCTTTGTTTTTTGTATATATAATAGCAGATAACTTGTAAGGTGTACATGTATTCAAATCAAATATCCAGAACACTTCTTGTTGATATAAGGTAAAAAATATATCAACCCCCCCCCCACACACACACCAATGGGTCTATCTACACATTCAATGACTTGTATTTTCAAAGACTTAGTATCTGTACCATACACGTCAATAAAATGTTTGGCCAAATTTGTTTTTTTATCTTCTCTATTTTCTATTTTGCAGGTGATCCCTTAGTGTATTACACTCTCCTTATTGTGCAGCCTACATATTGTATCCTGCAAATACCACAATTCAACATATGTCCTATAGTGTATGTGTATTGTGTCTGTGTAGGTGGGTTTAATCTCCTGAGGGTGGCCAACAAAACTGCAACATGTACATTTTAGACTACTATATCTATACATATCTTTTGTCAATAGTCAGTTGCCCTGACTTCTCCGTCCTTAAATTCTTAACTGTATTCTGCTGAAAACAAAACAATTGTTGTTGAAACTTGTTGTTCTGCCTATTCTTATCCCCCATCAACTCTTTCAGAGGTGATAGGCAAGGCTGTTGGCTTGCTTCTCTATCTAGTATCACCAGTGTTTCTAATTCTGTAGTGCATGCCCTTGTCCCTGAGAACAGACCAGTTAAGTCTGGCATTTATAAGTTAAACACTTTTATGATTCTAGTGATTAGTCAGAAAAATCTGTAAAGCTGGGTTGTTAGTTCTTATTTTGTATCTGTGCAAATAGAACTGTGTAATAGAGGATTTCTTTCCAATTCCAAGTTCTGTAAAGCATGCTTTAATTACTGGGTTACCATCTCATCCAAAAAAGCCAAAACTGCTAAATTGAAAGTTACAAGATTGAAAGACTTCTTAACATGGGTCTATTCTTTCTCTAACATTTCCCATTGAATTGTAATTCTAAAACTATACATATCAAAAATGTTTGGTGCTTAATTAATGAAAAAAGACACATTCTACTAAGTACAGGGGTATTTTTTCTTTATAATTACTGTGAATAATTCAACATAATGGCCCACCCACATCAGATTAAAAGAGCTAATTATTTTATTCTATTATTACAAATTCCAAGTGACACAAAATTGGAGCTGATGTGCGGAAATTGATTCAGAGGCTCTCTTAGAATTCTGCGGTACAGTCTGTCTTCACTCCTCCTCTTGGCTCTTTGGCTGCCTGTTCTTATTACTGCATACTGTTGATAATGTTTGTTCTAAGTTTACCTATGCAAGTTTTTTTTTTTATATTTTTACTACTTAAACACATGCTTATTTATTGTGTGAAAGCTTAAACTTGAGCATAGTAATGTAAGTATTTTTTATTTATTGTAGACGTGTTTTTGAGCATACTGATGATTTATATAATGCCTTAATTTACAATACTTCTAGAAGTATAGATGAATTGTTTTTTGAGCAGTTGCTATAAAGCCTAGACCAAGGAAGACCCTAAACAGTAGCTTTATTGAACCAAAGGCTGATTAGATTCATTTTTGGGACAAGCTGGTTAACAATCTGAAAGAGGCTTCTGTATGTTTAAGCAAACCCATCAAAAAGCACTGTTTGCAAGCTTTGCTTAAAAATGCATTATAATCGGGGTCATCCACAGATTGTTGACAATCTACTTGTTGATCATGGCTATTTTTTGGCTAGACTGCTATCCCGCTGCAATGGAGTAGTTAGTGTCAGGCACCTGGAACATATGTTTCACATCTATTGTCTGTTGCCCTGGGTGCAGACTCTGCTGCCCATGCTCTCTGGTGCTGTGCCTGCTTGACATGCTGCTTCTGGAGAAGTCTCAATCTTGTAAACACAATAGGAGGGCAGCCCTAAAATGTTATGCTGCTTTTCCTCAGGACCATCTAATGCTTGCTTTCCTCAAAAGAAGCTGGAGGGACAGCCAGCTATGCCAGCCAAGGTACATAAGAGAGAAAAATAAGTGAGTGTGTGGGTAATTGTATTGAATTATAGAGGTTCTGTGCACTTTTTAGTATTCTGAACCCTGCACTATGTACCCTACATACTGCTGACCCCTGCACTTGTACCCTGGACCACATGTTGCCGGTATTCCTGACCCATGAACTCTGTTCATTGCACACTAAACCCTTGCACTCTGTGTGTTACACAAGTTTGACATACTCCTGACCCCTGCACTCTAGACATAACACACTCTTGACACCCTCACTCTGCACATAATATACTCTTGATCCCTGCACTCTGTATATAACTCTTGCATTAGACTTGGGTTGACAAAATAACTTTCCAAGCAGGAGCAAAAATGGGAATGACATAAATACCAAGTTTCTTACTGGAGCTAAAATGGTAGAATAATTTTATGTTTTTACAGTGACATTAGTATTAATATATTGTTCTAGGTTTTCTTTGAACTGTCCTTACTATTTAAAAAAAAAACATGCTGCACCATGCGATCTTTTGATCCTTGATATTTTACAAGTTCTCTATCTTTCAAGGGTTGCCTACCCCTGCATTTGACAATATACTTTTTACTTGGTATGGTTTAACTTAGTTATATTATGTGAATTTTATGTGATAAAGTAAGTTTCCTATAATGGCATTTAAAACAATCTGGCAAGTGAAAAAAATAAACCTTAATTAACTTTACCTGTGCCAGTTAACGTCTTCCTCCGATCTCTCCTTAGCTAATATTTTTCACCTCTTTATTGTCATTTTTTTTACTACTGATCTTTAAATGTAATTTGTCTTTTCTTGCTTGAATAAAACATTTAAAAAAAAAAAAGCCTTTATTTCATTAGTAAATAGCTATGCTGCACATACACCGTAATTTTAGTGCCAATTTAAATGTATAAATTATAGAATAAAGTTTGTACTTTTTGATGTACAATAACAATTGTTTTCAAAATAACACTGGTGACATTTGCAAAAAAGATTTAATTTTGTTTTCCATTCTTTTTTAATGTTCATAGTTTTCAGAAATAAGTTAAACAAACACAACAGCTGTGTAAGGAAAGAAAATGTTTTTAGGTGAGCAACCATGGCAGTAAAGATTGAAATAAGAAAAGCACCAGTGGACCATGCCTTTATAATAAAAATAACAAAAGATGGTACCCAGCTGGAAGAGTTGCCCCATGCTCCAAGAGCTAATGAAAGCAACATGGTATATAACCAAGAGGAAAGGGAAGCTTAGATATCAACACTCCCATCCCCAAAAAATACATTCTGTCCCCAAGAAATACAATTGTGTTATATAGATTACATAGAAAATAAAATACTATTTGAAGACACTATTGTCAAAAGAAAAACTTGTTTTACCCCACACAAAAAAAAAAAAAAACAGGGGCTCCAAATTTTCTGAAACTATCGGTAACTAATATGTAAATCCAGCCCTGACTGCCCCACATCCTTCTAATTATAAACATTTTGAACATTCTTTATGCAGTTTTCTGTAAAAGGCTGATATGTATATATACTGTATATATAGAGAGAGCCCAGCACTGTATGTTGTGCGTAGAAGATGATACTGCATACAGTTTAAAGCTCTGACAGCTGGAGAATGTATTAGTAATAGAAATAGTTTGTTTGGCCAACTTGGCCCAAATTAACTTTTTAAAGTCAAATGAAACCTGTTAGAAGTCAGTATTTAAGTAAACGGCAAGCTACTTAAAAGAGCTTGAAAGAGAAGTGCGGTTTCTAATAAAAAATACATACTCACCTAGATGGCTGGAGCATCGATCCGATTCTGCAACTGTCCCCTGCCAGCTCTACACCTAGAACTGAGCGACCAAAGACTGCTGATTGCTCAAATCTTGGTCTTTAGTGAGCAGAGAGCCAGTGACTGGCACCTGGACAGATCCTGACATTATTGTTGGGATTACTGCAAAGCCCATGCTGGCTCTGTGATGTCTGGAATGCAGAAGTGCAGAACTACGGTAAGTGCTCTCCTGTGATCTCCAGGAGAAGTTCAGCCAAAAAAGCTTTGGCCCTACTTTGCCTTTAAGTATTGTGCATTTACTTCCTAGTGGACTTTGATAGATTTGTATATAACATAAATACTGTGCTGCCTCCAGTAATGAATTATTTTTATCGTTTTATGATTTTAATCACATCATGTGGTTGTTTTAAAAAAAATGATGAAATCTGCAGGAAGGTTGTCAAACTTTTTCTTGGAATTATTTGACTAGGATTTATTGACCCATGGCATAACAATTTACCGCTCAGTGCAATTTGTGATAAGAATAATTTGGTGAATTACCTACTGCCATTAATTGTCTATTGCTGCAAGGTAAAGTCATTTGTAAATGGTAAATCTGTCCTGGGGTACATGTTGCAAGAAAATAGATTGCTTAAAATGCTTATAGCTGCTATTTTCTGTTTAAGATTGGTTGTCAGTCAATATAAACTGCAGATTCTAATCATTTCAAATGTTACACTTAATTCAACATACTTAATTCTTTGTTACAAAACACTACTGGGCTTATTTAATAAGCAAAAAAAAGGAAAGTTACCCAATTAGAATAGATCTATGATTGGAATAAACAGAAATATGCAAGCAGCATATTACCTCTGCTCTTTTAATGTTTTGTTAACCACTTGTTGTCTGTGCCAATTCTGACATTTATTACATACATGTAAAAATCTGCATTTTTTTCTTTGCTAAAAAACTATTTAGAACCCTCAAACAAGATATATTTTCTGAAAGCAAAGCCCCTAAAAAATAAAATGGTGGGTGCAATTCTTTATTTTGCATGATATTTGTGCAGCAATTTATCATATGCAAAATTTTGATAGTACAGTTTAATACATTTTAGTGCACACAAATAAAATATCATACCAAATTGTTTGGTAAGATTTAAAAGACTATGTTATGCTGAGTAAATAGATACCTAACATATCAGGCTAAAATTTCCCTTGGAAAGACAACAGACTATGGTACCTAAAAATCTCCATAGGCAATGATGTAAAAGCCTTTAGGCGGCGTACACACGATCGGATATATCCGATGAAAACGGTCCGCGGACCATTTCCATCGGATATGTCCGATCGGGAGTTTGATCCGATGGCGTGTACACACCATCGGATCAAATTCCCCGCCGCCGGACGGCGCGGTGACGTAGTGGTGACGCGGCAGTGACGTTGACGCCGCCGCGTCACCGCCACGTCACCGCACCAGGAAGTAAAACACTTCCGCGCATGCGCCGAATCCATTCGGCAGCGGCGCGGCGGCGGTGGGGGCCGACATGTCTGCTGGTAAGTGTACTAACCAGCAGACATGTCGGGCGGACAGATTCCCACCGGATAGATTTCAAAGCATGCTTTGAAATCTGTCGGGTGGAGAAATCTGTCCGCTAGCCCATACACACGAGCGGAGATGTCTGCTGAAACGGTCCATCGGACCGTTTTCAGCGGACATATCCCCTCGTGTGTACGCGGCCTTACAGGTTACAAGCTTATAGTTGCACAGGATGGTTCTCACTCTGTTTGCAATGATACTTCACATGTAATGCGCTTGTTTGTTTGTTTGTGCGTGTGAATACAGTGCTTTCATCTTTTTCCTTATATTATAATTTATTTTATTTTCAATTCGATTTTTTTACACTGTGCCTTTATTATATATTTTTCCTGATTGAACTTTATTGCCATCACAACATCCATTGTCATAGCATGGGCTGTGGCAGGTCCTTTTTATTGAGAGATCTGAAGTCTAAGGCAGAGCTTTGTAAAACTCAAAACAGGATAGACAAAAATTCAAATTATTTGGCAGGTAAAACAGCTCCCTTATATGTAATTCATCTTTGCATTTAGCTGTATGCCTAGAGTTCAACTTTAGGACCCCTTTCAGAAGGGCCTTCTGATCAGGTTTCTTCCAATCCAAGGAGTATATATTTCTATATACATATATATTTACACAATTTTGACTTTTACCCATAGAGCGCTGATTTTTTGTTTTCTTTTTCATATGTTTATTTGATACATTTTCAATTTTACACAAATATACATAACATTAAAAAAATGTTTTGGGGAATCCTATAAACCCAGTTATAAACCATTGCCATTATATATATTCATTCCTATTTCTTTATCTTGAATATGCTATCTAAGATTTCTCAATTAGTATATATCTATCCCAAGATTGTTTTTTAGACTCATACAAACTAACAAACATAAATCCAAATAGCCCTACCAATTCCCCCCCCCCCCCCCAAAAAAAAAAAGGAAAGAAGTAAGAAAAAAGTTACACTACGCTATAGCTCTAAATATAATTTACTAATTTTGCAGAGTTTCTGAACTCCTTCTATTGTTGCCATGGCTTTTTAACTTTGTTCTCTAAGACCTTATTCTTTATTAATTCCAGGGCCTGCATCTCGCCCATCTCGCACACCCAATCCCCTGATACAACGCTTTTCTCCAGTTTCAAGCTATAACTGTGCTGCAGTTAGCATATGTCCTAAAATATCTTTCTTTATGGACTTTATAGAAACCAGAATCATTGACAATACAGAGTCCAAAACATCTGGTTGTACAGTGAGTCATGTGATTCTTTGGTATATATTATAGATTTTTGACCTAAACGCCAGCATCCCTGGGAAATGTGACATTGTACCTCTTGCATCTTGGCATCTCCAACATACTTCTTCATTTTCTTTATTGATTTTATGCATATCAACAGGGCAGCTATACCATCTTGCTAAGATTTTGTAGTTCCTTTCCTGGTGTTTACTTGATAAACATAATTTATGTGTCAGTTGAAAGGATCTTTCCTAATATGATCTAGGTATGGTCATCCCCAGTTCATGTTCCCACCTCATTAAATATGTTGATTCTTGCTCTATATTTTTTGGAAGCAAGTATTTATATATTGTAGCATGGGCATGAGCAGGTCTTTGTTCCTGTAATAGTAGTTGTTCAAATTCTGTTAATGGTATATCTAATATAAAAAAAAATGTTAGATTAGGTCTGTTACTGATTAAAATTTTCGTGTTCGATTAATCCTTCGATTAATTTTTTTTATTGATTAATCGACTCATTTTGATGGATTATAACACACATACAGATCCAACTACTTTTAGCTGATCTCCTTGCAGGCTGATTCCCAGTGCAGATACCAACTACTGGAAAAATGGATAGCAGGATACAAAAAACACACAAAGATAGCGTTCAATGGGAATAGCATTAAAACTTTTATAATCTTCAAGTAGGTAACAAAATAAATATTGCACTGGGGGTAAAATGGATGTAGCTACATAAACTGTAAAAATGGTTCAACTAATACCAAATGGTAGCAAAAGTAGTCATAAAAACATGTAGCTAAGTATGATGCTGGTATAAAAGGGGGTTAACATCAGTTCCGTTGGCATGTAGATGTCTTTTGAAGGGAACTATCACAACTCCCAGTGGATGGCTGTAGAATCCCAAGTTGATAGAGGGAAGTGATAGAGGGAAGTGTAACAGCCCTTGCGTGTGGCAGATAGTAAGGTCCCGTTGGCATGCAGATATGAAGGCACAGCAAAGGAGCCCTTCAGATGGACACAGCAAGCCCCACCAGTGTCTGTAACGTTACCAGATCTCCGACAGAACTCCCTGAAGACAAAACAAAAGAACAGATTCTTCTGGACAGCCGCACTCCAAATAAAAATTGCCTTTATTGTAAAATCCAAAACCACACTACAGGTCACAGCACACTGGTCAACTGACACATTTCACAATGTATTAGACCCTGGAGACCCGGAAGCCGGCAGAGAGGTGAGAACCAATAAAAATAGTTTTGATCGATCAAAAAAATTAACGATTAAAAAAATAAATTAATCGTTAATTTCCGCAGCCCTATTAAAGATCGAATATATGTTTGAAGTTGTTGATATTGTATCCACTTAGTCCTAACTTTCAGGCCCATTGAATCCAGGGGAGGAAGTCTATTCTCTACCAGGGTCTGGACCACTATTACATCCTCATTTCTATGCCATTTCAGAAATACTGAGGTTTCCATTGCTGGCAGACACTCAGGATTGCAAAACAAAGGTGTCATCGGCCCAATCTGAGTAGACCAAATCTCCTTCTTTGATAGTGCATCCCATGCCTTCGATGTAGAAGATACCAAAATTGGCATTTCTCCGAGAGGAGGTCGAAAGTTCCTATTTATCCATGGTAGTGATTTCAATTTCATATCCATAACATCCTCCTCTAGTTTCACCCACTTCTTGTTTTTTGCATTATGGAACCAGTCCATTATCCTGGCCATAAATACAGAGCGGAGATATATTAAATAGTCTGGAAGAGCCAGACCTACATTTTTTTTGCCCTGATAAATATGTCTCTTCTAATTCGAGGTGGTGTATGTGCCCATATAACTCTCCCTGCAGCTCTACGTAATTGTCCCAGTAAGTTGGTTGGAAATAGGGATGAGCCGAACACCCCCGTGTTTGGTTCTCACCAGAACTGTCAAACAGACCGAACGTTTGCACGAACATTTAGAACCCCATTGGAGTCTATGGGACTCGAACGTTCGAATTCAAAAGTGCTAATTTTAAAGCCAAATATGCAAGTTATTGTTGAAAAAACGTCTTTGAGAACCCGGGTCTTGCCCCAGGGAACATGTATCAATGAAAAAAAGTTTTAAAAACGACCATTTTTAAAACCTTTTTTTCCATTGATACATGTTACGTCGGGCAAGACCTGTGTTCTCAAAGATGTTTTCACAGGCAAACTATAGACACCCAGCAGGTAAAATATTTAAAGGAATTGTTTTAATTTTTTTTATTTAAGCATTATTAAAATCACTGCTCCAAAAAAAAATAAAAAAAAATCACTGCTCCAGGAGCAGTGATTTTAATGATGCTTAAATAAAAAAATGAAAAAATCCTTTAAATGTTGTACCTGCTTGGTGTCTATACCTGTGATAACGTCTTTAAATAGCACAATTACCTGCCTGCCAGTAAATTAGGAAGAACTGATCTAGCTAAGCTATACAGTGTATAAATATATGTACAACTCCTGGGATATATATATATCCTCTACACACTGTAAATTTAACTAAACTGACTAGCCTGCCTGCTCTATCTATCTATCTAGTAATAAAGACACTGTCTCTCTCTCTCTCTCTCTATAGGACTGATCTCTTTAACAACGATGCAACACACTACACAAGGCCGCCTTGCAGGCAGCCTTTTATAGTGTGGGGCGTGTACTAAACCCCCTGAGCCATAATTGGCTTTGGCCAATTATGGCTCTCCGTTTTTGCGCGCTGTGATTGGCCAAGCATACGGGTCATTGCTTGGCCAATCATCAGCGCGCAATGCCGCAGTGAATTATGGGCCATGATGCGTCACTCGAATTTGGCGCGAACGACCCGTTTTGTTCGAATTTCGACGAACGTACGAACAGAAGATGTTCGAGTCGAACATACGTTCGAATAGAACACGGAGCTCTTCCCTAGTTGGACAGAATATTGCTATTGTCTGAAATATATATAGCAACTTTGGCAGTATATCCATTTTTACTATACTTATCCATCCAATCCCATTTTTTGTTTTCTGATCAGGTTTGCCTATGAGTTTTTCAGGCAGACCTGATTGGAAACTCCATGCACCTCTATAGACCAATGGATATAAATGGATTTGTAACCATTTACACCTACCTACCTCTGAGTCCATCCAGGTCTGGAATGAAAAATGAAAAAGGACTGCATCCCTTTCTGCTTTTCCTGACCTAAATATGAGAAATTGGGGGTAGGTGATGTAAACGGACGCCAGAGTCTGTTTAAATCTAGTAATCCATGGAGCTATTCTGGGTCTGCCCAAGTCTGCTGGACACAAACTGAATGGGTGCATATGTCAAAAAACAGTTTTGCCTTGATTTATCAGGGGATCTGCTCACTGATCTCTGTGTGAAAGAGCACTAAATATCTTGGTGTCCTTTGTACATTGTAACAAAATAAAGCACATTTTACCCCATATGTCATACAATACTCAGTTTTGATATATTATGAAAGTCATGCTGTATAAAACCATGTAATGGTAAAACCAATACATCTTTAACCTAATCCATTAAAAATACATTCAGCCCTTTTTACAGAAGACCAATGTAGTCATTAAAAAATAAAGATTGCAAAATGGCACTTGTGCAAGGCTTGTCCTTACAGTATCCCCAAAGTTGAGTTATCGTGTGTGCTACTAATAAAAAATAAATAAAAATTATGGGACAATTTAGCTGTAAAAAATGGGTTCTTATTTTACAAGTTAGAGAAGAACACTCACTTTTTGATAAATGTTCTTAGATCTAAATTCATAGGTGGTGCTACTATGTAACATATCCTACTGCCATTTATGTGTGTACATGTGTAAAGGGGGCAGATGTAGCATGGACATTTTAGAAAAAAATCACTGAAAATTTAATAACAATAAAGAAGAAAAAAGTTATTTCACTTTAATGCCACATGCTGGGTACTCTCAGATAAATAGCAGTACATCTTTTGAAGAATAACTCCCCCATGGAATGTCAATCCTGATATTTCTTACTATAAATCTGCTCTCCTATCTGCTATTGTGTATTGTACTATTTTCAAAATGCACCTCATCAATAATCTAACTTGGCTAGAAGAGCTGCACTGGAGCATCATTTATCAAGGCTAAGCCTCCAGAAATAAGTGTAAGGAGTGAGTGGGGGAATAATCTGTTAGAGAAAACACTCTTCTTATGTATCATGAGTCATCATCAGCTAAACACAGTCTTTAACATCAGTGAGAAAGTTACAATTCACTTTTTGAAGGTCATATTTTTTTTTCCAGTAATATGTATAGGTGTGTATAACTATAGAGCTTTAGCAATTCATTTGATGTGTTGTGCATTTAAAGCAAATACATCACATACCCATTTCTGAACCATAAACGTATAGCTAAGCATAAAGTGTTTTCTGTACTGTGTTATACTTATTGTTACATCATGCACAGAAGTGCTTCCTGTATATTGCCTATGTTTGGAAATGCTATTAATTAATGTAGTTAGATAACAGTATGTGGGAGGCAACAGACAAAGTAGTCTAAGAACCATTATAGAGACAGGAGATTTTTACACAGAATAACCCACAGACATGAGACCACATGCAGGATTTAGAGACAGTACATAAAATGTAATTTACTATGTTGGGGAGGGGATCTTTGAATAAATTATTTTGTACAGATGCAGCATTGCATACAACATCCAGGTTATACATGGAAGTTTATTACTGATCTACACCTTATATGTAATAAGAAGGAACATGTGAAGAGTGCTTACAATTTGGCTTTTATTGAAGATTGTGGATGTTTGAATCCTGCTTGATGAACCAGTTTTAGGATTGTATCAAATACTGTAATTTCATGTATTAAATTGAATTTCTTTAGAGTCCAATATAACAAGGAAAAAAATTATATAACAGTTGCTTTGAACATTTTTAATATCATATGTACTTTGAAAAAAAAATATTCTTTAGGTGAGGTTACTCTATAAGTCAAAAACATATTGAGAAATAAAATGTGCAAATGTGTTAAAAATAACAACACTGCTATTGTATAAGAAAACCTTTCAAAAGATCAACATGGAGGCTGTAATAACACTGATCATCTGGTTTCATTTCTGGAGTTATTGTTCTGGAAAGTTTATGAAGTTTGCTAACCTGGAACGGGTATGCAGGACATCTGATTTTTCTGTTCTGCAAACATGTTCCAGATCAATAAAATATTCAAAGCTGGTGGTTCAGCCCAATAACTGAGATACTACAGTACTGTATGTCTATGAGGGTTCTCTTTTATCCAAATCATGGTATAGTTAGTTGAAGTTATTCACATTCAACTGGACTTTTTCTGTAATCTTGACTAGTTAGTATTAGTTATCATCTCATCCTCAAAGGGAACAGAGATTATCAAACACTTGCATATCTGACAGAATCGCCCAATGTGTATTAACTATGCCTAGTCATCTTCAGGGGACAATAGGGTGGGAGCAATTCTATATACTGTACATAGAGAAAAATATGGCAAAGAGCGTATTGATTTTACTAAATTACAAATAGTAACAATATCCATGCATCATTTATGTAAACATATTGGACTTACACAAATGAATAAGACCAGGTATAGAGACCAACAAAAGCAGCTGTAGCACATCCTATCTGGGTCCCGGTTTTAAGATGGGCTCATGAGAGCGCTGATCGGGAGTCGGTTGGCTGCTGGTTTTCCAGCATGCTTGTCTGACAGAAGCTGGTCTAACTTCTGTCGGACAAATAGATATACAGACAGGCCAGATGTCGGCTGTTGTTTTGTTTTTTAACTTGCAAATGTCTCCCGACATTCGACCCTTGTGTACCCGGCGTAAGGAAATTAAAGTTGTTTGTTTAATGTGTGTTTGAGAGCTTATCTAAGATTCAAATAGGTTTTAAATTACACACACACACACATATGTATGTATGTATATATATATATATATATATATATATATATATATATATATATTATATATATATTGATATATATTGATATATATATTGATATGTAGGTCAGTATAGTAATTTATGGGAGGAGTCCGGAGGGTATTTAAGCAGCCCACTCACCTGAGTTCCTTGCCAGTTCCAACACATCACTAGGCCGACTCTCCCCAGCTCACCTCATGTTCGTGAGTCTGTGCGTAGGATTACAATTGTGTTCCCATGTTCTTTGTGTCTTACTGCCACACTCATCTAAGCCTGTCCCACAATATTGTCCGACTGTACCTAGCTGGCATCCAGCATTTCCTCTCCTTACAAGCCCCTGGGAAACCTTCATTGTTCCTGACCCATGCGATCAAAGTTCCGGGACATGTCACCCATCCTGTTACGGTCCTCTTTTGAGTTTTTGCCCAGCCAGATCATCCAAGCAGCTATCTACCTGGCCTTCTACAGCTTCCTATGGCCCGGTAAGTTCACTTACATTGGCCCCGGTTGCCAGGTGCTATGCAGGTGCCATCTGGCCTGCCTTCAAGACCATTTTGCCCTACATCTGGCAGTGTCCAAAACTCATTAGTCCGGCACAGGGATCAACATTAAATTCTTCCAGAACCACAATGAATGGTGTCCAGTAGTGGTTCTGGACCAGTTGTTATCACACCTGTCGAGCCAGTCTAGCTCCAGCCCATTGTTTCCTTTTTCTACCAGCCCACTAACAGCTAGCCAGTTCATCAGATATGTTTGCATTCTCCTGGCTAATTTGGGCCTCAACCCTAACCAGTTTTCCAGGTCATAGCGGCCTTGACTGCCTCCCGACATGGGGTGCTGGATCATGTCATCAAATTATTAGGCAGATGCAAATCCACCTGCTTTACCATGTACATTCCAAATCCCCAGGTTGAGATGTTGCAAGCCTTCACCAAGCTTGCCGAATAAATGTCATATATACCAATAAAACAGCTTTCCCTATCCTGGTATTCTTTGCCCCCTTTTTGGCGTACCGACCATCTGACCAGGGCACACCTCAGATCTATGTTATGTTGTGAGTCTTGTGGCGTTGTTATGTGGTCTCACATCTATCTTGGTTGGGGGGCTCTGACCATAAATTAGAAGGCCAGCATGGTGGCCTGTATTTATGGTAGGAGTCTGGGGGTATTAATGCAGCCAACACAACTGTGATCCTTGTCGGTTCCTGTGCGTGATACCCTCCCTCCCATCCCCTTTACAGGACACTTCCTTCACATGCCTCTTTTACATTCAACCATTACTTATGTTGGGTATGCCCCCTTTTTGGCATACCGACCAGCTGACCAGGACACACCTCAGGTCTATGTTATGTTGTGAGGCTTGTGGTTTTAACGTCTATTTCAGTTGGAGGGCTCCGACCATGCTTAAATATATATATATATATATATATATATATATATATATATATATATATATATATATATATATACAGTATATCTCTGTTTTCTTTTCCATTTAGGATACCATAGGGAGTTCTCAAAGTCCTTTAGTAAGGGGCATATTACATATTTGTGTTATAATGGATAAATCACATAGTAACATATTATAAATACATTTTAAAGCAATGCAAGGGCAGTTAATCCTTACTTGTCCAGTGTACACATTTAGCTGAATAGAGGAGGAAGATGGATGGCTGTATAGATAGACACTTTTATTTCAGGATTATTTTGGGGGGATACAGTACAAAGCAGACAGGATTGCAGTCATTATTTCCACTAATATCCCTTGGACAGTGGTGTCTGAAGGTGGCCATAGAAATGACTTTATCACCTGATTTTGCTAAAAATGGTCAGATCGGGTAACACTAATTCTATTTATATGGCCATCAGATGTTATCTTGGAATATCTCTTTGTTATTTCATTCTCAGTAATAACTGTTAGTCTTTTTTGGGTGGTAATTATGTTATTTTTATCACAAATAATTACATTACCCTCTGGCTTGTAAAACAATTGCAGATGTCTGCAGAGCTAGGTGATAATGACAATACATACAGTGTTTTGGCTTTCTGTTAAATGCTGTTAAAAGAAGAAATGCACCTTTGAGATAAAAATAAAAGTTGATGCTTTACTATCTCCATATTTTGTTGAATATTTTGTTGCCAGTAGCCTTAAAATCATCATGTTTATACAGCACGTGCATGCTGTAAGTCTTAACAAGCATGTACAAAAGAAATTGAACCCTACATTAACAGTTGACTTTTATCAAGAAATAAAAAGGTCTTCGAGATGGTAAGGACTTTAAAGGAGAAGTACGGCCAGAGCTACTTTGGCCCTACTTCTCCTGTAGGTCACAGGAGTGCATTTTGTTCTGCACTTCCATGACCTGTATTCAGCCGGCAGCGGGCTAAAGGTTGCTGTTGGCTGATGTCATTCTACAGGGATCCTGACTGTAATGTCAGGATCCACTCAAATGCCTGATCAGCAGGTGGCTCAGCCTTTCAGCCCCCTCCCCAGCCTGGTGCTCAAGTGAGCGCTGGAGGGTCAGATAGCTAGTGACTGGTGACATGATAGCTGGTGACATGTGGCTTGCTTTGGGGGCACTTAACAAGAGGAAGGGACCAGAACTGCCGGGGGGGGGGACCCAAGGAGAGGAGGATCAGGGCTTCTCTGTGCAAAGCCATTGCAGAAAACAGGTAAGTATACCATGTTTGTTATTTTTAGAAAATATAACAATATAGCTGAGCCCTTACAATCACTATAATATATTAGAGATTATGTAAAAAAACGCTCATTTAAAGCAATAGGTTGCTACTAGGCTTATACAGGGGTTTAAACTAATTCAGAAACTGTAGTTATTTTTTTTTTTTTGTTAACTAATTTTATTTTGTGATGCACTTTTAGGAGCTGTGTGCAGTGGGGCAACTGAGAGGGTGACTTCTGTTGACCTCTGATTCTAACCAAGAGTTAGGCTCAGTAAGTATTTTTGACATTTTAAATGTCTACACCCACACAGGGCTTAGCAAGCTTCTTCTCAACCCCATGTAACAACTCTTAGGGCTAGTGAATGACCACTTAGGCACAACATGATGTTTTTTTGAGAAGATAAGGAGTGTCATGTGTTCCTCCATACCTAAAAATACTGGCCCTTGCTTGGTGCTCCAGCAGGCAAGCTGGTAAGTTTAGTCACCTTATAGTGTCTGCTTTGCAGGAAACCTGTTACTTTTACTATTATAGGCAAAATACAATTTCACTTTACAGTTTGGTCTTGAGCCATAGATTGGTTGAACAGGCAGTATTGTGTAAAACAACCAGTGAGATATATTTAGGTTGTGATATTGCTCCTAGGGCAGTACTTAAAGTTTTCTACAAATAGGAATGTATTATGTTAATATAGTAGTCTGTATTTTTTGTTGATTTAAAGGTAACTGTCTGGGGGGAGTAGGACGCACAGGGCTCTAACTCTAACGATTATGCGTCCATTCCTTCTATTTACCTGCTTCTGAGACCGCTCCAAAGCCTGACTCTCGGCTGTACCAGCTCCCTGCACCCCGCTCTATACTCTGGTGCCCGGAGATTCAGTGTAGAGATGTCCCGGCGGGGTAAAAGACTTGTTAATAGAGGCAGACCATGCGGGGCAAGATGGCGCCCGATCCCTGCGCTCAGCAAAGGAGGCAGAAATGAAGCTCTCAGGAGCAAAGGACAATCCTTCCAGGAATGATTTCCTAATCCTGGACCGGGCAGAGGAGGAACATATGGATATCCCAGGGGCGGCATGGCAGGAGGATCCCACAGTCAGAACCATTTGGGACACAGTGAGTACACAGGCCCCCCTCCCTGCAGACGTGAACACAGCTAGCCCAGTGGAGCCTGCTACAGAGCCCACGCTGAGGGACATTTTGTCTGCAGTCACCTCCTGCAACACAGCTATCACTGCCCTGACCACTGAAATTAAGGGGGTTAAACTGGAGGTTATCCTAGTCAGGCATGATATGCAGAAGCTACGTGACCTTACCACTGCATGAGAGGGGAGACTGAGCAATGTGGAGGGTGAGGTGGCATCATTGCTGAGGGAAGTACGTCATCTGCAGTCTCACTCAACTGGCCACACTGCTCGTTTAAAGGACATGGAAATCAGGAGAAACAATGTGAGAGCAGTGGGGATCCCAGAGAGAGCAGAAGGAAAGAATCCGGTGGCTTTCATAAAGAACTGGCTTACTACTACTTTTGGCAAACAATTATTCTCCAAAATGCTTGTAGTAGAGAGGGCTCACAGAGTCCCAGCTAAACCAGGCCTCGTGAACCTCCGTATCCATTCCTCTTTAAACTTCTTAAATTAAAGGACAGGGATGCAATACTACACCATGCCAGAACCCAGGGAGACCTTGTGAAAATTGATAACGCCAGTATATCCATTTACCCAGATTTTTCTGCGGATGTGCAATGCAATGCCGGAGGGCCAAATTTGAGGTGAAAAAGCGCCTCAGAATATATGCCGAGAGCACCCTCCCCTGTAGTCTAAACACTGACGTCTACTTTCTTTCAGACCAGGGATACTCACACAGGAATTTTGGTCATGCCATCTTCTTGCTTACAGACTGTTCTTACTTCTTTAAAGGTGGATATTCGAGACTCTAGAAAACAACACTAAGCAGCGTCCTGATGAGAAACACGTAGATGCAAGTTCCTTCGACTTGTAATTTGAACCAAGACGTTGGGGCCCCCCTGTTCCCCCTTTGTCCTACGCGGACACATTCCTTTTGATCTTTGTCTCTACTACAGTTTAGAGAGGCTGGGATTTTTTATGATAAGTATCAACAAGTCGCATCTCATAAACGCAGCCACTCAATGCATCCCGTTACACTGGAAAACCATAATGCCCCCAACACTTGAGTCCGAAAAATTGAAAAAATGGAGCAACTGATTCACCAAGCCACTGATACTCACGACACGTTCAGGCACACGTGGGCCTGCTGGACCCACTACAGAGAATCCCTAGGTCAGATGGACCCACCTGCCCATACCACCCCCACCGACGGCACTTGACTGTAGGTCTGACTAATGAACTTTTTTTTTCCTGTGTGATTGCTCTCCACTCCCATCCCTCCCTGTCATCTGGGCTAGGCCTCCACTCTTTACTGGAAAGGATAGGTTTTATATGCAACTGAACCATTTATTTTTTCATTTTTTTTTATATATTAGGCTTCAGGGGTCTCCCCTTCCACCCACAGATTGTTCCCTGTTGGGGTGGGTAGGTTTGGGGTAGACCAGCGCTGGTTCCTGTCTACTTCGTCTATATAGTATGCCTTTACTTAACTACGTGGGTTGTCCTAGGTGTAATACCGCAATGGCAAAACAACTAAGAGTACACCATATTGTGCTAATTTACTTTATACCTATGTCCCATGTCTACTGTACTTAATATTCTCTCATGGAATGTGAGAGAGCTGGGTGATGGAGTGAAACGAGTGGCCCTATTCTCCACTCTGAAAAAGTAGTAATTTACAGCCTGACACGCTGTCCGCCATTAAATGCAATTATCAAACACAGTTTCACTCCACTCACACTGCCTATTTCAGGGGATTTAGCGTCTTAATAGCTAATATGACACCATTTACATTATTGCAATCCCTAATTGATGACCAGGGCAGCTATATCTTTTTACTTTGCAAGGTGGAGGGTATTTCCTGCATCATTGCGAACGTGTATATCCCTCCACCATTCACCCCTGATAGCTTGACTAAATTGGCTCAGTTTATGGCCCCACACTCTAATATACCCCTATGGGTAATGGGAGACTTTAACAATGTGCTGGACAGGAAGCTGGATAGATTTTCATCCCACGCCAGGGGTGGCGTGGGTTTAGGAGGCCCAACTCCATTTGCCAAACTGATTTGTGAACTGGGGCTGTGGGATATATGGAGGGAAAGGACCCCTGAGGTGCTTAGCTTTTCGTGCTACTTAGCTTTATACCGCTGTTTGTCATACATTGATATGTGCCTGGGAAACATTGTGGTGCCAGGCAGGACTGACTCTGCATCTTATGCCCCTAGGAACATATCGAACCACTCCCCCCTTATCTTAAGAAAACATTTTTCCCAGCAGAAGCAGAATAGACTTTGAAAGGTTAATCCCTTTTGGTTTGTGCTGTTCCCAAATCTTAACCCCATTTCTAGGGCGATTGCAGAGTTTTTACAAATCAACAGGAGAACAGCCGTGGTGGTATAGGATTCTATGAATGCCCATATGAGGGGACTTATCAGGCAGATCTCTAACATTAAAACTAAGGTCTGGGAAAACACTGTCATGCACGCAGCTAGTAAAAGCGGAAACACGATATATACAGGCCCCCACAGATGACACAGAGCGTAGATGGTTGGAGGCCCAGGCCCTTTATCAACAGGTCTCTCTCAATGCAGCTGAAAATAAGAGATTCTTTATTAAACAAAACTACCTTATTGAGGGGGAAAATACGGGTCATCTCCTGACAGTGATAGCAAGAGCAGAAAAAGGCACTACACATATAGAAACCATTCAGACCCTACTTGGAGACACAGTCGGTGACCAGGCCCAAATCGCATACATGTTCACAGTCTTCTTTAGAGATGCCTCTAAAGTGCAGCCTACCGAAGAGGCACTCTCACACTTCTTGGACCAATGCCACATACGAAAGGCTACGGCACAAGACGTTGAAATGCTGAATGTCCCCCTCAAACTGGAGGAACTCTTACTGCCGGTGTCACAAATGGCGAATAGTAGGGCCCCTGGCATTGATGGACTGCCTATAGAAACTTACAAACAATATGGCGAAACCCTACTGCCAGGCCTGCTAAACGTATTGAACGAGTCATTTAAGACTGGTCGTTTACCGGACTTCATGGGGGAGGCTGTAGTGGTAGTGCATCCTAAGCCAGGTAAGTGGAATTCCCTCTACAGCCAGACTCCTACAGGCCCATATCGTTGCTAAATTACGATGTCCAGATATTGGCACAAGTATTGGCATTTAGACTAGCTAAAGTTATAACTAGCCTGGTCCTTATAGACCAGTCTGGCTTTATCCCAGCATGGTCCATTAAGCTGAATAACGTAGAGTGTATAGAGTGTACATAGAGTGTATAGGACACTGGTTGAATTGCATCAATGGGAACACAGAGACACACCTACGTGTCAGGTTCATCCAGGAGACCTCCTACACATGTTATGGAAATGCCCCAAACTTGGGAGATATTGGAATAAAGTGGTCGCTACCATAAATTCTATCTTTTAGATTCAGCTGGTTATGGATCCACTGGTATGCTTGCTTTGAGGTCTAGACGAGGAATTATATGTTGGTTGGGTGACCCAGAAGTGGCTCCTCCATAGCTGGTTCTTAACAGGTTGCTACAATGTTGATAGCCCAAAGATGAAGAATGTGCAGATTTGAAGTGCATGTCATGGTTGTCACACACTCAGGAATGATGCAGTGAACAAATGACCTTAATGGTAACAGGTATACGGGTATAGAGACGTATACCATGAGAAAAGGTATAATGGCATTGTCAGGTTGAACTGGTTTATATATTTTTTTTCCTCTCTTTTCTGAAATTACTGCAAAGGGCATTATGACAGTTGTACTGTGCATTCATATGGGTTATTGTATAAAGCTTGAATATGTATTCCCTGTAGTTGTACAACTTCTGCTGTTAATTCGACTGTCTATATATATATATATATATATATATATATATATATATATATATATACTGTATATATATTATAATATATACTGTATTGAATGTGCCCTTTGCTTTTGTACAATAAACACCTTTTTGATAAAAAAAAAGGTAACTGTCCAACATGTATTTGCAAGTCCTCTTTTCCATTGCTACAATTCATTTCCTGCACCTGCTCCCTACAGCCAGAAATAGACAGTCAATAAGAAGGCTGTAAGAAGTCTGCTGAAAATAGTTACATGATGGAGCAGTTAACTAGCCCTGTAAGAAGTTTTTTTTTTGTTTTTGCCCCCATTTGAACCACTTCATTAAATGACACACAAATAGGAGATCTGGATAAAATTAGAGCAGCTGGCCACAGTAACCAGTCGGGTTCAGTTTTAGTTTTCTCGTGAAAGATGAATCCTGATTGGTTGCTACAGTTTTATCATAACTGCTAGCTAGTATCTATGATTTAACATGTATCTTTTTATAATGTAATATTAATATAGAAAACGTCATTATATTTCCAGCAAGTGGTAAAAATGTAATTTTTCAGTGTTCACCGAAATATAAAATTGATTACTTGTTCCTGTTTCCAATTGCCCATTTCACAGTCCTTCATTCACTGGTTTGATATATTGTACCATGTCTTGAACAGTTTCTTTATAACTGCATCACAAGATCACAAACACTTCCAAGACTTGTAAAACTGAAAATAAAACCATAAATAAGAATTGCTTTTCTTGCGTACTGTAAATCTTCTCATCTGGTTTTAATAGCTGGCTCTATTTTTTTCTGGACCAAATATAACTTTCAAACCTTTTACAGGGTCTTATAGCCTTTCTAGGGAAGGAAAAGCAACACACGCAAGGGGGGTTATGTACGAAAGGCAAATCCACTTTGCACTACAAATGCAAACTACAAGTGCAAAGTGCACTTGAAATTTGCACTGAAAGTGCACTTGGAAGTGTAGTCGCTGTAAACCTGAGGCGTTGATCTGAAATGAGTGGAAGCTCTGCTGGTTTTATCATCCAATCATGTGCAAGCTAAAATGCTGTTTTTTTTATTCTCCTTGCATGTCCCCCACGAATCTACAGTGACTGCACTTACAAATGCACTTTCAGTGCAATTTCAAGTGCATTTTGCACTTGTAGTTTGCACTTGTAGTGCAACGTGAATTTTCCTTTAGTAAATAACCCCCATTGTGTTTGTTTTGTAAAATATGTTTTTATTTGATAATTTGTGCTGTCATCAGTCCATCTCTGCAGCTAACGGTTTTTGGCTATTCATAACAGCAAGCTGTGGGATTGATACAACATACATACATTTCCTGAGGACGGCAAATCTGAAAGAACACACCCCCTGGAATTCTTAAGAAGGCATGCATGTTCTGTCTCTGTATGTGTGTGGGATGGGGGGAGGGGTGTCACTGGGGAGGTGCAAGCCAAATAAGTCTCTTACATCATCTGGGCATAAATGCTTTAAGGCTTGAGGTCATTTCACACTGAGGGCCCCAAACACTTGCAGAAGAACAACGTCTCTTTCACTGCCAATGGCTAGGTCTGTTCCTACTTGCCGTAACAATAGGCAGCATTTTGAGAAAGTAATACTGAGTATGCACTCAACTCCACCAGCTTCTCTCACATCTGTACTCTGCACATTTTGTATATGTTCCCTGCAGGCACACAGAGAAGCCTAGGATTTTTCACTTGCATTCCATGATCCTAGATTAAGTTCCTTGGCAGGCTCTGTATCACAGTGGGCTCCAATATTGAGACCCACCCACTAGGTGGGAAATATGAATTATTACCAGGACCCCAGTCACCTTCCACCCTCACCGTTTTCCCTGTCAGATGGCTGCTACTCCTGATTCTAGCTACACATACAGTGGCTCATAACCACAAGGGTTATCTTGGCAAAACGTGTTACTGCATGCTTACTCTTCTTCTTATCCCAGAGAGTTAAACATGTCTTGCCTCTAACTTCCAGTTCCAGTTCTTATGAATATACCATGAATACACCCAGTATTAATACACCTGATTAAATCACTACATAAGAAATTCAAACCAGGCAATTCTTAATTTTCCAGATTCATCTTTACTGTTTAACATCACTTAAAATGTTGAGGTAGCTTACATTACATACCAGGACATTTCAAAGCATGAAGTCCCTCCTGGCTGTGCAATGCATTTGGCTTTGCCTCCACCCGTGCTGTGAAACTGTCCATACCAGATTTTATACACAGTCCTTTTCAATTGTCAGCCCATAAACATTGAACCTGGGATCAGGTCCTGCAGAAGGGTAGATCTCTGACAGAACAGCTCACATCACACTTTCAGAATAATTTCATGCCCAGAATTTCCCTGAGACTGCCTTCCCTGATATATATGCCTTCATGCAGGGAAAGTGACACATACCCCAGGGAAGAAATGGCTAAGCAGAGAATCATAACTCCAAGATAGAGTTTAATACAACAAGGCTGACAGGCAGATAAGTAGCTTTAATAAAGGGGTGACAAAACAAATATCTTACATTAAAAATATTGCCTTTCTGCCCATTTTAATAGATTAGCCTGAAGTAACGATATTTTTTTTATTACAACAATAACCATAGGCTATAAGCCCCATGGTAGCATTTTCAGTTTGTGCTTGGTTCAGAATTGGGAGCACATGACCTGCAGTTTATGGGTCTCCTATAGTTTTTGTACAGTGTTGACAGTTTCCAACCAACACCTAACTCATTAGCAACGGTTAAATGCCGAGTCAAGGGACACACCCATGATCACACACTTGTTATGCTATATTATCTCTCTAACATCATTCTCTGCTTGACTAGCCTATACTTCACAAATTATTTAACTGGTGCAGAAGTTAGTAACAATATCAATCTGTATACTGCAGATTCAACTCATTAAGTAGCACTGTCTAAACGTTGTTGTTCCTCTGACAAGTCACTGAAGGAGGAGTGTGTTTTGTTTTAACAAGCAACAATAGTTTAAAAAAAAAATGTATTCGTCATGGAGAATTCGTATTTTTAGGAAAGAATTAACGGGCAACAAGAGCTTTATAATAAAATGTGAACAAGAGCGCTGGGAGCCAGCCCCAGGGCAGACAACATTTCTTTGCCCATTTTCTGTTTTAAAATTGGTTTTAATTATATCATAGGCATGTGCATTTCGTTTCGTTCCGAATCGAAATTCGGACGAATTTTCCATTATTCGGACATTCGGATGCATACGAATTCCCGAATTGCTATATTAGCGAAAAATTTCGACCGTTTTCGGAATTCGTTCGTTTTCGACCGAATTTCGAAAAAAAATGGTCGAAATCGATTTTTTTTTTTTCGAATTCCGAATCGAATACCCGCGGACTAAATTCGATCGGAATTCGAAAAAAAAAAAAAAATATTTTCGGATTTAATTCGAAAAAAATTCTATTCGAAAAGAGACTTTGTTTTCTAATCTGGTTGAAATATTTTCGATTTCGACCGTTTTTTTTCGAAATTCGGTCGAAAACGAACGAATTCGAAAAACGGTCGAAATATTTTCGATTTCGACCGGATTTTTCGAAATTCGGTCGAAAACGAACAAATTCCGAAAACGAATTCAACACATGTAACGAACCTAACTTAACGAAATTTATTAAATGACGAATTGAAACGAAACGAAACGAAACTAATTTTTCACTTTTGCACATGCCTATTATATCATACAAAAGAAAACACCAAAACAAAGTAAATTAAATTGTTATTCTCAATACCATAATAGTATACCATTTAAAGCTCACACTATACTTTCTGAAACTGATCAAGCATGCCCACAACTAAAAGAAATTCAGAATATTACAGTGAATAATGCTTGCCATAGTTTTGTTGGTGACTAGCAATAAACAATGGCACCGATCGAGAAGAGATTTTTCCAGTAAAATTAAACATTCACCTGTGATTCAGTAAACATTTTCAGGAAAACCAATTGTCAGCAACCTTTTATGTATTAGGCCACGTACACACGATCGAACAAGTCTGCTGAAACTGGTCCGCGGACCAGTTTCAGTGGACAGATTTGATCGTGTGTACGGCCTAGCGGACAGGTTTTCAGCGGACAAAAGTTTTAAAGCATGCTTTAAAACTTGTCAGCTGGAAACATGTCCATCGGATATGTCCAACCTGGTCAACGCGTTCTCTGTCCGAGGGTATTTTCGTCCGATGGTGTGTACACACCGCCGGACCAAAATCCTGCATGAGACATGTCCGATGAAAATGGTCCGTGGACCGTTTTCATCGGACATGTCTCCTCGTGTGTACGGGGCCTTAGGTGTCATAAGCATTAGACAAACAGCATACAAAAAACAATAGCTAGTTGTAGTCTTGTACTGCTAATGGCATTATTATTATATTTTTATTATATTTTTTAAATAGTTTAATTTTCCATTATCATACATCTAGTGGCTCAAAAATTGTTAAGTCCCTTTGCATATACTTCAGGCCTTAGATCAGCCCTAATGCATGCACTTCAGAAATTGGTAGTGGAGGGTGGGGCATATAATGTCCCCGCCCAACACATATGGGGTAGTGGCAGACAAAAAAAACAGTTAATCCAGTTTTTGTCAGTTTTTTGTACTTACCTGTGATTGGCCACATGATGTCATTAACGGTCCCGGCTAAAGCAGTACGACTAACCAGCGGACAGAAATCCCGCGCATGCGTCAAATGGATTTGACGCATGCGCGGAAGCATTTTATTTCCTGGTCATGGTCAACGTCACCACCACGTCACCACGTTCTCTGTCCGAGGGTATTTTTCGTCCGATGGTGTGTACACACCGCCGGACCAAAATCCTGCATGAGACATGTCCGATGAAAATGGTCCGTGGACCGTTTTCATCGGACATGTCTCCTCGTGTGTACGGGGCCTTAGGTGTCATAAGCATTAGACAAACAGCATACGAAAAAACAATAGCTAGTTGTAGTCTTGTACTGCTAATGGCATTATTATTATATTTTTATTATATTTTTTATATAGTTTAATTTTCCATTATCATACATCTAGTGGCTCAAAAATTGTTAAGTCCCTTTGCATATACTTCAGGCCTTAGATCAGCCCTAATGCATGCACTTCAGAAATTGGTAGTGGAGGGTGGGGCATATAATGTCCCCGCCCAACACATATGGGGTAGTGGCAGACAAAAAAAAACGGTTAATCCAGTTTTTGTCAGTTTTTTGTACTTATCTGTGATTGGCCACATAATGTCATTAACGGTCCTGGCTAAAGCAGTCAACTATAAAAGAAAAAAAAAAGTGTCATTAGTAGTGCAGTTGGTGGGGATTTAAAGAAGGAAGCACATCTATGGCTGTACCATGGAGTCTTTGTTGCTACGAGTGATGGAGTGGGTTGGCACAGCTGATGGAAAAGAACGGATGCGGCTGTGTCTTTCCATTCCACCACTTATCATAAGGGATTATATTTTAACTTCAATATAGGTCAGTGTAAATGGCCTAACAATTGCAAATACAAGCATGAATGTGCTCATTGTGCTGGGCCACACCCAGCTGTATGTTGCTTTAAAAAAAAATGGGTCAGAATGCCACTACTATATCTAAGGATCTTTTTCTTAAAAGTAGTAATGCGGGTGAGCTTGGTAAACATGTTACCATGGCTTCATATTTATCCAGGTTGCAAGAAAGTGGACATGCTAATTAACGGTTTTAGATTTGGTTTTCATTTGCCTTTGTTTTCTGGTATAGGTTGTGTGTTTTTTGTCCTAGATTACATCAAAATATAGTTCGGAATAGGATTACTAAAGAACTTAAAGAAGGGAGAATTTCCGGCCCCTTTGATATTCCTCCTTTTCCAAATTGTTATGGTGTTTCTGTTAAGGGTCATTCTGAAGAAGGAATGTGGCTCCTTTTGACTTGTCCATCATTTATCTTACCCTGATGGTTTTTCCCTGAATGCTGAAATTGATTCTATTATGTGCTCAGTCTCTTATTCCTCCTTTGAGGATGCATTACCTAGAATTCAGGATGTTGGCAATTCTGCTCTTTTAGCAAAAGCTGATATAAAATCTGCTTTCCGTTTGTTGCCCACACATCCATCGGCATTTAATTCTTTAGGTTTTGTTTTTCAATGTGAATACTTTTTTGACAAGTGTCTACTGATGGGATGTTTTATTTCTTGTCATTATTATGAGCTTTTTCTACTTTTCTAGAATGGATAGTTAGTTATCGTTCAAATTCTTTTAATTGTTAACGCTATTTGTGTGTTTTTCGGTTTATAGTTAGAGCTGATACTTTGGGTTGTCTATACCTTTTCACTGAATTTCAAATAATTTTTTGCTTAATCGGGGTCCCATTAGCTCCTGATAAGTCTGTCTCTCCGACCACATGTTTAGACTTTTTTGGTGTACAAATTGACACTGTAGCTATGGAATTCTGTCTTACTTTGGATACAATTGTGAAAAACCAGCCTGTTGTTGGATTTGATTTTATCCAAAAATAAGGTGCAATTACGAACGCATTTTGTATCCAGAGTGATGCCTATGAGTAGAGTATTCTCTGAACGCTTATACTGAGCTATATGGGAATTACTTCTCCTACGCATTTTGTTAGGGTCAATGCCGACATTCATGATGATTTAATAATTTGGCACAAGTTATTGTCCTCTATTAATGGTTGCTCCTTATGGCAAGCCCGCTTTTGTGTTTCCTCATATGATTCCAGTGATGCTTGCTATTCAGAATTCCATAGCTCCTTCCACTTGGGCATGTTATGAGGCTGTGTGGATACTATGGTGTTCATTTTTAAAACAACATAGGGTGACGAGTAATTGCTTTTCCGAAGATCTCGTACTGTCATTTTTGAATTATTTAATGGGTTGTACGTACTCTTCTTCCCATATTTTAAAAACATTATCGGGAGTGTCCTTTTTCTTAAATCAACAAGGGTACGCTTCCTGAATTTTTTTTTTTTTTTTCAGTGAAACAAGCCTTAAAAGGTTATTACAAAGCACACATTGTAGCTGAAAAAAGACTGCCAATTTCAGCAGATCTCTTGGTTAAGATATGCTCTGCAACTACAAAAGTCTGTTTTTCAACATTTGAATCGTCATTGTTTAAACTTTCCTTCTGCCTTTGTTTTTATAGTGCTTTTCAGATCTTGGAGCTGCTTCTGCCTAAGAGGACATTGGGTTCTGGCCTACTGTTTTCTTCAGTGGTTCTCCATTCAGAGATTCTTCTCATACTATTGCTTAAGCACTTAGATCTTTCTATTTGTGTGGTATCTTGCGGGCCCAACATTATTTAGGGTTTCGGCCACCTTCGGATGAGCATTTCCATGTCCATGCTAATAGTGATCCTTTGACAATTTATCAATTTCATACTGTTTTGAAAACATGTCTAAAATATTTGAAGATTGTTCATCTTCAAATATCCTCTCACTTGTTCTGTATTGGCGCTGCTACTGAGGCAGCACATTTGGATTATGAATCTGTTATTAAAAGTATTGGTGGGTGGAAGTCCAAATGCTACAGTTCTTATGTATGTCCTAATGTTTGCTTTTGATTTTTCGATTCTTCATACGTTCTTTGGATATTCCTATGTTTTTTTGGGCTCACAGGAGAGCTGAATTTAGATGTTATGGTTTTAGGTTTACCTGCATCAGTTTTTTTATGATGGGCCGTAGCAGGAAATGGACTGGGTTACGTAGAGCTTTATCTGTGTTATATTTACAGTGTCCTGTTCAACATATAATTGTTTTCCATTTGGCTGGTAATGTCATTGTTCTCAGCAGAACTTTGGACGTAATTTCTCTTATTAATTCGGATTTGCTGTGCCTTCATTCTACCCTTTTAAATTGCATCCTAGTTTCATCATTCCTCATTTACTTTGGCCTAGCCCCGAATGGAAGCATTTTGAAAAATGACAAACGTGGATTTGGATGGAGGTTTTCTTGGTTTTTATCGCCCTGATCAAATTCACTTGTCTGATATTGCACTAGATATCTTTAATATGGATTTGCAATCATGTGTGGAGAATGCCTTTGGTCGGTTGTTAAATATAATTTATTCATACCTATAATAAAGGACCACGGCCATTTGAATCCACAGAAATGTGAGTCCAATATTATATGTTATATTTTATAAGTTCAAATGTAGTGTGTGTTCTGCCTAATATCCCATGGTAGTTTAGGGTGATGCATAAAATGTCCTACTCACTACATATGGGATAGTTGAAGACAAAAAAAGCAGTTAAACCAGTTTTTGTCAGTTATTTGTACTTACCTGTGATTGGCCACTTGATGTCATCAACGGTCCTGGCATGAACAGTCAACTATAAAATGTATCCCGCCCTCCCTCCCATGTCGCTGCTCAAATGAGGTCTTGTCCCTTTCTTTAGTAAGGGGACTTTAAGTTGTAATGCATATTATCAAGCTGTAATAGCTGAGCTAAAATGTGTTGTTGCTGCTATACTTAAATATCAATATTAGATTAGATGTTGTTAAATATAATTTATTCATATCTATAATAAAGGACCATGGCCATTTGAATCCACAGAAATATGAGACCATTGTTATATGTTATATTTTATAAGTTCAATATGTAGAGTGTGTGCTGCCTAATATACCATTTTTTTCTTGAAAGCTCAGTTATTGTTGGTAACTTCAATAAACAATCACAATTGTATTTAATGACTTAAAGATTGTAAACAAAAGCCCAGCACTTTGGTGTCTGTCCTAAATGTTATACATGCCTTCCTCTGGCAGCTTTCATAGTAGCTCTAACCTTCCTTTTGTCTTTAGTAAGAGGGTACGATGAGTAGGAATGGAAGACCAGACAATGGCCTGTGCTTATATTACAGTACTGCACCTTCAGTCACCAGACTACAGGGATGCTATTATATTATATTACATAAAAAGGGATCTGTGTAGCTAAATCTAAGATCAAAACAGTTATTTTTGTTGAATACTGAACCTTAAATGCCATGTGTGCATTGTCAAATATTTCACATGCCTTGTTATTAATAGGGACACATATTCTGAGGGTTGTTTAAAAGGTTTCTAAGACCATTTTCAGTTTCCCAGAGAAATCAGTCACATTACCATCCTAAATGTCAGTGAATTGTATTTGGCTGTGCTGAATAATAAAGAATGACATAAATCTTTCAAAAATTAAGGTAGTCCTTTTCCTATCTCTGCTGCAGATTATGTTCATCCTAAAATGCATGCCCCAAAATTACAACTTTACTTTTATGGCTCATTCACATTCACTGCGTTCATATGTATACAGCGAATATCTTTGTACGCATCTGTACGCAGCATTCACACAGCTGTGTCTGGGGCTGTAATATTGTGCTGTGTTCAGAAAACTATGTACAAGCTTACAGCATTAATGTAGCCTATTGGCCACCACTGACCAACTGCATTTTTGAAACCTTGAATACTAGGCAGCAGGAGCTAACTACATCTTATCAATCAAGAGCACTGGTCAACATGAGCCATCTGCACCCTAGCAAACGTTGAGGCCAGGTGGAAGGAATTGCTTGAATCCTAGCACTCTGAGATATTAGGTGACAGGAGAAGACTGTGTCCTAGCAACCAAGGATGCTAAGCCACAGGGGCAGCATACACATTAACATACCTAGACACTAGGCCACAGGTGCTGTCTGTGTTCTAGCAACCAAAGATGCTAGGCAGCAGAGACCCCCTGTTACCTAGTGCTAGCAAGATGGGTGCTAGGTGGCAGGATTGCCTGCATCATAGCTGCTAAGGATACTAGACATCGGGGGCCTATCAATAGTGTTTTATCAGTGGCCCAGGTGCCGCTGGCCACACATCATTGATATTGACAAACAGCAATGGCCAATATGGGCCATGTACACTAGACATGTGTAAAACTTACACAAGCATTACATGGGTACAGTGAACAGATAGCTATAAAAGTAGGATCTTGTTGCCAGCTTCTGTCAACAAGATCTTGTTTTATTCTAGTTAAATGAGACCTTAGCCTTTTACAGTATTGCCTTGAGGTAACATGGAGCAATTCCCATTTATTTTGATGTCTGTAAGCATTTTATACGTTTCCAGAGGTATTCACATACTTTAGCAGAGAATTATCACCCTGCTTTCTGTAATGTCATTGAGTAATCTGATCAGAAAGCATGGCACATATACATAGATACATATCTGGTAGATGACAGAAGCTTGCCTTAATATAAATGTAGAAACAATTATCATATCATGTGTGCATGTTCTACTTACAACCTTTGAAGTCAGATTCATCCAGAATAAAAGCTACAGTTAAAGATGATGCAAATCCCCAGTATTTGGTGCACAAATGATTGTACATCAAATGAGTCTTATCTCTGTTTTCCATCTCTAAAACATGCTGAACAAGGACTTTATCTAAAAAAATAATATTTTACAGTGTAACATCTCTTTGTGACTGACATCAGAAGGAAGTTACTTGTCCCTTACAGTCCTCAGCAAACACGTGTCATATTGTATCTGCCATCGCTTAAGCTTGAATGATAGCATATGAATTACAGCTGTGACCTTACAGCCATACTAAATTTTTTCATGGATAAATGTGGGCATATAGCATACTTTTGTCTATTAGCCATTTCTGAAACATGTGCAACAGATAAAAAAAGTTTCTTGGTTTCTCAGGTCAGATAAAGTCCCTACATCAAACCAAAAATGCAAGATACCATATTTATCGGCGTATAACATACACCCTAACTTTTAGGCCGTGTACACACGAGGAGACATGTCCGCTGAAACTGGTCCGCATACCAGTTTCGGCGGCCATGTTCGATCGTGTGTAGGGCCTAGCGGACAGGTTTCCAGCGGACAAAAGTTTCTAACCATGCTTAGAAACTTGTCCGCTGGAAACCTGTCCGTCGGACATGTCCGATGGTTAGTACGCCCAACCATCGGACAGAAATCCCCCGCATGCTTCGAATTGATTTGACGCATGCGTGGAAGCATTGAACTTCCATGTTTGAGCATGTCGCCGCATCACCGTCACCGCCACGTCACCACGTTCTCTGTCCGTTGGGATTTTGGTCTGATGGTGTGTACACACATCAGACCAAAATATCCCAGGAGACATGTCCAATGAAAACGGTCCACAGACCGTTTTCATCGGACATGTCTCCTCGTGTGTACAGGGCCTAAGAGGGAAGTTTCAGGGAAAAAAAATTCCACAGCCCCCTGTGTATAACACGCAGGCACAGTTTACCCTCTATTTTCAGGGTAAAAAAGTGAGTGTTATACGCCAATAAATACAGTAGTTCTGCATGCCAAAACACTGTAAGAAAATTGGAAAAAAACTTTTAGAGGAAATGTTAATCTACATTCTTTACCCCAGGTTTTGCTTGCAGTGTGTAGTTGGTGGTAATGTCACTATCTTTCTGGTGATATCCCAAGCATTGCTGAGTACCTTAAATTTCGTAAGAATGCACTACTGCAGTGTTTTTCAACCTTCTTTCAGGCAAGTCAATCGTGAGGCACACCAGTCTAAAATGTAAAAAAGTAATAATATTACTTTGCATCAGTGGGAAAACAATGCCTGGAATTATACACACAACCACTACATTCTGGCAGGGATAAATGAGAGGCAGCAACAGAGCTCCTTGTCTACACAAGTCTGTAGTAGTTTGTACAGTAATATACAGTTCAGTGGTCAGTAATTTGTAATGCACAGTCCAGAGGTTAGTAATAAGTAACACAGAGTGCAGAGGTCAGGAGTAATAAAGAGTGCAGAAGTCAGTAGATTGTAACACAAAGTTCTGAAATTAGTAGCAATTGACCGTGTGTAGAGGTCAGGAGTAAGTAACACAGAGTTCAGGGGTCAGTAGTAGGAAATAGAGAAATGTTGTTGTATAATAGAGATTATAAAGCACATAACTAACACAACATACAATATGTGGACTCTCATCTGATATAGAAAATCAGATATTCTAATCTAACAGGTAACATTCAAACATTGCTTTATACCTGTACAATATTCAATTCTTCTGAATTAACAATCAGACAGAGGCTCGCAACCATACTTGTGTTTATGGTTAGGTTCAATAAAGATTTGCAGAGTTCAGAAGAGCTCAGCACAGGCAGACTGTTTCAAGCTCTTAGTACTTAGTTTCTCACACTCATACAGCTAGCTTGATCTCAGTACTAACCGAGAGAGGCAGGCGAAGGGCAACCAAGAACAATGTAAGGGTGCCCTATGTGCTCCTTAATAACCAATGACATCATCACTTGGCAAGATGAAGAAGGATGATCCCACACAGCATCCATGCCTAAAATGCTGCAGAGGAACAACCTCTGTAAAATAAAAAAAAGTTAGCCTTCATCTACCTTTTCCAGGACACCCCTAAAGATCCCAGACAGAGCCCCAGAGTGTCCTGGCACCCTAGTTAAAAAAAAGGCCTTGCAACTGCATTGTACTGGTTTTGGATACTCAGTAAAGCCTGGGTTCTCATCAGAATGGTACTATAAGTACTGTATATTAAACACATTTGTTCTGCACAACTGTGTTTATCAAATGTCAACAGAGGTTTAATATGCAGGAGGAGCCCATCAGTGTATATATGCATTTTAAATGCCATGATAAATGCATGACTTTCTCCTGGAATATATAAAACTTAACAACTACAGGTAAAATTAATCAACAAATTATCAAAGCTGTCCAGAAAATAACTGCTTGTCCTGCACTGTACATGAAGAGGTTGTAGAGCCTGCAACTGGTCAAACAGCAAAGAAAAAACGCATAGGGGGACTGGTTGTATGGTGCAAATGAAGCCTGCGGGCCCAAAGAATAAAGTAAGTAATTCAACATATCCATCATCCCCTAAACAAAAAGAATATTAAAACCTGGAGTACAACTGCCTTTGACTGTAGACATTAATCTGTGTTTCCCTATTGCCTGTTCTAGCTGCATTCTCTGACAGTCTCATGTAATATATCTCCTGTCTGAAAAAAACTCCTATAACACATTCACAGTCTATGACCATCTCCAGTAGCATGTCTACACTCTCTGGTTATCTCATGTAGCATGTCTGTAGTTTCTGACCATCTGTTATTTCATGCCCATGGTCTTTGATTATACTGTATAATGTGTGTATCTGCTGTCTCTAACTCTGAACATTCACTGAATATTTTGAGTGACCCTTTGCCAATGCCAGGGACCAAAATTGTGTCCTCCCAATATCAGGAACAATCAATGATTCAGCCCATGCAGTGCAAGGGGTAAGAGTGCATGGGTAAATTTTACTACAACCTGGAGAGAAGCTTTGACCTACGTTTTTTAAAGTGCAGTGCCACCAAAATTTGCAGACTGTTTATAAGAAAATGTAGCCTTATAAACTCATATAACATGATGCTATGATACCTGCATCTTAACCACTTGACTTTAACCACTTGCCTACTGTGCACCTACACCCCCTTCCTGCCCAGACAAAATTTAGCTTTCGGCACTGCATCGCTTTAACTGACAATTGCGCGGTCGTGCGATGTGGCTCCCAAACAAAATTGACGTCCTTTTTTTTCCCCCACAAATAGAGCTTTATTTTGGTGGTATTTGATCGCTCGTGCGGTTTTTATTTTTTGCGCTATAAACAAAAAAAGAGCGACAATTTTGAAAAAAGACACAATTTTTTTTGCTTTTTGCTATAATAAATATCCCATTTAAAAAAAAAAAAATGTATCTCAGTTTAGGCCGATACGTATTCTTCTACATATTTTTGGTAAAAAAAAAAAAAAAAAAATCGCAATAACCGTATAGTGACTGGTTTGCGCAAAAGTTATATTGCCTACAAAATAGGGGACATAATTATGATTTTTTTTTTATTTCTTTTTTACTAGGAATGGCGGCGATCTGCGATTATTTTTTCGGATTGGGACATTATAGCGGACACATCGGACACTTTTGACACATTTTTGGGACCATTTACATTTATACAGTAAACAATGCTATAAATATGCATTGATAACTGTATAAATGTAACTGGCAGGGAAGGGGTTAACCACTAGGGGGCGGGGAAGGGGTTAAATGTGTATACTATGTGTGTTCTTACTGTAGGGGGAGGGGGGGTGACTGGGGGAGGTGACCGATTGTGTCCCTATGTACAATCTCCTCTCTCCCTGACAGGGACGTGGAGCTCTGTGTTTACACACAGAGCTCCACGTCCCAGCTCAGTTACTCGGTAATCGCGTGTGCCCGGCGGCCATCGCGGCCGCCGGGCACAAGCACGGGCTCCTCGCCGATTCCAATGACATCACGTCATATGACATCCTGTCAGGAACAGAGCGTTACCCACCCGCCGTCATTTGACGGCGGGCGGGTAGCAAGTGGTTAAGAAGGTTTTACCCCCTTCATGACCAGGGCATTTTTTTGCAAATCATGCAACACTGTACCCAAATGAAATGTATATAATTTTTTTCTCACAAAAATAGAGCTTTCTTTTGGTGATATTTGATCACCCCTGTTTTTTTTTTTATAATAATAAAAAAAAAGACACAGTTTTTTTTGAAAAAAAAATGTGTGTTATAAAACACATACAATAATAATAATAAAAAAAATCTTCATAAAGTTAGGCCAAAATGTTTTCTGCTACATGTCTGATAAAAAAGAAAAAAAAATCCCAACGTGTATTTATTAGGTGGTTATAGTTCCAGCATCTACAAACTATGATATATATACTGGAAATTGCGCAGCTATAATGCTATACTGGTAATAATGGAAATCAGTGACTTATAGTGGGACTGTGATAGGGTGGCAGGCAATCTGGTGTTAACAGACATTATCTGGAGGGTCACTAGCTGAGACCTATTTCACTAGTGCCAGTAATACAGTGGTCAGTGATAATACTGTACAATGACACTGTGCTAATGACACTGGCAGAAAAGAGGTAAACACCAAGGAGCAATCAAGTGTCTAACAATGTGTAATGTGTGCTGCTTTTACTTTACTATCTGGCAGTTTTTTCTCCCTGTTTTTTTAGGGAGATGAAACAGCGAGATCGCTGTTCACATTATACAGAGTTCTGTCTTTTTGTAAACATCGAACTCTGTGTGTGATTGCACACAGCTGTTCAGTTGATTTCAGTTGAAATCATTGGTTGAATCAGCTGCCAAATATGTGTTGTGTCCAATCACAGCACAGGTAGACAGTGGGTGCGCATCCCAAACATCGAAGAAGGCCAATCGTGTACATGTACATGATCGTACCTGTATCTGCCATTTGTTTGCAGTATATTTACTATGAGCATTCGGCAGGTGGATAAGCTCTGTCATGTGTGTGTGAGGCCGTCATGGGCTCACGGAGAGTGATTATTAAACCAACTGGTAACCATGCCTGCATTTGTACAAACTCTGAGTGATACTCACATTGAAAAATGGTAATTGTAGAAACTTACCTAGCAATTCGAGGTTTGAGGGTGCAAAGCTTTAACATTTTCAGGTAATTTTAGAGCCTACCACTAATCCCCATCTTAGCTTATTGCTATTGGCTCATCTGACCACTGAAACCCCACCAGTAAGTGCCTTTTAAAAAGGCACCTTACCTGGAAAAAATGTACTACATCTAGGAGCAATTTCAACCTGGGCAATTGGAAAAATAATAGAAATGGTGTGCTTGTAGCTTTGTAATAATCCCTCAGTAATAGTATCTCATTTGGAGTAGCAATGAGAGAAAATAAGGCAAGCCTCCAAAGTTTGCAGTTGATGAAACTTCTTCCAAATTGCACTTCTCTGATTGGGTCGTGTACATTGTACAAGTATGTATTACATATGCTGGAAGGGTCTATAGATAGCACCTACAAGACTTGGCATTTTTTATTAACCTAAATTAAATTCAGGATATCTATAGAGTCTCTTCAAGACAACTGTCTCACTGCCTCATATAAACAAATGGATCATTGCACATCTTATGCCACATTCTACCTCCATGCTTTGCACACCAGGGAGCATCTTCTGTAGCCAACATGCACAAAGGTATTTAATTTTACTTACACCTTTCTGATGCATAGCAAAGCCCCAAGGGAATCCCAGGTGCACCTATTATCTTGCAAGGTTTCACCAACTGGCCATCGAGTGAACTGCCATGACAGACAGTTCCCAGTTCATCTTGATGCCCTTCAGACTGCCTGCTTTTCTCCAGACAATAGACCATATATTACTCTGTATCAGGCAGTCAAGTGATCTCTGTGCTTAGTCAAAAATCCACAACCAGACTCCACCCCCATCAGATCTTTGTGCTAATCATTAGAAAATATGGATTCATGCCCAGCTGGTTATCTGCCTCAAATGTAAACCTGTAAAGAGAACCCAACAATACTTTTCATATCTGAGTTTGAATAGATCAGTGGTTGTCAATTTATGAGCTAAATGGGGCCGCAAATGCAGCCCCTGACATCACCGATGGTCTGCACAATATGTTCAATATACAGTATGTAATGCTTGAGAGTACTGTCAGAAACTACAGACCTAATAAAAAAAATGAGGGTCTATGTGGACATGCTAAATTTTTTGATGTGGATATGCTGCAGAAAACAATATGAAACTGGAAATGTTACACGAGGCTAGTAGTGCTAAATACTATTGCCCTAAACAATGTGCCTACTACACATGTCGATATTTAAGGGCTGCACATCATATACCAAATGCCTGAGGCTGCAGGTTGGGCACCAGGGGAATAAACATTTTGGACCAATGTGAATTGCTTTGTTTTATTCATTTTTAAGATATGGAAACACAATTTTGAAAGAACTATTTCAAGACATCAGAGAGAAGAAGCTTTTCTGATCAAAAAAGATAATATTAGGAACTTAGTAGTTAAGTTCTTAGATAGAATTATAACTTTTAATTTTCAAATATCTACCAGGTCCTTTAATTGTGGCTTTAAATCCATTGGATTTTTAAATAAAATGTATTTAAATTACACTTACCACTGTGAAAAGGTACATACAATGGTCCCAGGTGTCATTGCAAGTCTCAAGTATGTCATATCAAATTTTTCAAATAACCTTGGTGTGCTTAATCCCAGATTACAATGGAATTCTCAACACATCCTAGCAATATCAACACTTCTTGCCTCCTACACCTCTTGATATTAGCCCATCCCTTTAGAAGACAGGATAGCTCACAACACTGTTAGGGTGTGTAGCACTACCCCGAAGGAGCTGCTGGTTTAAATTTGGGCCTGCCATTACCTTACTGTTCCATATGCTCATCTCAGGGTTCTCCTTGAAGCGTTGTCCTCAAAAATGTCTGCACCAAACACAAAGTCTCTTTTAAGGTTTTTATTGAGCAAAGTTCTTCAACAGAGGGGTAGAGGGATGGGGGGGGGGAGACTCAGGTACTTTTGCTTTGCGGATCACGGGTACAACTTAGACCCAGAGGATTAATTCAGTTCCACACTGATTTTCAGCAACCACCAGATAGGCCCACTCTCACTGACCTAGCAGTTGGTGCGAAACTTGTCAAAGTGTCTGCCACAGACTAGATAAGTGTTATCAGGCCATCCCACAATCTTCTGCCACAAGATCGTGTAACCACTCGCACACTTTGTATAGTTCCAATACAGTACACAATTCATGGTGTCAAAAATCTTTCAGCCAGGCCGGCAGCACAGTGAGGTAAATTTTCCAGGATCCGTCCTTCAATTGAATCCCACTGGTTCAGCTTCCTCCTGTAGGTAAGATAGCGAAGGACCATGTCTTAGTAGGCCCCAGAAACTCTTGAGCCTACTCTCAGTTGCGAGGCCTCGGACCAGCCGGCTCCAAGGCTACGAAACAGCTCACACATCCCTGAGGCCAGGAGGGCCATCAGGTCAGGATTAGAAGACCCCACCAAAACAGTGTCTGTCCCTTAAGTACCCCTCCTTAGAATGCACAGTGGTTTGACTACGCCCCCTGAGCTGCTCCTGGGAAAGAGGTACCCAATGCATCCAGCCTGCTGCCTTTCCAACCTTGACCTGTGGTAACAGCGACACCCACCGCCAAGGGGAAAATTGTGCAACCCAGCTGAACTGAAACAGAACCAACAATTAAGCTAAACTACAGCTCAGACAACTAAAATTTAACACATAGCGCATTCTCAATCGGAGCATGGCACTACAGATGTCTAGGAAAACTGTGGAGTCTTAATTGCATTTCTTAACTTCATGCATTACTTTTTATACTTGTTTGGTTGCTGCCCTCATTTTCTATATTAAAGACATTGGCCCTGATTCACGTAGATCTGCGCATTATTGGACCGGCGTAGCGCACCGCCTTTACGTTAGACTTGCGCAATTTTGCCGCGTAATCACCCTATTCTCGTAGCTTTTGCGCAGAAAATTGCGCATGCGTAACGTTTTTTCATAGGCATAAGGCGGAGTAATACAAATTGGGAAGGACGTGGGCGTGTTACATTGAAATGAGCCGTGACCCCATTCAAATGAAGGGCTGGCCGGCTCGCGCATGCGCGCTTGAAGGAGACCATGGTCAGCTCTGCTGTGCGCATGCTCACAACTCGGGAGCGGCGCAATCAGTGAAATTGGAAATGGACTAGGGCAACGTTGTGAACTACGCAAACAGCATAAATAGACAGAGACAAACGCACTTGCATTGCAAAAGTACATCCCTTTGTCCCTTCCCATTTAACCAAGTGCTTTTGTCCTGTTGTTCGTTGCGTTGTGTTTTGTAGTTGTCAGATTAGTGTTCTGTGTGATCAAGTGTTTGTTTGATATATTTCTGTTCGTTTGTTTTCTTGCTGTTTTTTTGCTGTTTGTTTTTGTGACTGTTGCTGAGTGCTAGTGTGATTTTTTGGGTGTTAGATTTGTGTGTGTTCTTGCTTGATTGGTTGTGCTTGTTTTTGTGAGTGATTTTTGCTGACTGGGAGTGAGTTTTTGCAGTATGACAGAGAGAAAGAGAAAGCTCAATTTTACTGTGGGGGAAAAAATAATTCTTGCCCGGGCCATTAGCGATTATGGGCGTTTCCTCCATGGCCCAGACAGTGCCAACACCACCCCGGCCAGGAGGAGGGAGATTTTGGATATGATCACTGAGCAGGTCAATTCAGCGGGGGAGGGGGAGACATGGACCCGGTCTGGGATTGACAAAAAAATCAATGACCTCCGGCGTCTGGTCAAACAGAAGCTGGCCAGAATGCATGCCCATGCCAGGGGCACAGGAGGGGGCCCACCATGCCCTATTAGGCTGACAGCGGAGGAGCGTGCGGTGGCCCTGACCTTTCATCGGCATGAAGTTGAGGGCCTCCCCGGCTTTGACTCAAGTCCGGAGCCTGTGGTGCCAGGTAAGTTTTTTTTTTAATATCAGGTGTGTAGCATGTGTGGGGGAGGGGGTGAAAGGGAATATGTGGCAAGTGTGTGGATCCTCCAACCTGTGAATGTTTTGTGTCATCCACAGATGTGCAGGAGGGTGCAGGGCCATCTGGCCTGACTGCACCATCCCCAGGACATCAGCCTAATGAGGCCCCCCCAACAAGGCCGGAGTCCACGGAGGAGGTTCAAGAGGAGGGGGAGGTTCAAGAGGAGGAGGAGAATCATGAGGAGGAGGAGTCCATGTCAGGCACTGGTTTTTGAGGACTCTTCCACTCTGGCTGGCAGCAGGCAACCCTCCCTAAGGGGGAGCCCCCCCCTCCTCCCCCAACATGGCTCCCCTCCCAAGGGCCTCCCCTTCTCCCCGGCCACAAGCATCAGCTGGAGGCAGGATTTCATCCCAGAACACCAGGGGGTTGGCCGATCTCCTGCCCGCCACTCTGAGAAGGGACCAGTTCCTCCAGACCCGCCATCTGGGACAGGTCAGCCAGACATTGGTGCGGATGGAGGAGAGCCTGTCCTCCATCAGTGATAAGCTGGGGAACCTGGACTCCCACTCCCAGGCTTTCACAACCTGCCTAAACGAACTGCAGACGACATCAGCAGGCGTTGGGCAGGATGTGAGGGCCCTTACCCAGGCTATCCAGGCCAACACGGCAACACTTGGTGCTGCCCTGGACAGAATAGCCGTGGCCTTGGAGGGCAGGCCGTCAGGTGGGCAGAGATCAGGGGCTGCTCCTCCTTCCCCGGTTTTCCCCCTCCCCATGAGTCTCCCCTGAGGAGCCGGGGCCGTGGCCGGGGGCGCCCCAGGCATGGCTCACGTAAAGGGCAATAATTTTTTTTTCCCCTCTTTTTTTTTGCTGGAAAATTTTTGATTTTGCTGGGTATTTTTTTTTTTTTTTTTGGGTTGTGAATGCTGTTTGAATGTGGGGGGGACATTCCTGCCGGAAAAGGGGTGTCACCCTCAATTTTGGTGGAGAAGGGTTCCCCAGGACCAGGGAGAAGTGATCCCCAGGTCCGTGTGAATGGTGTATGAATGTACAGTGACATAATTGGAGCCTTGGCGTGGCGTTGCTGCTCACAAGTCCAGCATGGTGGACTGGTGCCAATCCAATTTGATGTGGATGTGGGGTGTGTGTGCTAGGGACCACAGTGGTGTGCATGCATGCATTCTCATTGTGCCATGATTAATGTGTGTGTTTAACGTGCAAAGATGCCCAATGTGAGCTGTCTCCTGGCTGCTCTTCCCTCAGAAGATGGGGGACCCTCGGTTAGGGGGGGATTGTCTGGTTCAGGGGTCAGGTCATCACGTAGGTCAATCTGCAGGCCCTTTCTTTCTGCGAAGTTGTGCAGCATGCAACATGCACCGATGATCTGGCACACAAAGTTTGGGGAATACAAGACTTATCCAGGCATCGGAAACTTGACTTTAGGAGGCCAAAGGTGCGCTCCACCACTGCTCGTGTTTGGGCATGTGCTTGATTGTATCTTTCCTCTCCTGGGGTTTGGGGGTTCCGGATAGGAGTCATGAGATGGGGTCCCAGTGGATATGCAGAGTCACCTGTAAGGGAAAAGACAGGAGAATGTTAGTCATGCATGTGCCCCTTGTGATGTGTGCATCATGGGAGGGGATAGTCATGCCTGCCACCCATGTCACTCACCAACCAGCCAGGTGTCCCCATACACGTTCTGATCGAATTCCATTCGGATGTGGCTTTGATTGTATATGTAGCTGTCATGGCTGGACCCTGGGTGTTTGGCACGGATGTGCCATATGAGGCCTTGGGCATCGACTATCACCTGTACGTTGATGGAATGCCAATGCTTTCGATTGCGGTACATGTGCTCTGTCTCCTGGGGGGGCTGGAGTGCCACATGTGTGCAATCAATGGCCCCCACAGTGCGTGGGAATCTGGCAATTCTGTAGAAATCTGTCATTGCCTTCAGCCGCAGCTCCTCAGTGGTGGGTTTGATGATTTGGTTGGCCATGCATCTGAGGATTGCAGGGACAACCTGGTGCACACATCTGCTCATGGAGGATTGTGACATTCCAGCCACCACTCCACTTGTACGCTGAAAAGAGCCACTGGCAAGGAAATGGAGTGTTGCCATGACCTTGACCAGTGGCTGCACTGCATGTGAGCGGTGTGTTGGGCTGGTGATGTCCTCCTGCAGGGTTGTGGTTAATTCCAGGATGACATGAGGGGTGAATCTGAAGATGCGAAACACCTCAGAATCACTCATGCCAAACAGGTCTATGTGGGTGCGGTATATCCTCTCCCGTGCCATCCTCCGTGCCATCCTCCGTGCCCTCATCCTTCTTTGTTCATCTAAAGTCAGTAGTATAGCTATGTGCGACGATGCCCCTGGCATGTTGGCATACAGATTGTTGTGCAACACGTGTGACTGCTGAGCTCCTCACTAACAGTGTTGCTTTATCTAACAAGTAGACTTTTTTTCTCTTTTTAGACCAGCTTTTATATGCTCTAATTTTAGACAGGACATTTTGCTGTTGCGCACACTGCGTAGCCTGCGCTGCCTCAACGTTCTTTTGTGGATCCCCGTAAGTCCCTCATTAGCATATTTGACTAGCAAATCAATGGTCTGTCTAGCGCACTTTTGCGCGGACGGATGTGCCAGTCTAACGAAATTACGCGGTACAAAAAAAAGTAGATTTTTTGCGTATCTCGTTCTGGGGATGCCGTGCATCGAAACGCACGCGCACATTTCGACTTACGCCGCACATCTCCTGTTGCGCAGGCGTAATCGCTCTGTGAATCTGGGCCATTCATTCTAGCCAAACAGAATGCACAGCTTCTCTTCTTTTTAATAAAATTCTGTCACTATAAATAATTATGATTTTAGGTAGAGTATAGTGCATATTTACACATACACTAATTAGTTTAGGTGCAAGGTTCATTATCTTGCAATTTTTAGATATCTTGCATTTTTTTTATTTAGTGCAGCTGATCACAACTTGTTAATTGTAAATATATCTTGCATACTAAAACAGTCTGAGAAACTCCAAGTTGTCTCCCTGCTGGTTTTCAGTATTTAGCAGTGTCACATTCTTGACCACTTACACCATCTAGTAGGCATTATACACTTTTAGAAAGCAGAACGGGCAATCCATCATGACAGCTTGCATACAAAATAAGGTCAAAGAATAAATAGGGTCTGTAGTTCAAACCCAACAGTGGCAGGGCAGAGTGGGTAGAACAAGCTGATTTCCTGTAATGCCACACTAGTCAGCTTTATTGGTTGTTAAATGCTACAAAATGCTACTTGGTGCCATTACTCACACAGTGTAGTGGGAGAATACACTTTTCTCCCAAACATCCCTTGTTACTGTGAGACTGCAAAGAAAACACTTTTGTAATTACTCAGTAAGCTGGGCCTCAGCTCCAGCTATTGATTTATCCAAAGTAATGATCTATTTACAGATGGCGTATAATTGTTTTTTGCCAATCTTTAGCCTTTTAATTACAGTAATATGAAATCTGTCTTGTTTTCCACTCCAGCTATTACAGAAGCAACAGAGCAAGCCATGGGTCCCCCCACCCTTCTGTCCCATTCAGTGAAACAAAATGTTCTTTATATTGCTTACCAGTGCAGGGGATAGAATGTGAGAGGAATATTAATTTGAAATCAGAGAATTACGTCTATGAAAGTTAAGTCACCTCTTAAGAGGTGAATAAGGAAAGATGGGATAAAGTGGGTATAAACAATTACCAGTGTTCAACCCTACGTCTCACAGAGTGAGAAAGCAGTGAATTTACAGCAGGGTTCTTGTTTTACAGAGACTAAGTACAGAAAAAAAATTGATTATAAAGAATATTTCAGTAGCATCTTAAAGCATATGGAAAATATTCCTTTGTGGATGTAAGCATACTTGCTAGTAAGATTTGTTTGCTTCTATTTTTTATGATGTATGTAATGTAATCTTTTTAATTATGCATTCAAGAAAGAATATTTTTTGCGCGTGTTTGTATGTGTGTGTCATTTCATTGTTTTTTTATGCCGTAACATGTTTAATACTCAGAAGGTGACAGATGGTATACATGCCTAACTTGTTATTAATGCATAAGCAGAGAAGAGCCAGCATTTTCATGTGGTATAACATATGTATGCTATAACTGCCTAGTCGTTGACTGTAGCCACAAAATAAAGGTGTCACTGTTGGTTTGGCTGAAAGTTACAGCTGGTCATGTCATGTGATATTTGTTTATACTCCTCAATGATGGTTAGCTATTCTAACTTTTTTGGTTGCCATCTGTCTCTGTTTGCCAGGGACAGTCTCCAGTTTGGAGGTTTGTCCCCAGAAAAAAAGTCCCCAGAAATGTCCTTGGAGTCAATCCTTCTAGTGGACATGCCCAAACCTTTATTAACTGTCAGCGTACTACCAGATGACCACGTTTTCCAGCACCACAGAGCTCTATAGCTAGATCAAACTAGTTTGTTGGTGTGCTTGTACTGGTGTCTGGAACTGGCAGCCCCTCTGGGGGTGAGTGCTACACATCCATTATTTTCCTTAAACTTTAGAGCAAGAGCCTTGTCTATAAGGTCTTCAGCTGATGCCTAAAAATTGTTCATTTGTTTTAAAGTGTTTGTTTCCCCAGTATTTCATATTCTTGGCATGTGCCTGCTTTATTATTTACTTGTATAAAACCCTGTTCTGTTCTCTTTGTATTGCTTCCTTTGTGTGAAATCCCTGTTGTTCCTGCCAGTCCCTTTGATTCCCTATTGAAAATTGACCATACTAAGCAGGAGAGCACAGTTTGGTCAGTTTTCTAGCTATGCTAGGAACTCTGTGTACTCTCCTCCAGAGATCAGACGTGTGATCAGTCGTGTCCTGACATGCCTCTCCTGCACAGCCATTCACTGGAATGTTCAGTGTACTGTCGCTTCTTCTGCCAGCTCTTATGCAGCTGAGAACAGAGGGAATGTGATCACTTATAAAAAAAGGAAAAACATATATATTTATATATATTTTTACTAGATATCTATACACAAATTCATTTAATTTCAATTTTAAACTGAATGGGGTGTTTTACAAAATGATTGTTTACAATCACTTTAAATTCCTAGGAGTGCCTGTGTCTACCACTGATGTCAAAATTATTTTTCTGGACAAAGAATCTGCCTCTTAAGCCGCCCGTTCACCGATTAGGTTGACTGATGGACTGATCGTGTCAGAACGCGGTGATGTAAAACCCAACGACGTGATGAAAAAAACAAGTTCAATGCTTCCAAGCATGCGTCGACTTGATTCTAAGCATGCGCGGCCTTTTAACCGATGCTTTTACATACTAACGATCGTTTTTGACGTTTGGCCATCCATCGGTTGAATTTTAAAGCAAGCCATCTGTTTTTTGACAGAAGGATAACGGACCGATGGGGCCTACACAGATCAGTTTGGACCGATGAAAACGAACCTCAGTCCGTTTTCATCGGTTTGAACCGATCGTGTGTACGCGGCTTTACTCTTCTAGTGGACTTTAACAATAGCCATTTTGGCTTTGGATACTGTATTATTTTCCACACACACAATTTTTGATGGCAAAGAGATCAGGAAACAAAGAAGTCACATGTAGGAGTTATCATTTTTAGCCTCCAACTTTTACTGAAGTAAACCAGTATGCAACATTTTTGCTTGCAGTGAGCACCAACCAAAGCACATGGCAATCCCTCAGGTAGCAATTAAACTGAGGTGGGCAGCTAACAATGAAAGGCTTTCACACTGTGATGTTTTAAGCAGCTTTCACAGGAACAGAACTGAGGAGACCCTGTTGCTTAGTTCACCTCATAACAACAACTAACAGCTTAGTTGCAGCCTTCCAACTGCTCTCTTGGGATTAGCCGAGGAGAACTTTTAGCTGGCTGTGTTCCCTCTACAGGTACTAATACCAGAGAACAGAGTGCAGGATCTTTCCAGAATCAGTGGCAGGTCCTGCTCTTCTAAAATATGTAACCCCCACTGTTCTGCCTGTGTATTGTTATATTAAGACAAGTCAGTCAACAGAATTTTGATGACACTTCATGTAGTAAATGTGTCATTATCAGACAAAAACAAAAAACAATCACCAGACTTTTATTCTTTATTTATCCTTGATTTCAGACTTCATAAACTGGGAACATTAATTTAAAGTATGCCTCCCAATTTTTTGAATGGTATAAAATGTGCCTACAACTAAAAGCCATGATGTCCTTTCATTCACGTGTGCGAGTATATACTTTTTAATCAATTTCTATCATGTAATGTGCCTACATCATCATCATCATCATCATCATCATCATTAGACATATTCTCTAGCTTCTCATGGTCAAACCCCTGACACTTTACTACAGCATCAAGATCAGCAAAACCTCCCATCATAGCAACTGGTCAGTAGGAACTTGTGAGGTGAAACATGGCTTAGCTATTGGCACTGTATTTACAGAACGGCTAGGTGCATTCAGAAACACTGAATTTGTTCTTTTTAGCTGGGACTGAGATGGAAAATATTTCATACAAATCAGTATTCTAAGATACATGGACCAGAATATTTGGCTAATAATATAGCTGCATGGGAGTACAGGATTTTTAGAGTGCTACAGCTTGAAAAAGACAGCATAAAGGTAAGTGTAACTAACTTAACTTTCGCAGTCTTTCAAGAAAAACTTAAATTACATTCATGCTGACTAATGTGTGATTGTAAAACGTATGGGTATTTTTCTAACAGTGATCACAGTACTCCACCTGACTGAATCTGATCTGGTCATGACCATTTTTGGTCAATGAAGTCACCCAGGATCCCTGGCTTTATAATTTGTACATTCACTGGGGTACTAAAAGTTGCAATAGGAATAGTTTTTTTCATACGGTGCACATTTCAGCAAGTTATTAAAATATAGCCCTGTATGAATACAATAAAGCTTAGGGTGGGTTAGTAAGGCATTGCTGACACATCACTGGTTGTGTGGATGCTCTTGGAAGCCGTAAATAAAATTCATTAAGGGTAATATTTTCATTAAAATCACAGATGCATGCACCAAATTCAAGTACAGCATAATAGTGATTTTTTTTTTTTTTGTCTGCCAGTATTGGTGCTACAGATTCAATAAGGTGTAGCCCTTGAAGGGGGGTTATGACAGATGGCTCTCCCCAAACAGCTTAATGCACTAAATCTGTAGGTAAAAAGAGAACCAGAACCATTGCCAATTAGAGTAGGTTTGATAATAAAGTTGGCAGTCCCCCAGCGCAGGTCTACTGTGAACAAAGGGGATTCCATTCTCGGAAAATTATCCAGTAATCTAATAAAAGTATTTTAGAGTAGAAGACACTGACGCATGCACCAAATTTAAGTACACAATAATAGTGATTTTTTTTTTTATCTGGTAGTGTTGCTGCAACAGATTTAATAAGGTTTAGCCCTTGAGGTTGGGTTATGACAAATGGCTCTCCCCAAAACTGCATATTGCACTGTCAGTCTGTAGGTAAATAGGAGAACCAGAACCTTTGCCAATTGGAAGAGTGTGTTTAAGGTCTTCTGTGGACAAACAGGATTTCCTTCTTGGGAAATTATCCAGTAATCTAATACAAGTATTTTAGAGTAGAAGACACTGACACATGCACCAAATTTAAGAACACAATAATAGTGATTTTTTTTTTTTATCTGGTAGTGTTGCTGCAACAGATTTAATAAGGTTTAGCCCTTGAGGTTGGTTTATGACAAATGGCTCTCCCCAAAACAGCATATTGCACTGTCAGTCTGTAGGTACACACGATCAAACCAAAATCCCCGCCGGCAGACAGTGCGGTGACGTGGTGGTGACGTTGACGCCGCCACATCACCGTCGCCAGGAAGTAAAACACTTCCGCGCATGCGTCAAACCCATTTGAAGCATGCGCGGGCAGATATGTCTGCTGGTTAGCGTACTAACCAGCAGACATGTCGGACGGACGGGTTCCCAGCAGACAGATTTTAAAGCATGCTTTAAAATCTGTCTGCTGGAAAAACCCGTCTGTCCTCCCGTACACACAATCTAATTTGTCTGCTGAAACGGTCCATCGGACGGTTTCCAGCAGATAGATTCGATCGTGTGTACGCGGCCTGACTAAAACGTGATGAGACATGCTGACGTCATTTTGTATTTGTAGGTGGCAAAATCTGTGTGAAATCTGCACATCTGCAATTCTGCAATCTGTACATTCCGCTTTTTTGGTGTTTGGTTCAGAAAAGCATGATTAAAGATTCTCTGACTTTTAGTTCCTGAACTGTAGATTTGTGGGAATGCAGACTAGGTGTTGGTGGCATATAACTAACTCCTTGAGAACTGTATATTAACTAGGGATGTGGATTATTTAGTATGGATAATCTAATTTAGCAACCTTATTATCTGAAACTGAAATGGAGTTAAACACTGTGCTAATTTCTAAATGAGAAATAGATTTATTTGTATTATACTCCATACTTGATAATTAGGAAAGCTTCAGGCATTAAAAACTAAATTTACTGTGTTGACGTAAGTGCATTTTGTACATTTTCAAGCAACAGAATATGGTAATGGTGGTTTATGATAGGGGTGTAAAATATCAATTAGCAGACATTTTTATCTATCCAATATAATTCAGCGGTTAAAATGCATATTTTTTGGAGCTTTTCACTTTGCCTGTAACGCCTTCTCTGCATGCAGCCCCATTTACCACCCTCTACATAGATATTGTGCTTTCTATGCTTGGATGCACACATTCGTTTATCAGGTTTCCTGTACTTAAATGGTGATATACCGTAGCTAGCCAGTAAATTCACAGCACCAGAGGGAGTAGCATAGCGGGAATTCAGAATGTTGTAGTGGGTAGAATATTCATAACTAGAATACACTTAACTTGTTGAACTAAATAATTACTTGGGATAAAAGGATACATCAGCTTTAGCCAGAGCTTAAAGAAAAACCTAGGGACCATGATTATAAAAGTGCGGTGCATTCAGGTACATTTGCTGCCTGGCTTTCCTAACATTCACTGCACATTCACCACCAACCAAATATATAGCTCAAAACATCTTTGCCTACATTTTTTTTTTTTTTAGTTTGGTAAGCAGGGCTGTTTTTATTGGTATATTTGATTAAAATGTGTCTGTACTCAATGTTTTTATATAGTGTCAAATAGAATCGGGAAAGAACCCCATTTTACTTCTATCTGAGGCTCCATTAAATGTGTCCTCACTTCCTGTTCTATCGACAGCCTTTTACCAGACAGGAAGTAAGGTGGAATATGTAGCATTAAACAAACAATAAAAAAGTGGACAGATGTTCTAGCATTCCCCTATTTAAAGAGGAACTTTACCCCGGGGTTAATTTTAATATTAACCTCTGTTTACCTTTTATGGTGGGTTGGGCTGAAAAAGCATACTTACCCACCCAGTGAATCCAGTGCTGTCCTGGTGTGATTTTCCAAAAGCTGCTGCATTCCAAGTTCCGTGCCTCCATCTTCTTTGTAGTGTTATCAGGAGGCCAGTTGTCTCTTCTGGATCCAAGCAGCTGGCCTCCTAATGACACTCACTGCACATTTGCAGTTAGTACTACACAGCCCCCTAGCCTCTTGGGTACCATGGCATGGGTATCCCAAGAGGATTCAGGTAGGGGTGATGGCATATTTCTGTGGACTGCACTACGCAAATTAAGGCACCCCCCCATAAAAAAAATGGTGTTGCTTATTATAGAAAGGGGGGGAGAACAATATATTATTGTTATTATTATTATTATTATTATTATTATTATACATGATTTATATAGTGCCGGCAGTTTGTGCAGTGCTATACAATAGTAGGGCATATACAATACAATTAAATACAGAAAGAATCAGAGGGTCCTGCTAGTTGGAGCTTCCAATCTAGGAATCTGCTGGTGGAGAGCTTCCTTAACTTCCTGTTTTGTAAAAAGGTTGATCCCAGGTCAGGAAGTGAAGGGAAATCACTCTAAGCTGGCTTCCACCTGACAAAAGTTCTTTTTTTTTTGACCCACTTCAGACTCCACCGACCATGAGACCTGCTCACAAATAAAATTGCTTATGATGTCTCTGTTTAGGTTTCGCATCAAAGTTCTAACCCCTCCCCACTTTATCCAAAATATTAAATCAAGTGTTAGCTACTAGATGCACTTTAATTCTCCAGAGTAGGGATGAGCTTCGCGTTCGATACGAACGTATGTTCGACAAGAACATTGTCTGTTCGTACGTTCGACGAAATTCGAACGAAGTTCGTGCTAAATTCGATTGACGCAAAACGGCCCATAATTCACTGCGGCATTGCGCGCTGATGATTGGCCAAGCATTCTGTATGTCCTGCATGCTTGGCCAATCACAGCGCGCAAAAAACGAAGAGCCATAATTGGCCAAAGCCTGGGTGGCTTTGGGCAATTATAGCTCAGGGCTTTGGCACACGCCCCACGCTATATAAAGCCGACTGCTGGGCGGCCTCGTGTAGTGTGTTTCCGGCTTGTTAATGAAAGCAGTCAGAGAGACAGAGAGATTGTCTTTTTAGATAGCTAGATAGAGCAGGCAGGCAGGCTAGTCAGTTTAGCTTAATTTACAGTGTGTAGAGAATATATTTATACATCCCTAGGAGTTGTACATATATTTATACACTGTATAGCTTAGCTAGATCAGCTATTCCTAATTTACTGGCAGGCAGGTGATTGTGCTATTTAAATATGTTATCACAGGTATAGACACCCAGCAGGTACAATATTTAAAGGAAGTTATTTTTATTTTTTATTCAAGCATCAATAAAATCACTGCTCCTGGAGCAGTGATTTTAATGATGCTTAACTTAAAAAAAAAAAAGAAAAATTCCTTTAAATATTGTACCTGCTGGGTGTCTATAGTTTTCCTGTGAAAACGTCTTTGAGAACCCGGGTCTTGCCCGAGGGAACATGTATCAATGGAAAAAAAAGTTTTAAAAACGGTCATTTTTTCAGGAGTCCTGAAAAAACGACAGTTTTTTTAACTTTTTTCCATTGATACATGTTACCTGTGGCAAGACCCGGGTTCTCAAAGACGTTTTCCAACAATAACTTGAATAGTGGTCTTCAAAATGAGCGTTTTTGAATTCGAACGTTCGAATCCCATAGACTTCAATGGGGTTCTACATGTTCGCGCGAACGGTTGGTCTGTTCGACGGTTCTGGTGGGAACCGAACGCGGGGGTGTTAGGCTCATCCCTACTCCAGAGTATGAATGCTGTATTTGGGATGAGAGAACTACTCTGTCCATAATATATGAATGATATTTACTGCATTTTATTATGTAGTAAATGTAATGTCAGTAAATGTTCAAACTAGCGAAACCAGTTCAGTGAATGCTCAATGTACAGTAGCAGCATTTCTGGGTGTTAAAAAAGGGGATTCGGCGCAAAACTTCATGCTACCAAAGAAGTGACGGTGATAAATAATAAACTGTGCAAAATGAATACACATAGGTACATAAGGAGAAAACTTTAATGTATAGGTGAAAGTGGTGTGAAATGATAAAATATGCAAAAATAGAAAAAAGAAAATAGTATGCAAAATATCCCATAGGTAAATATGACCACCCATTTGTCAGCCATCCACTTATACTTGGCCTAGTGGACATTCAGCAGCAACCCCATTCTCATTTGGCAGCTTGTCACTGTATCTACCTATGGGACATTTTGCATACTATTTTCTTTTTTCTATTTTTGCATATTTTATCGTTTTACACCACTTCCACCTATACATTTAGGCTGCGTACACACGACTAAATAAATCCAATCAAATCGGTCTGACAGACCGTTTTGATCAGATTTGTCTGCTGGGATATGTTGGTTTGATCGTGTACACACGATCAAACCAAAACCCCCGCCGGCAGACAGCGCGGTGACGTGGCGGTGACGCCGCCACGTCACCGAACCAGGAAGTAAAATACTTCCACGAATGCGTCAAATCCATTCGACGCATGTGCGGACAGATATGTCCGCTGGTTAGTGTACTGTTTGGGGGCAGGGATAGTATAAAAAAAGAAAAAAATATCTGAGGGTCTGGTATGATTTTAATGAGGAATCCATCTCACAAAAAGGGCATAGGGTCCCCCATAAAATTCATTGTAGACCTATTATCTGAGCATACAGCCTGGCAGACCAAGAAAGAGGGAGAGTGAGTGTGCATCCTACCTGAAACATACCAAGTCACGTGTCCTCAACATTGGGAGGGTACCTTTCTGGGGGGGGGGGGGGAATGCCTGGCAAAGCACCCTGCCCTCATGTTGATGAGGACAAGGGCCTCTCCCAACACTAACCAAGTGGTTGTAGGGATCTTACTTTAAAAGTAGTTATCCCTACTCATTCACAAAATAATGTAAATAGTAAATACACACAGTTTTTGACAAGCCCTTTAAAAAAACAATCTATTGTCCAGTGATGCAAATCCACAGTGATTAGGGTGAATGATGCCTGCAGAAAGATGAAACCCACTAATGATTGTCCTTGCCAGGCAATATAAATAAAGGGGTAAGGTCTCTTTGGGTTGACATCATTGACTAAATAAGGGCATGACCCTATTTGATCAATTACTTCACAGAAATCCCAATGTTGTTATGTTAGTTAAGTTCATGAACTGAACCTCTCTACTACACGGGATGTAGAACGTTTTGGCTTTGTACAAAATCAAATTGTCTGTCCTTGGATACATTTATATACAGTATAACTAATTTATGTACATTGCTCTCTAGAAATATGTATCCAAACTAATCTACTTTTCAGATACATAACATTATTTAATAATTTATATCATGTTTTGTTTTATCTGTTGTCTAAATCAATTTGTATATTTGAATTATTTTGTTTCCGATGTCTCCTTGTTTCTAATACAGTCAGTTATGTGAATGCTGGTGATGTTGCAGGATGCAGTGAATGTGCTGATGAATGGGTATAATAAATAAAAATAATAATTTGGTTGTGAATGTGCAGAAAATGGCACATTCGTCATTTTATAAATATGCCCTCTAGGTTGGGTAATAACAATGAATATATAATGCTTGTGGTGACTTAACTCAATCCAGTTATATTTGGGTCACTGCTCATTTCTAAATGCCAGGCAGGGCTGTTTCCAACATGGGAGACAGTAAGAACCTTATAATTTTTTGCATCCATAAATAACAGTTATGATGCCAATATATTTAAGAGGGTCGCTACTTTTTTGCAAGTGAAATAAAATCAAAATATAGACTGCACATGAAAATGAGAATTACAAGAACTTTCTTCTGTCCAAGTGAATTCAATTTTTAGATACAGCAGAGCAAATCCACAGTAAAATTGTACTTTGTCAAATGCCAGATCTTTCCATGTTAAGTGAAGTATTGCACCTAATTAGCTCCACTTTTTGTATGTACCTTGTTGAATATGATTATTTTAATACAGACCTTTTTATGTTCTCTTTTTGGATTTTACTTAACCTATATGCCAATATTGTGTAGAAACAAACAATCACAACCATATGAGCTTGTCTAAAATTGTGAGTGGTGTGCTCCAGGGTTCTCTCTTGGGCTCAGTGCTGTTCAATTTGTTTATTCATGATATAGAGGTTGGAATAATGAGCTTGATTTCAATGTTTGCTGATAATACCAAATTATGCAAGAAAATAACTTTGGCACAGAATGTAGCATCATTACAAGAAGACCTTGACAAAATAGAGTGTTGGACAGCTACATGGCAAAGTGGGTTCAATGCAGAGAAAGTTTACCCTAGGAGAATCATGTAGAAACTAGTAATAGCACGCAATGCCAAGCCACAGCTAACAAGGTTAGCAAAATACTGCATTTAAAAATACATAAATTCCAAACATAAATCAATAATTCTACTCCTTTACAAAACACTGGCCCAGTTACATCCTGAATATGCAGTTCAGTTTGCCTACAAATTCTTGTTGAATTAGAAAGAGTCCAGCGAAGGGCAACACAATTAATAAGGGTGATAGAGGACATTAGCTATGAGGACAGATTACATGGATTACAGTCATACAGTCTGTAAAAGAGGTGCTTAAGGGGGTATGATTACAATGTACAAATATATCAAAGGTGACTTCAGTAACTGTAATAACTTGTTTACTCCAAGGTCTTAGACCACGTACACACGACCAAATTAATCTGTTCAAATCGGTCTGACAGACCGATTTGAACAGATTTGTCTGCTGGGCTGTTTTGGTTTGATCGCTGTACACACGATAAAACCAAAGTCCCCGCCGCCACGTCACCGCACCAGGAAGTAAAACACTTCCGCGCATGAGTCGAATCCATTCGACGCATGTGCGAGCAGATATGTCTGCTGGTTAGCGTACTAACCAGCAGACATGTTGGACTTATGGATTCCCAGCAGACAGATTTTAAAGCATGCTTTAAAATCTGTCTGCTGGCAAAATCTGTCTGTCCACCCGTACACACGATCGAATCTGTCTGCTGAAACGGTCTGTCAGACCGTTTCCAGCAGATAGATTTGATCGTGTGTACGCGGCCTTAGAGGACACATGGCCACATTAGAAGAAAAGAGGTTCAACCTAATATTGCGGAAAGGCTTTTTTACCATTAGCTCGTTAAAAAATGTAGATCTCCCTCCCCTTAGTGGTACTAGAGGAGACATTTAACATCTTTAACAACTTTTAGATGTCTTCCTCAAGAAGCAGAATATACAGAGCTATAGGAATTGTTAGAAAATAAAAACTACACACATACACACACATAGGTTGAACTGGATGGACCTGTGTTTTTTTTCCAACCTTACTATGTAACATTTAATTCCAAAACCATGGGCATCATTATGAAGTCCAAGGCCCCACTTTGTGGCATAAACAGCCTACACACTTCACAAGATTCTAAAGTAGGTCATTTTTTTATCACGGGACGTAAAGCTCATTTACACTAGCCTGCACAGAAAAACATGCTGTTTTCCTGTGTGGGCTAGTGCCCATTCTGTATGGGCAACAGGGACAGTGTCTTGCAATATTTTTATTTTTTTTACACAAAGCACAGTTTACCTTTTTTTTACTTTGATTAAATGTTACAAAGTCTACTGCAGTGCACAGAAATGTATGGACAAAATGAGACTTTAGGAGAGCTCACACCTGAACAGTGAACGAAGAAAACTTTTTTTTACGTGCCTTTGATACCTGGGATTTTTCATGTGCAGAAAAACACAGGTCTCTGCACATAGTGTAAATGAGTCTTTAGACAAAACATAGATAATATAAAATAATTCTCTTGGATCAATGCTTTCAGAAATGATATGGATGGGTTGAATGTTGGAAAATTTTGAGGTATATGATCTTTGTTTTATTAGTACATTTGAAAACATGAATACACATTGAAATATGTGCAGAACCACAGCTGAAAAAATTGCTACGGTCATAGAACTGAAAAAAAAATAATAGTTTGGTTGTCTTCATCTGTCCAGGAATCATAATTTTATCATAGAAACTAAAAAAATTGGGAGGGCATGCTGTGCATTAATTGTCAAACACCCTAACATGGAAGTGAAGAATTGTACCATTAACATTTGTTTTCATGGATGTGCCTTAAGGCCGCGTACACACGATCGAACATGTCCGCTGAAACTGGTCCGTGTACGGCCTATCGGACCGTTTTCCAGTGGACAAAAGTTTCCAAACATGCTTAGAAACCTGTCCGCTGGAAACCTGTCTGTCGGACATGTTCGATGGTTAGTACACTAAATCATCGGACCAAAATCCCGCGCATGCTCAGAATCAAGTCGACGCATGCTTGGAAGCATTAAACTTCATTTTTTCATCACGTCGTTGTGTTCTACGTCACCGCGTTCTGGTCCGAGGGGATTTTGGTCCGATGGTGTGTACGCACATCAGACCAACAGACCACTTCAGCCTTGTCCGATGAAAACGGTCTGTCGGACATGTCTAATCGTGTATACAGGGCCTATGACAAACACTGAACAAAAGTTGTAACCTACTGGAAACTATTGCTTTTTTTTTTTTTTAAATGCTGCCCCTCTAAAGTTTTACAAAGTCACTTGATATTCCATAGCACTACAAAAACAATATTATTGTTGGTGCTTTTACATAAAAGTATGCTTCTGCATCAAAATCTGCATCCAGCTGCACTGTTCTGCTGCCTTGGGGTCAGCTTCCATTCACTAATGGACCTGTAAATTCCAGGTTGTTTAAAGTATTCTACATCAAAGTATAAAAACATCAGTCAGGGGCTGACAACTCAAAAGCCATTGGGTCATGTAGCATCACAACCATTGCCAGAAGTCTAAACCCACATGTTATTTAGCTGTAATAGCTGTATATCATGTTTCATCAAAACTGACAGCAAACAGTTTCTTTTGTAAAAAGATGTTTCAAAAACATGACCAGTATCTAAAATCTGACATATTTTTTGTTATAGAAAGATATGTTTAGTGGTTTTGATTGTATTGATGAAAGGCAGATCTTGACTGTCTCATGTAAATACGTAAGTGCACAATTTTCAGTGTTCCTTCTAAATTAAAGAAGAAATTGAGCCAATGTTTTCCAGTAATTAAAAGATTGGTTTGGAGAGAAAATAAGTTCTTTATTGCTCGTAGTTATTTACAAAAATGTAGACTTCATTCAAATTATTTTTGTTCTCTAGTGCAGCTTTGACAGCCAAATTCAATTTGAGGTTGTCATTTCTAACTTACTGACACATCCGTTCAGAGCACAGATTTTCTGGATGTGCTGCTGAAAGGTATTTTCATCCAATAACATATTATGCCAAAATGGTTATTGATGAAAGCCGAAAGGAGGACCTTCTAGAAATCTGGGACCTATCCAACAACCAGAGGAGAAGATATTTTGATTTTATTCTCTAAAGTTAAGATTTATACTCCCAAAATATCAATCCTTTTTCAATTACTTTTTTTCACCAAAATTCATTTTGTGCCTACCATTTATGGTATGGAGTCTTACTGAGCAGCATATATCCGTCATTCCCTTTACAGCTGAAGACTGCAGACCAAAGTGTAAGCCCTTATTTTATTTATTTCTTATTTGTTACTAGGATAAAACCTCTTGAAATATATTGCACTCATGGGAGACTGTGTGTGTATCAACTGCCTGCAAAATGTTCTCCTGGCGAACAATAAAAGCTGCTTTTCTCCAGCATTGTCAATAAACATGTTAATCTGGTTCATTTTTTCCCCATAATGCTGGACAGAGAATAGAACGATTATTTAGATATATTAGAGGCTCATGTGCATGTGTAGCCCATATTATACCTTTTGACGCAATGTAATTTGGCACAATCTTGTCAAAATAGATCCAAAAATGTGCACCCGTAGTTACCAAATCACATATGATGCTTGTTGATACATGCCTAACAGCAAGCAGTATAACAGCAGGGGAGATACTGTATGTAAAGAACATTATTAGAAAAACATAATTGAAGCCAAGAAAATAAAGCTTAGTATTTAAAGGGCTGTGTACTGTACAGGCTCACAGTAAAAATATGGGAAACAAATGCTAATGGGTAAAGGAAATGTATAGTATTTTACGTACATAACTTATTTTGCTATTTATTATTGACTGGAATATATATATATATATATATATATATATATATATATATATATATATACACTGTATATACTCTCTCTATATATTTTTTTATAATGATGCATTTGTCATCTGAGCCAGCAGGGCCGGTGTAGCTTTACGCTCGGTTTTCCAAATTCTCCATTTGCTTCTAAGGGAGCTCAATGGCACAGTCTAAACGAATCCTTAGCTGAAGCTGACTACAGAATTCAATAGCTAAAGCTGACATTTGCAAACACAAGTAATTGAATCATCACAGTACCTAGGTCCTTATTAGATGGATCAGTCCAAAGTATTAGTCAGACAATATCTGTTTGAAAGCATAAAACATAAATGTTGTATACAAATATATACTGTACATATAAAAGTATATACTGTATATATTGTAAAAAAGATACAAAACAACAGTTAGACTTAAAAAGCTATAAAATAAACAGCTAAAACAGTCCCTAAGCCGTTTTCTTTGAATACTAACATTATATATATTTTTCTGTAAAACCTGTATAATAAGTTACCATCTGTCTCTCTTGCTGTCAATCAGTGCATCTTGTTTATTGGCCATATAGTCATTGACATGACTGATTAATTAAGTAGGGGTGTCTGCAGGGAACCAGACTTTTATCTACCAATATAGTGGGATGTGTTGACATTTACTCCAGCCAGGTTCAAAAACATTTACAGTATGTTTGTATGTTTGACCTTTCTATAGGGCAAACAAAATAAATGTTGGGTACATACAGTTGGTACATAAGGTACCTTAACCCAAATGTATCACTCTAGCAATTGTCATGTACAGTCATAATCAAACCATTGCATTATAATGTAAATATTTGAGATACAGTATATATGTATATATAAAAGAAATACATAAATATATATATGTGTGTATGTATATATATATATATATATATATATATATATATATATATATATATATATATATATATATATATATATATATATATATACAAAGACAATTTGTAATAGGTTTGCTAGGTTTGACTTAATGGAAATGTAAAAATAATCAATTTTTTTCAGGTAGCATACTCAGATCAATTGTTTACTAAATATTTGGTAAAAAAATGAAATGGGGGTTGGGTGTGCTATGGAAAGACTTGCATGAAAAACTGAACTAGAAAGCATATAGCCTATGCTTTTAAAGATTCATTTTCCAATTTGACTAGGGTAACCTTTAAGTGGTTGATTTTTGTGAGAACTCAAGACCTAGTTCTCCTATTTATACATAACATTAGGCTGGTTCTTATTATTTTCTCCTTGTGCATCCTAAGTGTCCCTCAGCAGAATGGAAAGCAGCAGTGGTATTTCATTGTAATACGCCTCACTGCCAGAGTTTGGCCTTCAGGCTTAAACCTACCAAGCTCTAAAACATATCTTTAATTATAGGGCATTAAAGGCAACTGAGAAATATGGCAGAGTACTTTCATGTTATTGCTGTTTTAATATACAATGTCATGCCTTGCTGCCCCTGCAAACTCGTATCAGTATAATGACTCTCTGGCAATAGTGTGATTAATGTTGAGATATCTTTATCCGACTAATCTATACATACAAATAGATACATTATTACACGTGAGATATCACAATCAACTGTGACCAATTTATGTTTGTTTGCAGGTTTTGAAAGTTCTGCTTATCCAAGTAAATCAAATGAAAACATCATGATGCTGCTAGCCTTGAGTGAACTTCTCACTGATTTCTCTGTCTTCCTCTTCTCAAACACTTAATTGGCCCTATTTAAGAAAAAAAGGAAATGAACTTTATCAGGGTCAACAAGGAACACTGTTAGCCTTACTATATACCATGTGACTCAGATCAGACAACCAAGCAAGGCTCCATTGTTTAAAAAGCAATACCAAATATACTGTGTGTGTGTATATATATATATATATATATATATATATATATATATATATATATATATATATATATATATATATATATATATTATGTATATATATATATATTAATGTGTATATATATATATATATATATATATATATATATATATATATATATATAAATTCAAACATATATATTTTAATTGTTTATTTGTATTTGTAAGTAAGCAAACAGAGGATAAATCTGAATCAAATCAATATTTTGTGGAAGACAGTCTTTATGTTACTGGTCATACACTATTTCAAGATTTAGCACAACAACAACAAGACGCAAGGTAGTTATACTGCATCAGCAAGGTCTCCTCCAGGCAAAGATTTCAAAGCAGACTGGGGGTTTTAAGATGTGCTGTTCAAGCTCTTTTGAAAAAGCACAAAGAAGCAGGCAACATTAAGAACCATAGACACAGTGGTCGGCAAAGGAAATTTAGTTCAGCAGATGAAGGACACATTGGGGCAGATTCACATAGATGTAATCTTCCGCTGCGTAATCGAAATACGCTACGCTGCCGTCTATCACCAGACTCTACGCCGAATTCAGGTAGTTTTTTTGCGCGTACGCTATTGTATCGTATTTTTTTTCCGCCGCGCAATCGAAATACGTGAGTAGGGGGCGTGAAGCATTTAAATTAAGCGCGTCCCCGCGACGATCGAACTGCGCATGCTCTGTTCAGGAATTTCCCGCCGTGCATTGCGCGAAATCACGTCGTGACGTCATTCGTTGTTTGAGTAGCGGCGTTTACGAACATTCCTATTCCCGGACGACTTACGTTAAAAATAATAAAAGAAATCGAAAAACGTTGAAATTCGACGCGGGAACGACGGCCATACTTAACATGGGCTGTCTAATATTAGACCAGCAAAAAGCTGGTATAGTGAAACGGAAAAAAAAGATGACTAAAGGTGCCGTAAGAGATTGCGTTTGAAGAGCGAAATTTTGTGGATTCCAGGCAAAAGCTCATTAGCATACCATGAAGGTGAAAAACAACAGGAAGTCCGCCCAGTGGCCGCAATTTTCAGGCAGCGTAGATCTGAAGGCGTACTAACACGTAATAAAGTCGAAATTTAGCACGCAGGTGTCTTTTCATGGTTTGAGGATTTCGACTAGCGTAAAAACGCTCGTAAATCGAAATTACTCCTGTCTAACAACATTTACACAGGCGTAATCGCTTTGTGAATCTAGGCCATTATGTTTACTTCCCTTCATCATTTGAAGATGTCCAATAGTACCCTCAGCACAGAACTGGTGGAAACCAGTGAGACCAAGGTATACATATCTACTCTCTAAAGCAGTCTGGCCAGAAGTGGACTTGGAAGATTCATACCTTTGATGTCAAAAAATGTTAAATGACTCAACTATGCGCAAAAATATAGCAACTAGGGTACAGAAAAATGACAGCACCAGACTGATGAGTAAAAATGTGAAATATTTGGCTGTAACAGGAGGCAGTTTATTCGGCGATGGCCTGGAGAGTGGTTCAATAATAAGTGTCTGCAAGTAACAGCGAAGCACGGTAGAGGTGACTTGCAAGTTTGGGGCTGCATTTCTGCAAGTAGAATTGGAGATTTGGTCAGGATCAATGTTCTCAATGTTGAAAAATACAGGCAGATACTTATCCATCATGTCATACCATCAGGAAGGTGTATAACAATCCCAAACATACATCCAATATAATTAATAACTTTTTTCAGCATAATGGAGAACAAGGAGTCCTGAAAGTGATGGTTTGGCCCCCACAAAGCCCTGATCTCCACATCCTCAAGTATGTCTGGGACTACAAGACAGAAGGATCTGAGGCAGCCTAAATCCACAGAAGATCTGTGTTTAGTTCTCCAAGATGTTTGGAGAAAATACTGAGTCCCTTCAAAAACAATGTGCAAGTGTACCTAGAAGAATTGATGCTTTTTTAAAGACAAAGGGTGGTCATGGTGATTTGGATTCATCTTCTGTTCATTTACTTTCCATTGTGTTAATTGATTTAAAAAATAATTCTATCTAATTATAAAATTATATCTATCTATCTATCTATCTATCTATCTATCTATCTATCTATCTATCTATCTATCTATCTATCTATCTATCTATCTATCTATCTATCTATCTATCTATCTATCTATCTATATATATAGATATATAGATATATATCTATATCTATAGACATAGATATATCTATATATAGAGAGATAGAGAGTATATTCTGTATATATAGATAAAGCACTTGCACAAGTGGCAGCTCTGTGGCAGTAAGGTATGTTACAATGAAATATCTTTAAGGGAGTACTTACCTACTTTTTGCGATTCGGCACTGCGTCGCTTTAACTGACAATTGCGCGGTCGTGCGACGTGGCTCCCAAACAAAATTAGGGGTTAATTATGTTCCCTAGGTGTGTTCTAACTGAAGGGGGTTTGGACTGACTAGGGAAAATGACAGATCGCTGTTCATACATTGTATGAACATGCGATCAGTCATTTCTCCCCCCTAAAAGGGCCGGGAGCTGTGTGTTTACATATATTTATACACTGGTGTTGTACATATATTTATACACTGTATAGCTTAACTAGATCAGTTCTTCCTAATTTACTGGCAGGTTCGAAGCTCCGGGACCACGGGACTCGCGGACCCGATCACCGCTGGAGTGCGGCGATCGGTCCCGGAACTGAAGAATGGGGCTTCCCCTTGCATCACTGTGGCGGCTGCATCGATCGTGTCATCCATGTTACAGGGGGACACAATCGATGATGTCAGACCTACAGCCACACCCCCCTACAGTTGTAAACACATTAGGGAACACATACCCCATCAGCGCCCCCTGTGGTTAATTCCCAAACTGCAACTGTAATTTCCACAATAAACAATGCAATTTAAATGCATTTTTTTGCTGTGAAAATGACAATTGTCCCAAAAATGTGTCAAAATTGTCTGAAGTGTCCGCCATAATGTTGCAGTCACGAAAAAAATTGATTGCCGCCATTAGTAGTAAAAAAAAAAAATGCAATAAAACTATCCCCTATTTTGTAAACGCTATAAATTTTGCGCAAACCAACCGATAAACGCTTATTGCGATTTTTTTTACCAAAAATAGGTAGAAGAATACATATCGGCCTAAACTGAGGAAAACATTTTTTTTTATATATATTTTTGGGGGATATTTATTATAGTAAAAAGTAAAAAAACATTGAATTTTTTTCAAAATTGTCGCTCTATTTTTGTTTACAGCGCAAAAAATAAAAACGGCAGAGGTGATCAAATACCACCAAAAGAAAGTTCTATTTGTGGGAAAAAAATGATGCCAATTTTGTTTGGGAGCCACGTCGCACGACCGCGCAATTGTCAGTTAAAGCGTCGCAGTGTCAATTTGCAAAAAGGGACCTGGTCCTTTAGCTGCATTTTGGTCCGGGGCTTAAAAAAAACAATCCTTTAAATATTATACCTGCTGGGTGTCTATAGTATGCCTGTGAAAACGTCTTTGAGAACCCGAGTCTTGCCCCAGGGAACATGTATCAATGGAATTTTTTTTTAATTCCATTGCATCATTAAAATCACCATTGATACATGTTCCCTGGGGCAAGACCCGGGTTCTCAAAGACGTTTTCCGACAATAACTTGCAAATGGGGCTTTAAAATTACCACTTTTGAATTCGAACGTTCGAGTCCCATTGACGTCAATGGGGTTCTAAATGTTCGCTCAAGCGTTCGGTCCGTTGGGCTCATCCCTAATGCCAATACAATTTGTTCCACAGAAGAATGCTTGCCAATATGTACTAATGACTGATCACAGAATTATTAATTGCAAACTTCTTTATATTTTAATTTTAGCACCTCTTTAAAAGGTCAATTTGCCAATTCCGGGCATTTTATTTATTCTATATTATGGAAAGTGAAAGAAGTGGTTTGGGGTCAAACAAAGGTGTGTTGGAGCACCCAAGACTTTCTGAGGGACAGGAAAACATTCAGGAATTATAACTGAAAGACCTTGCTTTTGGAGTATCCAAGACAGGTCTGCAACAATAAAAAGTAAACTGAGAGTTAGTTCACCCCTTAAGTTATACAAAACCATAATTTTATTTCTCCAGCATTAAATAAAATATGAGTGGACAGACTCTTTATGGGCTATCTATAAATTATAAGGACCTTTCCAGAAATAGAATGTTTGCGTCAAAATGTAAATTTTGGCCAAAGCTTATTCCTCTATGGACTGTACAAACATTATTGTCTTTGCATAGCTTAGCATTTTTTTTCTTCACTGGCTTATCACACACAGGCACCTGAAAGAAACCTGCAGGGTGATTCTTGGAGGAAGTGTTAAATCTTTATACTCTTCACTTCATGCTGTGCCTTACAGTAGCCTTCTAAATTCAAGTAGTCAGAAAGTGAGAAGTGGTAAGAAAAATCTTTGTTAGCCCTTTGAAAACGTGAAGCATTCTTAAACCATAGTCAATCCTTAACTCTCTAAAAGGACTTTGTAAAACTTCAGTTGTGGACTGCGCAGTAGAAACACCATGCTGTTGGCTTCATTACAGCATTACACGTCTTATGGGATGTCTTAACCACTTAAGCCCCGGACCAATATGCTGCTAAATGCCCAAAGGCGTTTTTACAATTCGGCACTGCGTCGCTTTAACAGACAATTGCGCGGTCGTGCGACGTGGCTCCCAAACAAAATCGGCGTCCTTTTTTCCCCACAAATAGAGCTTTCTTTTGGTGGTAGTTGATCACCTCTGCGGTTTTTATTTGTTGCGCTATAAACAAAGAGCGACAATTTTGAAAAAAATGCAATATTTTTTACTTTTTACTATAATAAATATCCCCCAAAAACATATATAAAAACATTTTTCTCCTCGGTTTAGGCCGATACATATTCTTCTAAAGAGAAAGGAGTTACCGCTCCAGGTGGGATCACTATATGGTCACAGGTGGTGCAGGATACTGAGGGTGAATCAGGCAAATGAGGAAGACGATAAATGGATAGCCGCACTCCAAAACCTGATGATGTGGTCTTTTATTAAATAATCAGCATGTATAAAAATGGGTCACAGCAATGGAAAACAAGGAGCATCCGACGCGCTTCGCACTGTATCAGTGCTTAGCCATGAATAAGCACTGATACAGTGCGAAACGCGTCGGCTGCTCCTTGTTTTCCACTGCTGTGACCCATTTTTGTACATGCTGATTATTTATTAAAAGACCACCTCATCAGGTTTTGGAGTGCGGCTATCCATTTATTTTCTTACGTATTCTTCTACCTATTTTTGGTAAAAAAAAATCGCAATAAGCGTTTATCGATTGGTTTGCACAAAATGTATAGTGTTTCCAAAATAGGGGATAGTTTTATTGCATTTTTATTATTTTTTTTACTACTAATGGCGCCGTTCAGCAATTTTTTTCGTGACTGCGACATTATGGCGGACACTTTGGACAATTTTGACACATTTTTGGCACCATTGTCATTTTCACAGCAAAAAATGCATTTAAATTGCATTGTTTATTGTGAAAATGACAGTTGCAGTTTGGGAGTTAACCACAGGGGGTGCTGTAGGATTTAGGGTTCACCTAATTTGTGTTTACAACTGTAGGGGGGTGTGGCTGTAGGTCTGTAGGTCTGACGTCATCGATCAAGTCTCCCTATAAAAGGGATCACTCGATCGATGCAGCCGCCACAGTGAAGCATGGGGAAGCCGTGTTTACATACGGCTCTCCCCGTTCTTCAGCTCCAGGGAGCGATCGCGAGCAGGCAGCTAGAAACAAATAGCCGCGACCTCGTCCCGGATCGATCCCCGCAGGTTTCCAACCGCCGCTTTTAGCGCGGGGGGGTCCCGATCGGCCCCCCGACCTGCGCAAAGGCAGGGACGTATATATATACGCCCATCAGCCTTAACGTTCCCTTCTGTGGACGTATATCTAGATGCGGCGGTCGAGAAGTGGTTAATGTGTAAATCCATACATTTTGTAAAAGGAGCCCCTTGTATCTGTTAGTTGGCACTACTGATGGCACAAGAGAAACAATAACCTGGTGTTGGTTCAGTTTTTTTTATATGGCACAGAAACATCAACACAAATGATACCATAAGCAACTAGGTTGTGTTATATTGTTTAAGCTTTTTTGCCACTAATATGTATTTTGCTTAGGTGCTCATAGTGCATATAATGTTTCAACTCAATAATATCCAAAAACTAAAAGCTATATGCAAATCTTTAATTTAAGATTGTTTCTTTAACCCTAATCTATGCCCCAACACTAAAATGAACCTTAATCCTCGCACTAACTCTCAACATTGCCCCTGCCACTGTCAATGCAAATTCTAGTTCTTTCTAAAACCCTTACCTCTCATCCTAACCTTGAGACAATATTTTGTACCTTACCAGTGCCATATTCTTAACATCTATATTGCTTTCCTTCTAAATATCTCTTGCACATTAACCTATTTATGTGAAAAAAAGCGCCTACATATGCCAAAAAAGTGCATTAAAAAACACTACTGTAACCCTTCTAAATAAAAGCTACAGCTCATAGTTAACTATGTTTAACTATGTTTATAACTGTGATTGCTGGCTTTGCTATATTAAAGGTAACCACTGCTCAATATGAAATATTATGTTGTCACTGTTACATAACTTCTTTAGAGTAGCCATGTAATTACTATTACCTCTATGAACAGTGCCGATCCTGACCTCCCTGGGGCCCTAAGCAAAATGACATGGCACATTAAAAATGAGAAGCGGGGGGCGCTGACGACAGTGACATGACACATTAAAGAAAGTTGATAAGTGGGGGGAGGGGGTGTTCTGCTGTCGGAAATGAAAATTACATCTTACATTAAATTGAGAATTGGGGGGTGCTGACTTCTTACCTGTTCTTCCATGCAGCCAGCGAGTTGAGAAGCGGGGTGAGGGGGCGAAATTTGGGAAGCCCTTTGCAGCTTTGTGTGGCCCTAAGTGGCTTGCATAGTGAGCCTATAGGGAGGATCGGCCCTGACAAGACCCTATGGCACTATATACTTTAAATAGCAGTATACAGGCGGTGCAAACAAGGTTTGCTAAGTAGAATCTGAACCATGTCATACTTTGCTGCTGCATATTGCACAATTTCCTAAAGAGACCCTCAACAAACTACATGACACTTGTGCCTGATGAGGCCATTGATGTTCCAGTGGTGGCCCGTGAGCCTGTGGCCATACAGGCTTGGCCCCTCAAAACGCACGTGCTGTGTGGCAACGATATGTCGATTATTTTAGGGGTTATTTTATTTTTTTAGGGATTATTTTCAGATCTTGGCTGAATAAATAACTTTTTTGGAAAAGAAAAATTCTCGAAAAAAGGGGGGTTGCCATCCGGGGCCCCCTTTGAACAAATTCTGTGAAAAACTCCTGTTCTCTGAAGGCCTCCATTATTTCTGCAAGTCAAACTTAAGCAAAAAAAAGCAAATGTCAGTCAAGCCTTAGCTTTCTCCCCATATCTAAACCACAACCTCATCCACTGATCATAAAGTCCAAAATCGAGTTGCGTATCGTCATACTGCACGATCATTTCTTCCGACTTTTTCTACAGACTGTGAACGACATTCTCACTCACGCAACATCCCTTTATACACTGCGTATGCAAAAAGCTCCGCACGTTTCCCTGCCCATGACGATCGTTCTAGTAATTGCCATGCCCCTTTTCGGTCGGTCAATGCAAGACCTGCTATGAAGGAAATATAGACTGTTTTTCAAGAGTATGCCTTGTGAATTCTAATGTAGTACTTGGTAATTTTATAGACACAGACATCAATATTTTTAGTACATAATCCATACAGTATGGATTACTTAGTGGAAATATCTTGTACTCTTTGAGAAATTAAGTGAGGGAAATTGTGGTTGTCAGCGCTATAAACTTGTTGACTGAGGTTTGTTGAATGAAGACGCAGACTGTGTTCTAATACTGCTACTGAAAACAGACACAGAATGCTAAGGGCAGAGCAGACATGTTGCGCTGCCTTAAAGGGGAGATGAGAATGCTGGACTGTAATGATTTATTTTTTTATTGTTCTACTGTGTGCTCAGCAGACCAACCAGAGTTCAAATTAACGTGGCTTCAAACGCTGCCCAAGATCAGCAGGGGGGACTTGTACATAGACCTTGTGCATATCTCTTATGCATTTTAATTACCTGTTTACCTGGGTGGACTAGAAGGAAAAAGAGAGAAGGATGTTTTGCTAATATTATTGACAATTGGTTGAATGCTCGCTCATGTTTTTAACCATGTATTTACATATTGCAGGTATGAGCTGTTATTGTAACAATACGCCAAATTAGTTTCAGGTCTATGGATCGCAACTGCGGAGACTTCTCAGGTTCGAAGCCAGGTTTCACTCTTAACTCAGTTAAGAGTTTGGGTTCTATCATCACAGCCTCAGTAAAGTAAATAGTGCTTATTCCAGCATAAACAACATTAAAGTGAATCTTGGTATTAATGGTATAGAACTGGTATAGGGATAAGTGTAGCCGCAGTACTAGGACTGCACACTAGGGGTCAGACTGAATAGAGAGAGTGAACTCAGTGATACTGGGATTGTACAGACAGGACTGGTTCCTTATGGACAAAATAGTCTACATAACATAGTTCAATGGTTAGTACTGATAGTATCCGATATCATAGGCAGAGCACAATGGTGAGGTTAACTGTAGCAGTGAAGATAAACTTGAATTCTGTAGTTGATATTCTAGGGGTGCTCTATAGTACTCAATAGTGTTAGCAGTGCACACAGTGAGCATAACATGTGAGCTGCAGTTCAGACTTAAGTGAAACTCCTTCATACGTTAGCAATGAACACAGGCTTGAAAGCGAAGCAACTAGCATGGAGAGCAGAGCATAGTATCTGATATCTATAGCGAGGAACTTTAACATTAAAACTGTAGTTTGAGACTTTAGCAGAACTCCATAGTAATTGCTAGCATAGCAGTGAACATGAACTTGGAAGCAAAGCGGCAGGTAAGGAGATCAGTGCATAGTAATTGGTTTCTATAGCAGAGTACTTTCGGTTGCAGATAGCTGGGCACAGATGAGCATCCTGGGAGCCTGGACCTGGTTGCTGTGAGCTGTAGCGAACAAGGAGTCTCGGTGGTCCAGTTCAGGAAGCTGGAGCTTAGATCAGGTGAGTCTGGAAGCCCAGCTGACAGTGGCATTCTGTCAGCAATAGAGGACACCATTCTGTCAGTGCTGGGAGTTTAAATAGGCCGCACAGGAGCGAACCAGGAAGTACCACTAGGTGGCGCACCTCCGCAACCACCGTGGAGAGCAAGGCTGCAGGAAGTGAGAGGATATTCAGAAAGAAGGATGAGAGTTGACTGTGAAAAAAGTAACTATAGTTGTACTTAGTGGAAAGTTATTGGTGCAACGTTACAGTTATTTGGGGGGGGGGGCTAAACTGTAAAAATGAAATATTAGTTGTTGTGTGTTATCTTAACAGACAACAACAACAAAAAAATGATTTACCTCTAAAGTGAAGGCAGGCCAGGAACGTGGTATAATGTGTGTGTATAAATAAGCCTATTCCATTTTTCTACTTATTAGCATTTCAAAGCTTTGAATGCTTACAATAGCACTTAAAGTCCTCGAAAGAGTGTTCAAAAAATGCTAAAATGGCCTCTATAATCTCATCATTTTTGCTTGCCTTATAACAGTAAAATCAGTCTGTATATGCAGTAAACCGTGCTTGTTATACTCACTGTGGAGCCTAAGGAGTTAATCCTTTGCATTGTGTAAAAAAGCGGTTTGATCTTGTCTTCTCTCACCCTCCCCTTGTTCCATAGTCCCCAATTCATGTCCTAATAAGGTAGAGCCTCTGGAGTCACTCTGCACATGCTAAGTTTTGTGTGTATTACTAGAGAGGTTTTTTTTTTTCTGGAAGGGTGCATGTGATTAGCACAGGGTATGGGTATGTTGAACGTTGTAGAGGATAAACTGCAGGTAGGTAGCACAAGGCTACAGCAATGGCAGTAATATAGCAGCAATAGTATAGATGCAGTACACTAGAAGGATACAATTAAATAGGTAGAAAAAGGATAAACTGCAGGTAGGTAGAACAAGGTTATACTGTATGTAATAGAGGCTGTTACTTTGCTATAAAAAAAAAAAAACATGAATGAATGGTATATGTACATAAATTAGTAATTCCAAGGATAAAAGTCCATATGTAATATTGGTTTTGATATGGAGCACTGTGAGAGTAAGAAGAATCTCTGTGGGTATAGAGAGGTAAAAGCAAGCAGTGCCAATCTAAGTGCAGCATTAGATAAAAGGGATCACTTTTCTCATCAGCATTATATAGCAGTCTTATGACTTCTATCAGTGTCTGGTTAAAGCTTGTAGGAGGAGTTTTTATTCTACTCTGGCTGTCCTATGAGGCTTCTGACCCTCTGTCTGGACAGTGCTGATTGGCCCTGTGCTAATCACAGAGAGGTAAAAGCAAGCAGCGCCAATCTAAGTGCAATATTAGATTAAAGGGATCACATTTAATAAAAGATACACACACAGAATAAAAGAAGTGTTAGGGCATATAAAGATCAGCCATGCCGTGTAGATCCTTTCCAGGTGGAAGGCTGCAGTCCACAGTGTCTCACGTTGCCGGCCGCATCGGTGGTATCCCGGGCTCCAGGGCAGTGGGCAGGAGGGCGAGCCCAGTGTCACCAGGAAGATGAAGGGCAGCAGTGGGTGTGACCAAGATGGCCCTAACACTTTTTTATCCTGTGAGTGTATCTTTTATTAAATGTGATCCCTTTTATCTAATGCTGCATTTAGATTGGAGCTACTTGCTTTTACCTCTCTGTGATTAGCACAAGGCCAATCAGCACTGTCCAGACAGAGAGTCAGGGGGCAGTCAAAATAGAATGAAATCTCCGCTTTACCTAGACACTGATAGAATTCATAAGTATTGCTGATGAGAAAAGGGATTTAGCGGTTTATATTCACTAAAATAATTGCATTCCATGTTGTTTGTACTGTGGGGGACCAGATATAGTGAATGCAGGGTTCTGGGTTTAGTAACACGTTAAGTATTGTTCTGTGAGCCTCAAGTGTTATTGCACCTTGAAAAATCAGGGTCTATATTTTTTATTGCATTTATGAACTAGTTAATGCTAGAAATCATATCTGGCATCTTGAAAACATGGTGACTTGTCTAAAAATGCTTACTAAACACAAAGTAAAATAATGGAAAATAGCTGCTCACTGACAGCACAATGCAGCATTTGACTGATTACAGAACTGCCCAAATACATTTTTGTTTTCATCTTCTAGGCTTAAACAGCAGGCATTCTCTTTAATTCTAATCACATATACAGGAACATAAATAGTAGAAGACATTTATTCAGATCATATGAATGAAGCATAGTCTAACTGGTGCCTATAAATACAATTTAGTACAAGATGTATTTAGCTTTTTTTCTGCAGTGTAAATGCTACAATCTATCAATAGTTTCTCCTTCATGTGCCTTTAATGCTAACAAAGGTAAACAGCACCAAAGCAGATATAAAATCATTTCTGAACATCTTTACAAGTCAAGAACCTACTCAAGAAGTACTCAAGGCTGAGATCGACAGGAAATGCAAATGGGGTCTGGGTGCTAAGGAACAGTGCTGACAATATTTGGCCTTCAAGCTGTCAATGATCTACAGGTTTTTGGTATGACTTAAATGTGCAGGGTCTTGGAATTCCTCAACAACTAAAAGAACAGAGGGGGCCAATGCTTTACTTCAGACCACTGGAGTGATTACAAGTCTTCTATTCTACAATTCAATTGTGCCCTAAACGTTCCGTGTCCTCCATTGCTTGCTTTAAGGCAATAGTAAGGTAAAACTACCAGTAAGATACAGACTTTAGTATTATAATTATCTATAGGTAGCTCTGCCAATCTGCATTTTGAGATTAGATGTATTGTTTTTTCAAAAATGACCCTTCTACAACAGCTATTTGTGAGTTCCCAAGTATATTATTACAAACATTTTTTTTTTTTAATGAAGCTTTACTTTTTTGAAGAATAAAAATATTATTTAGTGTAAATTTATGGATACCATTTTAGTACTTGTTGACTGGACCTGGAATACCTTGCATTGGCCATACTTAGGGTTACCACCTTGAGTTCCCTTAGAAGCTCCCAGTCTGTTCAAACTTTTTCTGTATATTCACTATTGCAACCTGGTTTGTGTAGTGATTGGCCTGATCCAGATAAAGCCTTACTTCTTCCAGCAATATCCTATTAAAAAGGGGTCCCTTTAAAAAGTGTACCATTCCCATAGTAGATCTGGCCATTTGCAGTCTTAACAAGACCCTGTAGAAGGCACTCCAATATTTAATAACCTTGCCCTGCAACCTGCTTCTGTAGTCATGTCTTTCTGCCAGACCTGGGGTGTGTGGTCCAATTAAATGTACCTAGATCTATCCTTAGGATTCTTCTGTCCTACAACAACTGGAGGTCATGTCTGTGGTACTACTATGCCGATGGGTTAGTGGGAATTATATGCCTAATATCCAGTATGAGTTTTCTTTCAGTTTTCTTAGGCTCAAATGTTGGTCGACGGAAAATCAGAGCAAGAAACACTTATTACATATGTCCTTCAATGGGTAACACCTATATTTCAAATCTCTGGACAACTTTATCAAAGATGTCACTGAGAGGAAGAGTACCCTTTTGCCCCAGCAGAAGAAGGCCAAATGTAAATTTAGAAAAACCTCAACCTTGGAGGCTAAGAAGAGTTTTATTGTTTATCCCAGGCCTTTAAGATAAATGTCAAGCCTGGTTCTGCTGTAAATCCTGGACTCATAAATCCTCCAAACACTTGGGCCTAGAACATGGTAGCCAGTGGCTGCCAACTAGAATTTTAATCTCTGCCTCCACTTCGCTTTATGTTGTCAAACCCACCCATGTCCCCACCATGGCTAGTGGATCTTCACACTGCCCTGGCATAGCTCCTCACCAAAGTCATTGCTCCAGAAGATAAAATATTCCAGCATTTCTACTACAACCTGTTTACAGTTCCCAAAGTGAAAATGGGCATTTTCCCCATACTATATGCCTACTTGCTTTGCCCTATCTTTCTGCCACATCAATGCTTCCTGCATTTTGAGGTGAGTACCTAAGCTTTCCCTTGGATAATTCTTTTTCCAGGGTCTCTCTTGCACAGAAAAAGCTCCAAACTTTCGACTCACATGTTCATACACTATAGTTTAGGAGTCAATCACAGTCCATTTTTTCATGAGGATTTTCTGCAGTTAATGATGGCTTCCTTTAAGGATGTTCCATACACCCAATAACAGCCCATACTACTGCAATTTCCCAGTTTGGCTGAGTGGGACCAAGGCTCAAGGTCTGAAACAGCAGATGTGCCTGACCCCAAAACCAGGCTTGCCCTTGCCTGCTGGATCCCTAAAGTTGAGCCCTAAAGTAAGGGAAACCATTTTTCTGACTGGTCTAAATAGGTTTACAATGGATTCCAGCCTGTAGGGTTTTGGAGGAGTCTTAAACATTTTCTAGGTTCAAGAAACTTGGTTGTCTGAGGAGGATCCTCTCCCAATCAACTTCCTGGAGCAGTTTGCTTACCCCTTAAAACTGAAACTCTTGACTGCTAGGCCAGCCAACTAAGATTCAACTGGTCAACAGCATGTGAGTTGCTTACATTAAACATCAAGAAGGAATCAGTAGTCTTAATGCTTAGGAAGAAGCTAATTATATTCCAGTCTTGCCTGTCCTGCACATCCTAGCCATGAAAAATTGTCTGGTGGACTTCTTCAGTCGTCAATATCTGGACATACCCTGAGGTGTCGCTGGTGGAGGATGCTAGACATGGAGCTCCTGGCTTCCAGGATCAACAAGAAAACCGATCAACTTTTTCTCCAGGTACAGGGATCCTCTAATCTTTGCTGTGGTTACTGGATCAGTTCAACTGATGTACAGTTTTTCCAATGCCTGCTCTGCAGCATTGTGAGAGAAGGCAGTCAGGTGAATCTCATCGCAGAATACTGGCCTCGGCAGATGTAGTACTTGGACCTCATCCGACTCCTGGAAGACTCCCAGATCACCAGATCTTTTGCCCCAAGGATCAATTTATCCTGCTTCTTGATCACTGGCTTTAATGGCCTGACTGCTGAACCCCGAATCCTGAAAGATAGAGGCTTACCTGATTTGGATGTTCTAATGCTTTTGAGAGCTAGGAAACCAACTTCTAACAAAGTTTACCCTCACAACAGAAGCAAATATTTCTCATGGTGCGAGGCAGAACAATTCCATCCCAAAAAAAACTCCTTGGAAGGAATACTTTCTTTTTCCATGTCTGGTCTGAATCAATTTTTGACCTTAAAGCGTAACTTCACCCAAAATGGGAAGTTCCACTTGTTTGCATACTTCCCCCCTCCACTTCCACAATTAACACCTTTTGGGGGGAGGGGCAGATAACTGGGTTTGACAGGTACTGTACCTGCTCCCACTTCTAAGTCAGATCGTGTGGCAATGTGTTAGGATGTTCTGTTCCCTTCTCTTTCCCCTGTAGCCTTCTGGGACACACGCAGGTCCCAGAAGACTGCGGAGCCATTCACAAAGCACAGTGCCGCTCATGGATGTGCAATTAAGAAACTGCCTGTAAAGCCAGAAGGTTTTACTGCCAGTTTTCCTTACCTAAGATGCCAGCACCAACTGAAGAATCGGTTTGGGTGAGAATATCACTAGATCCCTGCACAGGTAAGTGTCTTTATATTAAAATTCAGCAGCTACAATATTTGTAGCTGCTGACTTTGAATTTTTTGGGGGGACCCTGAAGCTCCTCTTTAGGTAGCATGAAGGGTCAAATCTCTTTTTCAAAGACCATTTGCTTCGAACTCCATTCTCACTCAGAAACCACCATTTTAACCTATCTGGAATATACATCTGTCTACTCTCACTCACAAGGTTGCCTTCCTCATTGACATTACCTACAGTATGTAAGTTTCTGAGCTGACAGCCATTTTATTTTCTTGTGCTGCACAGAGATTACATTGTCTTGAGGCCAAAGGCGAAATTTCTTCTCAGGGTGATTTCTTCCTTTTATTTAAATCAGGACATTGTTCTCCCATCCTTATGTCCTGTTCCATAACATCCCAAAGAGATTTCCCTTCACTGTATGTAGTCAAGTTCTATCTCTAAGCTATAGCATCCTTTGAAAAATCTGACATGTTTGGGTCATTCTTTAAGGGTCCATGTAGGGGATAAAGGGGGGGGGGGGAAGTAGCCGCTCTAGGCAGGATGTGTCCTTGTAATAATCCTCCTCACAGAAACCACAGGTGCAGGCAATTCATATAGCAAGGTAGAATTTTTTTTTTTTCTGGACAACTGCACTCCAAACAATCATTGCCTTTATTGGTAAAATCAAAAACAGCACTACAAGCCACAGCAAACTGGACAGCTGACACATTTCACACTATTCCTAGTGTTTTATCATAACTGGGGATAGCTTGCTTATTGTTGCACTGGTGAATCAGGCGAATTTGGCAGCTTGCTATTTAGGTCTATAGACTTCACAACAAGGTTCCACCTTTTCCTGTTAAAAGTACACTCTGCTTTTTTAGCATCAGGCTACAAGGCTGCAAGTCTTCCGTTTACATGTCCCTTCAGGTTTTACTAGGTGGATGTTCAAGTTGTCCTGTTATTTCTGTACCACACTCCTCTTATTGCTCTACAACAAAACTGGAGCATGGGGGGGAGCGAGAGAGGTTTTACTGGGCTGTCTCACAGCCTTGTTTGCCAGTGTCCAATCTCCTGACAGCAGCAGCATAACCCAATGTACAATAATTGCTTTACCCTGTGTACCTTAAGGTACTCCAAAAAGTGTTTTTGTACAACTGCCAGAATACTGAAAGGTAAATTGTTTTCATAATTTCACTACATTACACCTTTTCCTTGTGGAATATGCTTGTTACCAATTTATTTATTAAGGAAGTGCAAAGAGGAGCAACACTTACCCACCAAACTGATTTCACATTGTATTGATCTGGCTACGGAGCATGGTTGCTATGACTTCCTGTATGTTTAACTGTCTTTTGTTATTAGATGACCTATTAATTCATGCCATCTTGTAGTCTATAGTCCTACAAACTACAAGATGGCAAAACCTTTTTAACTGTGTATAATTGAGAACAATTCTTGGGAAGGTCCTAGGTTTTGGTGGTGAGGAGTTATGACAGGCATACACTGTGTTTTTGAAAGAAGCAGAAGCAGCTAATTATTTGTACATTTAAACTTTTTTTGTGAGTGCCAAAATCTAATTATATAATGTAATATAACAGACCAACATTATTAAAACATTTATTAAAAAAACCTTTGTAACTTTCTATAGTAAAAGTCACATATTCTGTTCTGGCAACTACTAAATGTTGTTTAAAGATGAAAAGAGGTGGAGTAAATTGAGTTTTTACTTTTTTATTTGAATGGGTTGAATTACCATTATCACCAAAAAAGAAATTGAATTTTTTTTTGGGTTGTCACCTCAACAAGAATACAGAAAGTCTTCCAATGAGGACACTAGTTCTGGTGATCACTTACTTTGGAAAGATTTACTCTCACTTCCTGTTTTGGTTAAAGGCCATGAAGTGAAGGGAAATCTCCCCAATGAGTCAAATATGTAAAACATTCTGCTATCCAAAATGAAAAAAAAATGCCCTTATTTCTATTTAAATGTAATACATTTTGTCTTGAAAAGCTCTTTTTACCACCTCATGATCATATAAATGTTTCTAGATTATTTTAAATGGAGGGAGCATTTTTATTAAATGTTTTATTTATAAATATGGTGTTCACTGACACTAATCCTTCTGAAACATGTGAACTAGGAGTCTCATTTTGATGAAAATAAGCTTGGCTATGGTATGAAATATAGAAGAAAAGTAAGGTTGTCACCAGAAGAAATCAGTTAGACATTTTCTCTAAGGGATTACTGTGCTTTTAAAACACATTAGCCTTCCCATATATCTAGGGACACCAAGCAACTTTGTGGATATTTATTTTTATTATTAGTATACAGGATTTATATAGTGCCAACAGTTTGCACAGGGCTTCACATAGTAAAGGGAAACAGTATGATAACAATACAGAAGGAATTTGCTTATGCAGCTTACAAACTAAAGGAAGAGAGAGGTGGTACAGAAAGTTAATAGCTATGGAAGGTGATCTGATGGAGGTGGCTGAAGCACAATTTTAGGTGGGGGTGGCCTAGGATTCCCTAAATCAATGGGTTTTTAAGGATTTCCTAAAGGCGGACTGGGTAGCTAACCTGACATACTGGGGTAGGAAGTTCCAGAGGATGGGAGAGATTCTGTAGAAGTCCTGGAGGTGAGCATGGGAGGAGGTAAAAAGAGAGCTGGAGACCAAGATGTTTTGGGAGGAGTGGAGTGGGCAGTGTGGATGATATTTGCACATGCGTTTGGTAGCTGGGGGCAGGGTTGTGGATGGCATTGTATGTTGTGATTAGTATTTAGAATTTTACACATTGAGCTAGCTAGCAGCCATGGATTGGTTAGTACGTTTTATAAGTCTAGCATCAGCCTTCATGATAGACTAAATTGAGGATAGCCTGTGGCATAAAGGTAGGCCAGTAAGGAAGAAGTTGCAGTAGTACAGTTGGGAGATAATAACCAGGCAGTGTGCTTTGTGGTGTCTTTAGTTAAAAAGGGGTCAATTCTGGAATTCTGGAAATCTTGCAGAGCTTAAGGTGGCAATCTATAGCCAGCGATTGGATGTAGGGCCCAAGGGAGATTTCAAAGTCTATGATTATATGTAGCAACCTGACATGTGTCAAAGGAGCAATAATTGTGCTATTAATCTCAATGCTGAAGTCATGAGTGGGGGAATGGGAGGAGAAAATATTAGGATGTACTGTAGCAAAATATTAACCTAATAGAGCCTAGGTGGATATAACCATTTATTTTGACTTTTCTTTTTGTCATTCCCAGGCTGTTATCATAGGCACAAACTAGTACAAACATTGCTAAGGTTGTTTTTTTTTTTTGGCTGGTCTGCATTGTATAGTGTGTAGAGCATCATGTCCATAGATTGCAACTGAGAACATTCAATAGGGCATTCACAGCTGAAACCTACATGATTAAATTTCTTAAAGCTGAACTCTAGGCAGATACAAATCATTGCAGCTCTGTAATCATTAATACATCAATAAGCAGTGTAAGTACCTGGATTTGACCTAGTATCATGCTCTGGCAGTCCCTGTAGTGCAGGGCTGGAATGCAAGAGGAAGAAGCAGTACAAGATGCCAGTTAGTTCATGTGCTGACAAGAAGCATGTTGCTAGGAAGAGTAAGCAGAGTGACAGAGAGGTGAGCTCATCACTGTGATTCTTCTCCTTTCACTGTCCAGTCACAGGATGTTGCAGGTCCAAGATGACCTGGGCTCAAACAAAGTGGATTGAATGCTGCTGGCTATTACACTGAAGACATATGGCAGATTCAACGCAAATAAGAGTGTAGATCTAGCGTACTGAAACTGAAGATTTCAGCAAAAGCAGTTTTTTTTAGTTTATATTCGAATGGACTATTTATTTTTAGCTTGTTATTTTTGGCTATAGTTCTGCTTTCAGCCAGGAGCTATAAATGTTTATTTTGGTATTGCCTTGTCAGCAAACATCACTAAAGAAACAAATAACAAGCTCCTGGAAATAAATAGTCTCTGCATAGGTTTAACTAAGTCCATCCCATGTGAGTCCAGATCATTTTTGATAGCAGAATGCATATCTACAAGAATTTTGGTCATCGAGAATCTTCTGTCTTGGCTTATGATGATAGCTCTCTAAGACCAAAGAAAGGGAACGCAAATATAAGAGGTTTTATTTAAAATGTAATTGTTGTTTCTGGACATATTAAATGAGTTAATATGTTTTAATAGTACACTAAACCTTTACATTTGCAAGTTACACTAGAAAATGACAGCTGGAAACAGGTTGATATAAGATAATGTAAAACAAATACTAGAAAATTTGAATTCTTTTTACTTTTCTAAGGAGGGAGGCTGTAGAATCTTCACTGCTACCTTGATAATTCAGTACCTTAGTACAGAGCTTTTGTTTTCTAAGTAACCATAGTCAGGGAAATGGAGTATTTGTCCAGGTTTAAGATTGTAGTGAATAAATCATAGCGCAGTGGTGCTCGACTCTATTCATCAATGCTCCCTTATGCTTCGTACATACAACCATTTTCCCGTCGGGAAAACTGCCATGGCTGCTTTTGGCCGGGAAAACAGGCCGTGTGTTTGCTCTATGGCAGTTTTCCTGACAGGAAAACCGCCAGGAATCCCTGGTGGGAAAAACAGGAACATGTTTTCTTTTTTCTTGCTGGGTTTCCCGGGGTGTTTTTTTTACCGGCAGTTTTCCTATGGGAAACACTGCGGTGGAGCATACACGCAGCCTGGGATTCCCGGCCAAAGCTCTCATGGCAGTTTTCCGGCTGTGTGTAGGGGGGAAAAAGCTGTCGAGCGTGTGTACGGGGCATTAGAGTCTATTCAGACTTTAAAACGTAAAACATTGTAAATGGCACCCCCACACCATGTACTGGCCAATGTACATGCACAGTAGTGCATCACAAACACACATGCTGCATTGCATGCTGAAAAAAAAGGGCATGCTTATTTTTTTGGTGTGTTGGCATATCAAAAATAATAAATAGGTTTCTTTAGTGCAATGCATTTTAATGCAATGGTATAAAGGGCACCGTAGGGGTGCACTATACAATATAATGGTACGATCTTTAGATCTATGTAGTATGAGGGACTGTCTGATTATAAGATACAAATATACAAAGAATTGTTTTGGATTGTCACTTTTATATATCGTTTTTTGCAAACCTAAAGGAGATTGTACAGAAATTGTACATTTAGATTGAAATTCATGGCCAGCTTTAGAATAATGTCAACTAACCAACAACAACATTGCTAAAAAAAAAGTGCTGTTAAAATTCTTCCATAGGAAGCTGTCTGGGTGAGTAAGTTCCCACTATCTTGCCAACTTGTACATTGCTGAATGTCATTTGAAACGCCTCGCTCATTCAGCCAGCGGGGGAGCAACCTGTTCAGACGGGTGCATATTTCTCTGCCCTGCCTTGGCCTGCATAACAATTGTGTTGCTGGTGAGCTGTTACCTGTGATGGGATCACAAGTGTTACACCAGCCCAAAGGTGCTTTTTTTTTAGTTCTTATCACAGACTTGAAGATAAAATGATAACGCTACTGTTTCCTACAGGCTGTGAATTAATGCATACATGTCCCATCTATATTTTTCAGACAGCACTTCTGTATAACAAAGGGGTGCAGCAACCATCCATATAATTGGTGATCCAGCGGATGCTACATTAGCATTATACACCTAGTTATCATTTCAAATGAAGTGTAGCACAAGCTATAATATCAGCAGTCGCCAATAATCTGATATTAAATTTAGGCAGGCAGATTCAGTGGATATTGGGGCAGGCCACAAGACAGTGCTGTGCATGCAAGCATGACAATCTGACATTCCTTAATGTGCATTCCTATTCTAGGAATATAGTATCCACCATGCAGAGTATCTACAGTTATTTTTTATTTTTTTTAGAGTAGAGAAGGGTTCTAAACTGTCTTTTATATTGTCATCTTGAGTTGTTACTGCAACAAGAATAGAGGGATTATTTTTTTAAAAGGCAATCGTTGACAACTGTCCAATAGAGGCTTTACCTCACATGTGTGATTTGAACATTGTTTACATTTGCGGCTGCGACTTATGTATGTGTTCACTTCTGCGCCGGAGGGATGGGGCAATTTAAATGTATTTTTTTTTTTTTTTTTACACTGTCCCTTTGAAAAAAAAAATTCTAATAACTTTTATTGCTGTCAGAAGGAATGTAAATATCCCTTGTGACAGTAATAGTCAGAGACAGTTACTCTTTATGGACGGATCTGGGTTCCTCTCTGGTTGCTCAGGCCTCTTGGTGGGATGGGAGAGCCCGGTTGCGTAACAGCTAAGTTGCTTATTTGCCACATCGGTTGTTATCTCAAGAAAGCCAACCGCCAGCTCTAAAAAATGGTACTGGGGTATTACGTGTATCTGCAGGCATTACCCTGGTATAACCCCTTCAAGTCGAGGCTGCAGTTTTCATACGGTCGGCGTGAAGGGGTTAAAATGTCCATGGGCTGGTAGCATGTAAATTAATCACGTGCACTGACGGACCAGACATTTAGCAGCGGTGGGTTGGGTGCAGTCCATGGGCCATAGAATGCTGACCCCTGGTCTATGGTCTCTAACTCACATTCATACTAGGGCCAATTAATCTCTCAGAATGTCTTTGGAGTGTAGGAGGAAACTGGAGTACCCAGAGAAAACCCATGCAGGCAGAGAGAACATGAAAATTCCATACAGGTAGTGCCATGGTTGGAACTCAAACCAACAACCCTAGTGCTGCCAAGCAAAAGAGCTAATCACTTAACCACTGTGCTACCAGTGTGTTGCCATTTTGTTCATTTTTTTGCTGATATATACATATTTGAGCGGTGGGTTACAAGGGTAGTCTTTCTCTAGTCTGATCTTGCCACTGCCAGGCTTCTGATTCTAAGTATGAAGGTTTTTTTCACTGCATTTGGTGGAACACCCTTTTACTTTTTCCTAGAAAGTCTAGCAGCTCCCCAGGGATAAAGATGTACTGTTAGTGGACCTTGTGAGAACCAGAGTTAGGCATCGCTGGTATAAATAATGAGCAGATGTATCCTTTCTCATCAAAGTGTTAGATCTCCCCATGCATGACTGGCCTTGAAGACATAATACAAATAAATTAGGTCACATTTATGTAATGCTTATTTCTAAAATGAAATTTGTGTAATTGTAAATGCTAACAATCTCCCCTCAGTTAAATGCCACTAAAAACAATCTACATCGGGATGGATATAGTTGACATGTGGGCAGTAAGATAGCTGTCACATTTAGTATTACTGCATATCTTTCTACAGCATTCATAAAAAACATAAGCCCATAGCCCAAGACAACCCTCTTATCCATTTTAATAATAGTCACTTGTGATAGATGGACCACGAATCAGACCTGCTAGCATTGCTGTAACATATGATTAGGTAGTCAACAGTGTCAATATGTTTCTTATACCGTATAATCTTTTTGCCTGTGTGAAAAAGAATTAGGACAGAGAGCCCTCTGTGACAGTAAGGGGAAGGGGGGGATGAAAGAGCCCTTTCATGATTTATCCATTGTTGTGTCGCTCCTTTTCCATATATCACTTGTACAATAAAAATGTCTTCAACATGAAAGTCAGTGAAAAATGCTCATTAGGGTGAACTTTCCACTCCGGCATGGCTTTCTTTATGCAAAAGAATATTGGCGTTTAGAGAGCTGTATGTAGTATAGCGTTTTAAACAGCAAACACAACAAAAAAACACATCTAAAGCCACAATGAGAAAGAATATTTGTAATAGAACATGTTATATATTCCAGCTCTGTCCCTTCTCCCCCCACCCCTCCCCTTCCCCAGTGTGACAATTGGTGGGGGTTCCTCTCCCTTGTAAGTTTGTTTACAAATAAAGTAGCTTTGCAAGGCTCTGGCCACACTGTTATGTCAAACTCCAAGCCACTGTGGCAGATGGACTTGCAGTTTGAATGAACTGTGCCCCCTGCCAATCCAAGTTGGGGATTGGTCAAGGGTCTACCCCAGGCAGCCCCACCTCTCTTCCCCACCTCTCCTTCTAGCACTTTCTAGAAGGAAGAGGGAGATGACAGTGAAGTGAACGTGATGCAGCCTGTGAGTCACTAGCTGCTACCCTGAGCCACTCCTAACCCAGAATGAAAACAAACAGACCCAGCAACCAGCTAGGCCTGCCTAAATTTACCTACTCTGCCAGCAAAAAAGACTCTAGCACCTACCTAACTAGAGGGTGCTATTAGGATTCTGATGTTATAAAATTAAAGTGTATGCTGTGACCTTAGATTTCCTTTAGTCCTCTTTTAGGTGCATATACAGTACTGTATACTTTTCTTAAACCTTTAAAAAGATTTTTAAAATAATTTACATGATTCTGATATTTTTTTATACATATGATATAGCCTCTTTCCTTTTTTTTTTGTTCAGCTAAGTGGCGCACTGTCATGCAGTGTTGCAGCAGTACCTATGACATTGTTGCTGCAATATAATTAGGTAGAAAAAAGATCACATGATGTGCTTTTTTCGCTGCTGCTCTACAAGGCAACTAAATATCAATTTGAGATGTCCCTGGGACAGCTGGTTCTATGACAGAATGTTTAATTATGTTTCTATTTCGCCAGGAGAATATCCACAGACTGGTAATCAATAATGTCAAACGGGAATACTGTTTGCTTCAGGGCATCTCTGCCAACATGATTTTCTGGGTGATTTTTCCCCCTTTTTTCCTATTCACTTGAAATTGGAATGTTCTATATACAATCATTAAAAAAGTCAACAATATAGGAAAGTAATGACTTGGCTACTATACAGCTTCTAGTCCTATGCAATGTTCTCTAGAAAGGGCTTTTATTTTCATGTGAGCTAGAAGATTAATGGTGCAGACTGTTGATATATGTGGCAGCTGTGCCGACAGAACACAACCTGGCTGTTTTCTCGACTTCATTATATTTATATTTGTGTGGAATGATCGTAAAATGTATTATATTACCTATATTATGATAATGAAGTAATAAAGTTAATACATTTGAAATTTAGAGCGTTGTGGTAAACAAAGGTGCAATATAATATAAAGGTGGGCACTGCTATTGGAATATATAAATGTTCATCCTAAAGTTACAGTTTTGGCACCCATGTTACCTCCACCCTAGACATGAAACCATCGATACGTCTGGCCACCTGAGTGCACCCATCCATCACTCTACATCTGGTGACTCACAACCTGCACCTCTGAATCTCATGGTCACCCACACCATCTATTCACTATCCAACAGCTGACGCTGATGAGGATGAGACTGTCATTTCACATACTCACAGGGTCTTACAGTGATGCACAGCGCATAGGACCTTTTTTGTCTGATATATCATTGGAGCTGGAATGAGCCCTGTCCTTGCCAGCACTTCCAGCAGTACTACAGGAGAGGACCCTGCTGGAGCTTTGAGTGGCATCCCCTATTTGTTGTCTGGTCAAATAGTACTGATATTGGGATGAACTAATGTTCATACCAAAGCTACAGTTTTGGCACCCACGCTCCCTCCACCCCAAATATGAAGCCATCAATTACCCCTGGACTTTTAGCCACCTGAACCCACTCAACCATTATTCTTTGTCTGATGACTCACAACCTGTACCCCCCAAAATCATGGTCACCCACCCCATCAATTTATTACCCAATAGCTGGTGAACACGCTCAACCTGAATCTCTGTTTGCCCACCAACAAACACACACAACTCCTTCAGACTTACAAATGGTACTAATGAAGTAATAAATGAATACCTGTGAAGATTTTAACATTGCAGTAAACAAAGGTACAATATATATATAAAGGTGCACACTGCTATCATGATAAAGTCATGTTCACCCCAAAGCTAAGATTTTGGCAACTACATTCACTCTCCCTGGACATGAAGCCATCAATTCCCTCTGGACGTTTGCTTACCTGAACCCACTCATCCATCAATCTATGTCTGATGACTCACAACCTGTACCCCCCAAACTCAGGGTCACCCACACCTTCTACTCACTACTCAACAGATGACAAACACATTCAACTTGTACCAACTTCTGCCCACACATCAGGTACAAATCCCTCCTCTATACTCAGAAATACCTGTGAATCAATGATCTGTGGTCGTTAGCAGGCAAATTGATATTGTAGCTGTGTATGAGGTGATGTGCTTGAACTATATTTAAAGCTACCCGGAGGGAGTGCTCTTAGCAATGTACAAAACGGCATCAGTCAACCAGTCAGGTATTGACTTTATCCTGTGGTCACTACAATGTCATTGCTGGGGACAACAGTACAACTTTTATTTACCCAAACTATATAAACACTATGGGGTTTCTAAAGCATTTAGTTTTACTAAACATTCTGGTCGAGAATCATTCACAACTATTTAAGAGGCATGTACCTGGAAGACATGTGCAGACTGGAATATGTTGTTTAGTTTTTTCGTTTTCGTTTGGAAAATACATTTATTTAGTTACTCCCGAAAATCGTTTTGATTTATTTTGTTTTTCGTTGGGGAATAGCTTTCGTCCGAAAATCCAATAATACTTGGTTTCTGTCGAATGGTCAAAAGAATATTCGACGGAACGTTGAATCTTTACGCCAAATCGTACATTTCCGTTCGAATATTCCGCCTACAAGAATTCTAATGTTGTACAGTATGACTAGTAATAATGTCAAATCTATTTTCTCATAAATCGAAATCTATTCTCTGTAATGTCGAATCTATTATTTCTATAATGTCAAATCTTTTCTCTATATTGTCGAATATTTTCCCTATAACGTCGAATCTCTCTATATCGAATTTTTACCGCAACGAAAACGAAAATAAAGCATTTTTTATGTCGGATCTTTCGGTTTTCGTTTCTTGCGCTTTCGTTATCGTTTGTTAAATCGATAACGAAAAAAACAGATTTTCGGACAAAAATGCATTCTAACAAAAACGAATGCACATGTCTACCTGGAAGGCCCACCTGCAGAAAATGCTTGCTGAATGTCAGATTCTTTATTTTAAACTATGCCCCTGATGCACTTATCTCTCTTGCTCTATGCTTCTATCAGTATGCTCCTCTCACTGCATTGACACTATGTGCTTATTTTCCTTTTCCAAGTCTGAGCTCTGCTTTAAGGCCGCATTCACACCTGAGTGTTTTGTCACCTGAAGCATGAAGCTCCAAAACGCTAGAGGGGGAAAAATACATTATTCTCTATGGAGATGGTTCACTTCTCCACTCCAAAACACCTGAAGCCGAACACCTGAAGCTCAAACAAGTTCCGGACCCTTTTTTGTTGCACGAATTGGGCAGATTTGGGCATTTTAGAACGTTTGTATTCCCATAGAAAGTAATGGAAACGCTTGATTGAAGCGTCTAGCGCGACAATGAGCGTTTCTACGGGTGTTTTGTCATTTTAATCTGTTCTGTGAACTAGAACATTTCACCCAGGCAGAAGATAAACAAATCTACAAACATAGCAACAAGTGATGAAAGAGATGATCATTTTTCCTATTGGCTAAAATAAAAAACGTTGAAGTTCAAAAACATCGGACAACGCTGTATGCAAACGCGCAAATACCAGTGAATACACGCGACAAAACGCCGGAAAAAAAAACCAAATACGCTATGCTCAGTCGTGAATGCAGTGTCAAGGGCACTGCAGAAAGCTGATAAGTTAATCTAATTTAGGTATTTAAGCCAGCCATAGACAGAGCAGTTTTCTTTCCTGCAAATCACAGTCAGTGTTGATGGGGGTTCCCCCCACCACCACCTGCATGGCCGTTGTGTTCTCCCAACTAACTGTGAGAAAACAGCAATTACTGCTAGTTGCTATAATAGCCGCTGGAAATAATCACATGAAAAATCCAACAGGTTGGTTGTACCTATCGATTGATCACAGGTTTTGAATCTCGGCCCGTTCAGCAGGGACCGACCAAGATTCAAACCATCTATGGACGGCTTGGCACTGCTTGCTATTAAAAATACATTTGCGTATACAAAGCTATATTCATTTGTCTTTGTATCTGCATGTAGTTCCATACTTCACAACAATTCACACAAAAAAATGTTTACTAGCCCCCATGCAAAGATGCATTCTCATCTATTCATTTAAATGCCTATTTGCCCTTGTATTAGCGACATATACATGCTGCCCTTATGTATTTAACATATTTAATTTTTGTTTGCTTTATATTTTTTTACATATTATGGTGACAGAGCTTATAGTACCTCTTTTGCAGAGATATCATAACTAGTCTGTGCTACTGCAATCAAATGAAATCTGCGGCTCTTGGCACTGCTGAGTAAACAAAAAGGTTTAAGATCAGATGTAACACACAAAAACACCATGACTTATATTTTAATTAAATAGTTGACATCTGGAATTGTTAGGCTGATTGCCATATTGAACACTTTAGCTTAACCCCCCACAAGATTTTAATTTTTTTGCATGATGCATCTTTTCTACTGTGCCTCCTACTGCCAATAGATAAAACACTTGAACATGTTATGCTCGTATTTTTAATGTATATAGTAACACTACATATCAAACAAATACAGTGCTTACCTAAATCAGTGAAAATAAATTACATAAATTACATAGAGCCCCACTCCGCAAATTAATATCAAACAAAATAACCAAGAACAGAAATATGAAATCGTGTAAATAAATACATAAATTAGAATATAATACAGTTTCATATACTTACATCAATACACTGTTAAAATTCCATAAACCACATTACTGGCCATTTAATACACAAAGTGAAAAAAAGTTGCTAATGTCCACTCTGAGTAGTATAAAAGTTTTAGTTCTCCACATGTGCACACCGGTGATGCTGTATCACTCATCAGATCTATTTGATCTCTTTTTAAAAAGGTCAAAAAGTGCTACATAATGATGCCAGATAGACAGGGATGTTTTATTATGATCCCACTACAAAAAGCACAGAGGGAAGAGGCTCATAGAACAACAATGTATCTCTAGTAAAACATCAGAGCAAAAATAAACAATACTCTCAAGACAAGTGCTCAGCCTAGCACTCAGGAATTACAGCATGCATTGAGAATACCACAACACTGCAAACAACTCTGATCCTAAATTTAGTGCATGTGGATGTGTGATGAAGGAGGCAGATCAAAATGAAAGGGGGGCACAGAGATAGGGATACAGTGGCAGGAGGAGCACAGTGATGGAGACACAATGATGAGAACAAAGTGATTGCGGACACAGTGATGGAGACACAGTGGCAAGAGGAGCACAGTAATAGGGGACACAGTAATGGAGACATAGTGATGAGGAAAAAATGATTGGAGACAAAGTGATGGGGGACTCCATAGCAGGAGGAGCACAGCGATGGAGGACACAGTAATGGAGACACATTGATGGGGAACACATTGATGGGGGACACAGTGATGCATGGCACAGTGGCAGAAAAAGCAAAGTGATGGGGGACACAATGATGGGAGCACAGTGATGGGTGATGGGGAGGTATGCATATGCCCCTTCGCCTGTGTAGACAATTATCCTTGCACCGGCCCTGGGTGGCTTGCAGGTGTGTAGCAGCATCACAGTACCTTGTTCAGCCCAGCATGTTTCATCACACTGGACAACATCAGGAGTATCCAGTTCAGTCCTGATGAAACATGTTGGGCAGGATATGATTCTATGGCACTATATACATGTAAGTTTTTTTTGCAGTTGCGTGGAGCTTAATGCAAATTGTATGCTGCCATTTTTGAGTGCCAAGTTAGGCACTTGCCTTGTAAGTATGATTTGTTTTTACTCTGTTTTATAAAACATATATTGTTGTTTTATGAACTTCTTCTCTCTGTGCTTTTCTGAATGGGACCATAAGGAGAAATTAAATCCTGAGGCTGGTCATCCACAAGTCCATTTTTTTTTGTTGTTCAAACAGTGGAATACATTGATTCCCATATCTGCACACTCGTTGTGTATGGGGAATTCCTCCTGCTGAGCCATTGCCGACGTTAGAGATTTCCCTGCCATCAGAATACACCCATCAGTACTGCCAGCTATAGATGGCTGCACTGATCGAGCAAAAATTTCCAACAAGCTTATTGTACACAAGTCTATTGATAGACGAACTTTGGTGCAACCAGCCTGCAATTCCATAGACTAAAATTCGATAGGGTCCCTGCTGAACTGGACAAATTTTAGATTCTGCATGGACAGCTTAAATTTAGGCAAATAAAACAAATACAAATAAAAAAAGCACAAGGAATGCTAGTTACCTCGAATAAAAAGTGTATCTTGTGTTGGTGGCTGCTCTTTTAATTTGAAACATCCATACTTTACATTGTCTATCTGACATAGTTATTAATCACTTTTTACCCTCTTTAATAAGAGGTCACATAATTGATTCAAAGTCACGGGGGTGCATGTGCAGAGGTTGTGAAGCACTGGCACTTTTATACCACTGAGAGTGGAGATTTGCACATTTTTACTCTTTTTGTAAACAATGGACACTAATAGAACTTTTAACTGCAGTTTATTGAACTATGGTTCTCTTTTTATTTATATAAACTTGTATTATATTCTAATGTATTTATTTATCCACATAAGTTCCTATTATGGTTCTTGATTATTTTCTTCTAACCTGTGTACAATGATCAAAAAAATGTAAATATATAGAAAGCTCCTAGATGACTGCAGAAAAGATTGGGAAAATGATACAATCTCTTACTTAAAGTATATACAGTGACCAATAGAGTTGTGATTAACTTCTTGACATTGAGCATATAAAGTAGAAACACTGGTGCATGACTAATCTTTCTCCACTACTCTGCCATCACAGTGATTTAAATTTCCTTTAGCTCCTCTCAGTATTCCGCTTGCATTTCCAGTATACCATTTATTTTGCCCTACTAATAGAAAATGAAGCTTTCCTCTCTGCTGCCCAGAGCAGTTACACTGTGAAATGCTCCAGCTCTTTTATTGCACTTATGAATTTGGACCTGTGATTACGTTGCAACAATTTTCTGAACATTTCCAGAGACCTTTCCCCTGTTCCTATTTGATGTCTCAGTGGAGGGAGATTATTAATATTGATATGCAAACGGAACACTGGGACTTTTATAAGATGTTTTAAGACTTGCTGCCTATGAAAAGAGAGAAGAAGAGCCACAATTCTGTAAATGATTAAGTTGGTTATTCCACCTAACTTATTCTTTTTTTTTAGTGAGCCAGCGTCCCATCTCCAGTGGTAGAGTCACTCTTTTATTCTACTTCCTTCTCATCTTATGCTTTAAGCTACTTTATTCACCTTAAAGGGGTTGTAAAGGTAAAAAATGTTTTTGCTTCCTTTACCTTCGTGCAGTCCTCCTTCACTTACCTCATCCTTAGATTTTGCTTTTAAATTTCCTTATTTCTTCTGAGAAATCCTCACTTCCTGTTCTTCTGTCTGTAACTACACACAGTAATGCGAGGCTTTCTCCCTGGTGTGGAGAAAGCCTCTTGAGGGGGGAGGGGGTGAGTCAGGACACTCTACTTTGCAGATAGAGAAAGGAGCTGTGTGTTAGTAGGCGTCCTACTCGCCCCCTCCCCCTCAAGAGGCTTTCTCCACACCAGGGAGAAAGCCTCACATTACTGTGTGGAGTTACAGACAGAAGAACAGGAAGTGAGGATTTCTCAGAAGAAATAAGGACATTTTAAAGCACAATCGAAGGATGAGGTAAGTGAAGGACTGCACTAAGGTAAAGGAAGCTATTTAGAAAAAACATTTTTTTCCTTTACAACCCCTTTAAGCATCCCTTACACAAAGCAAGATTATAGCTATACAGAATTCTAAGTGAAATCTGCCCCCCAGCCAAACAGCTAAATAAAAAGTTGAAATGTGTATATGGGAGCTGCAAAGTCATATTTGTTTATCGAGTTCTGAAGATTACACAGCTCTACAAGACAGTACAACCAAACTGCAGACCTGACTTTTTTCTACTGTAGTTATCCAACACTGCTTGGTCACTTTCCCTGTCCCCAGCTTGTGACTGGACTCCAAAGGAGTAGCAACAAACTTATGGCTCATCACTCATCTTTATCCTCTGGTGTAACCCTACTCCAGAAAAAAAAAGAAAGTATTTCAGGAGTTGGACTTTCATGTTTGTAACAAAACAAAACAAAAATGGGATCGACTCAGTGACCTCCAGGCTTGGCCAATATCTGGATTTTTTCTTGCAACCTTTGGTGCGTGGTATGCCTGCTTATCTTAGGGACACTAAGCAAGCAATCCAAATACTTGAGGCCATCCCCTGTACCCGTGATACTATTCTAGTTACGGCTGATGTGGGCTCCCTATATACAATTATTGGGCATGAAGCAGCTCTATCTTCAGTACAGTGGGCATTGGAGTCCACTGAACTTAGCCATGATCACATTAATTTTCTGTTGGAAGGCCTCAAATTTTGTCTTCTTAAGAATTACTTTTGGTATAACAAAGAGTTTTATTTGCAGCAATGTGGTATTGCTATGGGGGACTGTTTCGCTCCCAGTGTGGCCAATTTATTTATGGCCCACTGGGAGCGAGACGCGGTGTTCCTAAACAGACCTCCTCAGCTTGTCTGCTATCGGAGGTATATTGACGATCTGATCTTGATATGGGAGGGTGATATATTCTCATTACAGTCCTTTATGGATAAATTGAACACCAAGAATATAGTCCTGACTTGGACAGTGTCTCATTTTAAGATTAATTTCCTTGATTTGGAAATATTTAAGTTAGACAATAGGTTATGTACTAAGAATTATTTTAAATCTGTAGACCGTAATGGTTACATACCTATTACCAGCTGTCACCACCGTTTGTGGCTTTGTAACATCCCACGTGGGCAGTTTGTGCGGCTACGCAGGAATTGTACCAGTCAAGCTGATTATCTTTTGCAGTCCCAAGAGCTTGCTACTAGATTTGTAGCTAAAGGCTACTCTGGTCCTTCTATATTGCAGGAAATAGAGAAAGTTAGTGCTCTAGATAGGGATACTATAGTTGCTGATAAGGTGGTCAATGTTGATAAGGATCAAGCCAACTATACATTATTGTTGGATTTCAACATACACCACAAGAAAATTGAGAAAATAGTTGCCAGGCACTGGCCGATTCTAAAGGGAGACGTTGTGTTGGGCCCGGTGCTGCCGGACCGTCCCCAATTCATATATAAAAAGGCTCCCTCACTTAGAGATAGTCTGGCCCCTGGAGTGATCTATCCCCCTACCAGGGCCCAGCCTAAACTCTTTAATTTTCTCTCTGGCTTTTATGCATGTGGCCGTTGTGCAACTTGTAAGCATGTCAGGCAGACTATCAAGAAGAGAAAAAGTTTTTGTTCTAATGTCACACACAAAGAGTATCCAATCAAGCAATTAATCACATGTGACACAGAGGGTGTAGTGTATATGCTCGAGTGCGATTGTGGTCTGCAATACGTTGGACGTACCTCTAGAGCTCTGCATGTGCGGATTGGTGAACACGTTAGTAACATTAAAAGAGGAATTAGAAGCCACAGTGTCTCCAAACATTTTAGACAATGTCACCATAAGGACCCTCGTGCACTTAAATTTTGGGGTATTGAAAAAGTGGACAAACACTGGAGGGGTGGGCATTATATTCGTCGCATAAGTCAACGTGAATCCTTCTGGATATATGAGACCAAGGTTTCCTCACCCTCTGGTCTCAATGTTGAGTTTGACCTTAATTGTTTTATATCCAATAGGTAGCATTAATTTCTAGTATTCATTTTTGGTATTAAATATTAATTTTAAATTTTTATTCTTTGGAATTATGCTGCTACTTATTTGCGTTATGCCAATGGTTCTTGTTACAATTGCTTTATATATCTAGTGTTTAGTATCCATATGTATTTTTATTATTGTATGTTTTATTTTATTTACCATAGTATCTGTAACTTTATCAATGATGATACTGCTATATATATTTGTGAATGTGTGATATGTGCAGTCGTGGATGACGTCTTTAATATTTAGAATATAGCCTTTGGCTTTCTCTACTGAGACCTTGTATGGATCTCATCAGTTTTAAATATGGTTTTTACTTTTTACTTTTTCCTTGTCCTTGTCATGATTGTTTCGCCTGCTGTCCCGTTTAGCTTTGCTGCGCGGTTGCGCTTGTTGTGCTTGTAGCTATGTTAGCTCTGCACTGATCCAATGGGAGGCGTCTGTGTCATGACGAGGGCGTGTATTTTATTATGCTGTTGGTTGCTCTGACAACCGACACTTTTAAAAAATGTATTCAGCGGGACGTCCGTGTTGTTTCTGCCTTCCCCACGCTGATGAAGTCCCGCCCAGTGGACGTAACGACGTACGAGGGGGGAGTTACATGCGTGACGTCACCCGCGACTGCACACTGCACACCGTCTGTCCTAACAATTTGTTTGATGGATTCCCGGCTGTATGGCTATTTACCTAGCACTCAGGAACGAGTGCTTTTTATGTGAGTGTTTTTATTTTATATGCAATACATTTTAAAGTACGCTTCAGAGAGCACTAGATCTCTTTCTATTCTTTTTGCATAAACCATTACTGGCGTTTGAGTTTATTGATGCCGCATGAGTGATCCGCTGTTGAACTGATTGGACCATTCGGGAGATCCTTGATATCATATGCTGTTTGACCTTTTTGGTCTAGGCAATAAGGTGAGAGGCCATTCTTACCTTTCTTGGTGGAGGTTTTTCTTCTGATTTCACCATTCACGTTTTGGATGTGGCTCCTCATATTCACTTTGGAATATTAGTACACTTATGGACATTTTGTTTCTGGCTCCTCATATTCACTTTGGATTATCTGTACACTTATGGACATTCTGTTTGCTTTTTCTTATATATGTTTTTCGAAAGTATTTATAAATTTTTTCTGCGCTGCACTATTTTTTCATCATTTCTGTTGGGGTGTTTTATTTGAATTAACCTTCAGTGCTGGCTTGCTTTCGTTTTTTCATTGTGTGTTTACCTTCTAGCGCTGAATAATTCATTTATTTGTAACAAAATCCACAAAGGTAACGGGTGCATTTAATGTCAATCCTCAGCTTTATATCCACTTTAATTTCTGTCCACTAAAGCAAGTATTACCACACCTTTTGTAAGACAGAACTGGTGCATAGTAGACTTTCATTATTCTGGATTGTTATGAATTATGACTCCTCAATCATGCCTCTGCTCCACTGAAGCGCAGGTTTAAAATATTACATAAAATGGGAAAATGTTTTAATCATTTTTATTTTTAAATTAATCTTTATTCATCTACATGCTTACACGAAGCTCAATGGTCCAGAATGTGTAGAAAATAAATTCAGATTTATTGTTGTCATAGCAGCTCTTTAAAAATATGTTCCTCCTCCACAGTAAAGAACGCTTCACTTTGGTTTGCTTAGCTGTTTAGATGAAAATCATGCCCTCTCGAATATCTATGCATTTTTACTGAAATGTCTACCCTTTTATAATATAAACCTTAACACAGCTTCAGCATTTCTATTCTTTGGTACAGCTTTATATAAAAGGCTTATTATTCCCATACAGTGCAAGCTTAGGGAATGAAAAAAGCATCATGCAAGGGATTTGTTTCCACCACCTCATTCCCACTCCAGCTTGGAAATGCGCTCTCTCCATCCCCAGGCTACTCTTCCAATATTTTTTTTTTTTTTTTACAATGCTCTCAATGTGAGAAGGTAGATACTGTCACAAGGCTGACCTGTATCTCTCTGCATGCTCTTTTTCATCTCACACAATGCATTTGTTATACGAGATGTTTGATCAGCCAGTTTGACCAACATGCTTCCGAAGAACTGAGAGGTACTGGCTTCCTTTAAAGCAGGAGCCTGCCTGGCTGCAGATAATACAGTCTTTAAATAACAACAGCTCAGAAGACGCTTTGGAGGATTCAGAATCATGGCTTTAAATGGCTACAAAGCTTTACGATTTTACCTCTCAAGTACAATCCATGTTAGAAGCATAGCTGCTTACTTTTTTCAAGAAAAAAAAGAGAGCAGAAAAAGCTGATGATACTCCCTGCACTGCTCACAAAAGCTAGTTTAAAGCCCCAATTCACTTTTTTTTCATATTTTGTGTCTGTACTGCTTTTAGTAATTAGTCTATACTATTTAGAATTTACTATTCCTGGTTTGTTTGTTGCGTGCATTCATCATTTGCTAACTTTTATTTCTTGGACCCCACCTTCTTTACTGCTCATTTCTGTATTGTGGCCCCTCCTCCTTTTTTGAAATGCTGTTGATTGATGGCAGGAATCTCCTTTGATGCACTTGGTTTAACCTCATTAGTCTAAACATTGCAACCCACCAAGAAGAAGCAGAATAGCATAAGGAAGCCCCCCCAAGCCCCTGTGTTTGCCTTTTAATATGATAGTTATGGTGTATTTATAGTTGCTAGTTTTATAAAACCTGCTAGTTTATTTGTTGTTTTCTGTGTTCTATGGAGGAGATTTCCCTTCACTTCCTGTACAGTAAACACAATAGGAAGTGAAAGAAAGTCTCTCCAAGGAGACATGTATCCTTTCTTACTATTGTACTGTAACAAATAAAAATTCCCTTTTTACCTGTCCTGGTGAAAATTCAATATTTTTTAGATTTTTCTTCCCTTTTAGAAGATGACTCTTAACAAAAGAGACACAGACAGCAATACAATCCTGGAAAAGGGTATAATCCTTTTCTTCTTTCTCTACTTCTGCTTTAAGGCTATTCTTAAAACGAAAATAAATTCTTACATAAGACCACTGAAGTGAGTAGTCGCGGGTGATACACAGTAAAGAAATACATTTTCCTACATAAGCTGTACCTGATTATCCACAGCCTTCTTCCCTCTACAGTCTTCCAAAGTAAACAAATAATATTTCTGAGCTTCCAAGAGGCAGGGTCAAGGATCTGACATCACACATTGCAAAGCTCAGAGCACAGTGCTTAGTGTAATCTGATATCTGAGTGGAGGAAATGGACACACACCCTCGACACAGTCTCACTGGGAAACATGCACAACTGAGACTGTCAATCATCTGTTGTATGCTGGGGGCATCTCCCAGGATTGCCTGTCTGAATTAACCCAAGTATATAACAGAGGAAGGAAAGAGCAGACAGGATCCACATTACTATAGTCTGAGGCAAGTACTCACTATGGAAGGATATGCTTTTCTGGGACAATTATACAATTATATTGCTGTAATTCGAGCAAGTTTCATTTCAGATTCATACCTATTCTGTGATGCATACATTCTGAATCATTTTCTTCTTCAAGGGTTCTTAGTAGGAGAGTCTGCATGTCATAAAAGTATCAAAATCTGTTATGTAACTACAAAAAAAGGTTAAAAAAAATAGTGATCCTCATGAGCAGAAAATTACTTTTCTGGGAACACTCTGTACATAAACTGTATACAAAATGCCTACAATTGCCATGGACACAAAGAATGTAAGTTACTGCAGTTTTAGAAAAATCATAGCTGGCTGAATTTTGAAATCTAAAGGTCATTTTAAATAGCATTTTATTATAAATGGTTTGTCGAGCAGTTTTGTATATGTCTTGTTAAGGTTTCAAGTCCCATATTGCAATATTGTTTAGAATGTGTCCGTATTTCCATGGATTATTGTGCATTTTTTAAACACATTTTTTATTCATATTTTATGCACTTTGCATGATTTTTTCCTGTTCTACCACTGATGGGGTCAAAAATATCCACTGTCTCACCAATACAAAGTCACACCAAAGAAAAACGGACAGGTGTGAACAGGCTCCAATAGCAAACAATAGTGATCCTCTTGTCATGCAATGCCACGCATTGGCCAACAAACGTAGTATCACATCTTGCTGCATAATTCACATGTTAAAAAGATAAATTGTTGGTATGCAGGTGAACCAGTTTGTTCTGAATGCCAAGACAGCGGTCCTTCTTGATAAATATTTTTTTTAGCTAGAAGAGGGCAAGGGAAATATATTAGAAACACAAGTAAATGTATATAAATGCAGCATCACCAAAATATCTTTGCAGCTTATATGCAACAAAGATACTCTGATGATACTGCTTTTATTTCCTGAAATGTTCCTCTAATGTAGAATTATTATTTTGGGCAATATGTACAAAAGACACAGAGATGTTTTAAGCCTTTTGCAAAAAAACAACTTGAAGTTGCTGAGCGGTAGTGAAATTGGCGCCTTTTAAGGCATCATCTGATATGTCAAAAAACAGCTGTTTACTGCTGTGCTGGGATTTTTAAATGGCTTCTTCTGTTTTCAGATCTCATTATGTATTTAGTACCCAAAGTTACTAATGATTCTTTCAGTAGTCTTTAGTACTGTTTAGGGGAACAAGACCAATAGTTGCCACCTGTGTGGGTGTTAATAAACATATAAAAAAAAGTGGTATTTGAAGTTTATAAATGGAGCTAAAGCTTGCGATGGCTAAACAATTGTAGATGTTTTTTTTTTTTTTAAAAGGGACATAAAACATCAAAAGTGCTGTTATAAGTGGAGGATATTTCTTGATTTCTTAAAGTGTTACTAAACCCACAACAGTAAAATCAGTCGGTATATTCAGTAAAGCATGCTTGTTTTACTCACTGTGGAATCTAAGGGGTTAATTCTCTACATTGGGTAAAATGGCTGTTTGATCATGTATGAACAGATCTCCTCCTTCTTCCACTGACTCCAAAACATGTCTAGATAAGACAGAGCCTTTGGAGTCAGGCTTCACATGCTCAGTTTGGTTTGTGTTGCTTTTTTTTTTTTCTTGGGAAAGTTCATGTGATCAATACAGGTCCAATGAGCATTGTCCAGATAGAGGGGTCAGATGTCCTGTATTCTGATAAGACAGCCAGTGCAGTATGAAAACTCCTCCTACAAGCGTTAACCAGGCACAGATAGAAGTCACAAGACCGCTATATACGGCTGATGACAAAAGGTATTTAGCAGTTTATATTTACTAAAATAATTGCATTTCCATGTTTTGTGTACTGTGGGAGACCAGATATAAGGAATGCATGCTCCGGGATTTAGTAACACTCTAAGGCTAGGATCACACTTAAGCAACAGCATTTTTGATGTGTTTTTTTTTAGACACATTTTCAGATGTAAGTGTTTTTTTGGGTAAATAGAAACAGATTACTAGGAGGAGGAGACTCAAGGAACACATATTACTTGAGCTTTTTTCAGGCACTCTCCTTGAAGTATATGGGTCCAAAAAGCACCTGTATTTCTTGTACCTTGGTGTGACAAGGTGCAGCACATTGCTAAAATGTGAACAGACCCAAAAGAATAAAATACAAATCATATTGTTGGACAAAAATCTTAAAACAGCTGTCTAGTGCCTGAAGCAAAGCAAACCTCAGGATTACTTGTACTGCTGAAATTCCTGGGCACTGTTACACACAGAGATTAGTTTTAAAGGGGTTGTAAAGACAAAAATATTTTCCTCTTAAATGAAAGTCTGACAGTAGCTGATAAAGTAAAAAGTAATGTTTTGCAGTATAACTAGTTTGATACCTGTTGAAATCAAGCTGTTTTATTAACCTCTGTCACTCCTGAATCATTATTCTCACTGACTTCCTGGTTTGCGGTGCGCGTTCATTTTTGCTACATCACGGCCTAATGGGAACTACAGTTCCCACTAGGCTTAGCCTCCATGCCTGTGAGGGATAAGAGAGCATCTTCACGCAGGGCTGTAGTCATAGGGAGGGGGCGAGCACATTCTGCTTTCCACCATGCAGGTGCTGGTGGAAAGCAAGAAGAGGAGAGACAGGAAATGGCATTTTCAAACCTGGATTACTGTATTTTGGAGGTCAAAAGGAAAAACAAGGTAAGTGATATTTAAATGCTCTAGCTTACAGCAATCAATTGATCTAATAAAAAACGAACCCTTAGTGTTCCTTTAAGGGTTATGTTTAAGGCACTCTTCCATAATCAGTCTGCTTTACGAATTGTTAAGGATTTTTACTGTATCCCAGTGATGTCCTTTAAACCACGCCCTATTTTCTTTTGAACCACTCTATCATAAATGCAACTAATACAGTATGTTACATCTGTAGCAGAAAGAGGAACCAAGGCTAGTAGTATAACACCAGAAAATTTGCCCTCATACTCCTGGAAAATAATCATGCCCCATAGCCTGGCAAATCAGTAGGGACTAGTGAGATGGTCGCAGACACAAAAAAAAAAATGGTATCTTTCCCTCTCTGATAACCAGAAGCATTGTGGCAAAAATGGGAGGAGGTCTCAACAAGTTCACCTGAAGTAGGTAGTTAATTGTGACTGCAACTGCTATGACACTTGTTTATATATAACTGAACTCAATTAAAACACATACAACCTGATATAAATGTATTAATAGAAATTGCTGTACTTGAATTTTTTAAACTTTGGAACGTTACATTAATTCAAATACTTAAATAACCCTCCTGTTATTACATATCTCATTGGAATATGCTACATTTTGTCCACATCTTCACAGGGGATCGTTACTCAAATACTTAAACCTATTGGCCCAACCAAAACCTTTTGCTTTGTTTTGGATTAAGTGGGAAAGAGAGAATACTAGATTTTTACTGTGGTATGCTAACCATTGATGAGAGTTTCACTGACTTCTTCAGGACAGAAGGCGATAAGAATTCCTTCTTGTCGGGACTCGGAAGACCCCAACAAAACTGTAAAATGGAGAAAGGTTAGAACTTCAGTCAGGATATTATTACTGGATGTTAGGTGAAATATCTGCAATGTGGTGACAGAGAGCTAAAAATGTGCTCTAACTATTTTCTCAGCTCAATCTAAAGCAAAACATTTTATTAAATAAAATAGAAAACATTGAGCCTCATCGGACATGTCTCCTGGGATAATTTGGTCTGATGTGTGTACACACCATCAGACCAAAATCCCAGCGGACAGAGAACGCAGTGACGTGGCGGTGACGTGGCGGTGATGGTGACGCCGCGACATGCGCAAACAAGGAAGTACAATGCTTCCACGCATGCGTCGAATCAATTCGACGCATGCGGGGGATTTCGGTCCGCTGGTAAGGCGTACTAACCAGCGGACATGTCCGACGCACAGGTTTCCAGCGGACAAGTTTCTAAGCATGCTTAGAAACTTTTGTCCGCTGGAAACCTGTCCGCTAGGCCGTACACACGATCGGACATGTCCGCGGAAACTGGTCTGCAGACCAGTTTCAGTGGACATGTCTCCTCGTGTGTACGCAGAAAAATTTAATTACTCCTTTTTTTTTTTTAAAAACATTTTTTTTTGCTTGCATCCTTTGAGCTACTGACTTTTCTAATGCTTTGCAAAACGGCTTGCTTCTTCTGAGTCAGTTTTTTGCATTTTTGGAGATGTTTAGCTATGGCAGCCACCTTATTTTCTTTTGATAAGTTTGGTCAAGTTTATATTGCAGTCTGAGCCCCTACTAGGTATATGTGCTCTCTCTAATTATTCTTGTGAGCACTGTCACTAAGATAAATTGTCATAAATCGTCAGCAAAAAAAGATTAAATCTGACAACTGTCTAATATGGGGATTCCTCTCACTTTGTAGTTTCACTTCCTGTAGTCTGATTTCCTGTTGATTTCCTGTTGCATCTCTGGGACAGAAAAGGTAGGAAAAACTCCCCAAAGTGACATGGGAAGAAAATAAACTGACAGAGGTTTAAATCCTTCCCTACTCTTAAAACAAACAAAAAAATGTTTTGTCTACACATACACATAAAAATTACAAACGACTCACAATAAATCATGAAATTGCTTCTACATCTACAGCTATCCTTGTAACATTATTCACCTGTGATACCTACAAACAGTAGTCCCTACAAGAGATGAATCGCGTATGATCTTTTAGTGCTGCAGTCATGAATGATTTATCACAGATATGTTATACTGTATAACCCTGTAATCTCCATTGTTGGTTCCCATAAGATACGACTCTTACGGTAATACTACTAGCTGATCGGTGATTGCTTTGGGGCAGATTTTGCTTTCACAATACGATTCCTAAAACCACATGTGTAACTGTGCCCTTTTACTGAAAATAAAACAAGAAGCAAATGAGCCGCAAGAGCAATAATTCTTTTTAATTTTCTTAGCTAGACAAGGTAACTTTACAGAATGAGCAAAATATTACAATGAACAAGCACAAAGAATTTAATGGCCTTCAGAATGAATTGAGAAGTGTGCAAGCTTTGAAATTGTTAGATAGATACATGGTCACCAACGTGAACAGAAGAGACAATAGGACCGCCTGTACAAATTGCACATAAAATCAATAATAATTTATCAGTGCTGCAATTGCTGTTTTTTATTTTCTTTAGCAAAAAAAGTGAGAAATTGCAAGTCAAACTGTTTAAATGTCTTTTTCTGTAGTTTGACATGTTTAATTTTTACTAATATAATAGAATGGTATCATTATATGTAAACATGAGAAGCACAATGAGACTTGATACAATATTCATAGTTTGTCAGTTTGTCAGTGGACATATTGTTTCATTCCAGAAAAATTTGGAATTCTTACATTGTTTAAATGCAAAATGTAACAGCACAAATTACCGTAATGACATTGTCACAGCCATGAAAGTTTCAGCGCTTTTTTTCTGGAAATACGATGTGTATGTGTCACAAACCTTGTTGAGGCTGAACTGATGGAAGAGTTTTCCCTTACACCTCTTGTCCTGTTTTTCCTGAAGATGGTGACAGGATATAAGAGGGTACAAAGTGTCACGAGTGCCTGGTTGGAGATCCTGGACAGAAGCTACTTGCAGCAGGTGGCAATCAGAAGGCTGACTGGTGGACTGGCAGATTCATATACACAGCTGCAGGCACAGGACATCAGGCAGACTTGTGGACAGGGCCGCCATCAGGAATTATGGGGCCCCTTACACAGCTTCAGGCATGGGCCCCTTGGAGAACCAGGGGGGGTGCTGCCGCCTGAAATTGAGAAGCGGGGGGAGGGGGCTGCCGTGAATTAAGAAGCGGGGGGGCCTTTATAAAACACAGAAGAAATAAAGAAGAATATATATAAAAAAAGGGGGGTAGCCATCTGGGGCCCTGGGGACCTCTGGGCCCTTTAAAAAAATAAAATAAAAATGATATATATATATATATAAAATAAATAAACATTTAAAAAAACAAGGGGGGTTGCCTTACAGGGCCATGGGGACCTCTGGGCCCTTTATTAAAAATATATCTATATATAAAAAAAAGAAAAAAAAAGAAATAAAATATTATACAAAAAAATGTAAAACACTTTTTATAAAAAAAGGAGGGTTGTTATCTGGGGCCCTCTGGGGGGCCCTTTAATAATAATTATAATGTTTTATATATATATATATATAAAATAAAAATAAAAGAAATAAAAAAAAAAACATAAAAAATATTTGTTTTTATAAAAAAGGGGGGTTGTCATTTGGGGCCCTGGGGATCTCCGGGCCCCTGGGGACCTCCAGACCCCTAAAAAAATTATATATATATATATATATATATTTTTTAGGGGGTTCCCATCCGGGCCCCTGGGGACCCCCGGGCCCCTTACAGGTGTACTGCCTGTACCCCCCTGATGGCGGCCCTGCGTGTGGACTGGCAGGTGTGAGTAAACAGCAACAGGTGCAGAACAGCAAAAATAAAATAAAAATGATATATATATATATATATATATATATATATATATATATATATATATATATATAAAATAAATAAACATTTAAAAAAACAAGGGGGGTTGCCTTACAGGGCCATGGGGACCTCTGGGCCCTTTATTAAAAATATATCTATATATAAAAAAAATAAAAAAAATAAATAAAATATTATTAAAAAAAATGTAAAACACTTTTTATAAAAAAAGGAGGGTTGTTATCTGGGGCCCTCTGGGGGGCCCATTAATAATAATTATAATGTTATATATATATATATATATATATATATATATATATATATATATATATATATATATATAAAATAAAAATAAAATAAATAAAAAAAAACATAAAAAATATTTGTTTTTATAAAAAAGGGGGGTTGTCATTTGGGGCCCTGGGGATCTCCGGGCCCCTGGGGACCTCCAGACCCCTAAAAAAATTATATATATATATATTTTTTAGGGGGTTCCCATCCGGGCCCCTGGGGACCCCCGGGCCCCTTACAGGTGTACTGCCTGTACCCCCCTGATGGCGGCCCTGCTTGTGGACTGGCAGGTGTGAGTAAACAGCAACAGGTGCAGAACAGCAGGCATCAACCAAGCTGGTTAGCAGGTGGATGCAGGATCTCTGGTGGTCAGGCAAGAGTCAGTAGCAGCCAAGCAGCAGAGGTACAGATTCAGATCCAAAGCAGTGTCAGGGCTAGGCCAGGGTTGGTATTAGGTGAGCATAGCTGTGTCAGCATCAGGAACAAGCAAAGTCAAACAGTCCGGGTAAACACAGGAAACAACATACAAGATCAGGTCACAGGCAGTAGAAGTTGATGACCACTCAGCAATCCTCTTATCTCTGAAGCCCCTTTAAATAGGCAAATGAGCACCAAGTATTCACACACACTCATACTAATGTGCATGCACATGTGAGTGGGCACGAGTGCAAGAGGACACATCTAGTTGTCACTCAAGAGTTATTATGAGCACGTGTGTAAGTTAGGGAACCTCTAGCTGTTACGCAAGCATTATAATGAGCATGTGCACATCCTCGCATACGTCTTCATGCACGACTGTGCATACAATTTTCCTGACAGTTTATGTACAGTAAGACACCACACACCAGCAAGAGTATTAATATGAAAAATTATAAAATATTGGTCTATCTGTGTGGATTGCTTTCAATGATTGCAGAAACACCCTTATTTATGATGTAAGGAGCCTACAGAAAAACACAAAGTAAGCTTGTAAAACGTTGTTGTGTGGTCAAGTGTGGTTTATTACATTTCCAAATGGCCACATATAATATTTAGTAAATGTAATGCTACAGAAACCTGTCAGACGTGCAACAGAATATGATCAAAGACTACAAGCATGCCTCAAAAGATGGTCAGAGACTGCAAACATGCAAAAGGGCATGGCAAGGGACTACAAACATGTTATAGCAGTTGTTGGAGATGGGGGACATGTTTCAGCAGACAGTCATAGACTGTAGACATGTTACATGAACTGATAGGGATCACTTCTATAATAGCCACCCTTCACATTACAGCCCACTTAAAATTACTTGTTCCCCATTTGATATTTCCCTCAGCAAGAATTGCTAAAAAATGAATCAGCTTTTATGTTTATTTAATTTAAATACCACCTTCAGGCAAAACATAAACCTCTCACCACCCCCACCCCCACGGAATGCACTCTGTGTTTTTTTTCCCCTTACCTTGTAAAGCAAGGTATACTTACCTAAGTCCTCTGGCTGAACCTCTTGCTGGTGCCATTTCTGAATGCAGAGGCTGCTAATCCACCCCTTGCAGATGTGGCCACAATGGGCAGATCCCACCAATCACCTCACTCTGACATCAGCCCTCTTCTCTGCCACTGGACAGCTATCAGTACATATCTACATCATGCAGACAATAATCTGGACACCTGAAAAAGGACCCCACCTCATGTAAACAGTAAAGAAGACTTGGGACTGGAGTTCCACATGACTGATGCTTTCGGTAAGTAAAAAGGGCATTTATTTTTTCTTCATGCCAACGACCAGTAAAAGGGGGATAGGTGGAGGGTCATATTTTGCCCAGCGTGTGGCTTTAATAAATCAAGGTAGGCAAAAAATTGCTTTTACAACACAGACAATGTTCCATATTTACACACTTGCATACGTGTTTTTTTTTTTTATTGTTTAAATCATGTTTATTCGTTTTAAGAAGGCATACAAAGTACATAGAATAAAGTAGGACCATTCGTCCAGTGGCAGCCAACATGGCTCTTGAGAAAAGTGTAAACTGACAGGTAACAAATACAATACACTCCAACGAAATGCAGCTTAGGAAGTTTGTACACATACTTAAATATATACCCCACCATCAATATGTAGTCTGGGGTGTAGTAACCAATGGCCACGCAGGTCCTTCCCGCCACCCCAAAAGGGGTCATGCTGTGGCAGGATCTCTGACCCCTCAATGTTAAGGATCTGAGGTGTAGAAGTGGTACCTGTCAAGACTGTCAAAAAAGGAAAAGCCAAATAAGGAAGCAAAAACAAAAAAAAAAAAAACTAGCCTATTAGTGAAGCAGCAAGATAACTATTGCTAGTCGACCCCGTCCAATCCTGAATCGGACAGGTCGGTAAGGGTGTGGGCCTGAGACCACAACCCTCGGAGCGAAGAGATAGAGGAATAGGAAAGAAGAAGGAGAAAAGAAAAAAAGTAACCGAGGAGATATATGAAGAGACCAACTATGAAGGGGCTGGAGACAGAGTGAGCGGGGTGGAAATGGGGTGTAATGAGACTTTAACGAAAGAGGCCCAGGGCTCCCAGACCTGTTCGAACGTCTCAGAACGGTCAACAATTACACTTGCAATTTTTTCTTGCGCCATAATCCAGGATATCTTTCTCTTAGCCAATAAGACAGAGACCCTTGCCGCCTTCCAAGCTTTGGCCAAAGTCAGTTTGGCTCCTAGGAGGATAAAAAAGATCAAGCGCTGCGTATTCTTGGACACATCCCGTACTGGAAAGTTAAGGAGGGCAATGAGCGGCGAAGTGGGGACGGGGGCTTTGGTAATTTTGCGTATCCAAGAAAATACTTTGTTCCAGAAACTTCGTATCCTGGGACAACCCCACCACACATGTAACATGTCTCCTTTAAGATTGCATCCCCGAAAACACAGAGGGGATGTCGCAGGGTATATCTTAGCCAATCTCGTGGGGACTAAATACCAACGGGAGATTACTTTTAAGCTAGCTTCTGCAAGGTTAGAATTGAGAATACCTTTGTATGACCTAAAAAAGTTTCTATTCCAAGTCTCCAAACTCCATTTTTGAGAAAGATCATCCTCCCAAGCCAACATAAAGGAGGTTTTGGAACGAGTGGAGGATAGAGCCCTGTAGATTACCGTGATACCCCCCTTCTGCTCATCAGCCTGGCCGCACCATTGTTCATAAGAAGTGATTCGGGGTCTGTCACCACGTGCTTTCAATAACTTGTGTAAGAAGTTAGAGATCTGAGTGTAACAAAAGAGTTCCGAAGAAGGCATTTTGAGGTCATTAATGTAATACATTTTAGGGTGTGGACCCGTAGGTCTAAGGAAGTGCCCTATTCTATATAAACCCTTGTCGATCCACCATCTGAATGCTGTTGTGTTTAGCCCGGGAGGAAATGCTGGGTTTTGGAATAAATGTTTTAGGGGAGTAATGGGTGAAGTCAGTTGTTCGTTATCCCTTAAACTGTCCCAGAGAGCAAATGAGTGGGAGAGTGTAGGGGACAAAATAGGGGGCCTCAATTTTTTCGGACACCACAAGAGATAGTCCAAGGTGTGAAGTGGGACTGCCTGTCGTTCAATGTGTATCCAATCAGGTAGTTCCCAACGGGAGTATACCGCGGATATCTGGGTAAGTTGAGCCGCCTGATAATAATGAAGTAAGTTCGGGAGGCCCAACCCCCCCTCCTTTCTAGAGCGGAACAGGGTAGATTTAGAAAGCCTGTGGCCCCTACCTCCTCAAACAAATTTAACGATTTTGTTTTGAAATTTTTTAAGATGGGCCCTGACGAGGGGGACAGGATGTGCCCTAAAGAAGTATAAAATACGCGGGAGTAATGTCATTTTTATCGCGGAGACTCTGCCCAGCCAGGACAATGATTGCCCCGACCAGACAGAGATGTCGGTCTCCAGTTTTTGGAAGAGCTGGGGGTAGTTGGCTTGGTAAAGAAGTTCGATTTTGGGGGTTAGCTGGATCCCCAGGTACTGGATGGACTTGTTACTCCAGGGAAATCGGAAGCTCTCGCTAAGCCTAGTGATCAGAGTACCCTTAGTCCTGATATTTTCCCAAAGTCATCTAAAAGCCGGGTGATGATGGGGAGGGATATTAAAGGGGAAGAAATGAAAAGGAGTACGTCATCAGCAAAGAGCGCGCATTTATGGGATCTGGAGCCACATTGAATGCCGTGAACATCTGGATTGGTTCTGATAGCTATTGCTAGCGTCTCTATTGATATGGCGAAGATTAGGGGCGAGAGTGGACAACCCTGTCTAGTCCCTCTTGAAATTTGGAAAGATTCAGAGTAAAATCCCTGCAGACGTACCTGAGCCTCTGGGGTAGAATATAGAGCATGTAAAATGTTAATAAAAGATTCTCCGAAGCCCCAGCGCTTCAGGGTGGCAAAAATGTAGGGCCAGTAGACAGAGTCGAAAGCCTTTTGGAGATCTAGTGAGAGAAGGCAGCCTTGTTGTGGTGAGTCATTATCCCAGTTGGAATTGAGAAGGGATATGATATCGATCGCTCGGCGGATTTGGTCTGGGCCCTGTCTCCCAGGTATAAAGCCTACTTGATCCCTATGAACATAGAGGCTAATGAAAGAGGATAAGCGGTCTGCAAGGATCTTAGTCAGAATCTTCAGATCATTATTTATGAGAGATATTGGCCTATAGTTGCCTACCGAGCTAGGGTCCTTCCCTGGTTTAGGAAGAACAGAGATATAAGCTGAATTACTAGCCCTATCAAGCGGAGCCCCCAAGCGTAGAGCGTTGAAGAAGCGAGTCATATAGGGAGCAAGTTTTAGTGCAAATTTTTTATAATAAGGGACGGAAAAGCCATCTGGGCCCGGGGCCGAGTGAGACTTTAGGTTTTTAATAACCGTGCATACCTCGTCCGATGATATAGGGGCTTCCAATTTCAGGCGGTGTCTGTTTTCCAATCTGGGGATCTGGATTTTATCGAGGAATTGGTCTATCGTGTTCTGGGGGGGATGATCGCCCCCATTATATAGGGATTTGTAGAAGGTTTGGAATTCCTCCATAATACGTTGAGGGTTCTGGGAAAGTGTTCCGCCGTTAATTTTGATTTTGGGCATAGCAAAAGATCGAATTCTCGGGTAAGTCTACCCGCAAGCATAGGACCCATTCTATTTCCTTGGCAGTAGAATCGAACTCTGTTCCAACGAAGCCAATGTTCAGCTTTCGTAGTTAAGGCCAGATTCAGGGCTGTACGAGCTGAGTCCAGATCTGCCGTGGGAACTGAGTTAGGATTCGCCTTATGCTTTCTCGAAAGAGTCGCAAAGTCCTGCTCCAATTTACCTATGTCTCTTTTCCTGTCTTTGTGCATCTGGGAGGCTATTTGGATGAGCTTACCCCTGATCACCGCTTTGTGAGCAGCCCATAGGCAGGAAGGTGTAGTGTCAGGGACATCATTCATCTGAAAGTAATGTTCAAGAGCACTGTCTATTTCCCTCACTCTGATCGGGTCATTTAAGACAGACTCATTAAGTCTCCAGCGGCCGTGTGGACGGCTACCCGAAGGGCGTTGTATAGTCAAAAATACCATAGAGTGGTCTGACCAGGCCGCGTCTCTAATGTATGACTTAGTAGCCAGGGGTACTGCAGCGGTGGGAATGAAAATGTGGTCAATCCGAGCAAAGGAACTATGTGGATTGGAATAATGGGTGAAATCCTGCATTGTCGGGTTAATTTCCCTCCAAATGTCGACCAGGCCGTGTTGGAAGATGAGTTTAGCGACATTCAGACTCTGTTTCGTAGGTCTAGTAAGGCGGCTGCCTTGCAGACGAGATTTGTCTAGGCCCTGGTCAAAAGCTGTGTTGGAGTCCCCTCCCATTATAACCATGCCCTCCATAAGGGGGGTTAAGGTCCTCAACATGGTTTGAAAAAAGGAGAGTTGACCCCTATTGGGGGCGTAATATGAGAGGAAAGAGTAGGTTTGGTCGTCCAGTACCCCCACAACCATGATATATCTACCTTCTGGATCTGCATGTTCTGATTTTAGGGAGAATTTGCATTTGTGAGAGAATAAAATGCCCGCCCCCTTTTTTTTCTCATCTGCATTGGACAGGTAAAAGGTGGGGAATTTGGAGTGGAGAAACTTAGGGCGGTAACTGTTAGGAAAGTGAGTTTCCTGTAAAAGGACTACATCTACTTTCTGGGAGTGTAGGTGTTGTAGAACTTTTCGTCTTTTGGACAGAGAATTTAGGCCCAACTTTTAGTGATTGCGGTATTGAGGGCTCATCAGCCATAGAGCAGAAGGGTGAACCATGCCAGTAAACTCAGAGCACTTACCTTTGAATCTCCACAAGCTCCAAAGCACTCATACTGCAGCCAGGCCACCTCCCCACCCATCAGCAAAAAAAGAGGGGTCCCTCCATAGTCGGTCACTATAAAAGAAAAAACATTAGAAAGGTACAGAAGGAAAAAGGAGCAGAAAGGAAAGAGATAGCCGAGAAACAAGGGTGTTTCCCAGAGAGTGGAGGAAAGAGAGGCCTCCATCTACAAGGTGAACCAAATTGGGGTTCCCTTCTGGAAGGAAGGGAACAAACCTGTCGAGAGATGGGCACAAAAACCGATCAGCAAGACAGGACAAGGTGCATGAGCACCACTCCAGCTACGAGGCTAACTTAATAGATAGACAAGAATGTTGGAAGAGGGCCTAGTGCCCTCAACCAAGTCGAGCACCCCTAGTGAACATAACAGTATAACCATTAACCTGAGAGCAAAGAAAAAAAAATCAAAAATAAAATTAAAAAAAAATCAAAAAATTTAAATTCAAACAGCCAGAAAGGAAAGTTTCCTGAGATTGCCTCAGCCGAGGCTTGGAAGACCACACTAGGAAAGATATCTCAGAGAGAACCTAATGGTAGTCCAGACTGTCCCAGCCGACAGGGAAAAATAGGGAGGATCCAGAGATCCAGGCATTTCAAGTCGGGGGGGTTTCCTTGGACTTCTTGGACCTGGCGGATTCCCAGACTGGTTGAAGAGGGCTAGTAGGGAGCTGCCTTTTCGATGAGGCGGAAGCATGGCCAGATTGCGGTATGTTAGTGTCGTGCCTGATGAGGCCTAGAGTCAGTAGAAGTTTTTCTCCCTCCAGCAGGGACGCAAATGTATAGGGCTTCCCCTTGAAGACGAACTTGAGTTGGAATGGAAACAACCACCAGTACTTGATTTCCTTTTCAATCAAATTGTTGAGCAGGGGTTTGAGGGCTCTCCTCTTTTGAATGGTTGAAGGAGACAGGTCAGCAAAGATTTGGAGCTCATGGCCTTGAAACGAGAGTTTAGGCAGCGCTCGTGATTTGTGCATAACCTCATCCTTGACCGCATAGAAATGTGGTTTGACCACTATGTCCCTCGGGAGTCCATCAGATCTTGGCGGTCTCAGGGCTCTATGGGCCCGGTCTAGCTCCAGTCTGTGATGAGGGATATCAGGGATCAGGTCCTTAATCAGGGTGCGAATGGCTTCGGGAACATCCTTATAGGATTCTGGGAGACCTCTTACCCTAAAATTGTAGCGCCTGTTCCTGTCTTCAAGTTCATCAATTTTGGCATTAGCACTCTCAAGTTGTTCTTGGAGGGTCTGGATACAATTGGTATTTTGGTTCGTTCTGGCAATGGTGACATCCAGATTACTTTCAATTGTCTCTATGCGGGAACCTATATTGTGGAGGTCAGCTTTTATCTCATTAGTGATCCAAGTGGCAGTATTCTGAAGGCCCCTGTCCAGGAGTACAGCAAATTTATTAAACATATCTGCCACTGTAGTGGGGAGGATAAGGCCTGAATCCCCGGGCTGTAGTAATTGCTGGGGCTGAGGAGGACCAGCTTCCATGGGAGCAAGACCCAGTTCCTCCAGGGTCTGTTCTAGTAAGGATTCCGTTGAGGCAGGGGACACAGGGCACATAGAGGGAGAACTCACATGCAGGCTTGTCATCCGCACGGGAGAGGGGCTGGCAAGCTGGGCGCAGGCAAGCTGTTCTGAGGCAGCAGCGTGTGGAGCGGCCGCCATCTTGGGTATCTCGGTCCGCGCGGCTTCGGTACCAAATGCGGCGCTCAGGTTCCTCCTGACTGCCTCCGCATACATCTGAGGGATCCCCGGGATGTCAGCCACCTGTGGAGGGGTTATCCAGGCTAGAATAATGGGTGCTCGCGGCGCTATGAGCCTCGTACAGCCGGAGTGGAGCGGAGCTCACTGACTACACGTCCATGTCAGGAGCTGCCGCGCATGCGCCTCCTTGCATACGTGTTTTATGCACAATGCTCTTTCTTTTTAGAATCAATTGCAAATGCAATGCTATGTTGGTTGAGAACCAACACCCATGAGAAGTCCAAAGAAATAACTGACATTGCAGAACCTTTTATAATTAAGAGAGTCATTAAACATCATTGCGTCACTCTATATTCCCATTGCTTCAGGTTACAAATACAAGCTCTCTAATGTCAATGGTGGAAAGCTTGCTGGCAGCAGCTTAGTTAATTTTCATGGCCAATAACACAAACCAGTGAAGTAACGAAGCAATTCTTCTAGTGACCTTTTAGTGCAACATTTGTGCGCATAATATCTGGCAAGCTCCATATTGTGTGCACTCATTGTATTGATGTGCTTATTAAAAACAGCTTAATTAGTAACTGGCTGGGCGTACAAGATGATGTTAAAGCTGTCCAGGGTAATGTGATATGGAAAAAACGATATTACATTCAATAGTTTTGCAGCTTCTTCTACTGATCACAGTCCAAGTATCAACAAGGGACTTATAGAGACTGTTCTCAAGAGTTACATACTGCTGCGTGTATATCAACTAAAAAAACATTTCATGAAGACAAGACTGCACCAGAATTTATTTAACACATAAAGCAGCTATCTTTTATGCAGCTTTACAATAGAGAAAAAAGCATTAATACAAAAAAAAAAAAAATTGCTATAACAAATGATCAGTCCACTTTGATCAATACTTGTTTTACAAATGTGTCCCAGTATATGTTTAAAATGGAGTCTGTCAAGGTGGACTAACTGTCACAGCCAAGGCTATTTTTTTTTAGGTGTTGAGACTGCTATTGGTCAGTTTTCTGTAACAGTGAGAGTTCCAAAACACAGTAGTCATACACAGCATGAAACATAGTGACCTGCATGTTCCATTAAGCACAAGGGCCCATATTCACAAAGCACTTACGCCGACGTATAGCACATTACGGCGACATACGTGCAAACGTACGCCGGCGTATGTGTGCGGCAGACCCACAAACCAACATGGGCCTAAAAGCAGGCTACACCCTGCCAACGTAGCTTGCACACAAGGTACATCGTTTACAAGGTAATCGTTTACAATCACTTTAAGAATTGATAATGACATGGACACTGGTAAGCTCTGATAAAGTCCCTGGCTCTGTGATACTTGAAGGCAGCACATTCCCTCTTTTGTCAAAGTGTAATGTGGATTTGGAGAGCACACTCTTACCAACTTCTTTAACGTGCAGGGCCCTCTGATACCTCCTGCATTGTATTGTAATTGTCATGTCTTCCCCAATGCAGGTGGTCCATTTAGCAGATAGCGTGATTCTATGAACGTCCAGGTAAAAGCCAGGCTGACTTCAGTGAATAGTCTAATATCCAATCCAAGTCATACACAGGGAAATCCAAACTAGTAAAGCAAGGCAGACAGGCAGGAAGCTTGATCAGGAACAAAACACATATCGCTTTATATCACAAGCAAGGGACTGAGAGTTTGGCTTGCTTATAACAGGTGACTGACCACATCAATCACCTTGCAGGTGGTCACAGACAGGGAAAATGCAATAGCCAAAACCCGGATGCTGGAATTAGGACTTAAGTGATGCTAACATTACCCCCCCCCCCCTCTGAGGAGGGGCCCCAGGACCCTTAAAGACAAGCTGGACACACAACACAGGACCATCAGACTGGGCAGAGGTCAGTGGATCCGTTAAGTTAGGTTGGTTAGCAGGGGACTTGTCACAGAAGTCAAGCTGGATCGCTGAAACATGAGCAGAATGCAGAGAGCCCTGAAAAAAAGGTTGAAAGCCCTATCTGGCTGAATTAGGCAGTACATCCAAAGGATGGATTGAACCTCTTAAACAGGTTTGCATGGGTGTAGTAGAGGTAATGTGAGGCCAAGTTACAGAAGGTTCTGAATAAAAAAGATCAGGAGGCTCAATAGGCATGGGCTGGACTGTCTGAACCACATCACCAGGCATAGCGACTGACTGAATCACATCGCCAAGTGTACTGTGGAACTTGCAGAAAAGTTATCCTGGCTGTGCGTCCAAGGGAGTTTAGAAACAGGCAGATGTAGGGGTAATCAAGGGGGCTTGACTTCTGAGGACTTATGCTCCGTACACACGATCGGAAATTCTAACCAGAAAACCATGTATTTTTTTTCAGACTGAATTTTGGCTCAAACTTCTGTTGCATATACACGGTCACACATAATTCAGACCGTCAAGAATGCAGTGACGTACAACACTACAACGAGCCGAGAAAAATTAAGTTCAATGATTCCGAGAATGCGTCAAATTGATTCTGAGCATGCATATTTTTTTGTGCATCGGAATTGCATACAGACGTTAGGAATTTCCTACAAGAACTTTTCCCACCTAAAATTTGAGATCCAGTTGTCAAATTTTTGCTGTCAGAGATTCCGACAGAAAAAGTCAGATGGGGCCTGCACACGATCAGAATTTCCGACCAAAAGCTTACATCAAACTTTTGTTTTTGGAAATTCCGACTGTATGGACCTAAGTGCAGCTTTCGACACTGTAGACCACAATCTGTTACTGACTCGGCTTGCTGAAGTAGCCAGAGTCGCAGAAAGCGATTTATCTTGGTTCTCCTCTTTTTTGGAAAACCGATCGCAAACAGTGAAGTTAGGACCTTTTACGTCTGAAAAACGCACAGTAACATGCAGAGTCCCTCAAGGATCGCCTCTGTCACCAGTGCTGTTTAACATTTATCTTCGTCCTCTTTTTGAGATTATTAGCAGCCAAAAACTGCTCTACCACTCATATGCAGATGATACGCAACTGTATTTCCGTATCTGCAACAGACAGGATCACCACCTCAATCTAGAGACATGTCTCTCTTTGATAGAGGACTGGATGACAAAGAGTTATCTTAAACTCAATGGAGCAAAAACAGAACTTCTTCTGTTTCACGCCAAGCGCAGGAATCAACTTTCAACAGCGTGGACCCCCCCGCCTATTTTGGGCAAAATCATCACCCCTAGCGCCAAAGTCAAAAGCCTAGGGGTCATTTTTGACTCCTTTATGACAATGGACGCTCAAATAGGGTCAGTAGTCAGCGGATCTCACCATCTACTGCGCCTACTACGCAGACTCACTCCGTTCATCCCCAAAGAAGATTTAGCGGTCGTGGTAGGAGCTATTGTAAACTCCAGGCTGGATTATGCAAATGCCCTTTACCTCGGCCTCCCCAAGTACCAAATCGCTCGTCTGCAAGTCGTTCAGAATACGGCCGCCAGACTTGTGACTGGGAAAAAACCCTGGGAATCCATCTCACCTTCACTGAGAGCCCTTCATTGGCTGCCAGTTAAAGACAGAATTGCTTTTAAAGCTCTCTGTCTTACGCATAGATGTGTCCATGGGAATGCCCCCCTTTATTTATGCGAAATAATAAAAGCGCATAATCCCAATCGCGTTTTGCGATCCACGAATCAGAACCTGCTCCAGGTTCCGAAAGCCAACTTCAAGTCCAAAGGAGAAAGAAGATTCGCGATCCAAGGTCCCAGACTATGGAACGCTTTACCAACCAACATCCGGTTGGAGGAGAACCACCTAGCATTTAGGAAAAAGGTCAAGACTTTTCTCTTTTGATATCAAAGGAGACAGGAACAACAAGCGCCCAGAGGCGATTCAGTTCGCATGTGCCGCGCTATACAAGTTTTCATTCATTCATTCATATGTACATGGCATTAGTTTCAGAACAGGGCTCGAGGCCATGAGACAGCGGGTACGTTTAGATTCTAGGAGGAGAAGATTCAGATGTGGCAATTGGCAGGGGAAGTGGCTTGTAGAGAATTCAATAGACTTGTCGGCGTCTTTTGCTATAACAGTCATAACAGAGTCATATAAAGGCACATGATTATGCAAACTGCAGTCACACCAGGAAACATTGTCATGATCTGAATAGGACTGTAATAAAGGCATATGAATGGTATTAGCGACACAAGAGGTATAAATGGGCAACTGATCAGCAGTTTTAATGCAGTTCTGTTTGCAGGTCTGAGACCAGGGCTTAATCGCCTCTTTAGCCCAGTCTATATGCAGGTTGTGAAATTTAAGCCAGGGATACCCTAAGATAAGGGGATAAGCAGGATATGAGATCAAGTAAAAGCTGATTGTCTCCTTATGAAATTCCCCAATGGTCAGGTTAATCTGTACAGTGCACAAGGTGACCAGATCCATTGACAAGGGCGAGTTATCAACACCTAAGTCTCAGGAGGGTCTGTGAACCTTAGTCACAGGAATCGGTAGATGGTACACTATGTCCCTATTGATGAAATTAATAGCAGAACCAGAATCTATGAAAGCTGACACAGTATAGTCTATAGAAGCAGACCCCACCCACACCAGATCCTTGGCACTTCTCCGCTTATTAGGAAAGCTAGTGACAGTCTGTGAGCTTGCCGGAAAGCTGGTTTTCCGAGTCAATGACTGATGTGAAAAAAAAAAAAAAGGAAAGCTAGTGACAACGTGGCGGTGGCCGGAGTCCCTGAGATCTCCTTCTAGCCTTTTCTTCAGAGGTAAATGGGTAGTGCCAATATGAATGGGCTCATCCTCCTTGGTGAGAGGGCTCAGGAAAAAAAGAAAAGGTGGGCAGCGTACAAGGGGGCAAAAAACAGACCTCTCTGTACGCCCTTCCCGCAAACACTTGTCTATACGGATGGCTACTTGCATGGCTTCATTCAATGACTTTAGTCCAGAGTAGTGTGCTAAGGAGTTTTTGATGGAGCTTGATAAGCCTAACCCGAACTGCCTTCTTAGAGCTGGGTCATTCCACCCTGAGTCAGTGCCCAGCAGCGGAAATCAGAACAATAGTTTTCAGCAGTGTGTTTGTCCTGATGCAATGAAGGTTAGCTTCAGCTGAATAGGCACAGTCAGGATCATCATACATTAAACTTAAGACTTTGAAAAAAGATACAACTGACCCTCTGGCTGGGTCATTTGTAGGGAGACTAAAAGCCTAAGACTCAGCATCCTTCCCCCTTGATCAGGCAGCAAGCTCTATCAGCCTCCATGTCTCTCTCCAATGTTCTACAATGTCTGTCGCTGTGCCTCTCTCCCCCTCAGGTGCAGGGGTGTGCGGTCTGTTAGCAGCATGATGTGCACCCAATGCACTCAGTGCTCTCAGAAGTAACTTCCACACTGTTCCTAAGCCCAGGAAAACAGCAAGAAACCACTTCTCCTCTTTGCACCAGAGAATTGTGGGATATGCAGTCCCTTCCTTCATGCTCGCCAAGCAAGCACAGTCTGCCAGTCCTACACCTGCCACAATCCTTGCATTCCACATTATGTGTTCCTTTCTATTGGGTAGAGGGTGGGTAGAGGGTGGGCTTAACACTGGCTGTACACAAAGCTCTACAATAAGAGTCTATGTCTGTAACTGCCTGTGTAAAAGTCTCTGCTGCACAGACACAGAATTATTTTCCTGTCAAAACAAAAGGGCTACACCTATATTGAAAAAATATTGAGGCTGTCATTGCAGAATCCTCTTGAAAGAACAAATGTGTTGACACTTGTGTGTAACAAGTATGTATATCAGGAGTTTTGACTTCACTCACTTCATATTTATAGGTTTACAGGTCTTTGGATAAAATGTAGAGAAGCCACAAACGCTACCAAGTAAATACATATTTCAAAAAATGGTTGTTAATTGTAACCTACCCATCTCTCGGTACAAGTTTCATTTAGTTGTTTGCTTGTTTCCTTGTTTATGCATTATTTGCTTATGCAGACACTTGGATGGAGTTGTAATATGAGCTGAGATTTACTAAGGGTCTGTTCACACCACATTAATCATTTTTTAATTTAATGGTGCTGATAATTTACATAATGTGGCACTATAATGTATACCTTTTTCTAAATATACAACACTTTAGAAATTAAAGTCCTGCTGAGCATTTTAATTATACTTTCCTCCATTTAAGTTGTGAAAAAAAAAGTAAAGAGAACCATGGCTGTGCACTTTAAAAACATACTACCCCAAAATCTAATGCCAAATTACTCAAGCATGAATTAGGTGAATTATCGCAAGGACTTCTCTGCTTGCTTCTACATGAAGAAGGTCAGATTATTAGAAAAAAAGCCCAAAATGTTTTGGAAGTACTCGCAAAGCGTGAAGTTAAAGTAATTTCTGTCTCGCTTAACAAATGGACCTTGAACAAAGAAATCATTGCTTGCATGTCATCAGAACTTATTTAGCCACCGGCATTAAAAATGATTCATAAATTCCAGCTCAACAGTAAAAGAATAGAGGCAGACTGACTTTGGAGTGGCCTGCAAATGCTTTTAGATGCAGATAGTAGATGGAGTTCACTTACAATGACATTTATGTTGTAGATTCAGAGCTGGTAAGCAGTGATATTTATATTGCTGCTTTCATGACTAAGCTCTTCCCATTTCATTGATGTTAATTAACTAGCATTGTTATCAGGGCTCGTCTTTCAAAGAATATAGGACACTCTAAAGATATATCCATGATCAAAAAGGTACTTAAAGTTGAGGCTCATGGAAGGTGGATAAAAATGCTTCATGGTCCTACATATTTAGAACGCTCCCTATCCCAGTACCGAAATCCTTTTTCTACGCCGCACAATCACTTCTCAACAAATATCTATGGCAAGGTCGGAAGGCTCGTTGTACATTCTCCAAACTGATCAAGTCTAGGCGGGTGGGAGGGGTGGGCATGGTGGTGCTGAGGGACTACTATATAGCAACTTTCCTAGCCCAAATTAAACCATGGTTTCCAAACTCGGGGCATAAGAGATAGTCGGAGTTGGAGAGTTATCAGATTCCAGGTCATGATCTATATACTTTGCTCTTAATGTCTCATAGCGTCAATCTGCAACGAGACGAGTTCTCCCCGACGATCCTGGCGTCGCTCCAGGGGTGGGCTGTACTTACCTCTCTTAGTTTTCACCAACAAGTGTGCTCGAAGGTACCTGTCCCGATCCAGTGTCTGACTAGCGCTATCCCTAATATCAATTTGGACGAATGGGTGGCCAAAGGGATAAGAGATGTAACAGATATATTGGTAGGCCCGGCCCTAAAATCATTTTGTGCTCTTCAATTGGAATTTGGCTTATCGGCTAAGGATGTTTACTACTATTTACAGATTAGTCACCTTTTGTGAGCCCATCCGATAAAGACCATCTCTTTGCCATGGCAGGTCACCTTGTTCCACACCAGCCCTACGGTCAAGACTAGAGGTATCTCCATGTTCTACATGTTACTTAATGATAAAGAGGTCTTTATTAAATCTTCATCAATACTTGAGTGGGAGAGGGAGTGGGGTAAAGAATATTCCCCTGAACAGTGGCAGAAGGCTTTCAACATAACATATATGGCTACAAAATGTGTAAACTTGTGGGAACTTAACCAGAAAATCTTATTAAGATGGTACTTGACCCCCTCTAGAATAGCAAAATTTGCCCCGCAGGCCCCGGACTGTTGTTGGAGGTTGTGTGGGAATTTAGGAACTTTGTTCCATATTTTTTGGGTTTGTCCTTTGGTGGCAAAATACTGGAAGGATGTCTTTCAAGTTATACTCAATGTCCTGGGTTTACCACTACCAATGGAGCCTGGTATGGCATTGCTTTCGTTGGGTATTGAGTCTCTTCCCCCTGATAAAAGAACAATAGCTACACACATTCTCCTAAGTGCGAGACTAGTACTCGCCCGACACTGGAAACAAGTAAATCCCCCTCCTTTACTAGAGGTGACCACGACCACCCACACCCATGCCACATATGAACTACTATTCGCCTCCACGCAAAATTCCTTACATAAAATACGCCCCCTATTGCAGTTATGGTTTGACTGGTACGAGCGGTACAAATTTCCTTGAATCCAAATTTCGGAGATTACAGAATTTTGACTCTTGTCTCTTTGATGCGTTGGCTGTTGCCTCCATTGGTGTGGTCGACGGCGGACGGAGGGTTGTGCTTGTTTGGTTATTTTACTTTTGAACTTTGTTTCTACTGTTTTATGGTATTTTAATTTCCTTTCTTTTGTTTTATTACTCTTATATGTTTTCTTGGCTCACTTGGTCTATTGAAAGTATTAGATCGCCTCACTTGAGACTACATTGCTGAATACTGAACATATATGTTGCTTTTGCATCAGCTATGGGCCTCGAGCCTTGTTATTTGCTACTTGAAAATTTTCAATAAAAACGTATTGAAAGTAAAAAAAAAAAATGCTTCATGGTCTGTCAACAAATCTGATGGAATGCAAGACTTCCTTCATATAAAGCCCCTCTCTGGAATAAAAATGCCACCCTACCACCCCCCCCCCTTCCACCCCCTCCTTAGTGTCCTTTTAAATTTACATGACATTGCAGTCATGTGACACAGATGGCCCAAGTCTTGTTCACTTCTGTTTTACATCCTGGGGTGTGTGTGTGTGTGCGGGGGGGGGGGGGGCATCCTTCTTCAAGTGTCCATGCCAATGAAAAATATTTTTTCCCCTGGAATGGTGGGCACTGTCATGAATTTTGATAACCTTCCACCATTAAAACAACCAAATGGCATGTCTCTTTTGGAGTCAAATGCCCAAAGCAACCTTTTATTAACATCATACAAAATAAATAGAAACATTAAAGTGATTTAAAGTCTTGTTTTTTTTTCTATAAAAATAACAAATATGTCATACTTGCTCTGTGCAGTGGATTTTCACAGAGTAACCCAGAACCTTCTTTTTCTTGGGTCCTTCTTCTGTGCTCCTGGCCTCTCCCTCCTGTTGAGTGCCCCCACAGCAAGCAGCTTGCTATGGGGCACTTGAGTGGAGTCAAAACTCACTGTGTCCATTCAGACACAGAGCTGTGGCCCAGCCCTGCCCCCTCTCTCCTGATTGGCTGACAAACTTTGATTAATAGCAGCTGGAGCCAATGGTACCACTGTTTCAGCCAATCAGGAGGAGGAGAATCACACATGGGCATTGCTGGACAGAGATGGACCTCATGTAAATATTAGGGTAAAAAACCTTCTGACTTTACAACCCCTTTAAACAATAGTCCAATAAAACCTCCATATACATCAGGGGTGCCCAACCTTTTGAAGCGCAAGGGCCACTTAAGCGACTTGGTAACCGGTCGTGGGCCACAATGAGCGGAGCGTGTGGATAGCATGTCCGTGTCTGCTCTGCTATACTCTATTTTTTTTTCCGCATTGGATTGCAGGTAGGACACAAGTCAATTTATGTCTGCCACTACTTAGAGCTGAATGGAGGGTTCAATTGGTCGGACTGACCGCGTGAAAGGGGACCAAGGCTGTGGTTTACCCGCACCGTGGGTGCAACACAGTGTCACTTTGGCTTTTCTGCACTTTGCAATAGACTTCTATTATATTCTGCAGGTTTTTCACTTTCAGAAAGCTCACCAAACTCACAGGTAATAATAGAAGTCTATCACTCAGTGTAGGTATTCCACAAGTATACTGCTCTGCACCTGCAGTTTAGTTTGAAAGCAGCCCAGTAACCACCGCAGACAAGATATGCCCATATATACACTGTGATTTTAGTAATAAGCTGACCTTTATTAACATTATTTTATTTTATTCATTATTATTATTTACTATTTTATTCCATCCCAGAGCAGGAGGTCGCGGGAAACATCACAGGGCTCCGCGGGCCACATCACAGGGCTCCGCGGGCCACATGTGGCCCCGGGCAACTGGTTGCGCACCCCTGATATTGATCTTTAAATGCACATTAGTGAGGGCAAGGCATTTGTATGTGTGAACCCAGATATGCCCTCAGCTGCACCACAGCTACTTGGGGACAATTCATGACCACTTTAAGGCAGATACTGCCTATATATACTGCTTAATACAAACTTAACCCATCTGCCATAAATAATGAGTCTTTCCATGTTTCCAACATAGTATATTTACCTGTTAGCACTTATTTTTTTTATAATTCCTTTAACTTTTTACTTCTTTGCCACTGCTATAATCTAGAAAGGCTTGGGTCAGTTGTCTGGCTACTGTTGGATTTTTTTTCTTTGATGTGGTTTACCATATATCTGTTTACTATACTCGGTATCTGTATTGTACCATAGTCTGTAGCTATAAAAAAAAAAAAAAAACAATAGGAAATGTTAACAAAATAAAAAAGGGATACCATACTTGAGATAGACACCCCTGGTAATATTTTCAGCTTTACAAACCAACCTAGACCCCACCTCACTGCTAGGACATCACATGACCATATCATAATCAGGTAAGTATCTGCCCCACACAAACTACAATCTGCTTCACCCTTTGTGCCCAAGCCTATACTGTAAAGTCCCAGTCATGCAGGATCTCTGTCTATGCTCACAGCCCTTCTGCGCAAGGTTTTCCTTTCTAAATTACTCAAAATAAATATGTAGATGAAATACAGATTTATACAGAGATCATATATATTGCTTATTCCTCTTCATTGTGTACAGCTCTGCTCCCATTCATAAAAGTCTGTGATGCAGTGTGTAGCAGATGTGCTTAAGGAGGAGCTCCAGGCTGAAAATACTGTAGCTGCTGACTTTTAATATTAGGACACTTACCTATACAGCAGTCCAGCGGTGTCTTCACCTGAGCCAATTTTGTCAAACGGATATCGGGTGCTGCCGCCACCATCTCAACAAAGGAAATCCAGCAAAGAAGCCTTGCTGCTTCACAGCCTGTTCCCTATTGCGCATGCACAAACCGTGCTCCGCTCTCTGTGGGGGAAGAAGGAGGGGAGCAGAACTTTGGGCTGAGTTCTTAATGGCCAAAACCAGGTACCAGCTCCCTTCCAAAAGGTACCAAATGTGGCAATGGAAGGAGAGAGAAAGCAGACAAGTGGAGCATCCCCTTTTGGGTGGAGCTCCACTTTAACTAATTTAGAGAGTGCTCCATGATTGGAGGGGAGCTGGTCATGTCACTTTGAGGGGTCAGTACATTTGACTGGATCTTCTAGTATGGTCCTGACAGAGCACAGATCACATATGTAATGCACATTACCGTACTGTATGATTGTTCAATTTTTTTGCTGTAGAAATATACCACTGCTTTTTAAATTAGCCCATGAAGAGGTCTGACTTATTCTGACCCTACTATTTTGCGTGTTTGCTCAACTCCGGTGTTTCAGGAAGGTTAGTAAAATGAGACAATGAGCATTGTCAGGAGGAGGTCAGAAGCCACAGACTACGTATTTCTCCTTTTAAAGTGATATTAAACTGCTGCTGTTTTTAATAATGATCTCTTTAGTCTTGCAGATTGTGAGCATATTTGACACTCTTTGACAATACAGCTTGTTAATTGTTAGCAAGCACGGGAGATAAGCATCCTCTTAAAAATTCATGACAGATCTGCGATGCAGTTTCTTAAAATAAAATCACTTTTCTTAAACTTTAATGGAGATGTGTGTGCAGATTGTGTAGCTATTATCAACAACCTAGTGTGTTTCATTTAACGAGATTGATTTTCTTAAGGGGTCTAGAGCCCGTTCACTTAGCAAAATGATTGTTCACCTAGCTTGGTGGATAAAATAAAGCTGTGTTCAATTCATTCATCCAAGCATGTTGAAACAAAAATCCCTTTATTTTTTTCTGTTTTCAATTTCAGATGATTTGGTATTCAAAGTAAACACAACTTCTCCATATTCACTAGGATATGCAAACATACACTTTGCTAAGTCAACAGTCCCTGCTCCTTTTAGTAAAGCAACTCTAAAGAAACAGCAGCAACCAATTGGAAATTCTATGTCTTCCGTTTGTCAGCTGAATCACCTATTCATTATTTAGCAGAGTGGCACAGTTTAATGGGCACAGTGGCAGCATTTGGGGCACAGTGGCAGTGTTTGATGGGTACGGTGGCTGTGTTTGATGGCACAGTGGTTGTGTTTGATGGGCACAGTGGCTGCGTTTGGAGGGCACAGTGGCTGCGTTTGATGGTACATTGGCTGTGTTTGGTACAGTGCCTGAGTTTGATGGTACAGTGGCTGCGTTTAATGGGCACAGTGAGGCTGCAATTGATGTTTTTTTTTATTATTATTTTTTAGTTTGTTTGCACCCCACCAAAAATTTGGAGCAAGAGCCGCAACTGATTTAGAGCACATCATTGCTCTATCCTCCTTGCTTTAAGAATATTGCATACCCTTTCTCATAAATAATATTATACAAAGGTACTAACAGAAATAAATATAACTACATATATGACACGTGCCTGAGCTAACAGCAGTGACACACGCTAGCAATTTACTAAAGCATATGGTATATGTGACAAACATATAAACACATTCATTTCAGCTTTAAGCACTGAGGAATGTCCCCAGGTATGTCTTTTCTATTTTTCCACAACATATAAACCAGTTATCACAGAATCCTATGCTTTACAGTGTCAAATATTATTCCTCCTGAATTTATTGCACATTTTATATACAGCTGTGTCGCTGCAAGAATGTCTCACTTAATGCATTTTGAATGATATGTGAGCCTCGGTATGTAATGGCTGCCATTACACTGCATGGGCAATAAGTATCACTCACATTTCTACCTCTTGGTGACTCGGGGAATAAGATAACAAAACTGCTGTTTATACGAAATCTATCATGTTGTTTTTTTGGGTGTGCAATGTACTACTTTTAAATGGGCAAAATATACATTGCTTTATTTGCTGTATATTAGCAGTATTTATTTTTATAATTCTTTGACTGCCATTCAACCTCAAGCAGACTGTGAGACTAATTTACTACATGAGTAGATATTAAATAAGTAAGGTGTCCGTTTATGAAGCAGTGAAGTGCGGTGGTCCCAGGGATCACCACTGATCACAGCCCATAAAAAGTTTATGAAACAGAGATAATCAGGGGGAGAAGTGTTTGAATTTGTTCTCCCGCCGATTATCTCTACACACATTGAAGTCTCATAGACTGACACAGTAACGGCCAGTTTATGAAGCTGTGATCTGAGCTCTTCACTGGCGATCTGTGTCAGAATTCACACTCCCCGATTCACCATCTCAGAGCTGGTAAAGCGGGGAGTGAAGAGGGAATCCTGGGGGTTCTGAGGAGGAAGATTTTTAACTTCCTTCTACCTCGTTTAGACCCCCCAACACTGTAACCATGTCCCCCTGTAATATTTATGTGTATATATATATATATATATATACATACATATATATAATGTGTACATGTATATATATATAATGTTTGTGTATATACATGTATATATAGTGTATGTGTGTATACATATATATATATATATATATATATATATTATGCAGGGGGACTCGTTATTTTAATTACATTAACCACGTGGTCTGTCAGTGTAATGAGCGGTGATAATTTATCACTGCTCAATAAACTGACATCTCCGTATTTCTGTGAATTTCTGGTACTGTAATCTCGTGAAGTCTCACGAGATTCCAGTATTAGGGGGCGTTCTCCACTGTTTGAAGCGTTGGAAGATCACTTCACTCCTCCAAGGGTGAAGCGATCTTCTCCGCTTCATAAACCGGCACACAGAGGAAAAAAATCTTCACTGTGATAGCCGGAGAACGAAGCAGTGAATAGAATTCACTGCTTCATAAACAGACACCATAGTACATTCCCAACATGAATAATTACTTATCTTAGTGAAATAGGTAAAGTTTATTTACTTTGAATACCCAATCACAGATAAATTAAGTAGTATACTGTATTGTCCTGCTCTTGATTGGATGATTGAACTGAAAGTAGCTTCACTTTATTCAGTAAGCTAAGTGAACAATTACTGTACAAGTTTTAAAGTCTTGTATTCAGTTAGTAAATCAAACACCATGTGTATACATTTGCTCTCTTCTTAGCCTGACTCTATCCTAACGTTATTGTAGCTGGCTGGCTAAATTTAGTTTATAGCTTTGCTGTAGTCATATGAGTTGCAATTCATTTTTTTAGGTTTGTTCAGGCTTTCCTTAAACATAATGGTTGATTGCTAATGTCTGCTGCTGGAAGAATGGTCCAGCAATAGTGTGGTCCTTGACAGGGTTATGAATAGTCAATCCCTGGGAGGCTGACCCAAAATTGTGGCTGAGGAGAAGATATATATTCGGGAAGATTTTTCTCTCTCTCCTGTGGGGCCTTATCCTTAGAAGGGGGCATGTGTGTGTGTGCCACAGAGAAGCTACTACTACTAGGCCTCAGCAAGTGTTATGTGCTATGGGCTTGAAGGAAACTTGCCTGAATGAAACTGGGATCTGGCACGTGGAAGCTCAGCTGGAGAGGAAGGTGCCTCCTTGAGAATGTGATTCCAGAAGTTGCTGCTTAAGGATTGTGACTGCTTGCATAAGATCTCATATTTGCTGCTGATACTACATGTGATACTGCTGAATCCCCCAGGATTTGTGAGTATGCAAAACAAAAGAACAAATTCTTCTGGACAGCCGCACTCCGAATAAAAATTGCCTTTATTGTAAAATCCAAATATAAAAACAGCACTACATGTCACAGCACACTGGCAGAACTGACGCGTTTCACACTATACTTAGTGTTTAATCAATCTAAGCTATGTGTGAAACGTGTCAGCTCTGCCAGTGTGCTGTGACATGTAGTGCTGTTTTTCTATTTGGATTTTACAATAAATCCAATTTTTATTCGGAGTGTGGCTGTCCATAAGAATTTGTTTGTTTGTTTTGAAATCTCACATGCATTGCCTGCACCCATGGTTCTGGGAGAAGTAATTATTTTCAAAAATTCCACACCTGAGCGGCATTTTTCTCTTAGGATTTGTGAGTACTTGGGTATCCTATACAAATAACATCCTTAGACTGCACCTAAATTTGTCGCTGTGATTCTGGGAGTGGAAACAGGGCCTCTGGATAAGTAAGTGAGACCCAATTTTTTTACAGAAGCCCCTTTGAGATCATAGTTACATGAAAGCGGAGTTCCACCCATTTTTTAGTTTATTAAAAGTCAGGAGCTACAAAAAGTGTAGCTGCTGACTTTCAATAAACAGACACTTACCTGTCCCACGTCCAGCAATGTGGGTGCCCAGAGCCTCACTCCTCTCCCCCTCCTCTCTGCGGCACTGTGACAGCTTACGACTTCACGGCCGGGTGTGCACTGCGCATGAAAGAGTCGTGCTGCGCTCATCTTTTGGTCAGACACGCTTCTGGGACCTGTAACGTGTCAAAGAAGATTGCTGGCAGGGAGGAGCCGTCTAGGACGAGAGGAGGAGTCACCTAGGTGGCCATGATGAGAAAGGAGGAAGTGGGACAGGAAGTCCCACTAAAAAGAAGGCACCCACTCCCCCCTAAAATAATTGTAAGATGGCGAGGGGTGCTTAAAGCGGAAGTTCCACTTTTGGGTGGAACTCCGCTTTAAGTTTATTATTCTTAAGGATGTTTTTAATGCCAACAACTTACAGAGTTCTATACACTATAAAGAAAGAAGAGCCCTGCTTTTGAGGGCTCCCAATCTAATAGGGAGAGGCAAGTAATACATAAGGTAGTAGCTGTGAGGGATGAGTTGATAAAGAGAGAAAAGTTCAGTTGTTAGGCAGAGGCAAGATAAGCTTTCCTGAAGAGATGCATTTTCAGTAATCACATAAAGGTGGACAGACTAAAAGATAGCCAGATAGATTGGAGTAGACAGTTCCAGAGAATATGGGAGATTCTGGAGAAGTCCTGGATGCAAGCGTGAGAGGAGGAAACAAGGGAGCTGGAGAGAAAGAGGTAATGGGAGGAGCTGAAAGGATGGTTTGGGTCATATTTTATAACAAGATTAGTGATGTAGCTTGGGACAGAGTTGTGAGTGGGTTTGTATAAAGGGGTTAGGATGCATGTAACATAATTGACATAATATGACCACGATTTGGACCGAAACCAGTGCATTCCTATTCCTAACTTCCCTTAGTGAGCTGCCTTTTCTTCACTAAAATGCCAAGCAATGTTATCAATCCTGTCCAGTTCTTCCTCGATTGACTATAAAACACTCCTAATTTATGGGATAAAGTAAATAACATGTGTTCTGCAGTCCAGCAAGGGAGAAGTGGGCATGGCTTATAACAGTGCTTGAGGTGTTATCCGCGTTGGAATCTTACTGAATTTCTATAAGATTAATTGGTATTATCTGTACTAGCAGAGTCTTTTAAAGGGATAAAATATGATGAAATGTGCATGTACACTTTAACCATAGAGATGTTAAAAAAGAGCATGTCTGGCATCACTATTAAGTGGAGCTGAACTCAGGAAAAAAAAAACTCTAGTAGAAACAATTACATGTGTAGTGCTTACCCTCGAAAGTGCTGTTTGTTGTGTTGGGTTCTGTGCCCATGACTCTGTGAACAGCTCCACACACACTGACACACCTGGCTGAGTAGGTAATGTTTACTGTGTGTATGTGTATATACACCCCAATGACTCAAGATGCATAGACACTAGGAATGACACAGCAGCAAAAAGAAGCATATTGCAACAAGGTAAACAAAGAAGAAATATACAGTAATGATGAGGCAATAATACTGCAGCAGACAAACAGTATACAGTAATGACAATAATTCTGCAATAGTAGTAATATGCTGCAGCAACAATAATTATAATAAAATACAACCTCTCCTAAACCTGTATAGGGAAACCCTATAAAATGGACAAAATTATGCTGTAGCTGTGGCTCCTGGGAACTACAACAGCAGTCATATTTTACCCTGTACAGCTAAATTGTAAAGCCGTGTGCCCTTATGCCACTGGAATCCTATTGATTTTGGCCTGTTACAAATGAGATGACAGCCCCGAGAAGGTAAATCTCTCAGTAGCAGAGATTTAATCGCCAGTGTAGCCCTAGGATAACTGAAAAAACAATTATATTGGGACTGTAACCTTTTTAGTGCATTTTACTAGAAGTAAGGGAAGCATTTGAGTAATCGATATAGAAAACGTTGACATTTTCTCTTTTTTTTTAAATTAGGGTCACAGTCTCTGTCCTAAATAGTGATCTGTAGTAGACAAAAAAGAAAGGCCCAGATTCACAGAGCGATTACGCCTGTCTAACTGGTGTTAGACAGGAGTAATTTCAAATTTCACGCGCCGTATCACTAGTTTGAATCCTCAAACCATGATACGGCGGCTTCGGGCTTCGATTCGAGAGGCTTACGTCTTCGTAAGCCTTCGGATCTACGCTGCGATATTTTTGCGGCCGCTGGGAGGAGTCCGCGTCGTTTTTAGCGTTGGGATATGCAAATTACTTTTTACGGCGATCCACGAAGATACGAGCGGTCTTCGCAATCGCTTACGTCATTTTTTTGCTACGTACTGTTAGACCAGCTATTTGCTGGTCTAACGGTGCGTAGCCCATGTTAAGTATGGCCGTCGTTCCCGCGTCGAATTTAATTTTTTTTTTTTTTTTTTTACGTAACTCGTTCGGGAATAGAAATGTCCGTAAACGACGCTACTCAAACAACGAATGACGTAACGACGTGATTTCGCACAATGCACGGTGGGAAATTTCTGAACGGAGCATGCGCAGTTCGATCGCTGCGGGAACGCGCCTATTTTAAATGCTTCACGCCCCCTACTCGCGTAGATGGCTTGCGCCGGGAGAAATACACTACGCCGCCGTAGTTTACTGGACAAAATCTACCGGGATTCCACGTAGAGCCAGGTAAAAAACGGCGGCGTAGTGTATTTCTGATACTCTACACGAATCTAATTGTATGTGAATCTGGGCCAAAGTTTTTAGAAATGTTACCCCTAAACTGCTTATTACATCTTAGAATATCCACTTGTGTTTTACTGGCAACATTGCTGTCCTTTGGCTTTAGTTCACCCCAAGACAGCATGCTAAAAAAGAATCATGTTGCATTTTTCAGGTGTATTCTGAAGCATTTGCAGGCCAAAAGAATCATTTACGACCAACTCTTATGACCGATTACAGAACGGTTGTACGGCCCTGGTCTAAGGATATCTGTTATGTTAATTTCTGTCCATATATGTATGCCTAGGTATACTCTTGTTTATGTGAACTATGTTCAGACAGACTATCACTAAATTCTACTTAATATCTATAACTAATAGTTTCTTATAATTGATTTCTCATTTTTTAGATCTCATTTTTTACCTATTACTGTTTTCTGTTTATAATGTAAAGCATTCTCACGATGTCTAGATCATGCTTTTGTCACATGCGCAGTGGCAATTATTGGTCTTGACCATTTTTATTTTATTGTTTGCAAAATTGTACACATACTGTACATTATTGTCAACCACTTCCATACCATGCACTTTTCCCCCTTCCTGCCCTGGACAATTTGTCGCACTTTGAATGACAATTGCGTACTCTGTACCCAAACTCAATTTTTATAATTTTCTTCCCACAAATAGAGCTTTCTTTTGGCTCTCCCTGTCAGCGTAAACCGAGGAAAGCTGTTTACTGGCACTTCCTGGTTTAAGTTGTGATCAGCTGTGATTGCTCATAGCTGATCACGTGGTAAGAAGCCTCTGTCAGAGGCTTCATACCACGATCGGAGTTGCTGTGTGTCACGCTGACACACAGCACCTCCAATCGCTGCGCTGCGTGCCCCCACAGGCGCTTGCCGGCTGTGATGTCCTCATCACGTCATATGACGTACAGTCAGGATATCACAACCACTTTGCTGCCATCATTCTACTATATAGTGGGTGGCAAGTGGTTAAATCTCTTTATTTTAATAAAATTTCTATTGGAAAAAGAAAAGAATCACATACAATAAAAAAAACAGTACTGCAATGTGGTTAAACAACACACTGCAGCACACAATCACAATGCACATGTTATTTACACAATAACACGCTGTGTGTGTTGGGAATGGGCCAATATATTTGATAACATCAACATCAGGGAGCTGTTTTTTTAACGGAAGTGCTGTATTATTTTTTATTCTACAAAACACAGATGTTTTTTATTCATTCCAGTTAAAACTGCTGGCCGCATTCCTTTCTGGAAAACACGTACCGCTAAATTGCCTAGATGCCTAGCATCAAGCTAACATGCATTTCAAAGATAAATTAGATAGTTTTTAAAGAGGCTGCATTTTGCTGCTCTCTGGTTTTTGAAATGTAATTGGTTTGCAGTCACATTCAGTGAAAGGATTTAGTAAAGAGATGCATCACGCTGTACAAACTGTATCTGTGGGCCCCTTCGTACAGTAAGGATGGATTCCATTTCAATGCTTTATTATTTAGGGGGGGGGTGTTGAAAGTCTGCTAATGAAGTCAGTATCAGTAAACATATAGGTTTTTCTTTGTAATAAAGTCTTTGTTTAATTATATATGTTTAATAGTTTCAATAAAGTCAATACTGTACTGCAAAGGAAGACTGTGTAGTTAAGGGGTTAGACATTTTATTAGCATTATCTTTTTTCATGGTTTAATTTTACTTGACAAAAGAGCTTGTTCAGTACTATGATTTAGAGACTAATGATGAGAGGAAGCATATACAAGCATATTTTATGTTGTAATCAGTAAAAATGTTGGCAGCAAATTTTTGATTTAGTTTTAGTTTTAGGATTAAAATGGCATTTTAGTTTTAGTCCCATTTTAGTCTTCTGTTTTCATTTTAGTTGTATTTAGCCAACTAAATCTCCAGTACATTTTAGTCTGGACTAAAATTCCTTGTACATTTAAGTTGACTAAAATCAAATGGGTTTAGTTATATTGTAATGCATTTTTTAAGCATTTCTCTACAGTTTCCAAACGTATTATATAGTCCTGTAATGAAAAATTGAATAGGTTATTATTTATGGTATTAAGATTTGAATGTGACACAGATTTAGTCGTTATATAAGGTCTTTAACCACTTGCTTACTGGGCACTTAAACCCCCCTCCTACCCAGACCAATTTTCAGCTTTCATTGCTCTCACTCTTTGTATGACAATTGCGCGGTCATACAACACTGTACCCAAATTACATTTTAAAATTTTTTTTTCCAACAAATATAGCTTTCTTTTGGTGGTATTTGATCACCTCAATAATACAAAATCGTTTTATATTTTGTTATACAATTTAGCAAATGGGTAATTTTTCTCCTTTATTGATGTACGCTGATGAGGCTGCACTGATGGGCATCTTAGGCTTCACTGATGGGCACTGATAGGCTGCACTGATGGGCACAGATAAGGCGGCACTGGTGGGCATCGATAAGGCAGCACTGGTGGGCCCTGATAGGCGGCACTGGTGGGCCCTGATAGGCGCGATGAGAACATTTTTTTTTACGAATGTTGTTTTCATCACCTGATGAGCTGTCATTGGCTGACAGCTGATCACGTGGTAAGGGGACCGGCGCCTTATTCGGATATGTGATCACCCGAGTCTCAGTGACTCCTTGAGAATGTGATTCCAGAAGTTGCTGCTTAAGGATTGTGACTGCTTGCACAAGATCTCAGATTTGCTCCTGTCAACGCATTAAGACATGTTTTCTGTCCCATTCACACTGCAATGCAGCTTATCGCTGTGATAAAATAAAGACATGCTGTATTTTATCGCAGCACACTGTACAGAACTACATGCCACTGTACAGCAGCACAGCACATTGCACTGATGTACAGTGACGTGATTGAAGTGTACTTTTGTACTTTTCATATAAAGTTTGTGCAAAAACAGAAAAAAAAGCGGACAACTGCTGCAGAGGCTAAACATTTGCCAGTCTGTTCTAGTGTGAATTTGACCTTAAAGAATAAATCTTTGTATTTATTGAATTAGTGAATGTATATACAAATATAGCTTAGCAGCTCTGGAGTATTGCAGATTTATTGATAAATAAGTAATACCATTTTTTTTCACGCAATAAATGCCTGATATTCTCTGCACATTACTGAATAAATTCTTCCCACTGTGTTAAATCGGCAGTTGCACTTATTTTTATTTATCTTTACACAAGTTGTTCCCATTCAAAACCAATAAAAGTATTTTGAAGACTATTTTTAGCAGTTTATATGGTTATTTTTGATGCTCCAAAATCAACTGTTGAAAATACATGTTAAAAAAAAAATTACTGTAAAACTTTGCAGTCCAATTACGATGTAGCGGGCTGTAAACACTGACATTTACAGAGACTAAGCAGGCTGGTTTTAGGTATAAATTTGGTAAATCATCCTTTTAGAAACCTTACAGCCCAATTAGCGGTCAGAATTTTTTTTTATTTTTTTTATAGAAATTGAGTTTCTCATGTTTTTTTACAGATACTAAATACAGAGACAAGCCTGTGAACAGATTTATTTACACTGTATGGGTGGCCGTAAGAATTTCAGTTGGGTACCCATTTGGATAACTCTTTAGGCCTCGTACACACGAGCAAATAGATTTGTTCAAATTGGTCGGACAGACCAATTTGAACAAATCTGTCTGCTGGGATGTATTGGTTTGATCGTGTACGCGGCCTTTCCGCGTATGTGTCGAAACCATTCAACGCGTGTGCGAGCAGATATGTCTGCTGGTTAGCATACTAACCAGCAGACATGTTGGGCGGACGGGTTCCCAGCCGACAGATTTGAAAGCATGCTTTCAAATCTGTCGGCTGGCCAAATCCGTCTGTTTGCCTGTACACACGATCGAATCTGCCTGCTGAAACGGTCTGGCAGACCGTTTCCAGCAGACAGATTTGATCGTGTGTACGTGGCCTAAATGTGTCTTCTTTTTTTTTTTTAAAGTGTATTTTTTGTGCGTGAACTCGAGAGAGAGGAGCCGGACTGCAGGAGTTGGGAGTAGGCAGACCCTCCCCCCGGAGGCATTCGCCATCCTTCTCCATGCCCCTGGTGGCAATGGCGGGTGTGAAGGGGGGCCTCCCACTCACCCCGCCCTACCTGCTCCTCTTGGGAGCCCAACTGGGGCCCAACGGGACCCCAATGGGGCAGAGGGACTCCCCCTATGAGGGAGTGAGGGGGCCTAGCCCACCCAGCCAGCCCCGTAGGTCCTTCGCCTCTCTTTATTTTTAGAGACCGCATGGCCAAAGTGCGTGTGTTTTAAACCAATTTCGTGTGCGTGCAAGTGTGGTGGTTTTTGGGGGGGGGGGGGGTGGGCGTACTAAGCACAGGCATACCTTGCATAGCACACCCACCGGGAGCCGGGCTGAGACCACCAAACTCAAATCACATGTAGCCGAGACCGGGATCCGAACCCTTGGCTGCAGAGGTGAATGGCTTGTCAACGCAGTGCCAATCACGTTGAGCCACCACAGCTCCCTTCTAAATGTGTCTTCTAAATGGCCACATACAATATAATAATTGCTACAGACTTGCATATAATTATTACAAAGTAACAGTACATATGCTATATATTACAGAAGACACTTACGGTACTTTTGCTCACTTTTTTTTAAACATAAGTAAATTAAACAATAATGTTGTAAGTGAAAGCTGCCTTTCAAGACCCATCATGCATGCCCATTACACGAATCCAGAATAAGATGGCCTACCTTTTTATTTTAAACTTGTAGTAGGCAGTACACATTATGTGCGTTGGTGGGCTGTGATGCCTACATTCTGACTGGCACCTCAATGCACCTTCTTTGCAGTGCTCCCCAAAGCATTGTAACTACTGTTCATTTTAGTGTGCATTGTTATCACAACAGGCTGAAAAGGTGTAAATTGGCTCATCTCTGTCAGTCTTTTTTTTTTGCCATATGTGTCTCCACTGGGGTGATTCACCCTCTCTGTTTGTCCATTGTTGCTAAGACAGAACTTATAGGAAATCACAGTTGTTAATGGAACACAATGCAAAGATAGGTCTTCCAATGGAACACCTGTTCTGGTCACAGGCCTAATGCCCCATACACACGATCGGATTTTCTGTCGGAAAAACCTTGGATGTTTTTTCCGATGGAATTCCGCTCAAGCCTGGCTTGCATACACACAGTCACACAAAAGTTTGCTGAACTTTCGACCGTCAAGAACGTGGTGACGTACAACACTACGGCGAGCTGAGAAAATTAAGTTCAATGCTTCCGAGCATGCGTCAAATTGTTTTAAGCACCTATGGGCTAGGCCATAAAATGTTGGCTTCACAGAATTTTCTTTGTGTCATCTTGAAAACAGATACTATTAAGTCAACTTATGCTTTTAGGTTTCTGCGTAATAATATAGGCTACACATTTTAGAATTTCATAAATTACTGTAATGCTATTTTACACGCAAATTTTTGGATATAAAACTGTATGTGTTTGTAACTCATTATTGTGTACAACAATAAAAATAATTGGTTTCTCGTAGAATTTTTCATAAAAAGCAATCACCTGTCACTCTTAAACTTCATTTAAACCTTCAAGGAATGGTTCTGCTAATTGGTGGCACATGCTCAATCTCCTTGAATGTTATCTTCATTGATGTTCTCTGTAGCCCGGAATATATACAGTAAATATATTCATTACTTTAGCTCTTGATGTTGCTCAGCTGGACTAGTCTGTTCCATTGTCTAATTGGATTTCCAGCATGGTCTTTGAAATACACCATTTCTATAGTTATATCTACATTAAGTTAGGATTATTGATCCGCAATTAATGATGCTGGAAGGCTTTTTAGATCTACGTCTTATCTTCCTGATATCCATTAAAATGTAAACATAAAATGTCCCCAGCTAGTTTGTGTAAATGGGAAAATGTTGTAAGGGTCATTTATGAAAGCATTAATGTGCAAATGCCACTGTGCAAAGATCATTCCTTTATTTCATATTTAATATGATACATTTTGGGTAAAGCACAAGGTATTCTAATGTCTAATATGTCTAATATGTCTAGTATGTCACCAGTAAGGGTAAATCTGCAGCCTGTTGACAACTACAACAGGTTTTCATTAGAAAATGACACAGTTGTGTAAGTGTTATTTAATACCCTCTCACATTGATGATGTCACTCATGCCAAAACCCAGGGCCACTGATAAGGCAGTACAGCCAGCCCTCCTGTGCTAGGACTGGGCCCCATCAGTTCAAAAGGGAGGCCCAGACACCTGTTGAGCAGGAGGTGTAGCTGTACTGTCTTATTGGAGACACTGAAACTCTTCTGCCTCCCCCTGCAACACTGGCAGCTTCCCTTCTTCGTTCCCCCTCTGGCTGCACTGCAGGAAGATTGGTTCTAGCACATGCGCCCCTTTCATTTGCCGTCCGGGACTCATATGTGCTCATTTCCCCCACATCCCTGATCCCCCAGATCTTTGTTTGTCCCAAGCATGTTTGAGGCTGGGTTCATATATGAGCAAGCAGTGGCTCACAGCAGGAGTCCGGTGTGTCCTCATTCACTGTTTACAAGTCCAATTTTTAGCTGAATTCAGATCTGAAATGGACCAAAAGATGCATAGGGCTTCTGTGCAAATCGCCCTGGAGCCGCTGCAGAGAAATGTGAACCAGCTCCATAGAGAGCCATCACAATCTACTGCTGTGCAAAGTGGAAGCGGGGAAACCGCCACTAGTGTGAACCCAGCCTCAATCCACTTAATCCATTTACAGTTGACTGACTAAATATCTTTGCTGGAAGAATATTCCAACTACTCTTTCGGTATAATAATACTTTCTAAGTAGGTTTGAACTTTCCTCCTGCTAGTTTGACCCTGTGTCATGTCCCTGTGTTATTGATTATATATAATAGGTTCCTGATACCTTCCTCCATATGATATGCACAGCTGCAGAATTTATAGACACTGAGGTTATTTACTAAAACTGGAGGGTGCACAAGCTGGTGCTGGTCTGCATAGAAACCACTCAGCTTCCAGATGTTTTTGTCAAAGCTTAATTGAACAAACTGAAGTTAGGCCCTTTTCACATGGGGCAGATTCGCTGAGCGGAAATTGCCTCATCAGTGGTCCCCATGGATCCCTACTGAGCAGGCGGATGACAGGTCTGTGTGTGCTCCTTAATGCAGAGCAGACAAGGACAGAACCTGCTTTCCTCTGTGGGGCGGTCAGACGAAAACGGACTGCATGTCTGTTTCCATCCAATTGTCTTTTGATTCGACCCACTGGAAGGATGGCAAAGGTATCACCATACATCTGTTTTCAGCAGATTTTATTGGATTGGATGCCTGGCGGGTGCCTGGTAGGGATGAGCTTTGCGTTCAAAACGAACGTATGTTCGACTCGAACATCGTTCGTTCGATCGTTCGTCAAATTTCGAACAAAAACGATCGTTCACGGGAAATTCGAGTGAAACGAAACAACCGTTTTTAAAACGTTTTTCTTTCCCATTGATACTACTATCAATGGACAAAAAAAGTTTTAAAAACGGTTGTTTTTTCAGGAGTCCTGCTCCTGAAAAAACGACCGTTTTTAAGACTTTTTTCCATTGATACATTTTCCCTGGGGCAAGACCTGGGTTCTGAAAGACGTTTTCCAACAATAACTTGTAAAATGGGTTTTTAAAATGATCGTTTTTGAATTCGAACGTTCGAGTCCCATAGACTTCAATGGGGTTCTAAATGTTCGTGCGAACGATCGAACTGTTCGACGGTTTTGGTGCGAACCGAACGCAGGGGTGTTCGGCTCATCCCTAGTGCCTGGCAGATGCCTGGCAGGCTTTGGCAGACCCATAGCAGACAATGGGTGGCCCGATGGGATCCGCCTGAAAAACGGACATGCGACCCCAATCAGTTTGCTGGTGTAAAAGGGGCCTAAAAAGCTGATTAGCTACCATGCAGAGCTTTACCATATTTTGCACTCCAGTTTCAGTAAAGTTCAGTTTCCAGTAAATCAACCCTAATGTGTGTCATGATTGACACTATTTATAATATATATATTTGGAGGAGGGATAGAGAGAGTGCCAGTTTGAGGCTCCACCACTGTGAAAGTGTATCTATAGAAGAAGAAATGGCTGCACGTTCAAAGTTTCCAAGAGTGCCTTTTTTTGCAGACGGTCAAAATACACCAGGGACACCAAGTGTTAGTCACATAAACGTGTTTCACACATCTGATCTGTGCTAAATCATTAATTGTTGATGTGAGGGCGGCCCTATATAAGCTTCAGCATTCAGTTTAGTCTTTGTAATGATTAAGCACAGATCAGATGTGTGAAACGTGTCTACGTGACTAACACACGGTGTCCTTGGTGTATTTTGACCATCTTCAATAAAATGCACTTTTGGAAACATTGGATGTGCAGCCATTTCTTACTTTTCTCAAGATTTTATAGAGGCGGGTTGGGACTAGCACCCCTACTTGGTTCCAATCAAGGTATTGCACACACCTGGAGCAGCAGATTCCCTTTCTTTTGATTGATGCATCTATAATTGGGCACACCCATGCTAGTGTTTATTATTATGAATATAAATAACATGACTTTAGATTGCAAGAAAATTATACTGTGTTCAGCATGAACACTGCAGCCAATAAAGGTCAATGGTTGTATATTAATGAGGAAAGCTATTCAGGAGATTCACATTCAAAACATTATAGCATATTTGCTCTGGACATCATTAGAGTGACATTTCTTGCCTGCCAGCAAAGCCCTATCTCCAGCATCCATCTTTAGATTCTGGCATTTGTGCTTTCTTTTTCTTATGAAGGGAAGCATCTGTATGTTTTAGCTCCGGTTTTGGCTGTTTTCCTCTTCAATTTATAGGCAGTATACTCAGCACTCCTCATATGATCCCACACTCTGAGATACAGATTATTTATCATCCCAGGATAGATAGGACTTGGCTTTAAAAGGGTGAGAGATATGCTGACGCAGGACCTTCCTCGATTGACACTGTATAATGACATTCAGGGACGCAACTAGAACAAAAAAAAAACAGCAACAAAGGAAAGGCCTTCAATTATATGTTCCAGGACTCATAGAGGACCTGTCAGGAATGGAAGAAAAACACAATTTTTATGTACTTCAGGCTTTTACAAAGCAATGTTTGCAGGGACTGTGTGTCACAGGGATGAGATAAAAAGAGATATAGTGTAATCTATCTTCTTATTGTCAGTATCCGATATATACAGTACCATGCTATGTCTGACAGCCTGTGTATCTTTCTATATTGAAATATGTCCACTCCGATCACTTCAAAGGCCCACTGTCAGTGCTCAGGGGTCAGGACTTTAATGAATTGAGAGAGGAAGCTTGCTTATAGATACTCTGTAGAGAAACAGTGTACCACTGATAGAATACGGTATACAACCTTTCTGTGCCTTCTGTCTTTTACCTGACTACATTTGGGATTTAAACTGGTACCCCATTTGTTGAGATTACATTCAATGCTGTTCAAGTGTTTGCTTTGAGAAATAGAAAGGCTCTGTCAGCATCTGCATGGTGCTTGATTACTAAAAGCCTTGCAAAATAAAGTAAGAATGATTTTCTAATCTTCTGTGTTTTGTAAATAACATGGCTCGGCCATATGTTGTAAGGATTTCTAGCTGATTATGTAATGAGACTAGACAAGCTTGAAAACCTTATTAGACCGACAAAGTAACATCTCCGACAAATACTTAAAATTTGTTTAATGTATCCCCCACTCTTTCAGTTCAAGCCTGAAGATGTTATGAAAACATCCAAAGAAAATTATGCAACGTTAAAATCATTTTACATAATGGTAGTGATCATCTTCCTTGGGTTTCCGTTGACTGTGTCTTACTCATTATTCTCATCTACCGCATAAGGAGCATTAACTTCAACTGTTCCCCATTGAGTCTGAGTGGTCCTTCTTAATCATAACATTGCAGCATCCCATCTGACAATTGACAGCATCACCACCGAGAAATCTACATGACTGTCATTTGAATGGGGAGAGTGGGAACATCAACAAGTTAAAAGCTGCATAAATATATTTATACAATAGTGACAGAGCCGTATATACAGTTTATAAGCACAACAGGAAACTTTTGGAGAAAGATGCAAAATCTGTGTAGTTATGGATTATTTCTATATGAGAAATGTTATACTTGAATACTAATGTTGAAGGTATGTGACATAATGAAGACTTTAGCAGGCAGGTGGTCCTTTATTCTGTTTCTTATTAAAAGTCATAATGGTTGTAATTTATGGACACTGGAAAATGATTGATAGACACTTGTCCTCCATTCTTCAACTTTAGCAACCATCTTTTTGTGGCTAGATGTCCAAAATCCAGCAGGGGTAGGTTAGGTTTTATAGATGGACAATCAGTTCAGAGAGTGGGCATGGAAAGGTCTCAAGGGTACATAGAGTACTCAATAAACTAGCAGGAGCAGCACAGGGCTGGGGCATTTGTGCAGTATTCCATCCATACTTGTAGTCTCTATGAATTAACGTTAGGGAGGCTGGAATGTCAGCTTGTTTGAGAATGATGTTTTTACTGCTTTCTACTCAAACTGAGATCTATTTAGAAAAAATGTTTTTATTTTTAACATTCCAAGCTTTTAAGTATAAACAATATATACAGTCTATTTCTTTAACATTCATTTAGGGGCACAGGAGTGAATCAGGGACATGTAGGTTGTACTACTAGTAACCTCACTCCATTCTTAATGGTAACTGTAATCCAAACAAAAAGCAATAACAAACAAATAATAAACATTGGATAAAAATGTTATGGATAAAAAAAATAAAAAATAAATGGTGCTAAAAATCCAAGAACCTAAAATAAAATAAAAAAATAACAACAGCTGTATATTAACCACTTAAGGACCGCCTACTGCACATTTACGTCGGCAGAATGGCACGGCTGGGCACATCAACGTATATATACGTTGGTTTTAGTACCCAGCCGTGGGTCACGGGCGCGCTCCCGTGACCCGGTCCGAAGCTCCAGGACCGGGACCGCGGGACTCACGGACCCGATCACTGCTGCAGTGCGGCGATCCGTCCCTGGAGCTGAAGAACGGGGAGAGCTGTGTGTAAACACGGCTTCCCCGTGCTTCTCTGTGGCCGCAGCATCGATCGCGTCATCCCTGTTATAGGGGGACACGATCGATGATGTCACACCTACAGCCACACCCCCTACAGTTGTAAACACACACACAGGGAACACTCAAAGTCACAGCGCCCCCTGTGGTTAACTCCCAAACTGCAACTGTCATTTCCACAGTAAACAATGCAATTTAAATGCATTTTTTGCTGTGAAAATGACAATTGTCCCAAAAATTTGTCAAAATTGTCCGAAGTGTCCGCCATAATGTTGCAGTCACGAAAAAAATCGCTGATCGCCGCTATTAGTAGTAAAAAAAAAAAATTATAAAAATGCAATAAAACTATCCCTTATTTTGTAAACGCTATACATTTTGCGAAAACCAACCGATAAACGCTTATTGCGATTTTTTTTACCAAAAATATGTAGAAGAATACGTATCGGCCTAAACTGAGGAAAACATTTTTTTTTATATATTTTTGGGGGATATTTATTATAGCAAAAAGTAAAAAATATTGCATTTTTTTTTAAAATTGTCGCTCTATTTTTGTTTATAGCGCAAAAAATAAAAAACGCAGAGGTGATCAAATACCACCAAAAGAAAGCTCTATTTGTGGGGAAAAAAGGAAGCCAATTTTGTTTGGGAGCCACGTCGCACGACCGCGCAATTGTCAGTTAAAACAAAGCAGTGCCGAATCGCAAAAAGGGGCAAGGTCCTTTACCTGCATTTTGGTCCGGGTCTTAAGTGGTTAATACCCTTAGATGATCATAAATACACAACGATTAGTCTTATATTTATAGTCATGTGGATTATGCTGCTGCCTACATGAGGAATGGGATACTAGCAAACAAAAAAGACATTGGCCAATCAGATATAGACACTCCAACTCCCAGAATGCTTTTTTTTTTTCTTGCTAGTGTCCTACAAAGATGGACACCTTTTCTCTTTGGAGAAAAGCAAAATACAAGAGTAATAGACTTTAATGGTTGCCAACTGTAATCACAATTAGGAAAAGAAGAGAAGTACTCAGATCTATGTAAAAGTATACTAAATATATTTAAACAACATGGTTAAAATCATACTGTATAATGAATGTGTCACCAAAAACATGTGCAATCTATAAAATTAATATGGCTAATATGATGTGTACATGAGCGAACAAAACCTGTCTGGTTGGCCCACTTAAAATGATCTTATGTGGATAAGTCAGTTAAAATACATCTATATAGAGAGCGCTTTGAACATTTGTCTATGTACAAACTAAATCACTCTAAAACAGCTATGTTGGGCATCTCCCTCCCACCATCATTAAAAAAAAAACTCCTTTTCCTGGGCCCCCCGCTTGTTGATGACATACTTAGGTATCCACCTAACCTCTCCATCTGCTATGTTGTTTCACTCCAATTTCACCTAACTATGTCAGAAAACTGCAAGATGTATCTACGGCATTCTTTACGGTTAAGTCCACCTGGGCAGGGTGTATAGTCCTGGCCAAAATGTTTCTCCTGCCACATATATTGTGTCTCAAGGAGCAGTTTACCATCTTTGCCTTTAATAATTTTGTTCATATATTCCCACATGTACAACCTCTAGTGACTCCATGGGATATGAACCTGATTATTTCTGCTCTTCAAAGACAACTTGTTGAATCCTTTAGGGATATTCCCTTCATTGTCATCCACAAGGTTGCCTTTCTATTTACCACCACCTTTACAAGGTGTGTTTCTTAGTTAGAGGTCTTTATTTTGTTAAGTACCTTTTCTTTTTCTACACAATGACAAGATTGTCTTCAGGACCAGAGCCATGTTTCTCAGTTAGTTAGTAACATTGTGCATATGTCCTTCTGTTAGACCCCAGTCAATACAAATTAGAACTTTATTTTTGTCATTCCTAAGGGACAACTTTCTTCTTGTTTCCCCTTCCCTAGCTCAGACCGATCATAATCCAAGCCTATAGGCTTAAAGTTTGATCTTTTCCTGTCAAGAGAAACTCTACCAGATCAGCAAATGCTTATTGGGCTCTTCAGCATTAGGCATCGGTTTCTCTCATTTGCAATGCTGCCACATAGTCTAATGCTCATATGTTCTCAATATTTTAACAGGGTTATGTGCAAGCTTCTGCTAAAGCAAGCTTGGAGTGTTAGGTACTATAGGCAGCTTGATGATCTCTGACTACCATCAGTTTTTATCCTGTTATTCAGTGAGCATGTCTTTGTTTGCTATGTTGTCAGCCCTACAGTTAGTCTGTTTTTTGATGTCCAAATTGTCTCTAATTTACTTGTGATGCTGTGCTCATTACTGAATGATAAAGAAAACTCATGATCTACTCCTAATACTTATTTTCTTTAAAACTGAAGCATGATGGTAGTGGAAGGGGTTTTACCTGTTTGTCCAATGGCTTTTTTTGTTTACCAGTGGCCAAATCCTCTTGTAGGCAGATGAGGTAGTCCGGTTTGTCAAACCAATCAGTATCAACCTTAAAAAATTAAGAAACTGTTGGAGACAAGTGGATCTGAAAGGAGAACCATGGTTTTATAGAACATAGCACATATCTTTTCAATTAATTCCCATCTTGCTAATGTATGTTTAATATTCCTGCACCTTAAATATATTCCACATTGCTGTGGCCATTGTATACATTTTTGGGCTAAACTCCATCCCCAGGCCAGTTAAAACAGCACCCATTTTCCCTAATAATCATTTTTCTTCTTATGGATTTTTTTTGGAGCTATAAAAATGGAGTCACTATCTAAATTCTGAGGCAGAATGCACATAACATCTGTCCCGGAGGAATAAAAAAATGTTTTTATTTGTTTTGAATACCCCCTTAAAATTTTTAGAATAATACTTTTGAGAATTTTCTGAACAAAGCTTTGAACTACATGTGTCAGTGTGACAAGCTTAGAGAAAATCTTTACTGCGCTGTCTGTGAACTCCTTTATTTCACACATTGTGCAGATCTGAGCATGCACCACACACATTTGAATGAAAACATTCTGGTGACTTAAAGTTTCACAACCTTGAAGGAAAAAAAATTAGCATTACAATGCATTATCCAGCACTGTCACATTGATAGCTGGCACTGTCAGACACCAATATCAAGAAACTTCCAGCTCTCCTTGGATCACAGAACTCTTGCAGATGACAGATTGTGAATGCAGATTTTAAACGTGCCGTACATAATTCAATCAGAGCTATTTCAGACAGTCTTTTGCATCCCTGAGGATTTGTTTCTCCTACCTTCTAATCCTTTCTGTAATTATTGGTAAGGTTAAGTATTCTTATTCTGGAAAAAAAAATGCATATTGCAGGATTCACAGTATTTTTAATTTACTTTGACAATGCACAATAACAATATTGATGTGTAGATATAATGATTGTGGAATATACCGTATATAAATACAGTATATATATATATATATATATATATATATATATATATATATATATGATTATTTTCCTTCTGCTGACAAGATTTATGAAACACCTCTAGATCTCTTCTGTACAGATAGCAAAGTACTGGACCAGTAAGTGCTAATGGTATGCCTTGAGACTTTATCACCTATTATCAGGCTGAAGTAAAGATATATTAAGAAAGACAGATAAGGTCCAAATCCGTATCACTATATGAAATATTTAATGTCTACCTCTTTGTATCAGCAGAAGCAGATAAAGGACAAAAAAAATAAATCTGTGTAAGAAGCCTTCGGCTCTAATTATGTGCTTTGGGAAAAAAAAAAACCCCATTGGAATCCATGCGTCAAGTGCCCTGCATGTAGATTTAGGGCCAGGTGCATGGACTAGGGGGCACTCTGCTTGAGCGGCCACCACTGTAACTGATCAAGAAATCTGCAAAATCTCCTTGCTCTACCTTATTTGATAGCTGCCACTTTCACACACTTTTTGGTAGTGTCAATACAATGTTCCATACATTCCTATCTATCCATAGTTACCATGGGCTGCCTCACTGGCCCGCCATAATGTGCGAGTGGTGGTAAGAACAGGCAAGCTTTGACACTATCAGCCAATGTTAACCTTTTTGCTGCCAGAGACATGTTTGCGTTTTTTGTGTTTAAAAAATCATTTTAGCCCTTAAGATTGCATAAAATTTCCCAAATATATATTTTCTAAAGCAGACACCATGGAGAATAAAATGGCGGTAGTTCCAATTTTTTTATGTAACACAATTTTAGTGCTAAAGTCTAGTAAACTCAAAACTTCAGTAAAACATACACTAAAGTTAATTTTAGGACACACAAACACAATAAATGAACACATTTTGAGGTAAAATATAACAGATGCATTTGCTCCAAACATGGAAACATAGAAAAGTAATGGCAGAAAAAAAAACAGAGTAGACAATCGAGTCTGTCCACTTTTTTATTTATTTATATGTTTTTTGTTATTATTTTTTTCTCATTATTTTTTCCTTGTTATTATTTTTTAAATAACAAAAGTATAGCAATATGTTTGTCCCAAGCATTTTTAAAATCATTCAGGCTCTATTCACACCTAGATGATTTGAATTGCGGGCGGCATCTCAATTGCACCCTAAAAGTGGTGAGATTTTGCAAGCTAAATCCTAGATTGTACAACTTTTGTTTTAGATCATTATTTTTGAACTGTATAAAATGTCTTGCTGAAGTCAAGATATGCTATGTCCACAGCACCACTCTGGTCCAAAACATTGTTAACCACTTAAGACCCGGACCATTATGCAGCTAAAGGACCTTGCTCCTTTTGGCGATTCGGCACTGCGTCGCTTTAACTGACAATTGCGCAGTAGTGCAATGTGGCTCCAAAACAAAATTGGCCTCCTTTTTTTCCCACAAATAGAAACATAGCTTCTTTGGTGGTATTTTATCACCACTGTGGTTTTTATTTTTTGCGCTATAAACAAAAATAGAGCGACAATTTTGAAAAAAAATCAATATTTTTTACTTTTTGCTGTAATAAATATCCCCAATTTTTTTTTAATTTCCTCAGTTTAGGCCGATACATATTCTTCTACCTATTTTTGGTAAAAAAAAATCACAATAAGCGTTTATCGATTGGTTTGCGCAAAATGTATAGCGTTTACAAAATAGGGAATAGTTTTATGGCTCTTTTATTATTATTATTTTTTTTTACTACTAATGCCGGCGATCAGCGATTTTTTGCATGACTGTGACATTATGGTGGACACATTGGACAATTTTGACACATTTTTGTCATTTTCACAGCGAAAAGTGCTATAAAAATGCACTGATTACTGTGAAAATGACAATTGCAGTTTAGGAGTTAACCACTAGGGGTGCTGTAGGGGTTAAGTGTGACCTCATATGTGTTTCTAACTGTAGGGGGTGGGGCTGGACATGTGACGTCGTGATCGTCTTTCCCTATATCAGGGAACAGACGATCATTGACACTGCCACAATGAAGAACGGGAAAGGTGTGTTTACACACACCTCTCCCCATTCTTCAGCTCCTTTGACCGATCGTGGGACACCAACGGCGATCGGGTCCGCGGGTCCCGTGGGTGCGGCTGGGCACTTAAAGAGGATGTACCCATGCAGCATCTGCCTTCAGTAAAGCCATGCCGCTTTTCAGGAGTGATTCATTTAAATTGACTACAACTGATGATAAGTAAATAGATACCCAACATGTCAAACCATGAAATTGCGACAAACTTCAGTACCTTATGTTTCCATAGGTGATGCTTTAAAAAACCCTAAAGTTCATCAGTTTACAGTTGCTCAGGAGCTCTAAAGCTAGAATTATTGGGCATGCATTGTAATATGTAATGTGTATTGAAATCAACATTTTTGCGCATAGCATTTATGTTCATATGTGCGTTCATGTGGGAGTGGATGGGCCACAAAAAAAGTTTTATGACAGATTTTTATGTGCTTGGAGTGTAACTTTTTTTTTTTATAATTATTTTTTCACCACATAGGGATAAAAAGTCCCCATGTGATGTTTTTTTGGTGACAGGTTCTCTTTAATGAGACACCAGAGGTCTAAAAGACCCATGGTATCTCATCTGTCCTTCAGTACACTCTTCATTGCCATATAGGCTGGAAAAAGAGACACTGGGACATTTTACACGCCGTTTTCGGTGTGGAAGGAAAGGAAATGCATGTCCACTTGGCTTCCTCCCTTCCATCTGGTGGCACCCACAATGCTGGTTTTGGATGCGCTAATGTCCACACGGAGCATGAGATACATGGTGGTGGGGCAGCCTCGGTTGGGCTTGTTTGGAAGCGATCGGACAGCTGCCTAGCAACCGAATCTCTTCCATCTGACAGCCATCAGTCGGCTTGTCAGATGTAAACACACTCCCAGTGTGTGTAAACCACCGCCCCCCCCTAGGGTTTAAGATCCATATAACGTATGGATCTCGCAGCGAAAGGATCAAAGTGGTTGTAAACCTCTGAAATGTGAACAAAGCATCTTCCACTATAGTGTGTACTTGTCTATCCAAAGCATTAAGTGTAAATTATGTCTGTTGGCTCGTTACTCCGCTACCTACATGAGTCACTTCTGACAAGTTTTCCTGATACCAAGAGAAAAAAGGTAACAGGGGAGGGAGCTCCAGTACACACCCTGTGATTGACAGCTCTGTTCATGTGTGCTGTTTGTAGGGGGTGTGTCCCTTTCCTCCAATTAGTTTCCAGATCTCCTCATTGAACTCTGCAGAGTGTAACTTCAGATCCCTACCCCCTGCTTTTTGAAAAATCAGACAAGATATGTAAACTCTGGACTCTAACTAGCTGTAGAAAAGAGATGCCTGCAGACAAACAGATACAAATTATCTAGGAGGATTTGTTTTATTTCTGTGTATCACCTGCAGCCAGTGATTTTACTGGTTATGTGTGAGGCCGCGTACACACAATCAGACCGGTCCGATGAAACTGGTCTTAAGACCAGTTTCATCGGACCAATTCGATGGTGTTTAAGGCCCATCGGACTGTTGTCCGTCGGACCAAAGTTTTAAAACTTGCTTAAAAATCTGTCCGACGGACACTTGTCCGTCAGACCAAAACAATGGTTAGTACACAAAAGCATCGGACCAAAAACCTGTGCATGCTCAGAATCAAGTCGTCGCGTCGTTGTGTTCTACGTCACCGCGTTCTGGCCTGATCAGATTTTTGGCCCGATGGTGTGTACGCACCTCAGACCATCAGACCACTTCAGCGTGGTCCAAAAACTGTCCATCGGACCATTCTCATCAGACCGGTCTGATCGTGTGTACGTGGCCTGAGTGTTTACAATCACTTTAACCACTTCAGAAGGTTTTAAAAGACCAGGCCATTTTTGTGATAGAGCAATGCATTACTTCAACTGACAATTGTGCGGTCATGCGATGCTGTGCCTAACTAAAATGTATGTGATGTATGATTATTAGCAAGACCGCAACATTGCGGCAGAATAAAATCAGACACCTTACTGACCCTTTTGACACTTTTTGGGGAACCAATGACATTATTACAGTAATCCGAGATAAAAATATGCACTGTTACTATACTAAAAACACTGGCAAGGAAGGGGTTAACACCAGGGGCAATCAAAGGGTTAAATGTGTGCCTAGGGGGTGCTTGCTAACTGTGAGGGGGATGGTCTGAATGGATGAATACAGTTATTGGTCAGGAACACAAGATCTCCATCTTCTTACTGTTCAGAATGCGTTCTGCCTTTTTTACATAGGCAGATTGCTGTTTTGCTTCTCTGGGGAATGATCGCATGTGGCTGGTAGACATCTGGTTCGCCGGACCTGCTGATTGGCTTCCCCCTCTGTCCAATCGGCGCAATAGAGCCAATCTGCTGCAGTTGATCTGCGGTAGGCAGTCGGTAAGTGGTTAAAGTTTGACCAGTAAGAACATGCAATCATTTAGACAGAAGCAGGGGGCTGTAAACTAATGTAGATATAAACAGGTACTTATTTGGGTGACATTGTCACTTTACAGTCTTCAAAAAAAAAAAAAATTTGAATGCTTTCTTTTCACTCAACAGCGTATAATATTATGCTCAATTTGTTTTTAAATTATGCAGTTGGGAGGTCATTGAGGGGCCCTAAATAAAACTAGGCACATTTTTGAAGATTTAATAGTTATAGAGGTGTACTGCACTTTGCACAATGCTTTTTGCATTGCTATATATACATAAATTTGTGTTTTTTATTCTTTACCACCTGAAAAAATAAAGAGGTATTTAAATATTTCAGAAATAACAACATTTTATTAGAATACATAAAACAAACGTGCACAGTTTAGCTGCGATCTTGTGCCCCTGTCAAATGCCTCTGAAAAGCAACCCACAGCATATCATTCTTCAGATTTTGCTACCTTGTTGAGTTGCAGGCCTCTGCAGTCAGATAACAAAAAACCTGGACAATGCACAGGGAAAAACCAAGCCTATTTACTGACCAGCTCTGCAGTCAGATGCTGCATCATGGTATCTGGTTGTGTTGTGGCTAGGATGATTGTTTCCTTCACTTCCCTTCACTTTCATTTACCACCTGGTGCTCCTTTATGTCTACAGGGAATAAAGGGACCCCCAACACTGTGAGGAGAGTTTACACCATTTATCCAGTCAGGCAGTTATCCTCTTATTGTTGGCTGGGTGAAGCTGTATGAGAACTCCGTGCCAATGGCTCTCCACTATTCAATTACAGCCACTCTCTCTCCCACAGTTAGACCTGGATGTCTATGTGGATCAGCTGAGGGCAATCTGTAATGGAGCAAGATGGCAGGTGACCCTAAGATGTTTTGAGCTGTGCAAAGCAGGAGCACTTTGATTCATTATCTCTCTGCCATCGTGGCTTATTCACACTCGACAGCTTAGAACAAGATACATTAGAAAATGATCTCTGGAAAAGGCATAATCCTAACAGAAGTGTAATGTTTTAGGCACCAAAGATTGCCAACATGCTTCAGCGATGAAAATCCATTTTTGGCTGTTAAAAAGTTAATGAATCATCAACTTTTTAAAGCACAGGAAACCTAAAAATTCTTCTTTGCAGTTGGCCTGAACTCAAACTGCAAGGGTTATCTGCTTAATTGGTATAGGTGACCAGGAAAAACACTTTTACGTAACCGATCATCTGTTAACCTAGCAAATGGCATTCCCCTTCACTAAGGTGGTGCCCTGTCCCTTGGCATCCTCACATCCAGTGCAAGGCTATGGACCATACTTTGGTCTTGATGATGTTAGAAGACCTTAGACCTGAGTGTAGGGGATACAAGGCTGCAGGGACTGGTCTAGCAGTGCATAGGAGCCTGTAGGAGTGGATTATTAGTTAACTCTACTTTTTATATCCCCTTGACACAAACAAGCATTTAACACATGCAGTGCAAGCACAGCCCACTGAGAATATTTAGGTTTCCTGCTTCACACATGTAACTGTATGTACTGTATGTGAATTGTACCATTAAATAAAATGCTATCATCCATTATGCTATGCTATTTTATTCAGAGCACCACTGCTCTAAGGCAGCTACATTTTAACAAGGCTTACGTTTGAAATGTGCAATGGGCTAATCAATAATAGTAAAATAATTTATTGTCAAAGTTTGCTATTTACTTTGTTTTGTTTTTGGTAAATCACTGTGTATTACGAAGACCTGTCTTTTTGTATAAAAAAATTGTTTTAATTCTCTTATTGCCATGTCTAGTTTACATGTGTGTTCTCCAGCAATGGCTTCTTGCCATTTTTCAAGGCAGGTTCCCTGATGGTGACAACAGTGGATCATGCCTGCCTGATGTGTTTTGAAACAACTAATTGCAACTATCCATGGCAATGTTGCAAAATTCATTGGCAACATGTGTGACAGGATAACTAACACAGAGGCATTGAGATTCATGATGTCATCCTGTAACAAAAAGTAACTGAACAGGGATCTTCTTACTTTTGAAATTACATTAACCTGTTAAAGCTTATATGACATTTAAGTGATTGAGTTTACATTTACTTTATGTCCAAAAATATATACAATGGAAGAGATTTATCACTTTATATCAGTTCATAAACCAGATTTACTGTTATATGTCCTCAAAATGTTAAATTGATGCCTGTCCTAATGCTCATTACATCTCCTGCCTGCTGTACTGTGAAATGTGTATACAGAATCAAATCTCTCTTGGTCTTATTCTCCCATAACAACTTGATTGTGTATGACAAGCATAATTAATCTGTTTGTCTGTCTCTGTGTCTTGTTGAAAATAGGATTCCACTAAAAATATATTTATTATATTGGCTACATTCAGAAATAGTAGTCTTTATTACTGTTAAAAATAAATAAATAAAAAATTAACATTTTTGTGGCTTTAATTTTTTCGCAAGCAGTTTATATAAATAATCTTATTACTGGTAATATAATTGCTTCTACAGTATTTAAAACACACCTGTAAATATATAGTCTATTACAGATAAATGTACAATGTTTTTGTCTTAACAATATAAACAAAAATATGTTTTCTATAAATGTATACTAATGAGTTTTTCTTTTTTTTTTCATTTAATCATATCTTTTTTTATTTTTATATGCAAACAACATTAGGAAAATGTATACAAACACAATCACATTAAACAAAACACAACCCAAGAAAAAAAAAAGGGACCCCAAAAGACCTCTGCTCTTGGAGTATATATGAAAAAAAGAACAGAAAAAAAAACAGCATCCAATATTACAAAGTATATAGTACCTATTCGTTTATATCAGTGGTTCTCAACCTCTCTAGTTCCGTGACCCCTTTATAAAATTTCCCAAGCTGTTGGGACCCCCAACGGTAGAATTTTCGTAGCATAGTTTGTCAGCGCCCCTAACCCTCGGACATTTAGCGCTCCCTGAGTCCCTTCCACTCGTACCATATTAAAACCCCTTCTGGTAAATTATAGGATGTTACACTCTCTTTATGTTCTCCTTTCCCTTTTACTTCTCTATCTTAATGTATTTTTTATTCCCCCCCCCCCATCCCCTCTAGCTGTCTTTCCGGTTCTTTCACTTATTCCGTCTCTCCCTCTCCCTTCCATGTATTCTCTATTTTTATGCCTTCTCTTACTCCTTGGGGGGAGTTGGGATGAGTGGCAGTGCTGGCGGGGAGTTCTGATCAGCCAACTTTGGTGCTCCTGCTGACCTGATAACTGTAGTGGGGACTTTAAATGGCAACTCTAATCACAGTGTCACTGTGTCTCCAGCTCTGCAGTGACCCCTATGCTGAAATCGGAAGATAGGGTCTTCGCCAGCCCCTTCCACTTCACATTCCTCACCAGTCAGCTGACCTCTAGTCTCTGCCTGACCCACAGCCATGTCGTGAACTGAATGGGCAGCTACAGGCTCCAGGAACTGCCCTGCTGGGCATCTGCGAAAAGCCTGTGAGAGCTTCAGGAACATCCCAGGATTTGGTGACCCCTGGCAAATTGTCATTTGACCCCCAAGGGGGTCCCAACACCCAGGTTGAGAACCACTGGTTTACATGATACCTAGGTCATTAATTGAAGCCATCTTGACCAGCTAGCATCAAACTTACTCATGAAAATCCTTAGGCAGTATGTATGTTTTTCAAAAAGAATAATCCTATTGAGATCTAAAATCCACTCAGATAAGGTCGGCAGGTAGGGAGAGGTCCACTTAAGAGCAATCTGTCTACGGGCATCAAAAACCACACGTCTTATAGTGTTACCAATAGAGGAGGTATAAATAGATGTATCGTAGTGGTTCAAACGGAATATTAGTATCCAATAGCCCGTTTAGGGTACCAATCACCTTCGCCCACTAGTTTGAAGTTTCGGACAAGGCAACAAAATATATTTTTAGTGTACCTGTATTACCACATCTAGCACAGGCTGGCTCAGATTTCAGTTCAATTGCATACAGAAATTGTGGAGTTCTATAGACTCTATGGAGAATAAAGATCTGTGTCAGTCCATGTGATAGAGAAAGAGACACCTGGGGCGAGGACCGAAGAATATCATCCCAGACCTTCTGGGAGGTTTTGTGCTACTTTTTGGAAAAATGTAAAAAAAAAAAAAATATTAATAGAACTGTCTTTGTTAGATAAAATAGAATGTAGCCTTTTCAGTTGTCACTTTGGATTCATTTGAACTTATTTTGTAGGTGACTCTGTTATATATGCACCCAGGAGTTTATAATCATAACAGTTAAATTGATATTAGGAACCTGTAGACATTTGCTGCCCTCTATTGTCTGAATTTGTAAATACATTATGTATGCACCTCCTGTACTTTGAAAGCCTGTTAGGAGGAAGAGGGGAGAGAGAGAGAGAAAGTCTCAGCCACATGTTACTGTTCATGTTACTAAACTCAGAGCCAGAAGGGACTATTATGCAAAGACTCCTGTGATCTAATAGTTAAACTTCAGCTGTTGAGTATATATTAAATCCTTGTGAGAGTGTATCTCCTGTCCTGCTGTTATTATATCACTTCATAGTGCCAGATAGCTAAGTCTGTGCTACTTAATGTGTAGTAATCACCTTTCAGTATATTGGTAGGTTAACCTGTTTATTGCAATATAGTTTATATGCATTTAATGTTCGTCTAATTAACTCTTTCTTTTTTGGTATGTTAGCTAGAGCCAGGTTAGGCATTCCATGGCCACTTCATTATTTTTAGCTAGAGGTAAGGTTGTATGCCAGATTAGAAACTAATAGGGAGGGACTAAAGCATAGACTGACTCTGAGTTCCAGTGCCACAGCGGTTAATTTACTAAAACTGGAGAATGCAAAATCTGGTGCAGCTATAGAAACCAATCAGCTTCCAGTTGTTATTTTGTTAAAGCTTAATTGAACAAGCTGAAGTTACAAGCAGATCGGCTACCAGGCACAGTTGCACCAGTTGCACTCCCAGTTTTAGTAAATCAACCCCGAAGTTCCAGTGCCACACCACAGTTCCTGCTCCGATCAAGACTGATTGGACAATATAATAGGTGAACTTGTCCTTTAATGTTTTTGGGGTTTGCATAAACCTGTCAGTCCTTGAGATCTAAACAAATTTAAATGCCCTGTATTATTATGCTTCTACCTCCACCTTTGCATTTGCAACTTAATATCCTATTCTGCCATTAGATGGTGGTGTGCAAATAGCAAGTATATAATCTGCAATACAAATATGGAAAACCTTTTTACCAAAGATGCTGTGTTGTTGGTATTTACCAACTCCATTTCTATAGCTACTTTTGCTATGGGAAAAATCATGACCCATATGTTAAAAAATATTCATTCTTGGGGTCGCAAGACAACTTATTTGCATACTTTCAATAGCTGCAAAAACAAACATTCTGCAAAATATTTGTACATTTCATTTAGTATAATCATGCCAATGTAGACTGTAGTTTAGGAAAATATGATATACCTCCTTTGTAAGGTTAGATGAGCTCATTCTGTTTACTCTGTGCACACAAGTGGCAGTGAAATGGTTTCAGAGCTTTCAGAATTCCATAAGTAACAAGCAAGTTTGGAAGCATTCATTTTATACAAGACAAATGACAGAAAATGAAAAGCAGCTCTGTTTACAGGATGAAGCCATCTGTACATGTAGACTAGAAAACTAGAGGCCTTCTTCACAGTTGTGTTTACCTCTGGTCCTTACGGTGTATATTTTTCCCTAAGTAGGACTCTGGGACAGCTCTGAGCTAATTAGCAACTTGAGTAAGAAAATAGGAGAACATCACTTATTATCTGCTGTATACATTGCCTGTGAATATGCAAAGCGAGCTAAAAAAAATGCACATTTTGGGGTCCTTCGATACCATCAAATCTAAGGCATTGTTTTTCTACAGTGACCCAGAACTGAAACAAATGCATGCGTTAAACTCCATAATTAATACAAATTTTATATATTGCATAGTAAGGAGCTAAATTGCCCTGGGCTCACTTCAAGCAGGGTTCAAGCCCAAGTCAAGTGCACTTTAAAGAGGTTCAAATACCAAACCCAATCCCCAGTGAAATTAAGCTGACTCTGAGCTGAATCTGTCAAATCAAAAATGCCTGGAGTATAAAAAATAAAAATAAATCATGGTGATGGCAAGCAAACACATAGGATATGTTTGATGTCATCGCCAGAGTACGTGATTGATGATGGATTTAGAATGAGGGAAAATTTTCAGGGGATTTTTATTCAAGGAAATCTGGATATTATTTTTTCCTAAGTTACAACTTTTTTTGGTGAATGTGTATGGGCACTACATACCCCATACTCATTCACATAAGAGGGCCAGTATACGGGTGCCCCCCTCCCTGGCCAGCCAGGCTGCATGCCTGGAAAAAGAGTCTGTGGTATGGATTTTTGGGGACCCCTTAGCATTTTTCTCCCTTAAAATCTATATCAGACCCACTTTCCTTCACCTTTGTGCTCATCCCCAGTTGTGTTCTCGCCGTCCATGCCCAACATTATATTAGGTAATAAATCACATGTTTCTCCTTTTAATGGGGTCCACTGAATTTCCTATCTAGTAGGTACCTTATATCTCCTCCAATACTCAGAATTTTTTATTAACAGCAAATTCCAGACAGAAACACTCACATTATATAATGCACTTAACCCCAGTGCCCACAAGTATTACAGTAGTACACAACACTATGGCCGGTATAGATGCAGAAAATTACAGTTACTGGTTAGTTACTTAGTGTGCATGATCACATCAACCAAGCTTCACCCAACACATTTTCACAGTAACACATGGCCCCTAAGAAACTAACATGTTGTTGCCCAGGCCATATCTGCATTTTCTCTCTTGGCTTGCGTGGGGTTCTTCTGGGTATTTTGAATTCTTCCCAAACTCCAAAAGGCATACTGGTAGGTTAACTGGCTCCTGTATGTTTATTTGTGATATTGGTACCTTAGATTGTAACATCCTGAGGGCAAGGACTGGAGTGAATGTACAATACATAAATTGACAGTGTTATATACTGTAAATATCTGTAAAAACAAAATAAATCCTATGGGTACAAATACAGGCTCCTGGGTGCCACAACAACAGTTCTATTTTACTCTGAATGCCCATATACTGTAAATGAATGCCTGTGCAAGACCCTAATAGAACATCCCAGGAACCTTGAAATTGAATGAAAATAACTAAAGTTGTGTGCATTTACCTTTGGGTGTCTTAATTTAACGTGATAGCATCCCTCATACATCACTCTTGACAGAGTCACTTTAAGCTCCACAGAGGTTCTTCCTGTATTTTAGAGGGAAACACTTCACCTCTCAGTGCCTTGGAGAAAATTACGCTCAGAGCAAAGGTTTTAATAAAGCTCAATGAATGACTTATACTAAGTGATGGTAGCTTTATCTGTATATTTTCTGTAATGCTGTACGCGTTCATAGCTCTCTGGGGTGGCATGAACTGCAGCATGCTCATTATTGCTTGAAGTGCAAAGCCAAGTGTGTCCAGTCAGTCAGTGTACTTAGTTGATATAAAGTTATTTTATTTGTATTGCAATTGCAACTCACCATTTTTTATGAATAAATAGTTGTTAGGTGAATGTTAATATTACATTAGCTACTTAAATTTATTCTGAATGGTTAATTATTATTTATTCAGCATTAAAGCAACACCAAATATTACTATATAAGGTGATGATGTGTATTGACTAGGTATTTAGAGTACATTATATTTCACCACTGGCAACATTTTGGAGGATCAATCGCTGTTCTTGAACCTTGAATGTGGCAAGGCGTAATAATATAGTTTAATTTAATCCAGATATGTTTGTTGTAAAATGGTCAAATGCACATATTTGCCAGTACACACGGTTTGTCAATAACGTTCAAATCTTTATTGATGAATGATTATATATCATCTGACTGAGAAAGGGGTCCTGCCCGACTCCGGATGATGTAATTATTCTCTAATAAAGATTTGGACAGTATTGACAATCTGGGGTGTGCTGGCAAATATGTGCATTTGATCTGCGATGCCTCCAGTTCCAGCTGATTGTTGCTACAGCACCCGTTACTCCTAAAGTCTTATCTAGGAAAATGTGCGATGGGAATACCGATACTATGCTGTAAAAAAGTATCTCTAGGCCTATAAATTGAAGGACATTTATGTTTGGGGCCTGTGCATATATCGTATAGCTTAAACTTGCATAAAACACTAAAATCCTTTATGCCTAATACACACGGTTGGACTTTCCTAGAAAAAAATAAATAAGATGTTTTGTTTTTTTCTCGGAAAGTTCGGCAGTGCGTAGCCTCCATCTGAGTTTTTTGGTCGGAATTCCGATGGACCTTAGATAGAGAACTTGGCCCAGATTCACATACAATTAGATTCGCGTAGAGTATCAGAAATACACTACGCCGCCGTATTTTACCTGGCTCTACGTGGAATCCCGGTAGATTTTGTCCTGTAAACTACGGCGGCGTAGTGTATTTCTCCCGGCGCAAGCCATCTACGTGAGTAGGGGGCGTGAAGCATTTAAAATAGGCGCGTTCCCGTGGCGATCGAACTGCGCATGCTCCGTTCACAAATTTCCCGCCGTGCATTGCGCAAAATCACGTTGTTACGTCATTTGTTGTTTGAGTAGCGTCGTTTACGGACATTCCTATTCCCGAACGAGTTACGTAAAAAAAAAAAAAAAAAATTAAATTTGACACGGGAACGACGGCCATACTTAACATGGGCTATGCACCATTAGACCAGCAAATAGCTGGTCTAACAGTACGTAGCAAAAACATGACGTAAGCGATTGCAAAGACCACTCGTATCTTCGTGGATCGCCGTAAAAAGTCATTTGCATATCCCGACGCTGAAAACGACGCGGACTCCTCCCAGCGGCCGCAAAAATATCGCAGCGTAGATCCGAAGGCTTACGAAGACGTAAGCCTCTCGGATCGAAGCCCGAAGCCGCCGTATCATGGTTTGAGGATTCAAACTAGTGATACGGCGCTTGAAATTTGAAATTACTCCTGTCTAACACCAGTTAGACAGGCGTAATTGCTCTCTGATTCTGGGCCCTTGTCTCTATCTTTCCGTTGGACTTCCGACAGACTCACGGCAGACTTTTGCATGGTCAAAAGTCTAACCGTGTGTACAAGACATTACAGACCTTTTTTGTTTTCTGTAATACATTTTTTCAGTTGGATGAGAGGCTGACTACAGCAACTTTTATTAAGGTTGTGATCATTAAATCTGTGTGTTTTATTTTCTGATTTCAAAAGCTTAACATGACTCCCTCATTCGGGGATCTTAATATATTCGTGAGCGATTAGTAAAATATATATATTGTATACAAAAGCAAAACTTACTTTTAATCCTACATTGTAGATGCAGTTCCATTACTTCAAATACATATTTTAGATCTTTCCTAGGTTTTTATTTGTAATTGTGTGCACATTTATGTACAGATGCGCAATTACCTTTTTAGCAATAATTTGTGTAATTTTTATTTTAGCAATGCAGGTGTTGATCTTTCAAAATGAACTAAATGCCTTTGTTAAATATTCTGTGAAATCCTATCACACTATTTTGGCAGAATATGTAATATATTAATATAATTAAGTCCATTGTGTTATATTTTACAGTAGGAATAAAACAGAAAATTAAACCTGATTTAAACTCTATTAAAAAAAAATAGTACTAGTATAACTTTGATAATAAAAATATGTCTTTTGTTCATTTTCCAGGTTGACAGGTTTTCATCTTCCAGCCCCGATTGTGAGCAGTGGGAACCTTCTAACTCTATGGTTGGTGTCAGACTACGCAGTCAGTGCCCAAGGGTTCCGTTCTACCTATGAAGGTCGGTCCTATTACTGTTTTAATTTTGATTTCAGAGAAGTAACGTGCATTAAAAAAATTATTCTGCTGTCAGTTTGTTGTTATGTTATAATGCTATTCCAAAAGTGTGTATGATGTTGTGGCTCAGAGTGGCCTCTGTGAGATTTTTTGTGAAAATACCTCAATAAAAATGTATGCAATCAATAATATTTTGCATTTTAGAGTTTCAAGTGAGGAGTGGTAAGGTGCTATATGTAATGTGTTGACATTTTCTATGTCGATTTACTAAAGACAAGTAACATTTGCATTTTGTAAGAAATTTTCCAAAGAGCTTAGTAAATGAGATGGAGAGCTGCTGACTTTCATCAGTCAAGCAAAAAAATAATACAATTTAAGTTTCCTTGCAGGCTGATCGGGTATTCTTTTCAAAGTGAAATTTCACTACATTTACTAAGTTCTGGAAAAAATTCCCTTCCAAAGTGCAACTTCCAATGCAAAGTGAGCAGCCTATTTGCCTTTAGAAAATCAACCCCTCTTTGTTCTGTGAAATGTCCACAGTTTTCAGTCTGCACTTTACTCTCCTTTGATTTCTTATATGTATTTTAGAAACACAATCGTGATCTTGAAATAAAGGTAATTCTTTTCAAATCCTGTGGAATTTAAAGGGGTTGTAAAGGTTTGTTTTTTATTTTATAAATAAGTTCATTTAAGCTAGTGCATTGTTGGTTCACTTACCTTTTCCTTCCATTTACCTTCTAAATGTTTTTTTTTTCTTTGTTTTCTTTGTCTGAATTTCTCACTTTCTGTTCCTCCTCAGTAAGCTGTTCAGAAAGCTGTTCTGGCTCACTAACCACTGCTCGGATGATGGTGGCAAGCTTACTGAGGAGAAACAGGAAGTAAGAAATGTAGACAAATAAAAAAACATTTAGACGGGAAATCGAAGGAACTTGCTTACTGGGCACATATACCCCCTTCCTGCCCAGGCAAAATTTTAGCTTCCGGTACTGCGTCGCTTTAACTCACAATTGCGCGGTCGTGCAACATGGCTCCCAAACAAAATTAACATTATTTTTTCCCCACAAATAGAGCTTTCTTTTGGTGATATTTTATCACCTCTGCGGTTTTTATTTTTTGTGCTATAAACAAAAAAGAGAGCGACAATTTTGAAAAAAAATGTTTTTTTTTCTCAGTTTAGGCAGATACGTATTCTTCTACATATTTTTGGTAAAAAAAAAAAAATTGCAATAAGTGTATAGTGACTGGTTTGCACAAAAGTTATAGCACCTACAAAATAGGGGACATAATTATGTTTTTTTTTTTTTTTTTTTAATAGTAATGGTGGCCATCTGCCATTTTTATTGGGACTGCGACATTATGGCAGACACATCGGACACTTTTAACACATTTTGTGGACCATTCACATTTATACAGTGATCAGTGTTTAAATATGCACTGATTACTATATAAATGTGACTGTCAGGGAAGGTGTTAACACTAGGGGGCAAGGAAGGGGTTAAATGTGTACCCTAATGAGTGATTCTGTCTTTTTTGGAGATATTTATTATAGCAAAGAGTAAAAAATATATATAATTTTTTTCAAAATTGTTGCTCTATTTTTGTTTATAGCACAAAAAATAAAAACCGCAGAGGTGATCGTGCAATTGTCAGTTAAAGTGACGCAGTGCCAAATCGAAAAAAGGAGTCCTTAACCTGCATAATGGTCTGGGTCTTAAGTCGTTAAAGGAACCTATTTAGAAAAAAAATACAAACCTTTACAACCCCTTTAAGGAGATTGTGCTTATACATAAGATTACAAACATACCTCCATGGCCCCTAAATTACTCTTTTGAGGGTAGACATATGTGAGCTACATTTGTTTATTTGTTTTAAAAAAGTGCTGGCTTTGGAGTGGTTTTTCTAGTGTAGCCTTTCTCAATCAGGGTTCAATGGAATCATGGGTTTCCTTTGTTGGTTAAACCCTTTGGGTTTCCTTTGTTGGGTTTCCTTTGTTGGCTAAATGTTGTCACAGGAGGGGTTTAACTATGACCCTTTCTGGGTATGCCTATACTTTTTATTTATTATCCAAAATCTATTGGTCACAATGTACCCTTAGCTGTAGATAAAATAGATTGTTTGCAAATGTTTACCAAAGACTAAAATCTATTTCAAGGTTTACTCTGTGCAAAAAAAAAAAAAGGGATTTTTAAATACAGCTTACCTGTAAAATCCTTTTCTTGGAGTACATCACGGGACACAGAGCGGCATATTCATTACTATATGGGTTATATGGAGTACCTTCAGGTGTGGACACTGGCAATCTCAAACAGGAAGTCCCCTCCCTATATAACCCCCTCCCCTAGAGGGAGTCCCTCAGTTTTGTAGCAAGCAGTATGCCTCCCAAAATGTTTCCCCAAAAGAGGGGTGGGAGCTCTGTGTCCCGTGATGTACTCCAAGAAAAGGATTTTACAGGTAAGCTGTATTTAAAAATCCCTTTTTCTTTCTCGTACATCACGGGACACAGAGCGGCATATTCATTACTATATGGGATGTCCGAAAGCAATGCTTTAATGAGGGGAGGGAGACATCTTCCAAAGAAGGATTCAATTTAGAGGTATACTCAAATAATAATAATTCCAACTTAGTCAAGAAAAAACTTTTTTTTTTTTTTTCTTTTTTTACAACCAAGGGTGCCTCTGATCCCGAGGATCTTAAACTGCAGCCTGTAGTACTGCCTGTCCAAAGGCAGAATCCGCATTCCTTCTCACGTCTAGTTGATAAAACTTTGTAAACGTGTGGACTGATGACCACGTCGCCGCCTTGCATATCTGAGCCATAGAGATCTGATGGTGTGCTGCCCAGGAGGCGCCCATGGCCCTGGTAGAATGGGCCTTTACCGACAAAGGAGGAGGCAACCTCTTCAAACCGTAGGCTTGAATGATTAATTGTCTAATCCATCTCGAGATGGTGGATTTTGCAGCTGCCTGCCCCTTCTTGGGGCCATCTGGTAGAACGAACAACACATCTGTTTTCCGGATCTTTTCTGTAGCTTTAAGATAGGCCTTCATGGCCCGGACAATATCCAAGGTATGCAGCAACCCCTCCTTTCTAGATGTGGGTTTTGGAAAGAAGGATGGAAGTACCAAATCCTGGTTCAAGTGAAAATTGGATATAACCTTTGGTAGAAAGGAAGGATGGGGCCGGAGAACTGCCCTGTCCTTATGTAGAACGAGATATGGTTCCTTACACGATAAGGCTGCTAATTCTGACACTCTCCTGGCCGAAACTATGGCGACCAAGAAAATCAACTTTCTTGTCAGTAAGACTAAAGGAATCTCAGCCAACGGCTCAAAGGGTTGTTTCTGTAGAGTGGACAGGACAAGATTTAAGTCCCATGGACAAATTGGTGACTTGACAGGAGGATTAATACGCAAGACCCCCTGTATGAAGGTCTTTACCAGCGAGTGGGTGGCCAGCGGCCTCTGAAACCACACTGACAGAGCTGAAATCTGTCCCTAGATTGTGCTTAATGCCAGGCCTTTATTCACTCCTAGCTGGAGAAAACTTAACACCCTATCAATGGTATATTTGCGGGAATTCCATCTTTTGGATTCACACCAGCCTACGTAGTTCCTCCACACCCTGTAATAAATCACCCTGGAGGCCGGCTTTCTAGCCCTAATCAGGGTAGGAATTACCTGCCTAGACAGACCTCTACCCCTGAGAATCAGGGATTCAGCCTCCAGGCCGTCAAATTTAGACGTTGTAATGTAGGGTGGAGGATCGGGCCTTGTGAGAGTAGGTCTGGTCGTAGAGGAAGAGTCCAAGGGTCTCCCACTGCCATCTTCAGGACTAGTGAGTACCATGTCCTCCGGGGCCAAGCTGGAGCTACTAGAATGACCGGCTTGTGCTCCACTCTGATCCTGCGCAACAGGCGAGGAAGTAACTGTAGCGGAGGGAATGCATATAGAAGTTTGAATTGATGCCAAGGGCAAACCAACGCATCGGTTCCGCAGGCCATAGGGTCCCTCGCTCGAGACACGAACCTGTCTAGTTTCTTGTTGAACCTGGATGCCATTATATCTACGTCTGGCATTCCCCACCTCTGGCAGATTGTCTGAAAGACCTGGGGATGCAGAGACCACTCCCCTGGCAACAGACTCTGGCGACTTAAGAAGTCTGCCTGCAGGTTGTCCACTCCGGGAATGAATATCGCCGAAATGCAGGGTACATGAACCTCTGCCCACTGAAAAATCAAGCTCACCTCCCTCTGAGCGGCCTGACTCCTGGTTCCCCCTTGGTGGTTTATGTATGCCACCGCTGTGGCATTGTCTGACTGGATTCTCACAGGGAACCCCTGTAATCTGGAGGTCCATGCCAGAAGGGCTAGGCGAGCAGCTCTGATCTCCAAGATATTGATGGGGAGCTGCCTCTCTGTTTTCACCCAAGTTCCCTGGCGAGAGAACCCCTCGAAGACCGCCCCCCAGCCTGCCAGGCTGGCGTCTGTGGTAACTACCTTCCAGACAACAGGGCTGAAGGATTTTCCCTTTAGAAGATTCTGAGGGTTCAACCACCAGGCCAGGCTTTGTCGGACCCTTGATGATAGCGTCAAAGGGGACTCTAAGGCATGTGCTCTCTTGCCCCAGGCTGCTAGAATGGCTGCCTGTAGGACGCGAGTGTGGATCTGAGCGTATGGTACTGCCTCGAACGTGGCCACTAGCTTGCCTAGTAATCGCATACACAGGCGAATAGTTGGTTTTTTTTTTGCTTAGAACCAACTGAACCAACCCCTTGATAGCCTCGATCTTTACAAGGGGCAGGAACACCCTTTGCTGTTCTGTGTCTAACCTCATGCCGAGGTATTCCAACTGCTTTGTAGGCTGGAACGCTGACTTTCCCCGGTTTAGGACCCAGCCGAATCCTTCGAGGTACCGAACCGTGAGGTTTACTGCCTGTTGCAGACACGGCCGTGAGTGATCTATGATTAAAAGGTCGTCCAAGTATGCTAGGACTGTGACCCCTTGGATCCTTAAATTGGCCAGAACTGGGGCTAGGATCTTCGTGAATACCCGGGGGGCCGTGGCCAGCCCGAAGGGGAGCGCCCTGAATTGGAAGTGTCGCTGCCCCACCGCGAAGCGTAAAAATCTTTGATGCGACTGAAAGATTGGTACATGAAGGTAAGCATCCTTTATGTCTATGGAGGCCAGAAAATCGTCCCTCTGAAGCGCGGCGGCTGCTGACCGGATGGATTCCATCCGGAAGGAACGAACCCTTAGGTAACCGTTTAACCTCTTTAGGTCCAAGATTGGCCTGACATCGCCGTTGGGCTTTGGTATGACAAAGAGATTGGAATAGAAACCTAGCCCTTGCTCTTGGGCTGGCACCTCTATTATTACGTCCTGGCAAAGCAGGTGATCCAAAGCTGCCAGCATTGAGGCCTTCCTTGCTGGATCCTTTGGTAGCCTTGACTCTTGAAAATGAGGCGGAGGACACTTTAGAAACTCCAGTCTGTAGCCTGTGGTTACAGACGCCCGGACCCATTTGTCGGGGATCTTGGCTTCCCAAACTTCTGAGAAGAAATGAAGCCTTCCCCCCACCCGCGAGAGTGGGGGCGCCCCTTCATAAGGCAGACTTAGGGGCTGTCTTTGTCGGCTTGCGATACCATGGCCTCTTACCCCCAGGGGCCTGTCCCTGCGATCTACTGTTAACGTTGGATCGTGCAGGCGGCCGTCGATACTGCCTGGAATTTGAGGGCCCTGAGACAGGAAAGAGCTGCCTTTTAAATGTAGGACCCCGGAATGCCTTTTTGACCGGTAAAAGGGTACTTTTGCCACTTGAAATAGTCTGAATGTATTTATCCAGATCCTCCCCGAAGAGTCGTCCTCCATGGAAGGGAAACCCTGCCAGAAGCTTTTTGCATGGGGGCTCCGCCGCCCAGTTCTTCAACCATAAGAGCCTTCTCATGTGCACCAGAAATAGTGATAAACAAGAGGCCTGCTGGATGGAATCTTTTATAGCATCTACAGCAAAACACAGAGCTCTGGGAATGTCAGAAAACTCTTCTGCTTGTTGGGTAGGCATGTCCTTTAACATTTCTTTTGTCTGGTCCTTTAACGCCTGACAAACTCCAATTGCAGCCACAGCTGGCTGTACCACTGCTCCTGCCGTAGCAAAGGATGCTTTTAAAAGTGTCTCTAACCGTTTATCAACCGGATCTTTAAACATATGTATGTTTTCCACCGGGCAAGTTAGTGATTTATTCACACATGAGATGGCTGCATCCACTACTGGGAGCCTCCACCTCTTGGAGAATTTTTCCTCCATGGGGTAAATGACCGCAAATCTCTTCGGTGGCAGAAAAATCCTGTCCGGCCGTACCCAATCCCGAAAGATCAATTCCTCCAAGAGAGGATGGACCGGAAAAACTGCGTTGCTTAACGGAGCTTTCAAAGAGCCCAGAGAGGATACCGGAGGAACCTGAGGCTCTGGCAATGGTAAACTAAATGCCGAGCGGACCATGTCCGTCAAAGACTGTACCCACAGTCTCTCTGTCTGGGAGTCTGAAAATGGTTCCTCAGAGGTAGATCCCTCAATCCCTGAACCCTCTTGGTTCAGGTCTAGTTGATCCTCCTGCGATTCCAATTCCTCCGGAGAGAGAATCTCAGCATCTGAGGATACACCTCTTGGTGATGGGGATCTAACCCGTTTCTTACCAGGAATAGCTCTAGCGATCAATGCTGCTATTCTCTCTTCTAGCCCCCCTAGGGATACGGCTAGCATCTCCTCTGTGATAAACACAGGGCTGGGCTGATCTGGGCCAGCCTCCGCACCAGATCCCCCTAATGGCTCATCCAAGGCGCCCTTTATGGGAATAAGTTGCGGGGAAAGTATCGGCATATCATCAGAATCAGAGGGGGAACCCCTTTGTTTTTTGGTCTTTTTTGTACCCTTTGACCCCGAACCTTTGGAAGCCATAATACAAAATCGAGGGACTCCGCCAACAACAACAGACTGTAGTGGCCAGGAGTACAAAACTAGAGCTTAGGGGACAATAGATCACTAATGGCCAAAAACTGATGGGGCCCCGTATGTTTTTTTTTTTTTAAATATATATAAGTCTTTCTTTTTTTTCAAACATACAGTGACCCCAAACTTAGTTTGCCAGCCTCCAACCTGCTGCAAAAAGGGGAATTTCTTGGCTTAACAAAAAAGGCATTGGAACAAAGTCCAGCATGTACTACCCCTCTTCCGCCACCGGGAGTCACTGTTCTGCCGCTCTGCGTCCTCTCCCTCTGAGATCAGCCTCAGACTGAGCACTGACAATGCCTGATGATCTATAACAGCACAAGGCGCGCCCCTGTATGACGCTGCAGGCACGCCCCCCCCCGCCCTCCTCTCTGAACGGCGCGAAAAACGTCTATAAGACGTGCGCGCGCACGCGCGCGCGCGCGTATGCCGGAACAGGAGGACCATGGAGGAGCCGCGCTGCTGGAGACCCAGGACTGCAGTATCAGGCGGCAGATTCAAACCCCCGGCCAGGTAGGACTCTCCAAAAAGGCCCCATAGGGATCCTTACCAGTCCTAGGAAGAAAGCAGCAGGTTAGCTAGCAACACCATTCTTAGACAGGGGAACCTAGTGATGGGGGAAAAGGGATCATCCTGTCTTTCTCAGACATAGTGAGCAAGGTTGCCAATGCAGAGCATACTTAGGCTACCCCCCTTTTAGGTTACCCCGGAGAGCCTGCTGTCGAACCAAGTCCCGCAGGCTCCCCCTTACCTGCTCCATGCTGCAGGATGTTTGTCCAGCAAAACGATCCAATCTTCTCCCATCTCCGTGGGTAGCGTAGTAGACCTTCAGGCCCTGGGGTCCTATGAAGGTACCCACTGTCCTGGACCTATATAGCACCCTGGCAAACAGGAACTTATGGTTTTTACAAACTCCAAGTCCTGGGCCCAGGGTCCAGCCCTCCAAAGAGGAGCATTATAGGCAAAACCCCATGGTTTGGGGCCCGGGTACTGTCCACTTTGGCACTGAGGCTCCTTGGACAGATCCGGTTAGCCCGCCCTTAATCCCAAGGATGTGGAGCAAAGCTATTCCGTGACCAACACCTAAGACACTGGCGAAAAAACTGAGGGACTCCCTCTAGGGGAGGGGGTTATATAGGGAGGGGACTTCCTGTTTGAGATTGCCAGTGTCCACACCTGAAGGTACTCCATATAACCCATATAGTAATGAATATGCCGCTCTGTGTCCCGTGATGTACGAGAAAGAAAAGAGAAAGACTGTTTTAGTGAGTCACTGCAGCACAAAGCAAAAGGGCTTCTTAACAGCGCCCTCCACAGATATACAGTAAATAATATGTTCCCTTCACTCCCACACCACTCAATTCAGCCAGTTAGAGAAATGCCTAGTACTTTTGATTAAAAGGACCATGTGACCATGTGACTATGTGACCCCTTCCTCATATGTGACAGTGCTGCTTCTTGGAGATTGGGCATGCAGGCACCCATGGGGGCAGGGAGAGAGAAATTAATCATCTGTAAGCTGCTAGTAGCAAAATGTTGCTTACCCGGAGTAAAGCCCAAGTTCACTTTAATGCTCTTTTAAGAAATTATAACAGTATTTTTGTATAAATCCTTTTTTAATTGCATTCAGATATGTGTGCATGAAGACCATTTCTAAAGTATATAAACGTTCATTATAATTCAAGCCTAACAAATTTATACCATGCTGACCACAATTTCCCAGAACAATCAGCTCACCAGGGAAATCATGGAAACCTTAGGCATAAGGTCAAGTGTCAGTAAACGAGCCATGCTTTAGTACATTATAATGACACACAATTATGAGAAGGATTACATAGGTGTCATTGATAGGTCAACAGCCGTATGCTTTTTTTTAATCAAAACATAACTGGTTTTCATCTATGAGTCTTTAATCTACAGAAGGGAATTTTGCTGTAGCCATGGTAAGAGTTTTTTATACTATATCTTGGGTTCGCATAACATGAAAACAGAAACAAACCTCCTTCCAGTACCAATTCTTATCTATAAAAAAGAATGTGAAGTGCTACTATCAATTTTTTTTTTTTTTTTTTGCATTAAGGATTTAACCTGCCTATAATTACCACAAGTTACTCGTTGGGAAGGGGTTAACACTAGGGGGTGAGGAAGGGGTTAATTATGTTCCCTAGGTGTGTTCTAACTGTAGGGGGGTGGGACTGACTAGGGCAAATGACAGATCGCTGTTCATACATTGTATGAACAGATGAATGGTAATTTCTCCCCCTGACAGGACCGGGAGCTGTGTGTTTACACACACAGCTCCCGGTTCTCACTCTGTAACGAGCGTTTGCGGGTGCCGGCGGTGATCGTGCCCACTGGGCACACGCGTCGGCACCAGGGGCGGCTGGTGCCGTATAACTGCAGCGGCTGGTCGGCTAGTGGTTAAAGTGGTTCTAAAGAAACCCAATATTTTTCTAGGAAATTTCTGCTTCCCCTTCAGCTACAGATTTATAATACAAAGGACTTTACAAATTGTGTTGTTTGTACCTTATATGCTGTTTCTCCCTATGTCACAGGATCTCTAGAGGTAATTAAAGGAGAGCTCGACCCAAAAGGGGAAGTTCTGCTTGTTTACAGCATTGCCTCCTCCACTGCCAATTTTTGCACCTTTTTTTGGGGGGGGGGGGGGGCCTGGTTTTGTCCCCACTCCCACTTCCAGCTCAGATCAACATGGTGAACTGAGCCTGAAGTTTGGCCCCCTCCTTCCCCTACAGACACACCACAGGTCCTAAAAGACTACAAGACCAATCATATGGTGCAGCACGACTCGAACATGCACAGAAGGAAACAAGCTGTGAAGCAGCAAGGTTTCACTTCCTGTTTCCCTTGCTAGAACATCGAGAGATCCCTGGACAAGTAAGTGTCCTTATATTAAAAGTCAGCAACTATTTGTAGCTGCTAACTGGAGATCCTCTTTAGGAAGTTTTATGTTTTTGGAGTTTAAAACCATTTCAGGGCTAGCTAAAAAGTTACTCTCCAAACTGGTAGTTAAATGCTGATTTTTTTTCTATGTAATGATAAACACGGTGAATGTCTTACCTTATTCCTCTGTCCCCTGGCAACTGGCACTCTCATTGGCTCTCCAACACTACCAGGTTGTGAGGGGGGGCTTGGCATCATCACATAGAATGCGGGATCAGTGGCATTGTATGTGATTACAGTGGAAAGCTGTGACCAGCCTGGCAGTGAAGTGGATTGGCTTCTGAGAACTGGTCTTACAAAAAAGAAGAAGGCCTACTGGAGCAAAGGAATAAGGTAAATATTTCACTTTATTTCTTTCTCCTGAGACAAAACAAGCATTTAACCCATGTAGTGCAAATTTTCTTCAAAAAAGCCCTAAAGAAAATCTTTCCTGAAGGAAACATTGTGTTACAGTATTTTACTCACCTGATGCCTGCCTGTCAAACTGGCCATCTTGATTGCTTATTTAATGTAACACAAATTAAATTGAAACTTTACTCTCTCAATTAACTATTTAACTATTCAATTGACTATTTTTTATCCGTATGCTGCTGGCATTAGTACATAGATCGGTGTATATGACATTTACTTGTTTTAAACTTTTTTTATATACATTTTTTTACTTCCTGATTTTTAGGCCAGGGCAAATGATGTTATACATCCAGGAAGGGAGGGAATCACGCTATATGTGAGGCTGTGACCTCGTTAAGGGCACAGAGATATAATGTAGACAGTGTGGATAGTCAATATGGCATGCTGCCGAAACAAACACTAAAATTCGTACTGGTGGAGTAATTCAAAATTTAGTCCAAAAATATTTGTGAAAAAGTCATATGTATTAGCCACAGAGAAGCACACTCCAAAGTCTAGGATCAGTGTGTGGATCAGAAGAAGCAGAATTTCCAGATGGTTCTGATGCAACAACTCCGCTTTTTCAGTCACACTTATGCTTACTCGAAGATTTCAGTGTGGATTCATAACACCAGAAAAGACAAAAACAAAAGAGACTTGCATAGTGTGAAACTGCATAGATATATATGTGTCAACCACCCGTGGGGGACAGCCATATAGTGGGGAGGGGACAGTGCCAAACCCACCATCAAAGTACTGACCCTTACCGGACCACAGGACCACCTCAGGATCGATACAGGCACTGGGAATGAAGAAGTTCAGGTTTCACCACGCACCAAAATGTATAGCCAAAAACGAATCCTCAGTAGTTTACAAAAACAAAAACAGGGAGACTTGCATAGTGTAAAACTGCATGGATATATATGTTAACCACCCGTGGGGGACAACCGTACAGTGAGGAGGGGACAGTGCCAAACCCACCACCAAAGTACACACTGACCCTTACCGGACGGCAGGACCCCCTCAGGATCAATACAGGCACTAGGAATGAAGTTGTTCAGGTTTCATCACACACCACAATGGCTTACACTATATGAGTTTCCTTTTATTCCATGTCATTACACCATTCGTTGTGATCTGCTGAGGATTCGTTTTTGGTTATACATTGTGGTGTGTGGTGAAACCTGAACAACTTCATTCCTAGTGCCTGTATTGATCCTGAGGGGGTCCTGCCGTCCGGTAAGGGTCAGTGTGTACTTTGGTGGTGGGTTTGGCACTGTCCCCTCCTCACTGTACGGTTGTCCCCCATGGGTGGTTAACATATATATCCATGCAGTTTTACACTATGCAAGTCTCCTTGTTTTTGTTTTTGTGATCTACTGAGGATTAGTTTTTGGCTATACATTGTGGTGCGTGGTAAAACCTGAACTACTTCTTTCCCAGTGCCTGTATCGATCCTGAGGGGGTCCTGCCATCCGGTAAGGGTCAGTGTGTACTTTGGTGGTGGGTTTGGCACTGTCCCCTCCCCACTATATGGCTGTCCCCCACTGGTGGTTAACACATATATATCTATGCAGTTTCACACTATGCAAGTCTCTTTTGTTTTTGTCTTTTCTGGTGTTATGAATCCACACTGAAATCTTCGAGTAAGCATAAGTGTGACTGAAAACGCGGAGTTGTTGCATCAGAACCATCTGGAAATTCTGCTTCTTCTGATCCACACACTGATCCTAGACTTTGGAGTGTGCTTCTCTGTGGCTAATACGTATGACTTTTTCACAAATATTTTTGGACTAAATTTTGAATTACTCCACCAGTACGAATTTTAGTGTTTGTTCCGGCAGCATGCCATATTGACTATTCACACTGTCTACATTATATCTCTGTGCCCTTAACGAGGTCACAGCCTCAAATAATAGCGCGATTCCCTCCCTTCCTGTATCTTGTTTATGTTGTATAACATTTTTGAATCGCAGCTTTACTAGTTTCTTATTTTCACAGGGTATGCGCAATTTTTTTCCACTTTTTTACTAGATGTTATACATCCCAGGAGTCTTCAGGAGGGGAGGAGGGTTTATTTAGCTAAGCACACCTTCTCCTCTACATGCCTGAGCGAAGGGCAGATGGATTCCAGAATAAATGCTACATAAATCACCAGCCCTTACTGGTACGAGCGGACGGGGGACGGGGGCGTTGAGGACAGAAGAGACACAGGAGAGCAGGGCAGGGTATGGCGGAGGGATGTATGCAGACAACAGTGTCAGGGCTCAGAATCCCTGATATATCAGAGTTAGCAATACAGGGGGAAGGGTATAGCCAGGCAGGATCAGCCAGGTATTTCAGGTGTTGCAGGGGGCCAAATTACACAGCACTATAACATGCTTTAAAGGAATGGGATCTGCTTTAAGAATGCAGATACGCATTTCTGAGCTTTCGCTAACTCTCAAAGCTTGTTATTGGTCTTTAATCCAAAGCAATAAGGCTATAGTTAGCAAGGCAACTAGTGTGTACAAGATATGTTTTCCTGTAAAGGTTCATGATGGTGCTTTTAACATCCATTGCATTATAACAGGAACATTCAAGGTCAGTAGCTCCCTGATAAAAAAAATGCATGAAAACCGATGGAACTGATAGAAATCTATTGCAATGTGGATGAAACACAAAAATCCAGCATTAATGGGACCTAAGTAAAGCAATCAACTCTGGGGACATAGTGTATCCACTTTAATTACCAGGCTAATAACTAGTTTAAAGCCAAGCAAATTCGGCTTCTTCGTACAGCTTATTTTGACTGCTTTTTAACTTTCTTTACATAACTTCAAAGCCACATCAATTCATTTGGAGTAATGTGGCATCACTCGTTGCTTTTTACTAGTTTTCCAGGACAAATGGCCATGTGCAGACATTTGGATGAGCAGACATCACCTTCATTCAGAATGATCATCCAACAATAACAGAACGAACAGGTGTATCAGACATCTGGTGAACATTACAATGAATTATTGTGATTATTTTTGAGTGAATTAATTGTGCTGCAAGCCATTTTTTCCTCGGAGCTGTTTTAATTACCATATTTGCCTGTTGACAGGACTCTACAGCTGTTATTAAGATATTGAAGTTCCAATGACAGACTCAATGCAGGTCTTTCGAATGTTATGTTGGTCAGTGCAGAACTGCTCAAATGGGGCTAACGTGACCAGTTATCTAGGCAAGCAAACATATAAAATAGGAGCACAAGCATCTAAATGTGCATTAAAGCCTAAAAAACATGGATGTATGCAGTGGATTTGTACAATTTGCACATTAGAGAGCTGCAGGAAACTCTGTAAAGATGCACACAAGGCATCTTTGAATAACAAATGAACTGGCTTAGTGCTGCCTATCAATGAGACCCCAATACAAAATCTTACAAGCTAACAGCTAAAGTAGCCAGTGTTTGTTTATTTTTAATATGCATTAGAAATATCTCCTGTCAATCAAACATAAAAGGGCTGTGGAAGTGCTTAAGGATGCACTGATCCAAGCAGAAAACGGCTCAACAAGACAGCCTTTTTTAGGCTTAACCCTTGTACTGCATCTCCAGCTACCTGTGCTGAATATGTTTTTTTTTTTAACATCTTAACATCAGACTATATTTATGCATTTTGTCCACACTGTCTTATATTTTTACCTTTTCCCTCTCTACCGCAGAGCTGTGTTATTTTATATTCAGGACAAGCGGTTGACAGTTTCATTCCATTTTGTGCCATTTTGTGCCTGTTTTGGAGACAATTGTGTAAATCCGTTTCCTTTCCATAATACTTGAGATATGAGCAGTTGGCCTCTGTGTGAAATCATCCCTTCCTGTGTAACTTTGGAGAACTCATCTGTTTTGATTGTTAACTTTAAAGCATTTTCAGGTCACCACAGCTGCAGCTTTTTAAAATCGACAGAGAATTTATTGTTAAATGCTTTAATTTGCTGAGGTGTTTCAAGGGCTGGCAGCCCTAACCAATGAGGGGACATTATTAATACACACTTTCTATTTTAACTGTTTTTACCTACCCAAAAAGCATCATGATTGGCACTCCAATAAATGAGTGGGATGTGTACCACAATTGGTTAACATACTTATTCATGGTTGTCCATGGTTTGGCATTACAAGCACCAAATTTAGCTTGGAGATAAAAATTCTGGTTTACAGTTTAAAGTGAATTGTGAACAGGCTGTGGGCATTCAAATGCTTACATATTTATAGCAGTATTTTAGCTTTTAGACAGACAGTAGAGTAAGAGCAAAGCTATAGTTAAGCCCTGTGCACACGTGCCAGAATCTCGTCAGGAAAAAGGCTTTGTTTCCTGATGAGATTCTTGGCAAGAATCTCTTGCCGCCCGAGTGTACAGACACTCCATTCAAAAGAACCACAGTTCTTTTCAATGGCAAGAACATGCGCTCGTCACATTCGATGGCGTCGCCGCCATCTTGCTGCACCTTACCTATGCCTAGGAAGCTACCGCACATGCGTCAAAGTCATTTTGAGCATGCGTGGGTTTTCACGGCGTCAGGTAAGTATACACACACTCGGGTTTCTCGGCAGGAAAACACTGCCAAGAAACACAATGAGAAAATAGAGAATGTGTTCTCTATTTTTCTCGTTGAGATTTTAGGCAGTTTTCTTGACGAGAAACCTGAAAGCCACGTACACACGCTCGGTATACTCGGCAAGAAAGCTCTGCCAGCAGTTTTCTTGCTGGTTCTTGCCGAGTAAACCGAGCGTGTGTACAAGGCATAAGAGTGGACTTCAGTGCATCTACTGTAAACTTTAAGGATGAATCACTCCTTAATGCCTGCAGATACGTATTTTAAAAAAAGGACTTGGTTTAAAGCTTATTTTTTGGGGGCTCACTCTACAGTCTATTGTGGAAATATTATTTCTATCTATATCTAATGATTTCTATATGAGCGGTTTAAATAAAAAGTAGTAGCATTTGGAAACGACCAGTTGTTATGAAGATTGTTTTCCTAGCCTCACATTTTCCAATTTTGACTTTTTTTTTAAATATTATTATTATAATAATTATAGAACTTGGGTCACGAGCAACACACAAAATAAGCCTAGAGTCTCTTACATTGGTCTGTTTATAATGTAATGCAAATATCAGCATACAGAATAATACTGGTAACCATCATACCATCAAATGCAAGTCATTAATTGTAAAGCAGCAGATCTAGGTATCCTTGTACTAGGGGATAATAAAATAATTGCCATATATTTACTCACTTTTTCTAACTTATCATTGGTATTTCACATGTGATTCTGGAAGATGAAATGAAAAAGGTCTGCAACTTTTCAGACGATTACACATTTAAACAGCTGGATTTAAAGAACAGTGCCAGTTTAAGTGGCTGTGAATCTTCTCAAGATAGCTTATAGGCATTAGGATGCCTAGATTTTCTGCCAAAGTCATATAATTGTGAAGAGACTTAATCTTTGCTAGCCGAGCAGGGAGTTGCGGTGTATGAGCACATTACAATCCCCCTCTATTGAAGATGAGTGAACTTCTTCAAATCTGTTCCACCAACACTTCTTGTGATCCAGCCGTTATCCGCTATGAGGCATTGCAACGGGTTATAAATCCTCCCACTATGGCCTTTATTGTATTTCAATCAGACACAAAATATACTTTTTAAGTTACTATGCCTCTTAAGTTAGCAAAACTCTAAAAACATAGTTAGATCACATATTTATTTCACTTTGGATATTATACTATAGACGGTGGAAAGTTTATTTTTTTTTATTTTTTGGGGGGGGGGCTATTCTGGGGAGCCAGTACAGATAAGAATAATTAGTTACATTTTTAGGGGTTTGGCAGAAAGGACCAACAGAAACTGTTTTTCATGTACTGGCCTGCTGATCTATATTGTAACACATTTAAGACCTACAACATTCTCTTGCTGGTACTGCCCATATGCATGCCCCAGATGCCACTATTTCAAAGCTGCCCTAACATTTTTTGGGGGCAGTTAAAAAAAAATCTTTTTTTTTTTTAACTGTACTTTTTGTTGTACTTTTTTATATATAAATTTAGATGATAGCTTAATTAAATGTTTGTAGATCTGAATGTGACACTACCATATTAATATTTTTATTTAGTGACCATGATTTAGTAACTGTGAAATAGAACAATCTACCACCATAGACAGTATTTATTGTCTCTTCTTCAGAAACACCAGAAGAACACTGGTCCTTTTTTCACTAATAATAGAATTTTTTTATATTGAAAATTATTTTAAAAAATGACTAGACTAATATATACTTTATTACCAAAATAATTGACACGCCTGCCTTTTTACACGCACACTAACTTTAATTGCATCCCAGTCTTAGTCTGTAGGGTTCAATATTGATTTGGCCCACCCTTTGCAGCTATAACAGCTTCAGCTCTTCTGGGAAGGCTGTCCACAAGGTTTAAGAGTGTTTCTATGGGAATGTTTGACCATTCTTCCAAAACCACATTTTTGAGATCAGGCACTGATGTTGGATGAGGCCTGGCTCGCAGTCTCTGCTCTAATACATCCCAAAGGTGTTCTATCAGGTTGAGGTCAGGACTCTGTGCAGGCCAGTCAAATTCCTCCACCCAAATTCCCTAATCCATGTCTTTATGGACCTTGTTTTGTGCACTGGGGTGCAGTCATGTTGGAACAGGAAGGTGCTATCCCCAAACTGTTCAAACAAAGTTGGGAGCATGAAATTGTCCTAAATATCTTGGTATGCTGTTACCTTAAGATTTCCCTTCACTGGCCAAGCCCAACACCTGAAAAATAACCCCACACCCCAATCCCTCTTCCACCAAATGATTTGAACTAGTACACAAAGCAAGGTCCATAAAGACATGGATGAGCGAGTTTGGGATGGAAGAACTTGACTGGCCTGCACAGAGTCCCGATCTCCACCCGATAGAACATCTTTGGGATGAATTAGAGCAGAGACTGCTAGCCAGGCCTTCTCGTCCAACATCAGTCCCTGACCTCACAAATGCACTTCTGGAAGAATGGTCAAACATTCCCATAGACACACTCGTAAACCTTGTGGGCTGCCTTCCCAGAATAGTTGAAGCTTTTATAGCTGCAAAGGTATGGGCCAACTCAATATTGAACCCTACGGACTAAGACTGGGATGCCATTAAAGTTCATGTGCGTTTTAAAGGCAAGCACAATAATAGGTTCCTACACAATAATAGCAGTAAAGTAATATTTTTTCTTTTCTTTTAGCTGGAATAGAAAAGTATGTTGTAAAGTTGTGTGTGTAAATTTGACTGACATGCTGCAATTATTTATTTTTCTTATAGAATAGTATGTTCAGATTAGAACATTTTGATCTCAACATAAATTGCTCTGTAATAGTAGAAAAATAGTAGTGCACAAAACCATATATGTTATTACTTGTCCAACAATAAAAGCAGAGCAATTGCTTTTTGTTTTTAAATGCTATTTTTGTTTTACTAGTACTTGAAAAGTGTGCAATGGAAGATTAATCCTGTCATCAAAAACATTTTTGAAAAAAATAATAATACATGCCACAATCATTACTAATGCACAAAATGGGCATCCATTAATCCTAGATAAAGAATAGAAAAGTTTGTTTTCCCAATAGTAGAGGAATATGCATTGTAATTGACTAGAGACTTTGGGGTAGATTCACATACACTTAATATTCCGCTGCGTAATCGAAAAACTCTACGCTGCCGTATTTTACCAGGCTCTACACCGAATCCTGGTAGATTTTTGCCCGTACGCTACGGCGGCGTAGTCTATTTCTTGCCGCGTAATCGAAATACGCGATTGGGGGGCGTGAAGCATTTAAATTAAGCGCGTCCCCGCGGCGATCGAACTGCGCATGCTCCGTTTTGAAATTTCCCGCCGTGCATTGCGCGAAATCACGTTGTTACGTCATTCGTTGTTTGAGTAGCGGCGTTTACGAACATTCCTATTCCCGGACGACTTACGTTAAAAATAATAAAAGACGTCGGAAAATGTAGAAATTCGACGCGGGAACGACGGCCATACTTAACATGGGCTGTCTAATATTAGAGCAGCAAAAAGCTGGTATAGTGTTACGCAAATAAAAGATGACTAAAGGTGCCGTAAGAGATTGAGATTGAAGATCGTAATTTCGGGGATCGTCGGCAAAAGCTCATTTGCATACCCCGACGCGGAAAACGACGGGGTATGCAATTTTATTGCAGCGTAGATCCCAAGGTGTACAAACACGTAATCCAGTCGAATTGAAGCCCGCAGCCGTCTATTCATGGTTTGAGGTTTTCGACTAGCTAGAAAACGCGCATAATTTGAAATTACTCCAGTCTAACACCAGTTAGACAGGCGTAATGTCTCTCTGAATCTGGCCCATTGATTTTGTTTTTCACTGCATCTGTTTGCACCCGAAAATTGTGTAATGAATGATATAAAAAGGTTGGTATTTGTTGTCAGTGTATTGAGGCTGGTTAAAAAAAAAAAAATCTATGAATGTAAGAAGCTCAGCTTCTTGAGCAGAGAGCTGGTGACTTTGTTGTCACGATCATGACACGGCCTGCACAGGCTCTGTGATGTCAGCCAACAGAAGGCTTCAGCCCGCTTTCAGCTGAAAATGGATCACAGGAGTGCAGAACGAACTCTAACGCCCTGTACACATGATCAGTTCGTCTGATGAAAATGGTCTGATGGACCGTTTTCATCGGACGAACCGATCGTGTGTGCGCCCCATCGTTTTTTCCCCATATGTGAAAAAAAATAGAACCCGTTTTAAAATGTTCTGATGGTTAAAAAAACGATAGAAAAAAAAACGATCGTCTGTGGGGAAATCCATCGGTCAAAAATCCACGCATGCTCAGAATCAAGTCGACGCATGCTCGGAAGCATTGAACTTCATTTTTCTCAGCACGTCGTTGTGTTTATGTCACCGCGTTGGACACAATCAGATTGTTAACTGATGGTGTGTAGGCAAGAGTGTTAAAAGTCAGCTTCATCGGATATCTGATAAAAACATCCATCGGTCCGTTTTCATAGGATGAACCGATCGCGTGTACGTGGCATCACTCCTGTGATCCATAGGAGAAGTACAGCTGGAGCTGTCCTTTTTTTGGATGATCATAGCTCTGCCTCACCTGCCTCGCCTGACTGCATGTCCCTGAATTTCACCTGCTGGCTTACTGTTCTTTTGTGGGGGATTAACCACTTGACCTCCAGAAGATTTACTCCCCTTTCTGACCAGGCCATTTTTTTGCGATACTGCACTGCGTTACTTTAACTGACAATTGCCTGGTCATGCAAAGCTTTACCCAAATACAATGTATGTCCTTTTTTTCCCCACAAATATAACTTTCTTTTGGTGATATTTTATCACCACTGGGTTTTACATTTTTTGTGCACTATAAAAAAACACAGACAATTTTGAAAAAAAAAATCATTTTTTTTTATTTCTGCTATAAAACATATTCAATATTTTTTTTCTTTTAAATTACATTTCTTCAAAAACGTATTTGTCATTATGTATTCTGCTACATATTTTTGGGTAAAAAAAATCTAATACGTATATATTGTTTGTTTTGCTCAAAAGTTATAGGGGCAGATTCACAAAACAATTACGCCTGTCTAACTGGGGTTAGACAGGAGTAATTTCAAATTTCGCGCGGCGTATCACTAGTTTGAATCCTCAAACCATGATACGCCGGCTTCGGGCTTCGATCCGAGAGGCTTACGTCTTCGTAAGCCTTCGGATCTACGCTGCCATCTATTTGCGGCCGCTGGGAGGAGTTCGCGTCGTTTTGATGCGTCGGGATATGCAAATGTGTTTTTACGGGGATTCACGAACATACGAGCGGGCGTCGCAATCGTTTTCGTCTATTTTTTTATACGTAATGTTAGAGCAGCTTTTTGCTGCTCTAACTTTACGTAGCCCATGTTAAGTATGGCCGTCGTTCCCGCTTCGAATTTATTTAAATTTTTTTTTTGTTTACGTAACTCGTCGGGACGTGGATCGCCCGTAAAGTACGCTACATAAACAACGAATGACGTCACGACGTGATTTCGCGCAATGCACAGCGGGAAATTTGCGAACGGAGCATGCGCAGATCGATCGCCGCGGGAACGCGCCTAATTTAAATGTTTCACGCCCCCTACTCGCGCAGATGGATTGCGACGGGAGAAATACACTACGCCGCCGTCGTTTACTGTAGAAAATCTACCTGAATTCCACGTAGAGCAAGGTAAAAAACGGCGGCGTAGTGTATTTCTGATACGCTACGATAATCCATTTCTCTGTGAATCTGCCCCATAGCGTCTACAAACTATAGGATATTTTTAATTTCTTTTTATTTTTTTTTATTTTTTTTACTAGTAATGGCAGCAATCAGCAACTTATAGTGGGACTGTGATATTGTGGTAGACACTTTTTTCAGGGACCAGTGACACTAACATAGTGATCAGTGCTAAACAAAAATGCACTGTCACTGTACTAATGACACTGACTGGTAAGGGGTTAACATAAAGGGCAATCAAAGGGTTAATTGTGTGCCTAGCCTTTGTTTTACTACACTGTGGAGGTGCTTTAACTAGGGGAAAACATGCTTTGCAGAGACACAAGACCATTGCCTTCCCTCTTGTCAGAATGGTGATCTGCCGTGTTTATATAGACAGAAGGCTGTTCTGCCTCTTTGGTCGATAATCGGTGGGTGCCAGTGGGAATTTAATCCATGGTACCCACCACTGGGCTCCTGCTTTGTGTGATCATAACAGAAGCAAGACACTGGTGGTGTGTATGCATGCCCCCTATCCAGAAGAGCCGGATCACGTGTATATATACATGATCTGGTGCACGGGTGCTGCCCTATAGTGGACCTGCAGTAGTTACTGTAAATATTGCTAATTGCTCACATTTTATCTACCTGGGTGATCTGGACATAGAAAATCTTTATTACAATAGATGTTTCACTCTGTACGAGATTGAAAATACAACATTCTGCATATGATTATACTGAACACTACGTGGCAGCCATCTTCAATGGCTTGTTCACACCAGCCCCATTGGGTTGCATTGGGCAGCATTGACAGATGCACTTCTTGCACTTAAACGAGGCAATTTGCCTTTTGTCATGTAGTTTCAGTTCACACCAACATGCTGCATTGAGAAATACAACAGGTTGCATTTTAACTTAGTAAAGCCCGTTGTGACGCAATATACTGCATCACAAATTTCTGTGGTTCAAAGAGTTGATTGAAATCAACGAGTTGAATGAAATTTAGCATTGAGACATTTCAACAAAATAAAAAAAAAAAAAAAAAGGTAAACAGTACAATAGTTTCTAACCTTGCATTGTGACCAGCCTAATACAAAGAAAACAAGTATGCATACTTTATCCATAGCAAGATGCTCACCCATTGGTCTAAATGTTGTGAAAGGTGAATCTCACCTTTTAGCTGGCTACTTCTGTTGGAGTTAAAATGTCGCTATTTGATCAGGCTTACTTTTCCTGAGTGAGCTGGATATAGAAATGTTTTAATATGATAGATAGTTCACTCTGTACAAGATAGAAAAATACTGCATACTGCGAGTGACCACAATTAACACTAGATGGCAGCTGTCTTTAAATGCTGATCTAATTAACTGGCATACTGTAATGCTGCATATTACATATTTTATGACTGATTCATCAACACTGGATTTACGTGGGAGGCTCTCTGTGAAATACATGACAATTTAGAACATAATTCTTGAAAAAAGTGCACTATGATTCTCTGCTACTGTTTGCAAAAACAGATATATGAAGTTAGGTCGATAAATAAAGTATGTTTAGAAAGTTGTTTTCTTTTACTGTGTTTAGTACATAAATGTGAGAAATGGAGCTAGGTAAATGTTGATGCAAAATATATCTATGCTTATGTGTGTGTGTATACTGTAAGTATATATATTATTATTATTTATTTATTACAGGTACTTCTATAGCGCCGTCAATTTCGCTTATAACGTTTTACTTATATTGTACATTCACATCAGTCCCTGTTCTCAAGTAGCTTACAATCTAAGGTCACTAACTCACATTCATACATACTAAGGTCAATTTAGATATGAGGCATCTAACCTCCCAGCATATCTTTGAAGTGTGGGAGGAAATCTGAGTATTCGGAAACCCACGCAGGCACAGGAAGAACATACAAACTTCAGGCAGGTAGTGCCATGGTTGGGATTCGAACCGACAACCCTAGGGCTCCTAGGCATACAGTTTGTGTGTGTGTATGTATATATATACATACACAGTATCTCACAAAAGTGAGTACACCCCTCACATTTTTGTAAATATTTTATTATATTTTTTTCATGTGACAACACTGAAGAAATGACACTTTGCTTCAATGTAAGTAGTGAGTGTACAGCTTGTATAACAGTGTAAATTTGCTGTCCCCTCAAAAAAACACAACACACAGCCATTATTGTCTAAACTGCTGGCAACAAAAGTGAGTACACCCCTAAGTGAAAATGTCCAAATTGGGTCCAAAGTGTAAATATTTTGTGTGGCCACCATTATTTTCCAGCACTGCCTTCAAGAGGGTTACTCTTGAACATGGAGTTTACCAGCGCTTCACAGATTCCCACTGGAGTCCTCTTCCACTCCTCCATGACTACATCACTGAGCTGGGGGATGTTAGAGACCTTACGCTGCTCCACCTTCCGTTTGAGGATGTCCCACAGATGCTCAATAGGGTTTAGGTCTGGAAACATGCTTGGCCAGTCCATCACCTTTACCCTCAGCTTCTTTAGCAAGGCAGTGGTGGTCTTGGATGTGTGTTTGGGGTGGTTATCATGTTGGAATACTGCCCTGCAGCCTAGTCTCCGAAGGGAGGGGATCATGCTCTGCTTCAGTATGTCACAGTATATGTTGGCCTTTGTGGTTTCCTCAATGAACTGTAGCTCCCCAGTCCCGAAAGCACTCATGCAGCCCCAGACCATGACACTCCCACCACCATGCTTGACTGTAGGCAAGATACACTTGTCTTTGTATTCCTCACCTGGTTCCCACCACACGCTTGTCACCATCTGAACCAAATAAGTTTATCTTGGTCTCATTAGACCACAGGACATGGTTCCAGTAATCCATGTCCTTGGTCTGCTTGTCTTCAGCTGCCTTTTTTGTGCATCATCTTTAGAAGAGGCTTCCTTCTGCGATGACTGTCATGCAGACCAATTTGATGCAGTGTGTGGCGTATGGTCTGAGCACTGACAGGCTGACCCTCCACCCCTTGAACCTCTGCAACAATGCTGGCAGCACTCATATCTATTTCCCAAAGAAAAAAAACACTGGATATGACGCTGAGCATGTGCACTCAACTTCTTTGGTTGACTATGGTGAGGTCTGTTCTGAGTGGAACCTGTACTGTTAAATTGCTGAATGATTTGGGACCCCATGCTGCAGCTCAGTTTCAGGGTCTTGGCAATCTTCTTATAGCCTAGGCCATCTTTATGTAGCGCAAGAATTTTTTTTTTTCCGATCCTCAGAGAGTTCTTTGCCATGAGGTTCCATGTTGAACTTCCAGTGACCAGTATGAGAGAGTGAGAGCGATAACACCAAATGTAACACACCTGAGACCTTGTAACACTTGTAACGAGTCACATGACACAGGGGAGGGAAATGGCTAATTTGGCCCAATTTGGACATTTTCACTAAGGGGTGTATTCACTTTTGTTGCCAGCGGTTTAGACATTAATGGCTGTGTGTTGTGTTATTTTGAGGGGGGAGCAAATTGGCACTGTTATATAAGCTGTACACTCACTACTTTACATTGTAGCAAAGTGTAATTTCTTTAGTGTTGTCACATGAATAGATATAATACAATATTTACAAAAATGTGAGGGATGTGCTCACTTTTGTGAGATAATATATATATATATATATATATATATATATATATATATTGCTGTCTATAGTAGACCACAATAATTTGATTGTCATAAGCTAACTGGAGCCCCTCTGCTATAATGCCAGCATGCTGAACACAGCAACTGCTGTCAGCCTGCAGCAGTTTGAGACCTCTCTATCTTGTTTCTGGGTTCTGCACTAATAAAAGCATTATAGACAGTAGAGGAGACAATATACATTAATATAAATGGCCCTAATTAACAGTAGCAAAAAGCAAAAATATGCACTAACTTGTCACAGCCACTTAGGATATTTGCCTTCTGAAGTGTAGAGTTGGTAGACTAATATAACTACATTTCTGCATGGTTGACTTCCATTTTCGCATGCTATTTCTCTGTAAATGACATTATTATGCAAACATAAAAGCTGTTTTGAAAAAGAAAAAGAAAAACATTCAAAAATAGCCATATATTTAAATATTATACTGTGGCAGGACATTTACAGCCTGCAGGACATGTAAAGCCAAACTTGAGTCTTATTTAAAAAAAAAAAAAAAAAAAAAACATTTTAATATGGTACTGGTAAATTCCCCCAATTAATCCTTCACTGCAATTCATCATTTTATTATATTCAATGGCAATCATGTACCTGTACAGTAAAATGGGTAAACAGATTTCAGGCTGCAGATGAATTTGCCCAACAAATATCTTTGTAGTGTTCAAACTACATTTATTCGAAGTGTAAAGTGCTAGCAGGGTTTACTGGCCTTACCATGTAAATACCCATGCACATACTCTTCAGAATTGCTTTGATAAGGGGTTTTTCTACCTGGTTACCAAAAGGTGGTGCCAGCAAGGAAAGGGGGGTGGGGGTCATACAGATGGTTTGTCTTCCCTGCTGGTTTTAGGGGTCGCTTGTACACTAACCAATTTACTGGTGCATGCAGGTAAGAGATTAAAAAGGCTTACCGTATTTATCGGGGTGTTGCGCGCTCCCACGTATAGCGCGCACCCCTAATGTCGACCTTAAATTCCTGTAAAAAAAAACATTTTAGTACTTACAGTTTTGCTGTCTTGCTCGGCATCCATCGGCGGCCTTGTCCGGTCCGGCATCCGTCTTCGTTGTCCACCCAGCTTCTCCAGCGCTGTCTCTAGTCGAATCCCCGCTTCCCGCGCACAGTTTGAACGCCTCCGCCGACATATACCGAGTGCAGTAGACTCAGGTACATTCGGCAAGGCTCGGCTTCGCTCGTACTCACGCTCTGTGACGTTTATGCGCGAGCACTCGGTATATGTCGGCGGCTCAGTTCAAACTGAGCGCGGGAAGCGGGTATCAGCGTATATCGTGCGCCCACGATTTCCCCCTTTTTTTAAGGGGAAAAAAGTGTGCGGTATATGCCGAGAAATACGGTATGTATATATTATCATATTAATAATATTTACCTTCCAAGTTCCAGCAGTATTCTAATGGGTCAAGTGATGGGTCTCCTTTCTAGAGGAGAAAGTATAATTCAATATCCTCACTGCTCAATCTTCAGCTATGAGGGGCTCCCCATCAATCGTGCCATTTGGGGTGTGAAGAGAACTCTGGGGAGGTATCTCTCTGGCATTCCCTGTAATGCCATTGGTCTTTTTTTTATGGGCAAGTTCATTGGACATGGGTGCACTGGAATTTAAATATTCCAAATTTGGAAAAAAATTGTTGAGAGAAAGGAATTCATTTCAAAATCCTTACAAAGTATCATTAAAATGTTAACTTTTTTTTTTTATAATCCTTGTTGACATTAAGGGTTTCTTGGAACATTATTCATTTAGATTCAAAGCTTCATAGATGTCATAGGTGTTTACTGGTTCTGCCATACATTATCTAGGCATTACTAAGAGAATATACAGTACATGATGAATGTAATACTTTGCATGAATGCACTTGCTTAGCAAAGGTGATTCACCATACTAATTAGATGGTCAGCAGGCCAGAGACACATTGTTCTCATATTTGTTAAAATTTTACTGAAATGTCTAACTTACATGTAAATAGTGTCATTATAAACTACAAATAAATAGCAATTGATGTGCGTAAAACATTGTAGACACAATTCTAATAGACATACGTTTAGCATTACCACACAAATTCACATTTGATTTGAAAACCCCCAAATGGGAATAACATCCCACTCTCAAGGCTTCTATAAATACCAATTAACACTCCTTGGCTGCCACCCTTCATTAACACAATAATGAATAAAAGGATTGCCAAGGGCACCAAAATCCTGATATCATAGGCAAAAACTGCAAAAGCTGGTCTTTTTAGGTAGCAGTTATAACACAAAAAATATACAATTATTCATTATTTTTTATTAACACAATTCACAATTAAAACACATATATAAAAAAAGGTGTATATGCCAGCGCACATACAAAGCCTCTCTCATAAGCCACCTGTGGAAATAAAGACACCAAAACATATCAATTTCTAAAGAATGTCAATTCTTAGTTTGCAGCTAAGCTTGAGATGTCTTCCATGGGTAGGCAGTCTCAACCTTTACATGGGAGTACCCTGCTTCTTTAATGAGTGAAGGGAGCTAAACAAAATAAGACGTTTAGACAGTTGAGTGTACAAAAAAACATAAAAGTCATAAATACAAATTACCAACTATTTCATATATTATAGGCTCACCAAGTCAGGGAGGTTCAGTACCTACATGCTGCAATACATATAGAGTATATTTCTCAGGGTACAGGTGTTTGAGCCAAGAGTAGGCAGTAACAATCAAGCACTTAAATTGGATACATACATTACATAAATGATTCCAAATTAGCCTGTTAAATGTAGATACTTTACATTTGTGTCCGCATGTGTGCCTCCCATGTAGTTGCTGGACCTCCCCAGCTTGGTGAGACTAACATATATCAAATAGCTGGTATTTTGTATTAATTTTTTTTTATCTCAACTGTCTACATATCTTATTTGTTCAGCTTCCCCCATCTTCTGAAGAAGCAGGGCACTCCCCTGAAACGTGTTGAGACTGCTTACCCCTGTAAGATACCGCAAGTTTAACTACAAACTAAGAATCTACTAAACTAAGAAACTTCAAAAATTAATATTCTTTGGTGTATATATTTCTACGGGTGTTTTTTGAGGGAGGTTTTGTATGTACTGTAATACTAAAATCAAATAGCAAAACCACAATATGCACGCATATCCTGTGCTCAAATGTGTACTTCCATTTTCTTATACATTGGGTGTTCCTGAGGACCTGTAAGGATTTGCCAAGAGTCTGTTGTAGCCCATCATTTACCCCTAAGGCGGCGTACACACGAGGGGATATGTCCGCTGAAAACGGTCCGATGGACCGTTTCAGGAGACATCTCCGCTCGTGTGTATGGGCTAGCGGACAGATTTCTCCACCCGACAGATTTCAAAGCAAGCTTTGAAATCTATCCGGTGGAATCTGTCCGCCCGACATGTCTGCTGGTTAGTACACTTACCAGCAGACATGTCGGCCCCCACCGCCGCCGCGCCGCTGCCGAATGGATTCGGCGCATGCGCGGAAGTGTTTTACTTCCTGGTGCGGTGACGTGGCGGTGACGCGGCGGCGTCAACGTCACCGCCGCGTCACCGCGCCGTCCGGCGGCGGGGAATTTGATCCGATGGTGTGTACACGCCATCGGATCAAACTCCCGATCGGACATATCCGATGGAAATGGTCCGCGGACCGTTTTCATCGGATATGTCCGATCGTCTGTACGAGGCCTTAGGGGAACAACACTTACTTTGACCTTTTCATAATGCAGCAGTCATGACTTTGAGGTTAGCGACCAATTTGTATGGTGGTGGAACACGGAGCACGTCTATTTTTTGGATCACAGTATCACAGTGGTGACTGCAAATACTGATTGGACTTTAATTTACATTATTTGTGATTTATCATATTTGTTGCACAATATTATTGTATTAGATGCGTATAGCACTTTTTTGATATTTTTGCATTTTACATCTCCTTCCTACAGCATGAAATTATGTAATAAGGTTTTTTTTTATTATTATTATTATTATTATTATATTCTTCTCTGGTAAATTTTACAAAGTAGCCTCCTCAGCCTTTCAGCAGCCTTTTGTTCCACAAGCTCATTACAGAGCCAGGTCTCTGAAGGGAATATTAATGATGTATATGCAGCTCTTATCCAAATAGCATTGTCAATCAATATTCCAATGTAATGAAGTGTTTTGTCCTTATTCGTTTTGTAGAAACTTTATTAGTCGTTACTGTTTATCATGCAATGTGAAGGCACTTTTGGTCTTGGAAACAGTGTGTATGTACCATTATAGAAGCAGTTTAAGGAACTTATCCACAAATCTTATTAGCTTGTATTAACAGGTTCAGACATGTCAACTAGTTTTAGGTGCTCAGGAGATGTAATAAGCGCTATGTAATGCTATGCAGAATTTGTATGGGGATGTGCATGGATTGGGAATGGTCTCATTTGCATTAATAATTAGTGCCATTACACTGTGTTCTAAATTAACGACTAATGATGCAGCTCTTAGGATTGCCTGTCTGACATTGTTTAATCACTCTGAATTCCTAGTGGATTCTGAATCCCATCCAGATGTATTCCAGGAGTATGAGTTGATTTACTTAAAGCAATGCTTCTTATCTAGTGCTGTTAAGATATAATTTCAGTCATCTCTATCACTATCATGTTAACTTTCTAAATTACCACATGCAGACCATATTGGGCATTATTTATTAAAACATCTGAAATAAAACTTCATTGTGATTATTTACATTTTTCTTCTCATTATTAAAGTGCAGGTTACAGATGAAAGTGAATATCTGGTTGTTATCGAAAAGCTTATGAACAGAATGTGCCTGCTTCTATATTAGTTGAAATATTTCTAATTCCAGATATTGCAATATGGCCAGTTGTCCAGCAGTTTTATTGGATAATATATTGGGGGGATCACAAATAAGATATGGTCACCTAACCTGTAAAATACCTATTTATCTAACTATCTATCTGTCTGAAGAAATAGAGGATTCAAGGATTCTAGTTAAAGGGACCATATCTGATATATGCTGACCCTAGGCACAACCCTACACACCTAGTAGACACTCTCTACAATTCTGTTGTGCCTTCACACCATAGTTGTAGATGCTTGCGGCACATTCATGTATGTGTTGGAAACAGGTCCCCTTGCTTCTCCCTTGAGGATCACTATCCAATCAAGGGGCATGGAAGGGGAGGGAGGGAGAGAGGGATGAGTGGGATCCAGTGTCTCAGAATCTTTTCCTGGGCTGAGTGTCTCCCAAACATCAAAAAGGACCGCCAGTAAGGGCAACTGTGAACATTTTATATCTGGGTTGAGGTTCCTCAAATACATAAATCTTTTTTTTTGTTCACCCATTAGGCATATTAGTGATATTTTTTACAGCCATCACCTTTTCAATGTGAGTGTCTGAGCTGGCAGACTTTATTTCTGTATATGGACAAGATGGGGTGGAGGCTAGGGCCTTCCTTCTTGCATAAGTTAGTTTGTATTTCCATCCCTGCCTGTGTTTACTTGACAAGGGCAGGGACAGCCTTACAAGGAAAATAACAATTATAAAAGATAACCATAACGTGTAGATCTGTAAAAACTATAACATATTAAAAAAAAATCCTACCTCTGCATGCAGAGCCTTTACTTCTTAATTTAGTCCTGGCTATTTTTTTTCTTCATAAAGGTGAAGGACAGAGCCAATGTTCATAGAATTCTGCAATATGCCACATTTAAAGCTTCCTCTGGGAAGGTGGCAGTAGATCCCCCAATTTTACCTGTGCACTGGGGAGAGGTGAAACAACCTCCTTGAAGTCACATTCAGTGTCATCCTCCTCCTTACCACCAGCACACTAACACTCCTTCCCCTCACTGCCAGAATCCAACCCACCACATCCCCCTCACTGTTACACTCTGACCCTTCTTCTCCTTGTATTCCTTCTCTGCCTCCTGTTACTTGCTTTCATTCCAACTGGCAGATATGGACTTATGTGAAAAATGATGGCCGCTGGGAGATAGTCTCCTGGCCAAAATAATGGCATCTGCATACCTGTCACAGGCCAAAAACTCACAAAAATGAGTGTGGGCAAAGCTGACATATAGACACTGAGCATGGGGGTGATTGAGGGACATTCTTTCTTTCCAGCAGCAGATATTTAAAAAAAAAAAGAAGCCTATTAAAAACAGTGCTGAGCTCTGTTGGTGAGGCTATGATGGAATTAGCAGAAGAAAGGAACAAAAGGGCACATTAACAGCACATGCCCTTAAGAATGGAGAGTAGGAAAATTAAACCTTATCACCAATTCCAGAATGGAATGCTCTACACTTTGAGTAGGAGGAGGAAAAGGGCACATTGGCAGCACTCGCAGAAGGAAAATGATGCCAATGAAGAGTAGGGGTACAGGTTTCACCATCAGACAAGACAAGTGGTGGCATTGCTAGTTTCAGCTGTGTACCCGCTCCTGCATTCTCTGCAGCCACCAGATGTTTGACCAAGTGTGTTGTAAAGTATATTTTGCATCCTTGTCAATGCTTACCTGACCCCAAGCCCTTGCTCATCATCTGTATCCTGCTGTAGACAGTGTGGACCAGTTTTGTAACCTGGAATTGAGACGTTGAGAGTTTTGTAACCTGGAATTGACAAGTTGGGCATAGGGGTGATTGGTTAAGAAAGTCTACTAATCCTAAGCATTTGTCACTACGGACTGCAGATGTTGTTGTGGATGCAGCAGAAGGATGCTGTGGAGGGGGGGGGGGTTGCAGAAAGTGAGGAACAAGGAGGTGAGGAGTGCCTTTTGTTGCAAACTCATCTCATTGAGGTGTTGCTCCCACTGAGCTCTGTGATGCAGACTCGTGTGTTTCCTCATACATGTACAGTATTAACCACAGTTGCAACAGTTCACCACAACTAATACACTGAAGTCAGAGGATGACGACTACAACACTACTGTCAGCACCAGATACATTGAAAAAGGGCCCATCTGGCTTTTTTAACTGCCTATTCAAGTTTTCCCAAATTGTCCTGACCCTAGCCAATTTCTACCACACACACTTGTCTATATTTATATAATTTTTGCAATTACTTTGGATACAGGATACATATAAAGTCAACCTAAATATAAATGTAAAACAAATCTCCTCACAAAAAATTACACATCCAAAATATGCAACGTCCAAATATGGTATTGTCGCACTCTCTGTGAAAATAGTACTGTTGTGTAAAACCACATACAGCTTAACAGAATCTCCCATGCATGTAATTGAGAGGAATAGTAATTTTTTCATAAAATAAAAGGATGATGCTCTGCTTGCTGTATGGTATTTTTTAGAATTTCTTTTGCTTTGTTAGATGTTACAGTAGGTGTCCAGCTCCCCATGTCATTTTTTGACAACCCCCCTGTTTATTTGCCCTGAAAATGGGCAGAATTGATTATCAAGATTCACTTCCATAGATTGAGATGGTGTTTGGGGTTGGATGAACCTCCTCCAAATCCCACACAGATTCCCTCATCCATAACAGTCAGATATCTGCAAAATATCCACCTTCTCATGTTGCTCCATGGCACGATACAGTAAAAGATTTCAAAATATTATGACCACAATGGTGTCATTACTTTAGTACAGTATATTGAACATTATGGTTAGGGGTACCCCTGTGGTAATGACTTTATCATACATTTCATTTAACTTCATTTGGATCTTTAAAGGCTGACATACATATTTCAAATTATCCCTAACTTTTTTCTGCTTGAAATCATTACAATCTCTTGTGAAGGCACTTTCTTTCGTAAATGCGTAGCAAAATGTCATGACCCGTTTAAATTTGTGAATTTGCTGCTGTAGAGTGAAAAATACTGCAATGAATGCAAAATTTATGCTTACAAAGAACATTTAAATAAAACATTATTTTAATGGGGTTTTCACAGGGATCCAATGTTTTATTAATGCCCGTGTGACCTCTGTAATCGTTGATGGTCATAATATATAACCTTAAAATGTTAGTGAGCCATTCTTAGATGTATGAGGGTTATGAAATAGGCCTTTAATACCAAGTATTTTAGCTCAACTAGGCTGTATGCTCTACACCACAGTAACTGTAAGTTCATACACCACAGGTATCACAGTTTTAATAATATAAAAATAGACTTTAATTGCTGCCTCCGATTTTTTTATATTAGCAAATACAGTAAGCACAAAAGTGTTGAGCTATAGCATTAGTGAGCAGCAGGAGAGGAACAAATGTAGTATGGTTCATATAGTGACACCTTTTCACCCCCTCCGCTACAAAAAACAGCCAGGTCATAACAACTGTGCATCACAACAAATTTGCAGTATTGCTAGAACTGATACTACTGGGCTATTAATTACTGAAGCAGATATTTGATATATGGAAACCACCATAACATTTACTGTATGCATTCTGATGATGAGTTATCTTGAGTCTTCTATACTACTTACAGATTCCCTAAATTCCTTAAAGTGCTTCTGCACCCAGACTATGTATATAAAAATATTATTTACATAAACTTTAAAACAGACCCTGTAGCTTCAGGCTCTATGCAGATACAACATATTATTCTTAACATTTTGCCACATAGGTAATTGTAACTCCTCTCTCTTTTTATTCTTTAGCAACACAAATTTGGTAACCTTCTTCTAATGTAAAGTATAGGGATGAGTCAAACACATTCACTATTTACAAAATAAAAGAAACTTGCATAGAGACAATAATTAATAGCCATTTTTTGTATGCCACTTTTTATATATTTTTAGAAAAAAAAATCACATGGGGTCTCCACAAAATCAAAACTAGACACTTTCTTTGAAGGGAACCCTATGTGAAAAAAAACATCAAAGCTGATATGCTCCCCAGATACTGGGGTCATATCAGACCCATAATCCAAGCACGTAGTCTGGTAGGTCAGAAGATAGGGTCAGGGTTGTGGGGTCTGCAGGCAGAATCTGGAAGCCCCCTTTAAGATAAAAGGACTCTCAGATATCTGTTTCCCCCTACATGAATGAGAAAGGGATACATAGTACCTCTACTCATTTTCTTTTTCTTTTTTCTTTTAAAAAGCACACATTTTTAATAAGTCCTTTATTACAGTATTATCAGTATTGTAAATCCAGTGTCCATCAGGATAAACATCACCCATCTGTCATTGAAAGGAAAAAACAATTGATACGCCGACCTGAGAGCTTGCATTAGTCTCCCGTGCTAATGACAGCAATCTCAAGCTGTTATTGGGTTTCAATACAAAGGGGGCAGGGTGCAGTGACATCTCTGACCATAAGCCACCATCATCCTTAACAGCCATTCACAATGGAAAGCTGTCAAGTAGACTAGCAGTAGCAATATAGCATAAAACATCATGTTCAGCTTTCACTAAGGTATCCTTTTATGAAACAGAGAAGAGCCATGATCCCCAGGATCACGACTGATCTCTTGTATGTACCGGTTTATGTAGCTGAAATGAGGAGCAGAGAACATGTTCTCGGCTTCTCACCACAGCACACACTTGTTCTGTCACAAAGGGGGGGGGGGGCAGTTTATGAAAGTGAGATCTGATCTCACAGCCCTTATTTTGAAATATCTCGCCCCAGGTTCTCCAGCTCAGAAGTGGAGAATCTGTGAGAGAAGCCTTTGCAATTAAAGGAAGAAGACTTATTTATTCTTATATATCAGCACCAGTGGGTTGAAAATGTATATAAACATATATACACTGCTCAAAAAAATTAAAGGAACACTTTGAAAACACATCAGAGCTCAATGGGGAAAAATATCATGCTAGATATTTATACTGATATGGACTGCTAATGTATTAGGAATGAAAGGATGCCACATCATTTGATGGAAATTAAAATGTTCAACCTAAAAAGGGCTGAATTCAAAGACACCCTGAAAAATTTAATTGATACAATTATGCAGCAGGCTTGTCCATTTTCCTGACATTTTATTCCAGCAACTCAAAATGGTACTTTTTATGACCCCCACATGCTTGTATGCATGCCTGACAATGTTGGGGGATGCTCCCAAATAGATGATGGATGGTGTCCTGGGGTATTTCCACCCAGATCTGGACCAGAGCATCACTGAGCTCCTGAACAAACTGGAGTGCAATCTGACGGCATCGGATGGACTGAAACATAATGTCCCAGAGGTGTTCTATTGTATTTAGGTTAGGCAAGCATGGGGGCCATTAAATTGTATCAATTCCTTCATCCTCCAGGAACTGGGTGCATACTCTCGCCACATGAGGACGGCATTGCCCTGCACCAGTGGGAAACCAGGACCCACTGCACCAGTGAAGGGACTGACAATGGTTCCAAAGATTTCATCCCAATACCTAATAGCAGTCAGGGTGCCATTGCCAAGCCTGTATAGGTCTGTTTTGGAGTCGGTCTCATTGTTGCCCATCTAGTGCACCTGTTGTTAATTTCATTAACACCAAAGCAGATTAAATTTTTAACAACCCCCTGACTGTCACAAACTACAGTGAACGGGAGTGAACCACAACTGCGGATAGCAGAGATTTTAAATGCATGTCTGTGAGATTTCAATACTAGGCCCCAGGTGTCACTCCAATCAGAGAACAGGAGTTTGGGGGGTCACTACATCATCTCTCTCACATATATGAATGCATTGAACTTCTAAGGGCGGAGGTATTACAACATGCGTCCAACCCCTAGTGTTAAAAGATTATGATGCACATGAAGATTCCAATGCACATCTGTATGCAAGTGATTATCAGTATCAGACCCCTGGCGTCACTCCAATCAGGGAACAGGAGTTTGGGGATTCTCTACATCATGTAACTTTAACATTAGGAAATGTTAGGAAAAGGACATTAAGGGAGCAGGTATAAAATACCTCAACCTTTAGCATAGAAAAGATAAGGAGAACATGTTCAGTAACTTAGGGCATGGGCCCATAAACAAGTAACAACTTATGTCAAGCACGTAGCAAAAAAGAATACTGTAGGCAGTTAGTAAGCAGTTAGTATTTGCATAAGAAAGGCAAGTATAGCTCAGCTAAAATGAGAGTGTATGTCTGTTTAAATATTTCACATCAAGCATCTGAAGGTGCACTAGGTAATCCCAAGCAGTAGGTTAATAATAAATAAACTAGATTTAAATACAGTAGTTCGGTAATGGCAATAAGTGAAACAGGTAATTCTAAAGGAGTAGTTGTTACTTATCCATTTTGTAGAGGAACTGTATTGTAATTTCTTAACAACAAAGGTTCTTTAGTGGAGGGTCTCCTGGTGGGGGATAGCTTAGGATGTCTGCAGCAACTCTCTCTAGGTTGACAGTGCAGCTCCAGGAGTGGGATGCCTCCAGTCCAGGAAAGGATGGTAGCTGTAGTTTCAATAGTAGCCAAGCCGGCTACGGCCGACAATAGTTGAACGGCATTTGGATATAACCCAAATGCCCCTTTATAGGTAGGAGACAGATGCAGTGCATAAGCACTGATTCCAGATGGCGGTAAGGCGTGATGCACTTCCGCTTTCCAAGCTGTAACACATGCAGCGCCGGGTGATGACATCATCGCGCAGTCGCCTTATGCTGGAACGCATTACAACGCTGGGAGCGCCTGTTACACTGACCAGATCAATATCCCAGGAGTTTAATTGACATGATGCTATACTCTGATTAAAAAAAATATTTTAATTTGCAGAGGAGAATTTTTTCCTCTGAGAACTGCCAAGAACTGAACTGAGAGAAAACTTATTTGTTTAATAAACAAAATAGGCCTGAGCCAAGGTTCATTCGTAACATGTATTTGGATCAAAGCTGATAGAATTCAGAATCTCTGCTGTGAAATTTGTGGATTAATTAGTCCACATTACATGCAGCTACGGAGGTCAGTGATTATTTGTTTTAATGCTGTTTTACAGCTGGTTTTAAAAAAATAATTATACATTTAAATATAAAAAAATGAACACAAGTGCTCTTTAAAGTATATATAAACCAAAACTCTTTTTAATGTTAGATAGAGAAATAAGGGCATATGCCTGTCAGTTTTTAGGGATTTTTGGCAACTCCCATTGGGGATATTCCATTTACATCTCTCCTGTAGGCACAACAGGAGGTAAGAGAAAATATTTCCAAGGTGAAATCACTCCTCTTGTTCACCAGAGGGAGACTATTTTTAGTGGAAACACAGACGGCAATAAAAAATGAACATCTAACAACCTAAAATCTAACTCGTCAACTTTCTATCCAACAATTGTTTTTTTTTAAATAAATGCATATATCAGACAGGGAACACTTTTTTGAAAAATACACCTCGTGTTTTTGTTTTGTAAATATAATTCTTGATGAAACTCCAGAAAAGTCCTTATCTGTGTCTTTATCTGTTTTAAGGGAACTTTTTAAGTGGTGATCATTAAGTGTAGCTCTGAAATACAGTACATAATTGTAGTTATATAACATCCTTTTGGAGTCACTTGAAATGTCCCCCTCTTAAAACATTTTCTCTCATGTTAAGAGCATCTAGCTAAGTGTTTTTAGTACACCCACAATATCACCTGATGTTTGCTTGTTATTCAGTGCCTTTATTTATACTGTATAATTACTTCCTGCAGGGTGTCCCTGTTATCTCCATGCCAGACCTGGAAATAAATATTACAGACAGTACAAATAAATTGGAGGTATGCAAGGTTATATTGCGCAAGTTACACACCAAAGCAACATTGATCCAAGCACTGATCTGATTGTAGTTTATATGGGTCAGCAAAAAGTGTTTTCTCCCTGAAATGTGAATGCCAAATGTGTTTACTTTCCTCTAAATCAATATGAATATTGTATGAGCCTCTTACTCAATTTAGCATTTAACAAAAGGTTGACTATGACTGACAAGTGTCTTTTAACAATCTTTAGGCCAGAGTCTTTATGGAAAAAAGGACTGTTTAAATTACAATCTCAAATTCAGTGCCAGTTTCCCTTGGGATTAAAAAAAAAATCCCAAGATCATAAGTATGGTCAGTTGTCAAGATTGTATAGCTATACAAAGCAAAATGGATACATGCATCAAAACCAATTCCTGGGTGCTGCTCCTTGGTGTAATGATGCTTGGTGTCCTCTTCCTTTAACCATCAGAATACTTTTTTTTTTACATATATACCATAACCTTATAAACATATACCAGGCTCTTTGTGGGCCCCCCAGTACTGCTTTTCATACAGTGATCAGTAAGCATATCCCCTCCTAAATAGTGCAAAAATAAACAGGCAATCTCTGAAGAGCTCATGCATGATCATTTTTTAAATGTTGTACTTAGCTTTTCCAGGAGCAAATATGAAGGATGGTTATGAAGGATGGTTAAGATTTGTTCACTTTTGTTTTTTTTTTAAAGTTGTTTGGTGTAATATCCAAGACATATTTTCAAAGGGATTTTGTGATTCACTGGAGTTAAATTTTATATATTAACATTACATTTCCCTGCAATTAAGATGTAAAGATATTCTTGGGTAACCATTAGAAGGAGCCAGTGAGGATGGATATATGAGATTGGCCATTGCTAATTTGACTTGCCTCTAACACACATACTCTCATACTCTCATAGTTCCTTACCTGCATATGTTTTCCATTAGCATTACCATATTTCTAGTGTATATGTGTCAGGCTCCAGCTTTAAAGCTCCAGTGCATTATATATACTTGTAGGGTATGCATGTGGATTTATGTGTTTGATGGTGGGGTCTCTTAGCAGTTTGACTAAAGTGGTATGTCTCCGGCCAACTTTACACCATCTTATAATTTTATAGTAGGTTGTCATATTAGCAGTGTACATGTTGTAGTGTTGCTCGACTTTCTAATGCAGCATTCCAATTTACAGTATTCCTTTATCTTGTGCAGGTAATTTAATAAGTTACAGAGAAATAATTATGATAGGTATATTTACTGAAATAAATCCTCAAAACACGACCTGTTGGAAATAGTGTATATAAGGAGCAGATAAGCTGCCTGAGTAGCCCTTTTTTTTATTTCCCTGTTGGCCCATGCAATAGGGGTGTTAGTAAGGTTGGTGGTGAATCATAGTTTTCACTGAAGATTATCTGGTATTGACTGGTAGACAAAAATCTAAAAAGGATGCATATCCCTTTAGGACTACGGCCAGGATTCTGAGACTCTGGTCCTAGTACTATTACAGGAATGGTGACGTGACAGAGAACAGAAGTAAAATGTTTATAGGCACTGTAGGTTATGTGCGTTTTCCTGCTGGGAGATTCATCCTAGTCACATTGGATTCTGGTAAGAAGACAAGTAAGTGTAAATACACATGGAGCAACAATGATGAACTTCAAAGGGTGACCCAGACTGTATCTTTCAGCGGGAGCCCTCTGAAGTCAATGCCTAATACTGGTGTATATTTCAGTTTTTTGAAAGCATACAGCGTTGCTGAAAGGGCCAGATTTTTCAGCAGATAAATGCTGACAAACCTTAAGTACAGCACTAAATAAACCTCATAAATGTATTTTATTTTCTCCTACTGAGATATCTGTGAAGCCAAACAAGCTTTTTGGTGGTGTTTAAACAGTGCAGATCTCTTTATTGTTTTTTTTTTTTTTTTTTTTTTACTAAATGTTGTGTGGCGTAAATGAAAGAATGATAAAAGATGATGTGTATTGTTAATCACACAAAGTAATCAGGACACTGATTTACTGTGTGAAGGTGTATAGGTGATATTTATTAATAGAAGGGCTGAGGCCCTTGATGAAGAACATCTGGGGTTTCCCATAAACAGTAGGCAATATGTTCTATATTTGGGGACTATTTTAATAGAGATGCTTGCTGTGTGGGTGACATCTTGCATGTTTTCCTGAACCAACTGAGTGAACATTATCATCACAGCTGAACAGTGATATATGTTTGCTAATTGCTGTAATTATACACCACCCTGTAGCACCTGTGTTGGATACAACATCTGTTACAACTCAGTTTTAAAATGATCCCTGCCACTGGGATGAGCAAAGATGTACGGAGACTTGAATTTCTATACTGCAAAGTGGACAACAGTGTCAAAAACACAAACTTAAAGTAGAACTATAAGCAAAACTTAATGTTTTAATTTTGAATAGATGAAGGTAGTTTTATAACCCCATCTAAGGTTTATTTTTCCCATGTTTGTCCCATTGGGGAGATTTGCCTTCAAGGGAAATCCTTGCAAGTTAAGGGAATTTTTAGGGGACTCCCAGGCCATCAGAACTATTGTCCACACTGGAAGATTGCCCCTCTGTTACTTTTCTGGGAACAGCCCAGCATTTGGCATTTCTTTTACTATTACTCTCACTTTCAATGATAATGGTAAACAGGACAAATAGAGAGAGTGAATCTCCCTAAAGGGGTGCACAGACAGCAATAAAATCTGGCAGGTGTTCTAACCCCTATCCAAAAAAAAAAGTTTGGCCTTTAGTTATACTTTAATTTCCATTTGTTACCAGAGCAAGCAATGAAATATCCCCAAAAGGACAACAAAACAAAAAAAAACATCTCTAGCAATATATGTTAACCAGAGGGTAGCGGGAAAATAAAACTAAATAGCAAAACTATAATATGTGTAATATATATGTGTAGTGGTTTTGCACAGAGCAGTCCAGATCCTCTTCTCAGGTCCCTTGCTGACACTCCTGGCCCCTCCCTCCTGTTGAGTGCCCCCACAGCAAGCAGCTTGTTATGGGGACACCCAAGCTGATCAGCAGTGCCGTGTATCCATTCAGACAGAGTAAGCTGCGCTTCAGCCCCGTCCCCTCTGTCTCCTTATTGACTAACTGGCTTTAAATGGCAGCAGTGGGAGCCAATGACACTGTCGCTGTGTTTCAGCCAATCAGGAGGGAGAGTCCCAGATGGCCGAGGCACTCGTGGACATCGCTGGATCGAGATGGGGCTGAAGGGGGTCTCCTGCACACAGAAGGTTTTTTTATCTTTAAAGATAAAAAACCTTCTGCCTTTACAACTACTTTAATTGAACAAGCTGAAGTTAGAAGCCGATTGACTACCATGCACAGCTGCACCAGATTTAGCCCTCTCCAGTTTTAGGGTGGTCATACACGTTCGAATTTCAGTTGGTTCAGCAGGTACCGGCTCAAATTTGAACCATTATTGGGCAGACTGAATGTACCAAGTCTTTAGGATTATCTTATGCTAGGAGAAGACAAAGGCCCGACAGGAGGTAATCCCGCATCAACACTGTCTGTGTTAATGGGGAAATCAAGAAAATTGTGACATTTTGCAGGATGGATTCCTAAAAGCCTAAGGAGGCGAAAGCGGTGGGTAGTACCTTTATGCAACCAATGAGATGTTTACTTTCATTAATTAAAAAAATGGAATTTGGTTACTACAGGCAATATGTCTACACTACATCTTTCATAAATCAGCCCTTAAGTAGATTAGTCTGGAAAGGATTGATGAAAGTATCAGAAAGATTAATGAGTTTGTAATGTTCACAAGTGGTTGAGATGAATGGAAAGAATGTACAAAGGGAGCAGAGATCAATGAAAGGAGCTACAGTAGAAGAGGGCACCAATATGGCATCACCCACCCTAAGATGAAGTATTTTGATGGCTTCTGTTTCAAAGTGAAACATTTCAGCTCACTGTCAACTAGATGATAAGTCTGTGAATTCCCAACTAAATCTGAAACAGAAGCCATCATTGTGCAATTGCAATACGTTAAATGAACTCCGAAACAGTCGATGCATGAAACTGTGCTCAGCAGGGCATTAAGAACATCTCAAGTCAGTCTGAATATTCATTGAATATCTCTGCGCGCTTTAACATCAACATTTCTCTTGCTCTAAATTGTAATGTATTTGTATTTATTTCAATAGTAGGAATGGATATTTGTTCATATGTTGTATTGGCTGCATGTCACCACATTTCCACACACATGGTGCAGGTGTTACCATCCAGCCATTTCAAACTGTTACAAGCTATAGGTAAAGTGGATGTAATTGGATAAAGCAATAATTGCACTGAGGTTAATAACAGCATGTAAAGAATACTGTCCAACTTTCTGCTAACAAGAATGAGGAGAAGCCACTTAGTCATGAAAGTCTCAATGTGAAATTCTCCTGGGATTAGTCACTGACTGTCGTTCGAGTGTGTGGGTTTCTCTTCTTTTTTTTTTAACTGCTCAACCCCCCAAAAGTTTGTTTTGGCATGGTATACAAATAATACTGCACGCCATATGGTCTCCCGTTTATCTCCCCAATGTTATTTTTGAAGTTCCTCCAGAATAACTCTGCTGTTATTATTTTCGGTGACTCTGTGATTCACGTGCCAGTTGCTCAAAGCACAGATGTAAAGGAGGCACCTATCAAAAGCTTGTCCCCTTGTTACCTCCTTTCTGGATGAAGGAAGTGTGTATCTCTGTGCTAAAATGTTTTTTTATGCTTTTTTTTTATGACTGTTATGTTGAATGTACAAGGACAGCAAATGCATTTCTACCAATTTCAGTAATTAACATGATCCAGTTATTTTGCAAGCACACGAGCTAGTGAAACAGGCTTCTTGCTGTCTGTTGACTGAAATTAATCCTCTTGGCCACGCACTTTGCTCTGTTAACACTTGAGCTTACTAGAAAATCAGCATTTGTTATAAATACAAAACTGTGTTACAAATGAAACATATAGAGAAATCTATTGTGAAGATGTGATGCAACGGTGCCTGCATGCATATATTGTGTATGTATGCATAAGTGCTACTGTCCATAGTACCGTCTATTTTAAATAATGTACATTACTGTAATGGTTTCTTTTCGATCAGATCTTTTTTTTTTTTTGGATAGGGTGCATATGATTTCCTGCCTGGTCTAAAGCAGATTTCCAGGCAAACAGCTGAACATACAAATTAAATGCTTATCTAGGGCTGTTTTACCTGCCAAAGGTTTTATAGTTCTGATAATGCAGTCCCTAAATGTAAACAGCCCTGCTACCCAACTGAGCCAGGTGGATGATACCACTTACAGTTAAAGAGATATTAAACTCAAAACCAAAAATTTAATAAACTGCAGCTTATATTAGATAGTGGCTGCATTTGTTTTTTTCTTAGGCCCCTTTCACACTGGGGCGCTAGCGGTGAGGTTTTACCCCTTGCTAGCAGCCAAAAAGGGGCGCATTGCAGGCGGTATAGCTGCGGTGTCCCATTGCTTTCAATGGAAGGAGAGGTGGAGGAGTGGTAAACACACCACTCTAAAGATGTAGCAATCAGGACTTTTGGAGCAGTCCTGCTAGCGCACACTCCAGTGTGAAAGATCTTGGGGCATTCACACTGGAAAAACACCAGCCACTTTTTCAGGTCGGCTTGCCCTCTGTTTTTCCCTGGTGATCTGACCAGTAACACACCTCCTGTATTGGAATGCCCCTATCCTGAATGAGCAAAGGGGCAACTTTGAAAAACAGCATTGTCATTCTGGGGCAGGAAAGTGTTGGATCTACTAGCAGATTTAAATACAATAACATTGTTATTACTATAAAATCAAAGCCATACTACAGCTTACACTTTAGAAGCAGTTAAAGCAAACAGTCTTTTAGTCAATACATTTTGACTAGTTACTGTAGGCACAATTAGACTTTCTCTGTTGTGTCTTTTTGAGTCAAATTTTGTGCAAAATCAACAAAGACAGTAATGATTATTTTTTTCTAAAAAAAGGAAAAAATAAGTGTGTGCTGTGTGGGCATGAATATAGCAAGATTCCAGCTGGACTTGAATGTTTTCAAAAATATTCTTTCCTCTTGACCTCATTTACTACAAATTGGACTGATCTATTTTTTATTCTTTTTTTCTGAATCTGTTCATGTTGCAGCCTATTTAACAGACTGCCTTTGCAGGCTTTACATCTGTCCTTTTTGTTATGCTTAGGTTGTTTGCTGTGGTATTTCACTGCATGTCTTGTTGTGTTAGAGTGCAGCAATATGTGTGGAGCCAATTTAATGTGATGATACATCCCCTTTTCACTCATCACAGCATCTGCTTGGAAGAACAGTACAAGGAGTTCCTTCAGCTAATGATCTCGGCATTGCTCACCAGGATGACATCTTTATATTAGATTTGGTAAAATGTATATATAAATATACACCCAGCTGAGCAGGGCTCATCATCTCTTGTAAATCATTAGGAAGGACAGAAATTCTGTTCTGTTTTGCATACGTCTTGAAATATTTCTAGGCATGTAACCGTAGGGAAGATTAAGTAGATGCCATAACATCAAATTAATAATAATAATCACGGACCTTAAAAAATCTGCAGATCACAGTTTCAATAAGACATTAAGTGGACACATATGAAATATCCACTTCAGCTTTGGAAGGTTTACCCCCCTTCATGACCAGGTAATTTTTGTGATATGACACTGCGTTACTGACAATTGTGCAGTGTTGTGCCCAAATAAAATTGATGTCCTTTTTTTCCCACAAATAGAGCTGTCTTTTTGTGGTATTTGATCACCAGTGCGTATTTTATTATAAACAAAAAAGACAGACAATTTTGAAAAAAAAAAAATGCATTATTTTTTTCTTTCTGCTTTAAAACATATCCAATAAAATAAAATAAAATGTCTTCATTAATATAGGCCAATCTGTATTCTGCTACATGTTTTTGGTAAAAAATCCCAATAAGCGTATATTGATTGGTTTGCACAGAAGTTATAGCGTCTACAAACTATGGGACAGATTTGTGGATTTTTTTTTTGTAGTAATGGAGGCGATCAATGATTTTTAGTGGAACTGCAACATTGCATGCGACATCTGACACTAAGTGACACTTTTGGGGACCAGTGACGCCAATACAGTGATTAGGGCTAAACAATTGCACTGTCAGGCCCTGTACACACCGTCAGACATATCTAATTAAACTGGTCTGCAGACCAGTTTTATCGGACCAGTTTGATGGTGTGTACAGCCCATCAGACCGTTGTCCGTCAGACCAAAGTTTTAAAACATGCTTTAAAACCTGTCGGATGGAACCTGTCCGTCGGACAGGTTCGATGGTTAGTACACAAAAGCATCGGACCAAAAACCCATGCATGCTCAGAATCAAGTCGACGCATGATTGGAAGCATTGAACTTTGTTTTTTCATCACGTTGTTGTGTTGTACATCACCGCGTTCTGGTCTGATCGGATTTTGTTCCAATGGTGTGTACGCACATCAGACCATCAGACAAGTTCAGAGTTGTCTGATGAAAACGGTCCGTCAGACAAGTCTCATCAGACATGTCTGATCGTGTGTACAGGGCCTCACTGTACTACTGACACTGGCAGGGATGGGATTAACATCAGGAGCGATCAAATGGTTAAATGTGTTCCCTTGGGAGTCTCCTGGGACAGTGCTGCCAGCATTCTCTACAGTTAAGTAAAAAAAATCACTGTCAGCCCCTTCCACACTGCTCCTCCTGTGTTACTCCTATTGCAAAACAAAGCTTCCATATACCTCAATAGGTCTGTTTTTTCCACTTACCTGGTCACATGCCTGTTCTCCTCCTCCAATCAAAGCTACACTCGCAGGAGAGCAGCCAATAAAAAAGGAGCTTTAGAGATATTTACAAGCTTTGTTTTACAATGACACTGACAGAGGAGGGGTGGTAAAGAAGGGGCTGTCAAGTGACATTTTTTTCTCACTTTTTCTTTCTATGCAGGGAGCGCTGTTCCAGGGCCAGTGGAGGCGGAAGGGTCGGCCTGACACCCTCCCAATGGGTGGCTCCTGGGGCGGACCGCTCGATCAACGCCCCCTGTTGGTAAAACATGATTTTGGTGTATAACATGCAGGCATTGTTTACCCTCTGTTTTCAGGGGAAAAAGTGTGTTTAATACACCAATAAATACAGTATTTATTAATTATTATATAACACGTATTATAAACAACTACTATCTCTTTCAGCCTCTTTCAGATACGTCCTGCATGTATGGCCTTCAGTAACTATTGCAAATCATTGCTTTGGACCAGACTTCTTGATCGTGCTTAATATGCCTTTGCATGGCTGTGTTTAGTCTCTACCATCTTGACAGGGTGATGGCTAAGGAATACAGCTAGGAAAAATTAGTCACACTATACCAGGGAGTGCCTGAACAAGAACACGGCAGGATCACCAATTATTGCTATAATAAAACTGTAGATGTAAAAAGTTTGCAGAAAACTTAAAAAAATGATGTTACATTTAAATAATTAATAATAATTACGTTAAAGCTCTTACAAAAGTATAGTTATTGCATTAAATAATACTTAAAGTGTTACTAAATATGCAGCATTTTATGCTTATTATACTCACTGTGGAACTTAAGGGGTTAATCCTCTACATTGTGTAAAAAGGCTGTTTTATCCTATATGCACAGATCCCCCAACCCTTGCACGGTCTATCTGGTGAAGGCCAGCTAACACAGGCAGGGTAATCGACTTGCACATGCTCAGATGTGTCTTTTATGCCGGAGAGAAAAATTACTTTTTCTCAGAGCCATCCAGGTCACATGATATTAACATCACACATGTAGGCATGTACATAGACTGAAATGGAAATCTCCTCCTACTTGAATGTGGAAGAAACTGCAGTTTATCACTGTCCGCGGTATACAGATCATCAAAAAGGTATATAGTGGCAATATTTTAATGTAAAAATAAGATTTAGAAGATGTATAAGCTGTGGACACTGTAGTAACACTTTAACCACTTGACTACTGGGCACTTAAACCCACTTAATAACCAGACCAATTTTCAGCTTTCGGTGCTCTCACATTTTGAATGACAATAACTCAGTCATACAACACTGTAACCAAATGAAATTTTTGTCCTTTTTTTCCCACAAATAGAGCTTTCTTTTGGTGGTATTTCATCACCTCTGCGGTTTTTATTTTTTTCACTATAAATGAAAAAAGAATGAAAATTTTGTAAAAAAATGAATTTTTCTTCATTTCTATTATAACATTTTGCAAAAAAGTAATTTTTCTTCATAAACTTGGCCTAAAATGTATACTGCTACATATCTTTGGTAACAAAACAAAAAAAAATTTAGATATTATTTAGTCTGGGTGAAAGTTATAGGGTCTAAAAGCTATGGTACCAATTACTGAAAATTGATCAATTTGATTACACCTGATGTACTGACAGCTTCTCTCATTTCTTGAGACCCTAACATGCCAGAAAAGTACAAACACCCCCCAAATGACCCCTTTTTGGAAAGAAGACATTCCAAGGTATTTAGAAAGAGGCATTGTAAGTTTTTTGAAGTTGTAATTTTTCCCACAATTCTTTGCAAAAATCAAGATTTTTTTCATTTTTATTTTCTTTCCACAAAATTTTCATATTAGCGGGTTATTTCTCACACACAGCATATGCATACCACAAATTACACCCCAAAACACATTCTGCTATTCCTCCCGAGTATGGCGATACCACATGTGTGAGACGTTTACACAGCATGGCCACATACAGAGGCCCAACATGCAGGGAATGCCATCAGGCGTTCTGGAACACCCAGACCAATTCTGACATTTCTCTCCTACATGTAAAAATCAACACTTATTTGCTAGAAAATTACATAGAACCCCAAAACATTATATATTTTTTTTTAGCAAAGACCCTAGAGAATACAATGGCGGTTGTTGCAACTTTTTATCGCGCATGGTATTTGCACAGCAATTTTTCGAACACATTTTTTTTGGAAATAAAACAGTTTTGTGCTTTTAAAAAAAAAAAAACATTAAATTTAGCCCAATATTTTTGCATAATATGAAAGATGAAGTTACGCCGAGTAAATAGATACCCAACATGTCACCCTTCAATATTGCACACGCTCGTGGAATGGCGCCAAACTTTGCGACTTAAAAATCCCCATAGGTGACGCTTTAAATATTTTTACTGGTTACATCATTTTAGTTGGAGAAGAGGTCTAGGGCCAAAATTATTGCTCTCGCTCTAACGTTCGCAGAGATACCTCACATGTGTGGTTTGAACACCGTTTTCATATGTGGGCGGGACTTGCGTATGCGTTCGCTTCTGCATGCAAGCTCACGGGGACAGGGGCGCTGTATGCCCAGAGTATTGCGGAGTATGCCCAGAGTATTGCAGAGTATGCCCAGAGTATTGCAGAGTATGCCCAGAGTATTGCAGAGTATGCCGCCCAGAGTATGTCGCCCAGAGTATGCCGCCCAGAGTATGCCGCCCAGAGTATGCCCAGAGTATTGCAGAGTATGCCGCCCATAGTATTGCAGAGTATGCCGCCCAGAGTATTGCAGAGTATGCCCCCCAGAGTATTGCAGAGTATGCCCCCCCAGAGTATGCCCCCCCAGAGTATGCCCCCCCAGAGTATTGCAGAGTATGCCCCCCCAGAGTATTGCAGAGTATGCCTCCCAGAGTATTGCAGAGTATGCCGCCCAGAGTATTGCAGAGTATGCCCCCCAGAGTATGCCCCCCCAGAGTATGCCCCCCCAGAGTATTGCAGAGTATGCCCCCCAGAGTATGCCCCCCCAGAGTATGCCCAGCATTGCAGAGTATTGCAGCAGGGATGGCTGAGGAGGGAGGGATGGATGGATGGATCTGTGACTGCATTTGTCACAGATCCAGCCAGCAGCACTGGCGCTGCCATCCGCTCCCTCCCCTCTCCTCTCACACTGTACCGATCGGTACAGAGAGAGGAGGGAGGAACCGGCGTCATCAAATGACGCCGGTCGGTTTACATCTGATCGCGCCGTCATTGGACGGCGCGATCACGTGGTAAACCGCCGCTATCAGCGGCGATTTACCGTGATCCGTGACCCGCCAGACATTCCCGTGTGCGCGCCCCAGGGGGCGCGCGGGAGCGCGACTCTGGAATCACGTTATATAACGTGATCCCAGAGTTAAGCAACCACCTTGCCGCCGTTATTTTTCGGCAGGTGGTTGCTAAGTGGTTAAATGTGTTTTAGAAGAAGTTGTTATAAGTATTTTCAATCACGTAGTGGTCTCTACAGAAGACTTTCAATAACTTTCAATGAACCCTTCAAATTTGTTTTTATGTGATACTACCACATTATGCTATATATTACAAAACTGTCTAAAAATATGGCAGCGATTCTCTTGAAGTGGTCTTTTGAAATGTACATCTGGGCGGAGCTTGAGCGGACATCACTCACTGCTGGAGCCAGTACTAGCAGTGGTGCTTTTTAATCAATAAATCTGTTATGCTGCGTACACACAACCGTTTTTCATGACGAGAAAAATGCCATGTTTTAAATTGGTCATTAAAAACGACCGTGTGTTTTTCTTGACATGAAAAATGGCCATTAAAAATTTAAACCATGCTCAGATTTTTCTTGTTGTTTTTCACCTAGTCGTTTTTCACGTCGTGAAAAACTGTCGTGTGTATTGTGTAAGCTTTAATGACAGGAAGCAATTTATGAGACGGGAGCACTCGTTCTGGTAAAACTAGCGTTTGTAATGGAGATAGCACATTCGTCACGCTGTAACAGACTGAAAAGCACGAAGAATGAAAAGCGTGAATCGTCTCTTACCAAACTTTTACTAACACAAAATCAGCAAAAGCAGCCCAAAGGGTGGCGCCATTCGAATGGAACCTCCCCTTTATAGTACCGTCGTACGTCTTGTATGTCAAAGCGCTTTGCTTGAGCATTTTTTTTCATGATCGTGTGTATGCAAGGAATGCTTGACAAGAATCACGTCGAGAAAAAACATTGTTTTTTCCATGACATTAAAAACGGTCGTGTGTACGCAGCATTAGATTTAATGTTATGTGTGTTTTTTTGCCGGGCATGTCATTGGAGAGGAAGCTTTGATGTGCAGCCTTCTGTTGGCATGATCTATGATCCAGGAGTGGAAACATCCAATACAGCGAGTCCGCCCACCTCTAGGGTTTGCATAGACCATCTATAATCTGGGGTCTTCACAGTTAGAAAGAGGCTGTTTGTGATAGGAAAGATTTGTGCATGGACTTTTAATCTTATTTTATTTTATCTTGATTTTTTCACATGTGGTGTTACTTAGCACTCACATATTGGACTTGATGCTTTATCTGGTATATGTTTTATTTATACAGTTTATCTGGTACTGTTTATAATTAATCAGTGGACATATAATAGTCAGTGGTGGTATAATATGTGGCATCTGGAACAGGTGTCGTAAATGCATTTTCATTGCAACAATTTTGGGATATTTTTTTGTGTCACCAGTTTACTGCTGTAAATTTAGGTGTATTAGAGTACTAAGCGCCGTTTTTAATCAAACATTATGCTATATGCAGTGTTTATCCTAATACTCTTGTCAAGAGTTGGATGTAAGTTCAGCACTTGAAAGGAACTAAGTGAATGAGGAGTACAAAAATGAAGAAGATCAAGGCAAGTAATGGCAGCTAGAGTGGCTGCATTAGGATTAGCATGTGTATATACAGTATTTCTGTAGCTTTTGTTACCCCACTGTTTGCTGTTTTTGCTGTTTTAGTTTTTTGACTGGAATAAACAGGCACTATTTTTAAGTCTTTTCATCCATTGGAGTGCGGCTGTCCATTTTTCTTTCCTTATATTGTATATACAGTATGTGGTCAATGGACAATGCCTGTTGGCTTGTGTCCATCATGTTGGGTCTGTTGTGGGTGGGAGAGACTTAGAATAATGTGTGGCAGTTTTTAAAACCAAATCAAATGTACTGTAGACTATTCAATATAAAAGAAACATATAATTTTCACAGACACAGTCTGGTAACAGATTATGTAAACTACAACATGACAGCCGGCTGAACAATAAATCTGCTGAAGTCACAACTACCAAAATGCAGTTTGTGCATTAGGCAAAGCAGAAGACAATGTGGTAGATATAGGGCTGGAATTGTGCCTTGGTTATGGCTTAGGTTGGCATCACAGTCTCATTTTCTGGTCTTGTCTTTATTAATACTGCCCCTGCATAGTCTATGCTTTGTTATTGGAATTGAAATAGGTGGCCAGCTATTTAGTCTCCCTGATCTGTGACCGTATATCTTGAGTCTTTACCAGTAAAGCCTATATGTTGTTATTAGAATTGAAATGGAAGGCCATGTGTCTAGTCTGCCTGCTCTGGGACAGTATACCTAGAATATATTGCCAGCAAAGCCTATGCATTGATATTAGAATTGAAATGGAAGGCCATGCATTTATTCTGCCTAATCTGAGACAGTATACCTTGAATACTTTGTCAAAGACTATACATTGTTATTGGAATTGAAATGGAGGGTCACATATTTATTCTGCCTACTCTAAATCAGTATACCTAGAATACTTTGATGGCAAACCCAATGCATTGTAATTGGAATTGAACTAGAGGGCCATGTATTTAGTTTTCCTACTCTACAGTATAACTTGAATACTTAGCCTATGCATTATTAGATTTGAAATGGGTAAGTCTACAAAACCCAATATTCATGCTTAACGAAAGAAATACAAATGATAATGAAATATAAATGTCTAAAACCAGCCGCCAGCAGCAAAACTGATATGTAAAGTCTAAGTAAACATATGTACAAACACTGCAGTCCCTGACAACATCCCATTGTGGTGAAATTCATAGGAGGGAGCCTCTGGACATTGATAATATCAAGTATAGCTCAAGTAACACATGTCTATGCATTGTTAGTACTTTTTTTGTTTGTTTTTGGTTGTATAGGCTTGGATTGTCTGATTTTGTTGATGTGATAAATACTAAACAGTCAACTTGGGTAGAAAAGGAGCAGTGCAGAAAATATTAAGCTGGCTGTATGTTATTGTAATTCTCAGTTTAAAAACTTCAGCATACTGTATATTGGCAGTCAAAAAAGCCATCATTTTGATTATTTTAGCACCTCTAATGGAGAGTATAATGTTTTATATCTCCATATCTTTATCGATCTTTGCCTACGAGAAGATTGCAATTAAGTTATACACAGTGTATCATGTCATCTAGACCAATGCTCAGCGTACTGTTGGTTTCCTGCTAGGTGCGGTGAATAGGATGTTAAGAGATGCTCTTGTACTATCAGGACAGCTTGCTCTTCCTTTGAATAGTCAGAGGAAAATCACAAGGAAAGCAGAAATGGTTCCCTGTTTTCTAGCACACGTTTCCTTTTTTTGCTGTGACAAATACGCTTTAAAGCCCCGATAACAAGTCCTATCAGATGGCTGTTTAACATTTGCCAAAAAGCAGACTCCAATGAATTGCTTTAATTATCCAACTGATCAAAAGCACTTTGTATGTGTAAGTGCGTGCGTCTACCTTATACATCCATCAGCAACATTTTACATTTCTTAAATATCAACTCGTTTATCTGAAGGCTTTACGCAATATCAGCAAAAGCTGACCAAGAGCGCTATTAAAATGGCCATAAAATTGTGATTGCATGTTTGCTTTGGAATGCACACACCCCCAGGAGATCCCGTTCTCACTCATAATGCACATCCTCTATTCAGTATGTGTCTGGTGACCTCCTTGTTATTCCCCATAGGCAGATCAGTCTGGTACTAACTTATCTGTGCTCAGTTTACAGATCCCAGAGTGGAAACATCTGTTTCAAACCAGCAGTTCTCCTTTGAGCACCACACCAGTCTGCCAGACATCTCTCTGCTGTGATTATTGGAGCCCACAACTTACAACATTTGTTAATTTCATGCTGCAATTATTTTCTGTGCTAGGCATGTGACAACCCACTTCACATTGGTAAAACACAAGGTACAGGACAGCAGATATAATTTTCTGTTTGCTGTTCCTGTCGTGCCCTTTGCTAAAATGGGCAAATAACTCTTGAGGAATTGTTTTTCTGCTCTTCAGGTGCTTCCTTCTCATTCCATCATAGTCATAGGTACTATATAATAATTTTCTTATTGTGGACATACATGTTTGTATAATGATCTTTCGGTAGAAAGTAGGGCAGGACCTCACCCAGCTATCCTCTGTCAAAAGAACCTCAAAACAGAACTTCAGGCAAAGATGAAAAAAAAAAAAAACACAATTTAATCTAGTTATGTATTCATTAAAAATCATTTCAAATTATTTAAATTATTTTTACATTTTAAATGCGTGACTAATTCTGTCTTTATATAACCCTTTAATTATGCTTAACACAGCAGGACTCCCACTGGGAGAGGGATGCTTAGCACTCTGAGCTAAAGGGATTGTATTACTTTACAGTTACTATTACTCCAAGGGTTACTATTACTTTGCAGAGGAACTCTCAGCCAAACAAGCCTACAGGAAGGTAGAGCACAGGGTTAAACTCATCAATGTGTTGTTGAGCATTCATTGTGCCGTCAAAGGCTAGGGGGAAAATGTGACTATGAAAGCAAATTGTCAGCAACTATTTTTTACTGTAGCCACTCATCAAATCAAATGAGAACCATTACCGTGATTTCAGGGTTGAGATTCTGAAATGATGGTGTTTACCTAAAATTCCACTTTAAACTGTTTCCAACTTACCAGAATACAGATTACAAACCATTGGCAAGTAAGAAAGGGGTGAAGAAGTACACTCTTGGAAGCAAGGAAGGGGTGAAAAGGTACATTTTTGAAAAATATAGATGTATAGTATGTATTTATGAACTTAAAATGTATTTTATATATATAGAACACACTTTGAAAGCAGAGTCAGCAACTCCTTTCACAATATCCTGAGCTTACCCTGAATACCACCTCCTGGTCTGTATCCTACTGATAAGTGTAATTAGGTTGGCACTATTTTTAATAGATCTGGAGAGGGGCTCCAAATCAATTTCTGAAGGGCAAATGTATACCCTACTAGAAAAAAGTTCTGAGAATTGGAATGTGTGTATAACTAATTTATTATAGTTCTTAAAGCAAAAAACATCCCAGAAGAGAGCTAGCCAGCAACATTGCTGCTCAGTAAATATTACATCTTAATCAACAGGGACTGGCCACATTTTGATCAGTGTGTGGCCATCCTTGTTCCACAGAAGTTGATAATTTGAATTGACTTCTGTTTACCAAACAAGTTGGAAAACCTTTGGCAGTAAGTGACTGCAGTTAACAAGCTGCAGCCACTGGTGAGGGTTTGTTTTACAGCAGTGGAAGTCTTGGGGTGGGGGAGAGTCCCAGTAGAATGGGATTCCCCAATCCACCTCATTTGTGTGAATGGAGAAAACAGCACGCTGTCTGAACAGAAAGAAAAAACAGACCCGTATAGACAGCTTAAAGGAGTAGACCATGGGTCTTCAAACTACGGCCCTCTAGTTGTTCAAGAACTACAATTCCCATCATGCCTAGTCATGTCTGTGAATGTCAGTGTGTTACAATGCCTCATGGGATGTGTCGTTCTACAACATAGTTTGAGGATCCCTGGAGTAGACGCTGTTCAAGTGTAAAAAGTTAATGTTAGTAAATAAGATAAACCTGTTTATGCTTTGAATAACACCATCGTATGATTGGTCCATTGAAATAAATGCAGCTTCACCTTATTAACTAAGCTCAGTGACCATTCACATTGCAAAGTGAACATTTTCTATTCCTTTAGTAAATCAAATCTATGCATTGCTCTGAAATGGAAAATGCATTTAGATACTATCCTAAGTGCGGGTAAAGAGATTTATGAATCGACACAAACACACAGTTGGCATTTTAAATAATCCTGTTGCTTTCTTGTCCTATGGTCTCAGCTTTTATAACTCAATCTAAAGACTGTTCTGTTTAAGCTTTTTATTGACACTTGTGCTTTTATGGAATAGAGCAGTTTTAAGTAACAATGGCACACACGATCTCTGTTAAATCTTTCATATTCTTTTATTCAAGGATTGGGAATAATCTTTTTCTAAGTAACTCTTGGTTATTATGTTTCAATGTGTCAGATAGGAGTGGGCTTGTAGGTCATATATTGTATGTAATGCAAATCCTTGTTTCGGCTCTGTCCAGGCAATAGCCCTTGCTTTATAATGACGACAGATTAACACAATCCCCTGAGTCCTTGGAACTCGGATCCTAGCCTCTTGTTTTTAGCCACACACAAAAAGAATTTTATTACTTAAATTGGCTCCCAGCTAGTCTGGCTTAATATACCGCTAATTGATTTTAAGACTTGAAAGCAATGTAGCCTATTAGCATTTGCCAACTCAGCTAGAAAGCATTGGGGAGGGGAGAAAATACCTTTTTTTTGTAAAGATCAGAATGCAGATGGCATGGAAATATAAGCACACAATTTGATATTTTTGCATGTATAATTTAGATTAAATAAAAGCAATAGCTTTTGTCTTCTGCAAGGTGATAGCATTAACATGCAGAAGCAACTCTCCCTGTTCTGAGCATTTTGATTGTATCACAGTCAGGTTTGTTGCCTTAGTGCATGTATGGATTCATTGCCATGGCAGCTTTATTAAGTGTTCAATTATTCATGGTAGAAGATAACGTTCCCCTTTTACAATCTCAGTTCCTGAAATACGTTAGACTGTTATGACCAGAGGGAAATAGACTTTTTGGACCTTTATTTCATGGCCTTTGAAGGCGCAGCAACAATTCAACTTAAACCCCTGCCTTCTCTATTGCCTGTGTTGCATGTAATTGAAGGCATTATCAATACCTTGATCCGGCTGATATATTGAGACCCATAGCGGCAGGTTTGTCAGTGGAATGTTTTTTGCTGCAGGAGCAAGGAAATTCTGTCTCTTCTTTGTAAGTTTGTTTTATAGCAATCTTTGGATTGCTGCCTAATGTAGCAGACCGTGGAGTATCCAGAGAGTTTAGTAAGTTAAAACTCTGTAATCCGCCAGACGCTGTGTCCCAGTGATCTTTGATCAGAGGCTAAGGATGCCTTGGGGTATGAGGGTGCCTTATTGTTCGTCATCTGCTCCTTAAATCTGATACAATTTTTTTTCAGTCATTTGCAAGGTAACATGTTACATATTATAACAGGTAAAATAGAGCTGTATGAAATCACTAGGTGAACAAATATGTTATAAATCATTTCTTACTTATGTGTCCCTTTTGTTTCAAAAGCATGAAAATCTGGGGATCTTTGTTAAAGTATGTCTATTTAAAAAAAGTTTTGCTGCCTGTGGTCCTATTCAGGTGGCCCTATTCAAAATACATTGTTCCCAGGGCAGGAAGTCAGGGCAAATCTCCTGAATAGGAAACAGCACTATAAACACATTTTTAAGTAAGGTAAAATAAGGTTAGAACCTCTATTAGCTTTTTTTTATATTTGTGTCATCAATCGAGATGCTCACCAACTTTTAGTCCTAGTGACAATGGTGTCAACAGCACAGGAAGCAAGGTAAATCACGTTAACAGGGACACAGTGGCAGTAAAAACATGCTTTATTTGAAGAGGTGGATAAGCTAGAACCTCTGTTAGCTTCCTATTGCTGTTTGGGGTTCCATGGAAGGGGTTTTCCTCAATTCCTGCTACAGTGACACTACTCAATCCAAAATTAAAGCTGAACTTAAAGCTGAACTCCAGGAAAAAAAAAACGACCCTTGCAGTGTGGCTTCCCAATACGTTGTCAAGGGTATCAGTAAAAAAGCACTTTTACTTTTCTTATCCCTCCCCACCCAGCAAAGTTCACCTCTTCTCCTCATCACTCAAGCTTATGCGTCCTCACTTACAATGCAAGACTGTTGGTCCATCATACCTTACGATGTCACAGTTGCAACTTCTTGCTGAACAGCCAGAAACAAAGAGGCTGTGGGGGACTAGTTGTATGGAGGAGGATCCTGCAGGAGCAAGAGATAAGGTAAGTAAATGTGCTTTTCACCCATACCCTGGGCCAAAATAAGCATATTTTTTTTCACTGAGTTTAAAGGAAAGACTTTGTCTAAAGATGCACATTATAGTGTATCTAAACCCCAAAACAAAGTATAACATATTGGAGCTTTCCAGTTCCAGGCTGTATTAGTTTTATTTTTTTAGACCTCTTTCCTTTTTATTATCACCAGGTAATCCTATGAACAATGCTTTGGGGTTGATTTGCTAAAGGCAAATAGACTGTGCACTTTTCAAATGTAGTTGCTCCAGAGCTTAGTAAATGAGGTAAGGCTTCACTTTGCAAAGAGTACCCAATCACCTGCAAGGGAAATAAAAAAAACAGCATTTTTGCTTGCACATGATTGGATGATGGAAGTCAGCAGAGTTTCTGCTCAATTACTAAGCTTTGAAGCACCTGCATTTTTGCAAAGTGCACAGTCTTTTTCCCTTTAGTAAATCAACCCCTTTGTGTCTACACTCACTTCTACACTGTATTTATGACCAAGGTTGTCACACAGGCAAGACTTCAAACATGTTTGCCTTTATACATCTTCATGATTGATGGAACTAGTAGTTCACCCAATAAAGATTTTGTGCTGTCTTTTCCACTCACATGCAGTGACAAGTAGTCTACATTTCTTTCCAGCTCAATCAGTACTTTCTGTACTTGCTGGAAATATTCGTATTGTTGTATTTTAGGTTTCAATACACTTTGAATACTGTTCAATTGTGATATATATATTTTTTTTTAAATTTTAATCAGAAAGTGATGAGTGAACTTTTTAATATTCTCTCTAAATTTCAAGTGCATTGATGAGTTCTGGGTTAAATTCTGATTAGTCTGATCTGGTTACTCATCTCTAATGTTAAATTATGCAATCAATTTTACAGAAAAAATGACAGAGGTAATAAATGTTAGCAAAAACAGGATTTATTTCTATAGTGTACCTGTCCCCAGGGCATGTATTTTTTCTGACAGTTTTCTCTGTGGTCTTCTAAAGCCAACTTAGATTGTAGGATCATGCAGGAGTCTTATGCCCCCTACACACGATCAGGATTTCAGACTTTTTCCATTGGATTTTCTGATTGTGTGTAGCCCCATCTCAGTTTTTTCATCAGAAATTCCAATGAATTCCATCGGAGTTTAGATATAGAATATGGTCTATATTTTTCCGATGGAATTCCGTCAGAATTCCGATGTGATTTAGCCGGGCAAAAGCCTGATTGTGTGTACGGGGCATTAGTTAAAGCCTCCCTAGACAGACCATAATAGTTCACAACATACATAGGCTCTACACATATAATTACATTTACATACAATCCATATTTTAGTAGGGATACCATAACATAATGATGAACCTTTCTTAATGTCTATGACCTGTTTTAGTCAAAGCACATGAAAATGGACTACCAACCATCGCTCTAGATTAAATTAGAATACAGGTGCCTGTATTGTGTTGAAATGCAGTTTCATATTATCGACTTGTGTAACCCTTCCCCCCTGACACTTCCTTAAAAGCATCCTGCACCGCCATGCTGGCAGATATTTAATTTACTTTCTATTTAATAATAGGGTGATTCACATCGTAAACGCTGTCAGGGATCCCTGAAAGGAACCTTTAAATGTGCACTTATCAGTGTGAGAAATGTACTTTTTCTTTAGATAGCACATAGATAAAGGAAGCTCAAGCTGTGTTGTATATCTTCGCTCTCCAGTGCATTTATAAGCTTGAATCTCTGTGTGTTTAGATGATACACTAGTGTTTTCAGAACACAATCCCTTTCCTACTTAAATTGAGAGGCTACTGGTCCCTATCGCTGAGAATATTGGAAGAGCTGTTATAAATGGGATCACATACTAATGACCTTCAAAACTTTTCCATCCACCACTAAAATCTCATAGATCAAAGGAGCATGACTATTTCCTCAGCCTTATACAATGAGATTGGAAGAAAAGCAGTATTTATGTGGTGCTTGAGGAAAGGCGCAGGAATAAATCCTGTTTTAATATCTGATCATGGACCCTTTGTGACCTTGAGAAGAAGCATTTCTCTTCCCTATAAAAAGGAGGAATGCACATGCTGCAGAAAGTCAGGTCAAATGTTATTTGTATTTCTATAAATGCTACTAAAGGATTACCAGGGAATGTTTGAAATGACCCTTCCTAGAACTTCATTGGCAGGAAAATTCTTATTCCTCTAGCTGAACCAGCAGGAGACACTTTAGCTGCTAGATAAGTATTCTGTTTTATTGCATTTATTATGCCAGATTGTTTTATTTATTGGTTCATGCTACCATCTCCTCTTCAAAACAAAAGCAATAATACTGATTTATAATAAAAAAAAAATGAAGCAAGGCATTTGTAGCAAATCCTAACACAACAATGAATTAGGTCTTATTCTTTAAAGTGATTGTAAACGCTCTATTTATTTCCTATAAAAATAACAAACATGTTATACTTACCTCCTCTGTGATGTGGATTTGCACAGAGCAGCCTTGATCCTCCTAATCTTGGGTCCTTCTTTGGTGCCCCTGGCTTCCCCTCCCGTTTAGTTCCCCCACAGCAGGCAGCTTGCTGTGGGGGCACTAAGCTAAGTTACAGCTCCCCGTGTCCATTCAGACACAAATCCGTGCCCCAACCCCACCTCCTCTGTCCCCTGATTGGCTAGCTGACTTTGTTGACAGTAGGGGGAGCCAATGGTGCAGCTGCTGTGTCTCAGCCAATCAGGACGGAGAATCTCAGACAGCTAAAACATTCGTAGACATTGCTGGACAGAGAGGGAACTCAGGTAAAAAATAGGGGGTGCTGGGACAGCTGCTGCACACAGATGGCTTTTTTATCTTAATGCATAGATTTTTTTTTAGCTAAATAGCTTCCTTTACCCTAATGCAGTCCTGGTTTCATGTCCTCATTGTTCGTTTTTGCTGTAATCCTTCTCTGTTCTGCACACTTCCTGGTTGTCTGTTTTCTTATGAAAAAAGTACTGGGAGCTTCTCTCTGTGGTCTCTAATCAATAAGGTGTGATAACTGTGTGTCTAAAACCCCTCAGAACCAATCAGTTTAATTTTAAAAACAAACACTGTCCTCTATTGGCTCTGTGTCTCTGTCCTTCACAGAAACATGAAACTAGATGAAAAACAAAACTGAAAGTGCAGGCACAATATATGATTGATTTTTATCTATTTTTAATCATGTTTAAAAGGAATCAATTAACTATTATGTCTCTATACCCTGTAAACAATAATTTCAGCAAAAAAAATCCTTTAAGATAAAAAAAAAAACAACTTCTGCCTTTACAACCCCTTTAGCTTACTGCAACTTGTCCAATGCAAATCTGGCAGTGTATTCTCTGCAATTAATTCTACTTTCAATAGTTAATGTACCTGACCAAAGTTATATACCTTCTTCAAAAGATATCCTTTGTTGCCTGTAAGTTATATGATTGCTTTGCTGTACTACGGTTTTTTAACTTTTTTTAAGTCACTTTAAGTGATAAGTTCTTTTGCCTGAGTCCTTGCCATGAGTGCCTTTCCAAAGAATCAACGAGTTAAACAGGCAGCTTGAGCCTAATCCTAGAAGGGTGTTGTGCCTCGACACTCCAGTTCAGCTGTGAGTGTCCAAGACAGACAGTTACATTTTTAGAAGTCTCTATAGAGTTTCCAATATATATATATATATGTCCTGTCTATATAAACTTAATTAAGCATCACAGGTATGCTAAAAGATTCACAAACCTTGGTTGGAAGGATGCTTTCAAACAAGATAGTGACATGAAATATATTGTACAGTATTAAAGTAAAGTGAAGATATAAACCCAGCACCCTAAACTTTTAGGCAGCCAGGGATAACATATATAAACGTAATCTAAGATTAAAAATAAACACCTTCTGGGTGTCATATGTTTAATATATGCCCTATAACAAACTTTTTAGTGCGTGCTGCTGGTTGGACAGAATGTTAAAATCTGGTCTCAATTGTCATAAATGTTCACATTTAGGTAACAACCTCATGTTGTCCAGTACATTCAGTAAATTAAACGATGCTCAAGTCATTCACCTCAAAAATTAGGTGGAGGCACTTGATGGGATAGGAATAAATATGTTGCACAGCATTGAAAATAAGGTAAGTAGAGAACCAAAACCAGCCTTAGGCCGCGTACACACGATCAAATCTATCTGCTGGAAACGGTCTGACAGACCGTCTCAGCAGACAGATTCGATCGTGTGTACGGGCGAGCAGATGGATTTGTCCAGCAGACAGATTTTAAAGATTTTAAAATCTGTCTGCTGGGAACCCATCGGACCGATATGTCTGCTGGATAGTACGCTAACCAGCAGACATATCTGCCCGCACATGCGTCGAATGGATTTGACGCATGCGCGGAAGTGTTTTACTTCCTGGTGCAGTGACGTGGCGGCGTCAACGTCACCGCCACGTCACCGCGCTGTCTGCCGGCGGGGATTTTGGTTTGATCGTGTGTACAGCGATCAAACCAAAACAGCCAGCAGACAAATCTGATCAAATCGGTCTGTCAGACCGATTTGAACAGATTCATTTGCTCATGTGTACGGGGCCTCAGAGGTATTGGTATGCCTAATATGAGGTTGGAGTTGGGCTTTAAGAAGAAATGCAGTAGTAGAATCACCTGTTTTGCATGTATTCCCTGTGCCTGCTTGGGGTTTCTTCAACTCTCCAAAGATATACTAAGAGGTTTATTGGCTTCTGCCTAAATTGACCCTTAGTTATGTATGAATGTGAGTCAGGGACCTTAGATTGTAAGCTCCTCGAGGGCAGGAACTGGTGTGAATGTACAATATATATACAGTATATATATATATATATATATATATATATATATATATACATATATATATATGGTGCTGCATAAATTGCCAGCACTAAATAAGAACCAGTAATAAATAAAAACATTTAAATATAGCAGTGAAACTGTACAACACTGACTGTTTTTTTTTTTTTAACTAGAGAAGAGAAAATAACAATGGCAAGCAATCCTGTCTAACCCTTTTATCTGATGGAAACAGTCATAACACAGTAAACCCCTTTTACAATTAGGATAATTTTTATAACTAAAAAATGTATGATAATAAATTATTTTTGCACTATTTCACAGTAATCCAAAGCATCTGTAAAGGTGGTATCTACTAAGACAAACTCTTTTTTTTTTTTTGCCATCCTTAAGCTCATGTCTCCTGTCCAGTTCTCTGTAATGTCAAACTCCTGTCTGTATCTACTCTGAGATTGCTGTCCAAGGTGCTGATGTTGTACTGACTGCTGTCCAAGGTCCTGTAGATATTCCGCCTGCTGTGCTGTTTGGGGAAACGATACTGACTTCCTTTTTCCAATGAACGTGCTCAGACTGGCGAGTTAAATTCATAACCATGTTTATTGACATGGTTTGTGCTGCCTTGCTTTTCATAAGCTAATTTACTTTACAAGATTTTGTATGTTAACATAATTCTTTTTCATTTGAGAATGTATATTGCAATTAATTTTAATGTGGTATGTATATTTAAATAAATTGACCTCTACTTTAATTCTTTCATTGAACCCAGTGTTCTTTAATATGAATGGACATGTTGAAGCCTGCATGTTTATTTTTCAAATTTCAATTAATTTAAGAGTATTACATATATTTTTGCTTGAAAAAAAAATCTTTCATCATGTATATTCTGTTATCTTTGTTAGTGTAACTGCAAGGGGGGCTCTTTATTTCTAATGCAAAATATTTAATACAGCATAGATCTTACCATCTTTAACTTTATTGAGAGGTACAAAACACCCCGTTAAGGCAAGGAGTTTGCAACAGAGTTTCTATAAAATAACAGCATTTTTGCCGCACGGCATGGGTGGAGTTCAGTAGTGTTTTTCTGTCAATCAATAGCTGGGGGGGGGGGGTAGCAGGGGATTGCCTTGCTGCCAAGGCTATAAGCTTCTTTGGACAGAAGGTAACTTAGCCACAGAGCCAGTTGGAAGTGTGCATGCAAAACTGGCTCAATGGATCCCTATAAGGGGTCATAGCCAATCAGAGACATGAACCAGGGAGGGGGGAATTTTATTAGAGGATTTAAATACAGCTAAGATCTACATCATTATGCGTTAACACTTTAAATGTACATAATACTTAAAAATTTGTTTGGATCTTAAAGGGTCACTAAAGGAAATATTTTTTTTGCTGAAATGACTGTTTACAGGGTATAGAGACATAAAAGTTAACTGATTCCTTTTCAAAATGATTAAAAATAGATAAAAATCAATCATATAATGTGCCTGCAGGTTAGTTTCACTTTTGAACTGGCTTCATGTTTCTGCAAAGTAGAAATAGACACACAGAACAAAAACAAACAAATCCAGGGCAGTGTTTTGTTTTTAAATTGAATCTGATTGGTTCTGGGAAGTTTTAGACACACAGTAATGACAGCTTAAACCATCGTGAGAAAGCTCCTAGTATGGTGGTTATAAGGAAACAGACAAGCAGGAAGTGTGGAGAACAGAGCAGGATTACAGCAACTTCACAGCAAAAACGAACAATAAGGACATGAAACCAGTACTGCAGTAAGGTAAAGGAAGCTATTTAGCTAAAAAAAAAAATTCCTTTAGTGATCCTTTCACCACTTTAGCCCCGGACCATTTTGCTGGTCAATGACCGAGCCACTTTTTTGCGATTCGGCACTGCGTTGCACTTCGGCACTTCGGCAGAGCGACAATTTTGGAAAAATAATAATGTTTTTTACTTTTTGCTATAATAAATATCCCCCAAAAATATATATATTTTTTTGTAGTCCAGACACTTATAGAATCACCCATATATTAAGGCACCTAATCCCACATAGATAATATTGAAATTGTGGACAAATGAAAAAAAGGGGATAAATTACGGTGCATCTATTTAGGTGGTAATGATGAGAATGTCTTCTATAAAAAATGACAAAACATATACAAAAAATACATATTAAAACCTATAGTTCATTTGATATCATATATGCAGGTGGTCATCAGATAGCAGGATTGTAGTTTACTTGAAAAAACAGCCAAAAATTGAGTTTCAATAATCTAAAAAATATATTTTTTTCCTCAGTTTAGGCTGATACGTATTATTCTACATATTTTTTGTAAAAAAAAATCGCAATAAGCATTTATTGATTGGTTTGCGCAAAAGTTATAGGGGCAGATTCACAGAGAAATGGATTAACGTAGCGTATCAGAAATACACTACGCCGCCGTTTTTTACCTTGCTCTACGTGGAATTCAGGTAGATTTTCTACGGTAAACGACGGCGGCGTAGTGTATTTCTCCCGTCGCAATCCATCTGCGCGAGTAGGGGGCGTGAAACATTTAAATTAGGCGCGTTCCCGCGGCGATCGATCTGCGCATGCTCCGTTCGCAAATTTCCCGCCGTGCATTGCGCGAAATCACGTCGTGACGTCATTCGTTGTTTATGTAGCGTACTTTACGGCCGATCCACGTCCCGACGAGTTACGTAAACAAAATAAAATTTTAAATAAATTCGAAGCGGGAACGACGGCCATACTTAACATGGGCTACGTAAAGTTAGAGCAGCAAAAAGCTGCTCTAACATTACGTATAAAAAAATAGACGAAAACGATTGCGACGCCCGCTCGTATGTTCGTGAATCCCCGTAAAAACACATTTGCATATCCCGACGCACCAAAACGACGCGAACTCCTCCCAGCGGCCGCAAATAGATGGCAGCGTAGATCCGAAGGCTTACGAAGACGTAAGCCTCTCGGATCGAAGCCCGAAGCCGGCGTATCATGGTTTGAGGATTCAAACTAGTGATACGCCGCGCGAAATTTGAAATTACTCCTGTCTAACCCCAGTTAGACAGGCGTAATTGTTTTGTGAATCTGCCCCATAGTGTCTACAAAATATGGGATAGTTTTATGGCATTTTTATTAATATATTTTTTTTCTACTAGTAATGGTGGCGATCTGCGATTTTTATCGGTACTGCGACCTTATGGCAGACACTTTGGACACTTTTGACACATTTTCGGAACCATTGCCATTTTTATAGCGATCAGTGCTATAAAAATGCATTGATTACTGTAAAAATGTCACTGGCAGGCAAGGGGTTAACACTAGGGGACAAGGGAGGGGTTAATTATGTTCCCTAGGTGTGTTCTAACTGAAGGGGGTGTGGGAATGACTAGGGGAAATGACAGATTGCTGTTCATACATTGTATGAACATGCGATCAGTCATTTCTCCCCCTGAAAGGACCGTTTACACACAGCTCCCGGTTCTCGCTCTGTAACAAGCGATCGCGGGTGCCCGGCGGTGATCGCACCCGGGGAGAGCAGGGGGCGCGCCCCTAGTGGCTGAAATGCAAAATCAGGTAATATTACGTGATTTTGCTCAGCTGAGCCGACCTGTCACCGTAAGACTACAGTAAGACTACAGTGGGCGGTCGGCAAGCGGTTAAAGTATGTGTTAGGGTGTAAGTCAGCAAAAATAGAATAAAGCTAATGTAGCCTTAAAATATATATTTATGTTTTGTTCCTGTTTTTAAGATCTGTCTCTAACGTACACGTGCACATGTTTTCGTAATTCCTAGGTAGCATTATACCCACTGCCTGGTCATTTAACATTCTTTTCTCTGTGCTTTTATTTAGACCTATTTACAATTAGATATAAGAGTCATTGACACAGCATTTCTATGTTACTCATTTCATTCAGTCATCAGAGGTTGCACTAAAACCTAAAGACCCTTGCCAAACTGCAATAATGTATGTGCTTGAAAGACTATTAACCTCCCTGTCGGTATGATTATGTCAGATTTTTGATGCTCAAAGTGGTACATTTTTTTTTTTTTAATTGTAAGCCTGTAATTCTTAGGAATAACACTTACATCTGTCCAAACGAGAGTCTAGTAGACATCTCGGGTATGATAAAGTTTAAAAAACACAAAATCATAAATTATAATATAATAAGTAACTATAAATAATTATATCAAATAATAATATAATAATAATAACATTTATTCAATAATGTAATCAAATCAAAAACACAGAAATTTGCTCAGTCACAGAATTGTCGCTGTCATTACTTTCAGTGTTTGATGATGATGCAAGTGATTCTAATTTACTATCGCTGTTTCCTAGCTGCTCTAAAACCGCTTTTGATGTAAAGAGACAATTTTTGGTTGCTATGAACAATCTCCAGTTTGCAGGCAGAAAGAACTGGACAAACTACTAGGGGCAAAAAGGGATGTGAAACTATTTGATACAGTAATGTAATTTGTAGGATTACAGTGTACTGTGTACTGTATGTGTTATGTGTTTTTCACTTTTTGCATTTCGGAGGACACAGCTCGCGAGGAGACATCACAGGATCCTGGGGACAAGGTAAATAACGTTGCCTGGATTCTGCGACGCAATTTCAAGTGTGGCTCGGGGTTACCGCTTTTAGTAATGAACATTCACCCCGAACCACACTCGGGATTACTGATAGCGAGGTTAAAAAGATTACTTACATTTAGTTAAATACATACAGTTGATTTTTAATTTGGTATTTGATCAGTTCTCAAGTACCCTCAACAGACCATGTTTTCAGGTTTTCCTTTATTTTGCACAGCTGCTTTTATTCAATATCAATGACATGGTATTGATAAGAGCTATTGTATCCAGGGGAAGTTCCCAAAACATGGCACGTTGGGGGTACTTGAGGAGTGAGGTTGAGAACTACTGGTCTTTTGGACTTAAAGGAGTTGTAAAGGAAAAAAATGTTTGGGCTGAAATGACTGTTTACAGGGTATAGAGACATACTAGTTAACTGATTCCTTTTAAAAATGATTAAAAACAGATAAAAATCAATCATATAATTAACCTACAGTTCTAGTTTCGTTTTTGCTGTTGCTTCCTGTCTCTCTGATGTACAGAGCCAGAGAGACAATAGAGGGCAGTGATGGTTTGTCTAAAACCCCTCAGCACCAATCTAGTTTAATTTTACACACTGTAATCACACCTCCTTGATTAGTGACCACAGGGAGAAAGCTCCCAGCACTGTGTTTATAAGGAAACAGACAACCAGGAAGTGTCCAGAACAGAGCAGAATTACAGCAACATCAAACAGAATAGGGCAAAGAGGAGGAGGACTGGGGATGATCCATAAGACTCATCTTGCGATCACTAAACCAGTCCTTCAAAACCCTCTTCCATTCATGGAAACCCTTACCCTGCAACTACAAACAAACTCCCAGGAGACCGTCTGGATTCTACTCTGCTATAGGCCACCTGGCCCAAAATCGCAGCTTCTCCCATCATTGACAGACTTTATCTCCACCTATACCCTTAACAGCAAACACCTCTTGCTGCTCGGGGACTTCAACCTCTGGGCCAACTCCCTGCAAGACCCCATTGCCGACGCCTGCATTGATCACTTTGAAGGATTAGGGCTACAACAACTAGTATGTGGGCCCACACATGCTTCAGGTCACACACTCGATCTTATTTTCAGACAAGATCTGGAAATAAAAATCTTGGAAAATGAACCGTTGCCATGGACAGATCACCATGCAATTAAATTCATTATTTGCGATTTCCCACCCTTAACTAAAACATCAAATTCAGTGACAACACACTGGACTAGATGTCAGAAGAAGCTCCACTCGGAACTCTTTAAAACCACGTTAAGGAAAAAAATAAATACAATTCAGCCGCATCAAACGGCTGAAGAAACACTAGATACCATAAACACAGCCCTATTACAGTCAGCCGACATAATAGAGCCGAAACGCAAAACCCGCAGCCGGAAAAATAACTCCAGCTGGTTCAACAACCAACTGGCGTTACTGAAGCAAGAGCGCAGAAGTGCGGAAGCCGCCTGGAAAAGATGCTCTTCAGATGAGAACCTCATCGTCTACAAAACAACAACAAGAAAATACCACAAAAATCTTTAAAGCCAAGAAAAACTATTTTTCTGAGGCTATCAACAGCGCCCTTAATCGCCCACGCGAACACTTCAAGCTGGTCACTCAGACCATGAATCCAGGATGTCTTGAAGCCCCCCAATTCGGACTCGCAAGAATTTTGCAATGAATTGTCGGATTACTTCATTAATAAAATCGAGGGAATCCGACAAAGCATTCGGCAAAATAATTCCCCCCTCAACCCTCCCCACAATTATTTACACAACACCTGCAGTAATTCACCACAACCAGGTAAGTTCACGCTGGAACCCATCTCTATCGATGCCACTAAAAATATCATCGGTACTTTGCGTAACAGCACTGCGCTGAATGATATCATCCCCACCAAACTGCTGAAGGAATGCGCCGACATCCTGGCACCTCCTAGCACGCAGCTTATCAACCAATCTTTCAGGGAAGGCATAGTGCCCTCCCAGTTGAAGTAGGGTATAATTCGACCCATCTTGAAGAAACCCAACCTGGACCCCAAGGACCCACTCCACCGTCGTCCAATAACAGGCCTAAATGTACTCTCAAAGGTAATGGAAAAAGTAGTGGTACAACAGCTGCAATAGCATCTAGATACCCACAACCTACTTGATCCATTTCAATCGGCATTCCGGCCTGGACACGGGACGGAAACCGCATTGCTCAAAATATGGGACGACGCTCTCGTGGCCGCAGACGAAGGAGAATCTTGTCTTCTGGTTCTGTTGGACCTAAGCGCAGCCTTTTGACACAGTAGACCACAAGCTTTTATTGACTCGGCTAGCTGAAGTAGCCAGAGTCGCAGAAGACGATTTATCTTGGTTCTCCTCTTTTTTGGAAAACCGATTGCAAATAGTGAAGTTAGGACCTTTCACTTCTGAGAAACGCACATTATGGTGCGGAGTCCCTCAAGGATCCCCCCTGTCGCCGGTGTTATTCAACATCTATCTTCGCCCTCTTTTTGAGATTATTAGCAGCCAAAAACTGCTTTACCACTCATATGCAGATGACACGCAACTGTATTTCCGCATTTGCAATAAAAAGGATCATCACCTCAATCTAGAGACATGCCTCTCTTTGATAGAGGACTGGATGACAAAGAGTTATCTTAAACTCAACGGAGCGAAAACAGAACCTCTCCTGTTTCACTCCAAGCGTATGAATTAACCGGCAACAACCTGGACCCCCCCCCGCCCATTCTGGGCAAAATTATCACCCCTAGCGCCAAAGTCAAAAGTCTTGGGGTCATCTTCGACTCCTACATGACAATGGACGCACAAATAGGGTCAGTAGTCAGCGGATCTCACCATCTGCTGCGCCTACTACGCAGACTTACTCCTTTTATTCCCAAGGAAGACATAGCGGTCGTGGTGGGAGCAATTGTAAACTCAAGATTGGACTATGCAAATGCCCTTTACCTCGGACTCCCCAAGTACCAAATCGCTCGTCTACAAGTCGTTCAAAATATGGCCGCTAGACTTGTGACTGGGAAAAAACCTTGGGAATCAATCTCACCTTCACTGAGAACCCTTCACTGGTTACCAGTAAAAGACAGAATCACTTTTAAAGCACTCTGTCTAACGCATAGATGTATCCATGGGAATGCCCCCCATTATCTATGTGAAAAAATAAAAGCTCATAATCCCAATCGCATTTTGCGATCCACCCATCAAAATCTCCTCCAGATACCAAAAGCCAAGTACAAGTCCAATGGAGAAAGGAGATTCACGGTCCAAGGTCCCAGACTATGGAACGCTTTACCAACCAGCATTCGGTTGGAGGAGAACCATTTAGCGTTCAGGAGAAAGATCAAGAGACAGGAACAACAAGAGACAGGAACAACAAGCGCCCAGAGGCGATTAAGTTCGCATGTGCTGCGCTATATAAGTTTTCATTCATTCATTCATTCAAGGCAAAAAACAAACAATGAGGACATGAAAACAGGACTGCAGTGTGGTAAAGGAAGCTATTTAGCTAAAAAAAAAATCCTTTAGTGACCCTTTAATTGGTCTTCCTGCCTGTTAAAGTGCAGTATTTTGATCCTCTTTGCAAATTTGTCAAATGTTCAATTTTAGAGGTTTCCATGCTTGCAAATTCAACTTCACAATGTACAAAATCAGCTCTCCTCTTTCTGGCATAAGATAGAGGATATCAAACCCCTACACACAAAATACCACATCCAGTCTGCCACAATATTTATCTTTGAAGCTAATAAAAAACTTGGTGAAATTTTTGGTATTTATTCTTGCACAAATTGTTGATCAACTGTGGACATGAGGTGATGATTGCTTTATGGAAATATTTGGCTACTGATCTCAGAGAAACAGTTTACTGACAGGAATGGGTTTTCCCATTTAATTATTAGTGTTTTTCTATGCACCAGAGGCATCTGCTTTGTGCATAAACATGCACATTTGGCTGATATAGGCCTGAATGTTTATCATTGATCCAATATCACATCTAGGCAAAGCTTTACTTTGGTCGTGGCTGCCTTTGTAGTGATTAGTTGAATATAATTAGTATTGCATCACTGTATTTGAAGCATACATGTCTGTCATATTGGTGTTTGCGCAGAAGCACATTATCTATAATGCAAGGCTGTGAGTTACAGACTAGAGCATACTTTTTCAGTGATAAAGAGGACCATTGTATTTGGATTATAACATAGCAAGGGTGTCATAAGATTGCAAATCACGGCTTGTATGCATCATAGCTTACATAAACTGTACAATGGCTGTGTCACAGATGCTAAGTGGCCAGCCTCAGGGTATCCAGTCAGAAGGGCTGCTGACTGACTGTTCTGCTAGGAATTACCAGTGTGTACATGCATCTAATACACAAGTACAGCTAATTGTGCTTATGTCAAAAGCTGGGAGCTAAAGGGGAAGAAAATTTGCCAAGCCAGCACATTGGGAACACATTCCAGAGGGGGTAGTGCTGGGACATGGTGTAGAGCCAGTGAATGACAAATGCAAGGAAAATCTGAAGATTTAGAGCTAAGTAGGGAGCCTGTCCTTATTTAAAGTAGATCCAATGTCTATCAATAAAATATCTTATAAGCTTTAACATGCTAATGTATTCTCTTAGTAAACCTACAATGTCCATCAAAATAATACCTAAGGATCCTGCCATGAAGATCCTTGTTCATGCGCTTGTTGTTATAGGGTCAAAACTATCTCCTATTTTTGCTTCTGTGTTATCCTGTAAAATATTCATATTTTAAACAATTGGAATAACCTCAAAGAGATTGGGATTGTGCAGGCAACACATAGAAAATTCAAAACTTTACAAAAAGTACAAATTTATTACAAAATACTGTATATAAATATAAATATTACAATCGACAAATACAAAAAATGTTAATGATGGAATTGAATGATCAATGTGATGTGAATACTGTCCATCATAAGCTACCATCACCAGATGATTGATAGCAAGTTGGAGCGGATAAATGTTTAACACAATTAAGGGATGATGGCAACCACATGCCGCTCTTCATGAGTTGACTCTTTTCCGTAAAATATTCATATTACACACTTTCCTGGAAATGGCTTGTAATAGATTGACGTTGTAGCAACCACCAGTTGAAAACCAGTATCATAAGGTTAGGACATAAACTATATTACCAAGTATTAGGGCGCTTGCCTTTACACGTACATGAACTTTAATGGTATCCCAGTCTTAGTCCGTAGGGTTCAATATTGAGTTAGCCCACCCTTTGCAGCTATAACAGCGTCAACTTATAGAAAGGCTGTCCACACGTTTTAGGAGTGTGTCTATGGAAATTTTTGCCTATTCTTCGAGAAGCGCATTTGTGAGGTCAGGCACTGATGTGGACGAGAAGGCCTGACTCAAATTCATCCCAAAAGTGTTCTATTGGGTTGAGGTCAGGAAAGCCAGTAAAGTTCCTTCACCCAAAACTTGCTCATCTGTGTCATTATGGACCTTGCTTTGTGCACTGGTGTGCAGTAATGTTGGGAAAGGAAGAGGCCATCCCCAAACTGTTGCCACAAAGTTGGGAGCATGAAATTGTCCAAAATGTCTTGATATGCTGACACCTTAGGAGTTCCATTTACAGGAACTAAAAGGCCAAGCCCAACCCCTAAAAAAAACAACCCCAAACCATAATCAACTCTCCACCAAACAATTTGGACCAATGCACAATGTAAAGTCCATAAAGACATGGATGAGTGAGTCTGGGTGGAGGAACTTGACTGACCTCAAACTCAAACAAACATAATTGTGATAAATTAGATCGCAGACTGCGAGCCAGGCCATTCCTTTTGTCCACATCAGTCCCTGACATCACAAATGTGTTTCTGGAAGAATGGTTAAACATTCCCCTAAACCTTGTGGCAACTTTCCCAGAAAAGCTGAAGCTGTTATAGCTACAAAGGTTGGGCCAAATCAATGTTGAACCCTACGGACTAAGACTGGGATGCCATGTGCTTGTAAAGGCAGGCATCCCAATTCTTTTGATAATATAGTGCACGGTGCAAGCACACAGTGAATCTTGGAAAAGTTTATTAAAGAGATCACATCACGGCAAAGAATTGTGATGATTTGGGGCTGCTTAAAAACCCCTTCATAAGGCATGTGACACAACCACATTTAACCACTTGCCGCCCGCCAATGACAGATTGACGTCGTAAAAGTGGTTTCAATATCCTGAGAGGACGTCATATGACGTCCTCAGGATATTGAGAGGCTGCGCGCCCCCGAGGGCGCGCATCACGGCGATCGTTGTTTCAGGGTCTCAGTCTGAGGCCTCGTACACACGATTAAATGTGTCTGTTCAAATCGGTCGGAACGACCGATTTGAACAGATCTGTCTGCTTGGATTTTGGTTTGCTCGCGTGTACACACGAGCAAACCAAAATCCCCGCCAGCAGACAGCGCGCTGACGTGGCGGTGATGATGACGCCGCCACGTCACCGCACCAGGAAGTAAAACACTTCCGCGCATGCGTAGAAACCCTTCGGCGTGTGCGAGAAGACATGTCTGCTGGTTAGCGTACTAACCAGCAGACATGTCGGGCGGACGGGTTCCCAGCCAACAGATTTTAAAGCATGCTTTGAAATCTGTCGGGTGGCCAAATCCGTCTGTTTGCCTGTACACACGATCGAATCTGTCTGCTGAAACGGTCTAGCAGACCGTTTCCAGCAGACAGATTTGATCGTGTGTACGAGGCCTGACACCCCGCAACACCGATCTAGGTAAAGAGTCTCTCACGGAGACTCTTTACCACATGATCAGCTGTGTCCAATCACGGCTGATCACAATGTAAACAGGAAAAGCCTGTAATCGGCTTTTCCTCACTCACGCCTGTCAGACGCGAGTCTTCTACAGCCGATCGCCTGCTCCTCTGACGGGGGGGTTTGTGCTGATCGATTATTAGCACAGCCCCCCCCCCGAGGATTCCCACTGGACCACCAGGGATGCCCACTGGACCACCAGGGATGCCACTAGACCACCAGGGATGCAAAACACATGTATGACACCCTAGACCACCAGGGATGGCAATGACACAAATAATGGATGCCAATAAGTGCCCGCAATGAATGCCAATTAGTGCCCACAATGGGCATCACTGATTGGCATGTATTGTTTGGCACTGATTGGCATCCATTAGTAAGAAACATCTGTTAGTGCCACCTATCAGTGCCCATCTATGCCCATCCGTGCCACATATCAGTGCCCATCCATGCTGGCTATCAGTCCCCATCCATGCTGCCTATCCGTGCCCATCCGTGATGCCTATCCACGTCCATCTGTGCATTAATGCCACCACATCAGTGTCACCTCATCGGTGCCCATCAGTGCCGCCTTATTAGTACCCGGCAGTACAGTACCATCAGTGCCCATCAGTGAAAGAGAAAACATACTTATTTACAATGTTTTATAACAGAAACAAAAAAAAAACGTTTTTTTTTTCAAAGTTTTTGGTAATTTTTTTATTTTTTTGCAGAAAATAAAAATCCCAGAGGTGATCAAATACCACCAAAAGAAAGCTCTATTTGTGGGAACAAAATGATAAAAATGTTCTATGGGTACAGTGTAGCATGACCGCGCAATTGTCATTCAAAGTGCAACAGCACTGAAAGCTAAAAATTGGTCTGGGCAGGAAGGTGTATAAGTGCCCTGTATGGAAGTGGTTAAAGCTATACAGCTGGGCCAAGTCTGTGATTAGATAACAAAGGAGCCTCAACACTCTGACGAGGTTAACCTTGTGCTTGCTACTCCTATCGGTAACATTTCTGGTCACTGTGGAATTTATCCTATCTGGCTTACAAAGCTACCGTTGTGTTTGCTTGTCTGAATTTGGCTGTAAAACAAACTATGTCACTGGTGATGTTCTTCTTTTTGTGCTGTTCTATTTCAAAAAAGTCTAGTGGCTTAAAATTAGTTTTGTGCATTTATAGGGCAAGTTTGTTGTCAGACATTCATATTCTGGCTTCCCGCCAAAGCACAAAATGAAAGTTTGATGTTTTTAGGCACTTTGTTAATGAAGTAGATGGGTGGTAAAGTGGAAGTGATTAGGTCCGTTAGTTTAAACCTTCATTGTGATGAATATGGGTGCAGAACAAAAGCCCAGAAGTAATTTGGAGCCTGTCATAACTTTATTTGCTGTGTGTTTTATGTGTCTTGGGACACTACCAACAGGTTGCTAAATGCAGTTGATGGAAAGTAAATTTTTCTTTATTTTATGCACAAATAATCTGCCTACAGCATGTTTGTGAACAGGTTTCCAGCTGCATTAGGTTATTTTATTTTCATATATCTGGAATGACACAATAACCACAAATGTGGCAAACATTTAGCTGCATATTTTGCATATAAGCGTACTTTAATTTAAAAGTACACAAGGTCATTTTTGGACCATCACAATTATTTGCTGTGATGTGATCTCTTTAATAAACTTTTCCAAGATCCACTGTCTTATGCCCCATACACACAATCAGAATTTCCGATCGTGTGTAGCCCCATCTGAGTTTTTTCTTCGGAAATTATGATGAATTCCATCAGAGTTTAGATATAGAACATGTTCTATATTTTTCCGATGCAATTACGATGTGATTTGGCAGGGCAAAAGAATGATCGTGTGTACATGGCATTAGTCTTACCTGAGATCAGAGACCCCATAAATTAATATATATCTTTTGGTCAGTAAGCAGAAAATACAGATGCAGGTATCAAATGCAAAGTACCTCCATATTCATACCTGAAATAAATAACCTTTTTGAATTATGTTGATCTCACTATCATACACATTAAAACCCTGTACACACGATCGGTCAAACCGATGAGACCGGTCCGATGAATTTTTCCATTGGTTAACCGATGAAGCTGACTGATGGTCAGTCGTGCCTACACACCATCGGTTAAAAAAACCATCGTGTCAGAACGCTGTGACGTAAAACACAACGACGTGCTGAAAAAAATGAAGTTCAGTGCTTCCAAGCATGCGTCGACTTGATTCTTAACCGATGGTCGTGCCTACAAACGATCGTTTTTTTTTTTTTTATATCGGTAAGGTATCCATCGGTTAAATTTAAAACAAGTTTGCTTGTAACCGATGGATAAATAACTGATGGTGCCCACACACGATCCGTTTGGTCTGATGAAAACAGTCCATCAGACCCTTCTCATCGTTTGACCGATCGCGTGTACGCGGCATTAATGTGAATGATGGCTGAAGACAAAATTGTTAGTGCTAATGTGTGCTGTATCACCAATTTTTAAGTAACCTTCTTCCAATTCTGAATAGCCTTTCACAAAACAACTTCAGGCATCCACCTAACCTTTTGCTGTTCAGTCCTCCCATGTGGCATAGAAATACTACAAACAACAATTTTCTATGATTTTCATATTATTAGATATATCTGCTTCCTGTATTTCGCCAATTGAAGACATTAACCTTTGGCTAAATCAATAGAAAACTGGATAAAGGTCCGCAATTAAATACAGTCAGATTTAAAATCATAGCAGTGCTGTGTATATAATGAAGACCTGTTTTATGTGTTTTGAGTGCATTTTAACTCATTTATGACCAAGAGTATTTTTCCCCCAATTAACAATTTTTACTACTAAGTTTATAGGCACAGCAAGACAGATTTGTAGGACTAATCTATGTTCTGGTAAAGTCAAAAGTAATCATCAGATGGGTGGCTTGGGTTCCTTTCACAGGAATACAACCAAAGTTCGCTAATTGCTCATATTTATGCAGAGTTCATTTAAATAAATGGGGGGGGGGTAATCCTGAAAATAGATTTTCTTAATTTGCAAGGCCAATAGGCAATGAATTGTTAAACCAAGGGCATGAATAGCTGGGCATTGCCTTGGGGGACATGTACCAATGCAAAAAAAATAAACATATTGCAAGGAACGACTCCTTACATATATTTATATTAAGGCTTAAAGTGAAACTTTAAAAGTACAAAAATTCCTTTAATCACTTCAGCTCCGGAACGTTCACCCACTTCTGGACCAGGCCATGTTTTTGCAATACGACACTACGTTGTTTTAACTGACAATTGCACGGTCATGCAACACTGTACCTAAATAAAATTGAGGTCTTTTTCCCCCCACAAATAGAGCTTTCTTTTGGTGGTATTTGATCACCTCTGTGGTTTTTAGTTTGTGATCTATAAACAAAAAAATTCCAAACATTTTGAAAAATACAATATTTTTAACTTTTTGCTATGAAACATATCCAATAAAAAAGATGTAAAAAAAAAATGTCTTCATCAATTTAGAACAAAATGTATTCTGCTACATGTTTTTGGTAAAAAAAAATCAGAAAAAAAAACAGTTGTGCTCATAAGTTTACATTTTATGATTTATTGGCCATTTTTCAGAGGATATGAATAACACAAAAACTTTTCTTTCACTCATGGTTAGTGTTTGGCTGAAGCCATTTATTATTAATCAACTGTGTTTACTATTTTTAAATCATAATGGGAACAGAAACTACCCAAATGACCCTGATAAAAAGTTTACATACCCTGGTGATGTTGGCCTGATAACATGCACACAAGTTGACACAAATGGTTTAAATGGCTATGAAAGGTAACCATCCTGACAAGTGATCTGTTTGCTTGTAATTAGTGTGTGTGTGTGTGTATAAAAGGTCTTTCATCCAGTGCTGCACTGACATTTCTGGATTCTGAGTCATGCACATTTTATTTATTTATTAAAATGCTTATAAAACAACAGTGCAGTCTTACACACATGCCTTGATGCGCTGGCGGGATAAAACAGAACAGAAAAGGGGCGAAAAACTACATCGAATTGTGAAAGGATCTACGGTAAAAGGTAGTTGAACTGTAAAACAGGAAAGGGATATAAAAAGACACTTTTTAGGGACCAGTGACACCAATACAGTGATCAGTGTTAAAACAATGTGTTAAATGTGTTCCCTGGGAGTGCTTTCTTACTGTATGGGGCATAGTTTAACTGTAGGAAGACAGTGTTCCATGTTCCCGCTTAGCAGATACACAAGATCTCTGTCTTCCCTACTAGTAGAATAGCGATCTGCCTTGTTTACATCTCTCAGAATGATCACCAGGTTTCCGGTGGACATCGGACCTGCTGGACCCACTAATGGGCTCCTGCTGTGTCCAATCACAGCAGGAGCGGTGCTCTGTTGGTGTATGCGCACCCCAGAACCAAAGAAAATATTACATACAAGTATGTGATTTTGCACTTAAGAGCCACCCTGTCGCAGTATATGAACGTGGGGTGGTCCTTAAGTGGTTAAATAACATGCACTAAACCTGCCTGTGAAGTGACACACATGTGGGATGTACACAAGCAAAAGTGACAGCCAATAAAAAAAATCCCTACTGACTTGTTTTTGTTTTTTTGTTTTTTCTAATGGCATGGGGACTCCCTTATAGTTCATAACAAACCCACATCATTGATAGGGGTATTATTTGAATTTGAAAGAGACCTAGACAAAATTTAAAGCAATACCACTATACTTGAGGAAGGTCTGGTATAGAATTTGAGGAACCCCTTTTCAATGCACATTGTTCCCATGTTGCTGAGAACAAGAGCCTCTCCCCTATGTTCCCTTTAAATTGGAGTTCCACCCAAAAGTGGGACTTCCGCTTAATTGCTTCCTTCCCCCCTCTGGTGTCTCATTTGACACCTTTCAGGGGGTGGGGGAACAGGACCTGTTTTTGACAGGTGCACTTCTTTACTTCTGGGAGACCAGCCCGCAACCCAATCTCCCGGAAGTTCAGTCCCCTCATCCTTCCCCTGCTGCTAGACCAATCAGAAAGGCTTTACTGCCGGGTTCCCTTACCTTGAATGGTGGTGGCTGCACCCAAAAGTCAGTCCGAAGATCAGCTGAGGTGCTGACATTGTGGGCTACCTGGACAGGTAAGTGTCTATAAAGTAGAAGTCAACAGCTACAGTATTTGTAGCTGCTGACTTTTATTTTTTTTCCCCAAGGTGGACCGCTTTAAGATAAAGGGACCTCAGATATCTACCTGAACTCTAAGGTTAAACTTAAAAAAAAAATACAGTGTGAAGACTACACAACATCTCCCTTTCTTTTCATGTTTTAAAACCAGATAAAACTACACACTTTTATATTTACCAACCTGGAGAAAGTAAGACAAGTTTGCATTTAGGTTATACATTACATATATTTAAAGCAAAGGGATAATTGACTTTAATAAATAGATGTCAACTTTAATTTGCTAAAGCACCATGCATCATAAACTTCGCTTTTATAATATTTGTTTTCATTTTTTGTTACATCTCCATGCTGCCATTCTCCCAAAGCTTCTTTGAAACCACTTATTGTCTACATGCCCTCTAGCAATAGCTGAATGGCATGGCTGGGTTTCCTGATGGTAAAAATCATGCCCACATATAATTTGTTAAAACAGCCACTGGAAGCCCTATGTGACAGAGTAACAAGGCAGGAGCACAAAAGGGGAAAATGGACAGTTGTCACTTTCTACAAGAACCTCCATGGCAGGATTGCATATATTATATTAAAAAGTGCTGCAGAATTTAAAAGATTGACTTTTGAAATATCATTGACATGTCAACACATATGGGGGTTGATTTACTAAAACTGGAGAGTGCAAAATCTGGTGCAGCTGTGCATGGTAGCCAATCAGCTTCTAACTTTAGCTTGTTCAATTAACCTTTGACAAAACAAAATGAAGCTGATTGGTTCATATACTACCAGTATTAGTAAATCAACCACACTGTGGCAAAAACCTACATTAAAAAACAAAAGGAAACACCCTTGATTATCAATCAAGCCATTCAGTGATGTAGAGCCATTGTCAATCACAATGAATGTCGATTCCGACAACCCACTGAAACAAAACCAATGCCCTGTGCAATTTTATGATGGACTTTAGTGGCAACTGAGAGCTCCCCAACCCAGCACTTGAATGAAGATGGGGATATGTCCTTGGTTGCTAGGATGCAGGCAACAGCCAGCATTGTATCAACCATTCAGAGGGACAGATGCATGGCCCTGAACAGAAACCTTTCACTTTTAATGGTAGCAGTAATACTACCACTAAATGTATGACTTCATAGGCCGCGTACACACGATCGGTCAAAACCGATGAAAACGGACTGAAGGATCGTTTCATCGGTCCAAACCAATCGTGTGTGGGCCCCATCGGTCAGTTATCCTTCGGTCAAAAAAAAGAGAACTTGCTTTAAAATTTGACCGATGGACGCCTGACCGATGGGTCAAAACCGACCGTTAGTATGCAAAAGCATCGGTTAAAAGGCCGCGCATGTTCAGAATCAAGTCGACGCATGCTTGGAAGCATTGAACTTTGATTTTTTCAGCATGTCATTGTGTTAAAACACGTAAACGTCACCGCGTTCTAACACAATCGTTTTTTTAACTGATGGTGTGTAGGCACATCAGATCATCAGTCGGCTTCATCGGTTAACCGATGAAATCGGTCCTTCGGACCCTTCTCATCAGATGGACTGATCGTGTGTACGTGGCCATACAGCAACCAGAGGTTCACTTTGGTTAGCAAACTGGGCTATTCAGGTCACCCATTTAATGAACAACAAACAAGCAGAAGTAGTGGCAAAACATGAATTCAAACCTCATCTCTAACTGTGAATAAGGTAATTAAAAACCGCCTGATAACAGCATGCATATAGTGCATGTGTATAACAACATGCTCCTGTGGTGGCACATGTACTGTACCGTGATACATTTACATTCTAATGTAGACATGCAATCAAGATAAGGAGAAGGGTGTACATCGTGCATTCTCAAAAAATATGTATACAAGTGTTTGCTGCAAATTTGCCACATAATAGTCACATATTTGGTAGCAAATGTTACTTGTGAATGTCAGACATATTTGCATGAATTTTTTTAGGATCTTTATAAATATAAACCTTAGAATAATTTTTGAATAAATATGGGTGGTCATTTATAAGAGGATATGGTGAGGTGTATTTTAGATAGCTGTCTAACACGATAACTGTCTTTTTTATTGCAAGTTAAAAAAATGTGATATAACGTTGTACTGGTTGCCATGAGAACTGCCATTGTTTTTTTTTACTGGACTGCGGAAAATATGCCACATAGTAAACACACCGGTGTATATGTTATGTTAGGCAAAGGGATTAGGGGCCACTGAAGTACCTTGCTGCTCTCCTAATAAGACCCCACTGAGCAGTCATAGCTACAAATCATACGCTGATGGATGGAAGCAATTGTTAGTGCATGAACTGGTCACCACATTATTTTTACCGTTATATGTTAAATGTATATAGCGTCGTCCTCCTATTCCTTGAAAAAGGTTCCCATCTTTAATCAATGTGAGATTTGACCTTTGCTACCAGTAGTGTGAAATGTCTCAGCCCATAGATGCATTTAGGTTTTTAAGTTTCATAATGATCTCAATCTCAGAGCACTGGAGACTATATTTTCATTACCTCAACACTGAACATCAATGTAAAGTTTTCAGTTGTGTTTCATGGTGCCAATATCTGGAGTCATTCAATAGACATAGCCTCAAACTCCACCACTAAAGTAAACCTGTCTTTGGAGAAAGGGGAGCTGTCTATGCTTGCCATCTTCAAAAAAGGATAGACTGTGTCTGGCTTCAACATTAACTCTTTAGGTTCCACAGTAAGTATAATAAGCATGCTTTACTGCATATACAGACTGATTTTACTGTTGTGGGTTTAGTAATACTTCAACAGATTTTTTGTGTCAATCTCGCTCCCTTTCTCGGCGAGATTGACCACCTACGAGCCTCATCGCGGGAGCCAGCGCCGAGTGGCCACGATGGTGACAATGCCGTCATAGAAGCGACAGGGATCCGACTTGTATTCTTGCCAATTCTACAGGCGGCGTTTGGTATGAATCATGAGGGTGAACTCCACGCTATGGATTGTAAGGAGAACCCCCCTATGCCGAAAAAACGGCGTGGGGGTTCCCCCACAATCCATACCAGACCCGTATCTAAAGCACGCCGCCCGGCTGGTCAGGAATGGAGTGGGGGCGACTGGGCGTCCCCCCTCCTGAGCCGTACCAGGCCGCATGCCCTCAACATGGGGGGTTGGGTACTCTGGGGCAGGAGGGTGCCCTGCGGCCCCCCCACCCCAAAGTACCCTGTCCCCATGTTTATAAGGACAGGGCCTCTTCCTGACAACCCTGGACTTATCGGAATCTAGGAGCCCCCTTTAATAATGGGGCCCCCAGATTCCAGCCCCCCACCCTAGGTGAATGAATATGGGGTACATCGTACCCCTACCCATTCACCTGGAGGCAAAAAAACACACAACACAGGGTTTTAAAGTATTTTATTAGTCAACTCCGGGGCCCCCCCTCTCTTCTTTAGCTCTTTTACGAGGGGGGCTTGCTTCTTCGACGTCCTCTAGGGGGGTCTTCTCCACTCTCCGGGGGTCTTCTCCGCTCTCTGGGGGTCTTCTTCCATCTTCTGCACTTCACCGCTGTTGTCTCGGCACTCCCCGGTTCTTCTCCCGCTCATTCTCTGGTGCCTTCTTCTTCAGGACTGGCCGCCGCTATCTTCATGTTAGCTTAATTACTAGCGGCGGCTAGCCCGCTCTTCTATCTTCTTCTCTTCTTCCAATGTTGAAGCAACGTTTCCTACCGCTGTAATGCCATTTGCGTGACTCGCACCGATTTATATAGGCCTCCTACGACGTCACAGTCCCATCATGCTCCGGTACTTACCCACGTGGGGAGAACCCATGCCGTATTTTTATTTAAAATTTTGGCGTGGAGTTCCCCCTCATGATTCATACAAAACGCCACGTGTAGAATTGGCGGGAATCCAAGTCAGATCGCCGCCGCTTCTATGACGTGCTCGCTGGAATGTGCTTTTTCTATTCCAGCGAGTGCGAGATGTCGGCACCCTGTCGCCGAGAATCAGCATTCTCGTGACAGGTACTGTATCTTTAATGGACATTTAAGAGACCAAATAAAAGAAGTTCAATATTAGGGTTTGCGCATCCTTTTATTTTAGCCTGGAACACATATTATATACCTAATAATGCAACAACAGTTCTGGTATACATTCCTAAATGTTATTTCCAATATTTAGATAAGAATAATTAATGCAGTTTAAATGGGCCCTTCTTGAACAGAAGAGGATATTGCTGTCTAACAGCCTGATCCTTACCCAGAGAATTTGCATTTATTAATAAAAACTTTTTTTATATTAACAGTAAAATTATTGCAGTGTTTTGATTCATATCAAGCATTGAATTGTCTTTAACCTACTTTCTTCTGGATGTCTGAGGCATATGATGGTAAATGAAAACAATTGCTTACAACATGGGCAGTAAAGGTTATAGAATTAGGTAATTGAGGGTCCTCAAGGATAATAGAATTTGTAGGTTAATTCTAAGGACAATGATAAACTTTGAATGCGTTCAGGAATAACTATTATATTGCAGTGAAGTCAACTAGTTGAACACTGCTAGGATTTAATTATCTGCCACAATGATTTTACTACTTAGAATCACTCAGACCTGTAACGGCAGAACTATGGAAATAGATGCACTATGTGTTGTGTGTCTTAGGCTGTATTGTGCTATTAATCTGTTCAGCCAGACATATTGTTTAAATAGCCTTTTTTAATAGGTCCACTGTCTCACTGGGCTCTGAGAATTATCTGCTTATGCTAGCCCTCTAATTACTGTTTGATTTAATTTCAAAATTCTAATTGTTAACATTTAAATATTCTAATTATGTTTTGCTCACTAAAGTTATGTTATACTAAAGGTATTATTCTGATTCTTGTGAAATGAAACCTTTTAATTCCTTGAAATTATCTAGCTTGTAAATATTTTGACTTACATTAATATAGAAGTCTCTCTGTAAAAGCTCTTTTATTTCTTCAAAAAGGGTGTTTCTGTCCTCTTATATTATTAGTATGCATTGTCAGCTAAAAGAAGAAGGCAGTGGATTAACATTTGGCTTGCAGTATTTAAAAATCAAAAGTACACATATCCAAGACTGATATTAGCACATGAAAAAAAATATATTAAATTAACCACGCATTAAAGTAGTTGTAAATGTAAAATCTCATGTAAGCTTTGAAATTTCAATGTATTTTCAAAGCTAATTTTTATTATTTCTAAACCAGCAGCTTTAACTAAATTCAAACTTGATGATTTTACTATGAAGATTTTGCCCTGGCATGTTCTGTTATAGGGTGATGGCACTTATCGTAGGCCATGAATAAGCACTAACCAAGTGTGAAACGCGTCGGCGTTTGATTCTTGCTGTGTATCTGTGGTGCCTGCTTATGCTTTTTCAATAAAGACAACTCAAGAGTTTTCCGGTGTGCGGCCGTCCATCTGTTCTTTGTTATTTCCTTTGCCTAGTGCATTGCCAGCACCCACATATACCTGGACTGATCCACGAGTGCACTTGGGATTTCCCTGGAGTGGTGAACCCTACTTCGCATTGTCACTATCATAAAGTGTGTCCTGAAAGAAAATGCACAGACCACAATAAAAACCTGAAAGCATTCTAACCCATTCCATTCTCTATACCGGGGATCTCCAAACTATGGTGCCTCCAGCTGTTGTGGAACTACACATCGTTTCTTGATGGATTCTGCCGAGGAAAACGGCCGTGTGTACGAGGCCTCAAAGTTGAATTACAGCCTAAAACGAACTATGTCTAAAAATGTTCCCTCTCCCCTCCTGTTATCTATGCTGGCTAGCTTGTGTAAACAAAATGCATATACAGTACTTAATACCTATTTTCAGGCCACTCCAGTCCATTCACATATCATTGAGCGGTGACTGAAAGGCAAATGAGAGAGCACCAATAGCTGGGAATGCCAGGAGTGGGGATGTCATCCAGAGGTTCCAGCCATCATTAGCAGTCTCTCCTCTTTCCTGCTGACTGACACAATGGAGCTAGATCATATGACTGGACTGAAGCAGGCTGAAAATAGGTAAGTGTACACTTTTTTTTTTACACAGGTTAGTCAACATAGGTTGTGTGACATTAAAGAACAAAATGAGATAAAAGAAAATATGAAAATAAAGAAAAGGCAGAAAATCAAAATGCATAAAAAAAAAAAGAAAACTAAAGGCTGAAAAAAAGAGAAAAGGGGAAAATGAAAGATAATATGTTTTCATTCTTGCCACTTTAATATAGTAAATAAAGGCAAATGTCTGGTTTGACTTTAAAGTAAGTAAAGCAGTGACAGCACCACTTGGCTATGAACAGTTCGTTACTCAGTGGTTCTCTCAATATCCAGAGGAAGAAATGAGTTCATAACCACCTTCATATATTATTCAATTTAAAAAAAACTTCACTGCTGCAGTTTACACAATCGGTACCAGAGAACTGAATTGGCTTCAGTTCAATAGTAAGCTAGATCAACTAAATAAAATATAATAAAATGTAGGCTTTATCTCTATTAAGAACACATTTAATTTGGTCAACCTAGTACACAAGTTAATTATTGCTACTTGATAACATAGTGAACAATGTTGTGTGTTCCTGTGAATAATAGTTGTGTGTTTCAAATGCTTGCTAGGAAGCTACAATATAATAATGTCTGGGCTTAACATTCATGGTCAACAAAGTGTATTTGACTGGTTATGTTTTTTCAAGAAATTCTATCATTCCTGAAAAGATTCCATTCCACTCTTCTTCCAGTGGTTTATTTGCTTGAATCTTCACAGTAGCCTGCTGTGATAACACATTTCTAGGGCTTTCCTTTTGTGACTGTAGGCCATTAATTGTGTATTCTCTCCCTTTGATGAAGTGCTTCTGACCTGAACAAATACACAAGGGAGATGTGTCAGCAAATATAGCACTATTTGTTATCGTTGGGTATAACCTTGTTTTCTGAATGTTACCTGATCAGTATTGATGCACAGTTTATTCTGATATAGCACATTGAGTTGCTGGCTACTTCCAGTGCTTGGAATTCATTTTGGAGAACTGCAATCATTTTAGTGTGTTCTTTAATGTGGACCATTTTACATTTTGACACATTTGTGAAGGTTTTTTGTTTTATGATGATGTGCCCTTGGAATACAAATAGCATACTTATCACTTAAAACACTTATCTACAAACCACATCTGGGGTATGCCTGCCACAAATTGTATTGTCTTCTCTGCAAGACTTTACAGAATCCCCATGCCAACATGGAGAATGTTCTCTGCACAAATTGAACTCCACCTAAGCACATGGGAGCTGAAAGCTACTTAGCATCCAGCACTTATAAGAGCCTATATAATGCATTTTTCCTACTTCTACACAGTGCTTGATACATAGATGATGATATAAAAAAAAGTGTATATGTTGGTTGATTGACATTCCTTACAGTGAAACTAAACTATACCTGAACACCACAAACTGAAAACAAAAACACTATTTATTTCATTTTCAATATCCAAAGCAAACCCACCCATCCATATCGTAATGCCATTTTGAGTAAGGGCAGTTAATCATGTAGCAATTAATTCCTGGAATTCACTTACCCTTAGGCCAGGCATGCAGGCAAGAGGGCATGCTTAGCTAAGAAAGCCTCTCGTTCCCTCCCCCAAATGAAAGAAAAAAAATGCTAATGAGGTCTCTTGGGATGTATGACATCATTATGGAGTAGGCCAGAAAACATGAAGCAACCGAAGAAATGTAAATACATTTAAAAACCACTTCCCACCCAGTCAATAGGAGATTGACGTCCGGGCTCCGCTCCTCTCCCCCCTCCCCAGCTGGCGTCTCCATCCCGACTGTGGGCACCCAGCCGTGACAGCCTTCGGCTTCATGGCCGGGCACCCACTGCGCATGCGCGAGCCGCACTGCGCATGCACGTGCAGCTCGCCGTTGATTGGACAGGTGATTGCCTAGGACCTGTCAGTGTCCTAGGCCATCGCCTACAGGGAGGGGCTAAAATAAGGCGATTACGCCTAATCGCCTTACCAGCCCCTCGGCGGAAGCAGGAAGTGGGACAGGAAGTCCCACTCCTACTGAAGCCCCCACTCCCCCCCCAAAAAAAATTACATGCCAAATGTGGCATGTAAGGGGGTGTGGAGTGGATTAAGAGGAAGTTCAATTTTTGGGTGGAACTCCTCTTTAACTGTTTCCTTTTAAAAATGATTAAAAATAGATAAAAATCAATCATATAATGTGCCTACAGTTTTAGTTTCACTTTTAAACTGGTTTCATGTTTTTGTGAAGTAAAGAGACATACCGAACAAAAACAAACAAATACAGGCCAATGTTTGTTTTTAAAATAAATCTGATTGGTTCTGAGGAGTTTTAGACACATAGTAATCACACCTCTTTGATCATGGACCACAATGAAAAGCTAGCATGAGTTTTTTCATAAGGAGCCAGACCAGCAGGAAGTGTGGAGATCAGAGAAGTATTACAGCTACTTCAAAGCAAAAACGAACAATGAGGACATGAAACCAGGACTGCAGTAAGGTAAAGAAAGCTATTTAGCTAAAAAAAAAAATACTTTAGTGATCCTTTAAGTACTGTCTGAGTCACTGACCTGGAATGAGTACAAGGAATTCTGACATTGTTCTGACCTCACTGCCTGAATACATTTTTTTAGGCCAGTGACTCAGGAAGTACTAAAGTCAGAAGATCAAACATCACTGCCAGGAAATTAGCATTTTAAGAAGAAGGTCAGAAATTATATATATATATATATATATATATATATATATATATATATATATACATATATATATATATATATATATATATATATATATATACATACACAGTATATATATCAGAACACTTTTTTTATGTTTATTTTTTTTCACTTTCAGAAGACATAAATATTTAAAATCTTTAAACCCAAATGGATGTTTTTTAATTGAAAGTTGGTCTATATTTTTGAATAAACACTTTCATGTATTCTGAGTACTGCTGGCTCACTATTTAGGAAGAAACATGCTTGAAGCTGCCAACGAGTCACCATAATTCATAATCCTTAATTATGAGAAATGTACATAAGCTCAGCCACAATGAGCAACTCTGTGACTGGAATTTCTAGATAGGTCATTTGCCATCCCATTTGTTGATGTGCGTGTTTATGTTTAATAAAATGTTGTTAAGATATAAATGGTTCCAAAAGAGCAAGTCGAGTTTCTTTTGGATATTTAGCTTTTGTGCTGGTGCATTAAAAATTTGCCTGAGATGCACACTGTTTAAGACAGCAATGGAACAGGACAGATATCAGTGTGATGGCTCTATCTGCTCCTGGTTGTGCCAAGGGCTCAACTACATATGATTCTAAATAGCTTATTAAAATGTATGCATACCTTATAATTTTTTTACTGGTTGTTCCTTTTTGATTTGTAAGGACCGGTCCATCCGATGAGAATGGTCTGATGGACCGTTTTCATCGGTTGACCGCTAAAGTGGCCTGATGGTCTGATGTGCGTACACACCATCAGTTCAAGAACCGATCGAGTCCAACGCGGTGACATAAAACACAACGACGTGCAGTGAAAAATGAAGTTCAATGCTTCCAAGCATGCGTCGACTTGATTTTGAGCATGCGCAGGTTTTGAACCAATGCTTTTGCATACTAACCATCGGTTTTGAGAGATCGGTAGGCGTCCATCGGTCCGATTTTAAAGCAAGTTCTAAATTTTTGGACTGAAGGACAACAGACTGATGGGGCGTACACACGGTCGGTTTGGACTGATGAAACTGAACTTCAGTCTGTTTTCATCGGTTTGGACCGATCGTGTGTACGCGGCCTTAAATATTCCATCAAAAGCATTCTGTTATATCTGTTTTATATACGCACCTGTTTATTATGTCAGACATTCTGGGCTGCCCTGTGTCCACCTCCTGTGTTATTTCAAGGTGTTTACTGAGCCCATTTCATTCTTATTTTGAACTGCAGAATAATTAGTGTCTACAGTATGTTTTAGAGAATAAGAAAGTAGGATGGTATGGGTAATTTAACAAAAGACAAGGCTGCTGGGCAGGACTGACACAACGCCACAAAAACACAGTACATTGTCAGCCCACAACATGACTTAAGCTAGCCATAGATGGATTGTAATTCAGATAGTTCAGCCATGACTGGCTGAATTTTGATCCATTTATAGTTGTGCCCACCCAGGAGATTTTGAACTAATGATCAAATTCTAATAAACTTGAATGTTGGGAATTCAATTGGCTGCAGAGCTATTCAGTGTATTCTTATAGCCCACGCTCCTATAGTCCACGCTGCACTATATAATACTATATTGCAGCAGGGAGGATTCCTCTCTCCAACTTCTTGTGTGAATAGGGGAAACTGTTTTTGCCCACCGACTGATGGAAAAAGACTGATCCTTCTTTGGCCAGTTTTAGAAGCCATGTCCATTTCTCAAATTTTCTGCACTTACAGAGTCTTTAAAGTGATAAAATACAAGAAATGCGTAGGGATGTACCACAAATTTGTATTTTTTTTTTAAAAAAAATGTATTCAGCTGCAACATTTTTTTGTTAATAACTCCCTTATTCGTAAGACATGAATTATGTGGGGTTGTTTTAATAAAGCAGTATAACTATTTACCTTATTTGTAAATCCAAACACTAAAATATTATGGGGTTCATTTGCTAAAACTAAAGAGTGAAAAATCAGGTGCAGTTCTGCATAGAAACCAATCATTTTTTTTTTTTTAATCAAAGCTTAATTGAACAAACTGAAGTTAGAAGCTGATTGGCTACCATGCACAGCTGCAGTTTTAGTAAATCAACCCCTATGTGTTGACTTGTTAATGATATTTCAAAAGTCTTTTCAAAAGTCAATTCTGCAGCATTCATTAAAATACTGTAATATATGGGATTCTGCCATAAATGTTCTTGTGCAGAGTGATAACTGTCCCTTTTGCCCTTTTGTACTGCCTTGTCACTCTGTCACACAGGGCTTCCAGTGGCTGTTTTAATAAAATATATGTGGACATGATCCATAATTATTATCATCAGGAAACTTGTCCTGAGAATTGGCATGCAATTTTTTTTTTCTCCAGTTTGGTTAAATATACCATTAAATGTGTGGTGTTTTATAATTTTGACAACTGCAAAAAAAAAAGAGAAAGGGAGATATGCCTGTCCAATGTTGATAGTGCTGCTATACCAAAGATACAGTACAGTATTAGTCTCATGCTAGTAAGAAATGTAAAATCATATGTGTAGCTGAACCTTTTGCCTGGCCAGAAGTATTTCATATAATTCTGGAAGAGTTTTGATATTTTGCACTTTATGCTGAATTTGCAGCAGTCTGCCTCACTGTGCTTCATCGTGAAAATCTTCAGAATATTTTTCATTGATATCAGAAATGTATTTTTTTTTGCATAAGTAGGTAATTCACAAGTTTTAATATTTTGCAGTAACAGCTTTAAAAGGACTCTTTTCTGTCACTGTATCTATTTTTTTTTTGAGTTCACCATCCTGACCTACTTATACGTAACCTTACTTGCTCTCTTCTGCTGCTTTCTTAGAGCTGCAGTAAAAAATCTAGCTTATCCTGGTAGGAGAGGCCATGTGATCTCCCCCTATGTTACAGTTCTCATGTAGGAATGATGCAGTGGGGGATCATAGACAGAGTGAGTATAAGTGGGTCAATGGATGGGCTGGATAAAAGACTCTTAAATAGGCAAACCAATGGTAACTTTGCATATTGTTGGGAGTGAACCTGCACCATTCTTCCAGGGTGATTTTGCTCCAGGTTGCTGAATTCAATCAACTAATGCTTGTAAAAGATCATTTTCAGATAGCGCAACAGATCATCACTCCATGATTTATTACAAGCCTAATAAATCAATAGACAGTAAAGACATGAGATTTTAATCTTTATTGTTTGTTTGTTTTGTAACACTATGAATCGCAAAAGAACGCACTGTGCATTCCTGTGCAATTCACATGAGGTCCAGGTGCAGTGCAATTTCAGACCATTCCTTTGAATTTGCTTATATCACCTCAGACTGCAGCATAAATAGTGCATGCATGTACTCCCATGCATGCATGCATTGGGAGTTGGAAAAAAAAAGAAAACAATAATAACTGAGAAAGACTAGATGAAGTGGGGCAAGGAAAAAAAAGTTATTCCACACCACACTAAGGATGCTTCCCATGTTTACAGTAGTAGTGTTATGTAGGGGAGGAGTTTTTTTTTAACAGGAACTTCCAGAGTGAGCCTTGGCCATTGAACAAAAGCTAGTGTAGATGAAAGCCATCAGCTTCAGCTTACATATTGTTAGTTTAGATATAGTATGAATTGTGGAGAATTATCACTAAGGCTGGATTCACCCCTATGCTTTTTTTAGTGATTTTTGCATTTTGCAGATTTGCACTACAGAACATGTCCCATAGGAAACCATGATAAATGGACTGTAGTGCAAATGTGCAAAATGCAAAAAGCACTAAAACTCCATAGGTGTGAATCCAGCCTTAGAAGCTGAATACACCAAGTGTGTACCTACTGACATCCATAGTCCCGCAATGATTTCACATTGTCTACATTGAAATGAAATATAAATTCCCAATCCTACTTGCTTTGGTAAATGTTGTGACAGTCAGACATGTTTAAATCACAGTGTATGTCATAAATTGTTCTGCCTGCTTCTGAGCACTATATTCTGTAAGTGTACAAGGGTGCACGCATGAGTATCTCAGTGTAAATTTATGGAATATTTTTTTGGGGAAGAAACGTGTGTGCATTTGTGGGAGTTACATCATCCTGGCTCAGCAAATCAAAAAGTCATAGATCCTAAAAAGACTGGGACAAAATATAAGTGTTGTTGGAAGAGGGGAGGGCTGACATGTCAACAATAAAAGGGATCACTTTGCTAGGTAAGTGTGACCTAATGTGCTAATAAGCTGTGCATACTAGCACATTAGAGCAAAAAGTTCCTTGGGCCCAACATTTTCATTTAGTCTGGTGGGTTAGTGAGCAAACATTTTTTTATGTTAAGGCTTCTGGGAGTTAAATTCTGTTAAATTTGTGCGACCAGTATAGTTTTGATAGTTCTCAGTCATGTTGCTTGGCTTGATGTTATAATATATGCATGATCTTCAACAGTTATGATTTTGAATAGAGATGTATTAGTAATCATGGAATTAAATCATAAGTGCTTATGATTAAAAAATATTAAATATGCCCCCCTCCCAACCGTACTTATAAAATGAGTGGAAAAGAGCAAAATATAAAATACAGAAAGCAAGCTTTTTAGTGCCTTGTGGCGGGCAGGTGGGCAGCAACCTGGCAATCAAAACAACTGGCAATGCTGAATACAGTATATCCTTCTCACACGACAGTGCACAAATCATTAGTTCTGTTAAGAATAATGGCTTGATGAGTGCCATTAAAACCACACTTATCCTTAATAGTAATTCTGTGACTATCATCAGAACTCAAAACTGGCAACATTTCTGAAAAACATGCACATGTAATTTAACCTCTTTAACCAGCTGCAAAGTACAAGAACCAGCAGAGAATGAAGTGAAGTTAGCACCAGGAATTATTATTATTTTTTTCTTCTAGAAATGCTGATTTAGGGTGTTGGGGTACAGTGACAGTGTCAGTTTGGAATTTCTGTTTGTGGATACAAGTTCAATTTGCAGTGAACATTTGGGACGAAAAAACAATTAAACAAAAGCTGTTTCTGTCACAAGGTTGCTCTCTTGATCTGCTTTTATGTCCTTCTAGTAAAGAATAGGTCTGCATCTAACAATGCAATTTTCTGTACCTGAGGACCAGGGAGTGTCATGTAGGAGGTAGAATAGGTCTGCATCTAACAATGCAATATTCTGTACCTAAGGACCAGGGAGTGTCATGTAGGAGGTAGAATAGGTCTGCATCTAACAATGCAATATTCTGTACCTAAGGACCAGGGAGTGTCATGCAGGAGGTAGAATAGGTCTGCATCTAACAATGCAATATTCTGTAACTAAGGACCAGGGAATGTCATGTAGGAGGTAGAATAGGTCTGCATCTAACAATGCAATATTCTGTACCTAAGGACCAGGGAGTTTCATGTAGGAGGTAGAATAGGTCTGCATCTAACAATGCAATATTCTGTACCTAAGGACCAGGGAGTGTCATGTAGGAGGTAGAATAGGTCTGCATCTAACAATGAAATATTCTGTACCTAAGGGCCAGGGAGTGTCATGTAGGAGGTAGAATAGGTATGCATCCAACAATGCAATATTCTGTACCTAAGGACCAGGGAGTTTCATGTAGGAGGTAGAATAGGTCTGCATCTAACAATGCAATATTATGTACCTAAGGACCAGGGAGTGTCATGTAGGAGGTAGAATAGGTCTGCATCTATCAATGCAATATTCTGTACCTAAGGACCAGGGAGTTTCATGTAGGAGGTAGAATAGGTCTGCATCTAACAATGAAATATTCTGTACCTAAGGACCAGGGAGGGTCATGTAGGAGGTAGAATAAGTCTGCATCTAACAATGCAATATTCTGTACCTAAGGACCAGGGAGTGTCATGTAGGAGGTAGAATAAGTCTGCATCTAACAATGCAATATTCGGTACCTAAGGACCAGGGAGTGTCATGTAGGAGGTAGAATAGGTCTGCATCTAACAATGCAATATTCTGTACCTAAGGACCAGGGAGGGTCATGTAGGAGGTAGAATAAGTCTGCATCTAACAATGCAATATTCGGTACCTAAGGACCAGGGAGTGTCATGTAGGAGGTAGAATAGGTCTGCATCTAACAATGCAATGTTTGATACTTAAGGACCAGGGAGTGTCATGAAGGAGGTAGAATAGGTCTGCATCTAACAATGCAATATTCTGTACCTAAGGACCAGGGAGTGTCATGTAGGAGGCAGAACAGGCATCTTTAGTAATATAGGCTGATTGAGAAAGTCGGAATGTGCATGGTGAGGGGCATGGTTCTCTGGAGTGACATAGTAAGACCATAACCAAAGCCAAAGCACCTTTCTAGTTGATCTATATCAGACAAATAGTAAAGTAGAAAAAAACGCAACAGACACAAAGGATAAAAAAAAAAAAATGTTTAGTGTGGTAAGTCCCTGAATTTTTGGAGATTTTTTCCCCTTTTCCTATGCACGTGACAGGTATCAAAACCTCTTAAATAAACATAGACAGCTATTAAAACCCAGCAGAGATTCTAAGCCTTCTCTACTTTAGCCAACATTAAATAAAATAATGTTCAGTTAAAGTTGGGTTTAAGCAAAAAGTATGTGCTAATAGCTTATCCCCCCAGCCCACTGCCACAACTGCTATTTTACTTGTTTCGTTTCTCCCACAGGTTTATTTTAAGAAAGAAAGATTAGGTAAGGCAAAAAATCTTAGCCTGCAAACTGCTCTGGAATTGTATGTCATTTATATGTGTATTGCTTAATAAATCTCTTGATGTTTTACTCTTTTTTTTTTATTGTTTGCCTGCTTTTATTTTTATTTGTGAGACCATATATTAAAACAAGTACAACAAAAGTAATGGTAGTATATAGTCTACAAACCAGTGTACCTGGAAGATGGTCTGGGAGGTTTTCCAAAGTTGTAAATAATCAGTAGGGTTCTTATGCTTCACTTAGGAAGATGCTTAAAGTTGTGCTGATAGAACTTTCTCTACTTTTCTGAGAGCTATAAACGTTTTTTTCTAGCAAAGTAACATTCATAGTATTAGATTTTAGACGCTTACGAAGCACTTAAAGCTATTACTGAATTTTTTCCAGCCAAAAATATATCCATCTTTAGCCATCATAGTCATTATTTTCTAAAATACTGAGACCATTCACCTTTCTGTATTACACTATAAACACGGTCAAATAATTTCCATCAGGTCCTTCGTTTTTGCCAATTTGTCTGGCTGTAAACTACTGATCAGTTAAAGAGGTTGACATGTAGCTCAAAGCCCTGTTTTGGACATTAGAGGTGCAAAAGATTTGTTAAATCAGTTTTGGCTGTGTCAGCGGGCTTGATGCCTGAAAAAAGTATTATCTTGTTGGTCTGACAAGGTCATCTATTACTAAAACCGTGCTGTGTTATGTGCAAGATGCAGTGTTTATCTGTTTGGCCATTCAGAAAATCTTATCGCAATAATGTCCAACATGAGAACAAATCTTGTTTTTGTAAATTGATATTTTATTCTTAGTCCATGCTTTGCCATATATAGCCCATACTTTGTCAAATGTACAAAGATGTAATAAAGAGAGGTTAACAGTGTATTCTTAAAGATATAGGTAGATCCTTTTCATTGGTATGACAAACTAAAAGGAATGGCTTGTTCATAAAATGTATATTATTTAAAAAGTTAAGTGGATTAGAAGGTTATTATTTTACATGCCAGAAGTCCCCTATTATCTGTCTGTAGACAGTCAACAAAACAAAGTGCAAAGCTACTTGGTCTTATTTAAAAAACAAAAACAAACATTTATAGGGCATGTTTAACCACTTAAGCCCCTGACTGTTTTGTAGCTAAAGAACCAGGCCACTTTTTGCAATTCGGCACTGCATCGCTTTAACTGACAATTTTGCGGTCGTGCGACGTGGCTCCCAAACAAAATTGGCGTCCTTTTTCCCCCCACAAATAGAGCTTTCTTTTGGTGGTATTTGATCACCTCTGTGGTTTTCATTTTTTTGCGCTATAAACAAAAAGAAGAGCAACAATTTTGAATTCTATATTTTTTCCATTTTGCTATAATAAATATCCCCCCCAAAAAAATATATATATATATATATATATATATATATATATATATATATATATAAATGTTTTCCTCAGTTTAGGGCGATACATATTTTTCTACCTATTTTTGGTAAAAAAACGCAATAAGCGTTTATTGATCAGTTTGCGCAAAAGATTTTTACTGGTAATGGCGGCGATCATTGATTTTTATCATGACTGCGACATTATGGTGGACACATTGGACACTTTTGACACTATTTTAGGCTATAAAAATGCACTGATTACTGTGAAAATGACACTGGCAGTGAAGGAGTTAACCACTAGGTGGCACTGTAGGGGTTAAGTGTGCCCTAGTGTGTGATTCTTACTGTAGAGGGGTGTGGCCTGGCATGACAGGTCACTGATCGTAGTTCCCTATTGCAGGGAACAGACGATGACTGCCACTAGGAAGAACAGGGGAATGTTTGTTTACACCTACCTCTCCCCGTTCCTCAGCTGTGTAACCCGATCACGGGACACTGGTGGCGATTGGGTCCGCGACCCATGGCTGGGCTCTTAAAGGTAACGAACCTGTACGTGCTTATGCCCAGCCGTGCCGCTCTCCCACCGTATATCGGCGTGCGGTGGTGTTTAAGTGGTTAATTGTCATGGATACTGCAGATACATTTTATATATTAAACACAGCCAAAGCAGAATACCTGAGACCATTTAAAAGCAACCTGACATGCTTAAACGTGTCTCTTCTGAGGAGTTGTCCATTCCTTCCCTCCTACCAGATTTCACATGTATTTTACAGTAATGTAAGACTTAAAAGTAGAGAGTGTTCTGACCCTCCTGCTCACCCCTTCCCCCCTCAAGAGGCTTTCTCCACACCAGTGGGAAAGCCTCACATTGTTGTGTGTAGTTACAGACAGAGGAACAGGAAGTGAAGATTTCTCAAAAGAAATAAGGACATTTAAAAGCAAAATGGAAGGATGAGGTAAGTGAAGGAGGACTGTACCAAGGTAAAATAAGCTATTTAGGGAAAAAAATGTTTACCTTTACAACTCCTTTAAGTCTCTGTCAGTTGAACATGGCAGGGAAGCACAAGGAAGATGATTATTAGTGGGAAGAGTGACAGATTCCCTTTATGTCTGCAGATTGTATTCCCCTATTTTTAGTTTTTAACAATGTTTGTGGAGGGATAATCTCGGCTTCTCGCCACCATAAGGATCAGGCCAGATTTAATAATGAATAGATTTAGAGGGTGTGCATTTTCTCTACTCTTGAAGTGTCCTACCTATGCACACATCTTCTGGTTTTCCCCACCGGATATGATCCCCTAGTGTAGAAAATTAGCAGACTTTTTAACTGCTATCAAACAAGAAAACGGAGACAAGAGCTTGCTCTCTTGCAAGAATAAGCCTGAAACGTTTAGAGCCAAACAGAAGAGGGAAAGAAAAGAGACAAAAACATGTCTCTTGTAATCTTGAGACTTGATGCTGCCCCTCTAACCCAGCTATTCTTAATAAAAATATAGCCCTGTCCCTGTGGTCATTTTATGGTGTATGTTGATCTTTCTCCCGTTAGGTCATTAATTGAGCCTGGATCGGAATCTGTATTATCTGTGTTCTGCTTTGCTGTTTTTGTGATCTTGAGTTTGTGTTCTTCCAGTGTCTTTCTGCTTTGTCCTAGTTTTTCTTATATCTTCCCTCCTTTTGTAATTACATGTTGAACTTTGCTGTCATTTGTGTTTCACCTTTGTTACCTCACCTGTACACCTTCTCCTTTTTCAGTCTGCTGATGGCTCTGTTATTCCCCTTCCCTTTCCTGTCTTGCTTTCTTAAATTCCAGTCTGTTTATCCAGTTACGCCTAATCACCAATGTTCCCAATCTTTCCATATTCGTACATGGCTCACTTTTCAATTTCTGTCTGCCTCAGTTTTTTTCTTTTAGAAAGGCTATATACAATGAAAGCTCATTTGGTAGTGTCTTTCGGCTCAAACGCATCCACATCAACTGCAGCTCTATGCAAGACCAGACACTCACAGGTCCTGCCCTTATAGTTTGCCATTGTCTTATAGTTGTAGTCTGTCCTATATCTTTAGGCCCTAGTTGTGCTTCTGTTCATCTGGTCTCTGATAGACCGACCAACTATTTCTTCATCACTAGTTGGCTCACAATCCCCACAATCACAAGCTTACCTTAACATTGCCACATAGTTATGAACTATTTTTCTGGCAATTAATCCTAGCCTGTATCTTAGGAGGTTCCAACCTCCCCAAACCTCTACAGCAGACTCAAGGTATTGTTAGTAGATTTAAAATTGTTCATGTTACATGGTACCTTTGTTACATTATTAAATTAAAAATAAAAAAGTCCCAATTTTTTAGGAAAAGCTATAGTAACCCTTTCTCAAAGGACAACTAAAGAATACCACATACCACTCTCTATATTTTCTAATTCATCATTGTCTATTTGAGATTTTAAGAGCTGCTTGGGAAAAGTAGGCACATATTGCATAGTTAGTAGAGACATATCCCAACAGACTAAAGTCTGTAATTAAAATGTGGTCCAACAAATTACAGGCATAAGGAGGGTAATCCTTTTTCCAATACAAGTGATTCAGTTTTAATTTTTCCTGACATTTTGGTGTTACATCTTTCATTGGATGTTATAAGTTGCACTAGTAAACACAGCTGGATAAAACAAAAACTGTGTCTCTCATCATTTCAGGCTGCAAAGCAACAATATGTGATTATTTTAAAGGGGTAGGTGCATAGGTATGCGCAGGGAGTGTGCCGGATTTCCCTGGACACACCCTAATCACTGTGCGTGGTACAGATTTCCCCTGCTGATATTTCACCCAAAAATCCCCAACAGGGCTTCTATTTTTTTTTTTTTTTTTTTAAATACGAAAAAATATTAAATTGTAAAAAATTATACAAAAATAAAAAAAATACTGACACGTTCCACTGCCCTACTGACACCAATCTCTGCCCTACTGACACGTCCACTGCTCTACTGACACTGTCCACGCTTTGATACATTAAAAAAAAATGTTTTACATTTATTATATGTATGTGTGTATATACTGTATATACTGTATGTATACACACACACCTGAGTGTGTTTAAGCTTTAGGGTGCACACACCTATGGGTAGGTGATGCTTTTCCATACCCACTGTATATATATATATATATATATATATATATATATCCAGTATTTTTAAAATTGCCTCATTCAGGCAGCCTGCGATCATCTTTACGTGCTTGTCTTACCTAATGTCATTGAATGCGTAGAATGGTGAGAAAGCAGAACCCTTTAGGCTTGCATTCACTCTGTTAATGTTAGCCTGTAAGGTTGTGAAGCTAACAAGCTGTTATTTGGAGAACATTACTTCTCAGATTTCCAGCTGCAAATCTCCTACCTCAAAACCTTTCCAGTAATAGCCTTGTTAGAAAAATGAAATCATCTCTTTCCGAGACCTGTAAGATGCTGGTCGCTGGTTCTTATTTTACCAATGCGCTGAGGTGCTCAGATCATGTTAATAGGACGTATCTCGAGAAGACTTATGTTATATAATTAGGCCGATTTTCTTATAAAGCAGTGAAGTCTGATAAAGTTAAGAGTTAAGTATGAAATCATCACAGATATATTTTCCACTAGCTTAAAAGCATTATTGAATCTGTAGAACATGTACGATTGTGTGCAGGAACGTATAAAGTTGCTTATTCGTTTCTGAGACTAGCCAAACATTTTTAAGTAGCTAGGTAACTGGTCAAAGAAATGTTTGTATTATAAATATGTGCAGATATGCTAGAGATGAGCACACTGTATATTAGCGCAGTAGTGCCCCCACTGGCTAGATTTTGATGGCACCAGTAATACAATACTCAAATACACAAATTATAGTGTATACATGACTTCAAGTCCACCTTTTACTACAGGAAAGACACAGAAAAGCAGAAAAATATTGATAAGATTTTGCATTTTATAAAGGATAATTTTCTGGTTGATGTCAGATACAACAACATATTTCCTGTGCATAGGCAACCATCAAGTACACAAAATACCTGTGCGGATATTTATCATGTTCATAAATCTGCCTTGGAGCCCAACTTTACTAGATATCTTTGTGCTTGACTCAGTGTCAGTGCTTAACCCTTATTGAATAACCATTCAGACAGGGTTGTGTTATGCTGCAAAGAATCAAAAGCCCTCCGCACTTAATAAATTATAGGAGTAACCATCTCAAGGAGGACATTTTTAAAATTGATTTCTGGCCATATCAATATTTTTTTTACATTTGTGGATCAATAATATTTAAAACCATAACTTGACAAAACTTATGGAATACTTTTTTGTATATCTATTCCCTTCCTGGCTTTGCCTAAAGCAGAGATAAACTGTATCTGAGCATCACAAACCGAAAACAGTTTTTAATAATTTTTTATATTCAGAAAAAATTTACCTACCAGAGCAAACTACCCATCCATCCAAAAAAAAAAAAAAAAACATTCAGTGCTAAAATAGTGATGAAATATACAGCTGCTTGCATTAAAAGTCAATACATCTCTACCCACATAAAAATTTCAACATAGATTTTAATGTATAAGACATAATTGGAATTAAGTGTTACCTGTTAATGATAAAGTCCAAAAAGAAACCTGTAAATAGCAATGGTGTCCAAAATGTGTCAGTATTCACTGAGACATTGATCCATCTTCCATACCACAACTGCAATGACCTTTTAGCACTGGAATACTGTCAGTTTCCTCCACCAAATGAGCAAAATGCGCACTCACCCCAAAGACGGGCTGCCAAGTAATAAGCAGCAAATCAGCTCAATTCCCCCACCAACTGGGCATCAGTCATGGCTACCATTGGTCTCCACAGGTCCAGCCAACTTTCCCCATAATCCTCCACTCAGGGCTGTCATCCATTCATATGCTATAGCGAACATGAAAGCTAGGGTCTTCACGCATGCTTATTAAAACTTAAGCTCTCTCCATTAAGATACATTCTTAAAAACAATAATAAATTAGAACAATACTATGCACTGTTTTTGGTTTGCACCAAGATTTGTTTTCCTCTGCATCTGAGAAATAATTCTAAAGTACAAAAATCAGGTATTTAACGCAGCCAAACCTATATTTATTTAGGTGTAAAATGCTGCCCACAAGGATGCCTGGTTCCTGAACCCTTTCCGAATTCATTTGGATTCTGCTCTTTGTAAATCACTGGTCTCTGAGTCAATAAGAGAAAACTTGATCCAATAACTCCTTGCTATGTGTCAGTCACTTATCCATCCATGCTTTATTTTGTTGAAAATAGGAAAAAGAGAAATCCCCCAGGGTGGGGCTTTAATGGTAACAATTCATTGATTCAAAAATAATAGTAATAAATAGTAATAAAAGTTTATTATACAATAAATACAAACATATAAATGTTTAAAAATCAAAGTTCATAGGTAGGTGTCTGACTAGTCCACAGGGGTCCATTCAGGCCCTACGCATTTCAAGACCTTGTCCCTTCATCTGGGGTCAGTGTCCATGTGGGGTCACACTGTGTATGACATAAATTGACATGTTTCAAAATATTGCAAGAGTTGTCTTTATACATAACAAGAGAACTTTGAAGCTGCATAGTACATATATCATACCCGTCACCACATGTATGAACTCATGGCAGCAAACATCAAAGCAGTGGCACAGAAGGCCCCTAGACAAGAAAATAGGGGCAATCAGGGCAGGAAACCTCCCTCTCTTCCAAGCAAGCCCAAGGTTGTCACAAAGATGCGCAAAGGATATGTGTCGCCCCTGCATAGGCAAAACAGTATACGTGTAAATAGGCATACTTTGTAAAAAATCTCAAGAACATTCATAATATGGGTTATATACAGTAGGATACAACAAAGTCCCACCAGCATAGCTATATAAATTACGTAGTAAGAATTTAAAGTGTAACTATTTTTATTTGTTCTTGAGAAGTGTAACTATTTTTTATTAGTATTCTTGAGAAACAGAAAACATACCTATAAAGGAAGGGTGTAAAGCTGAATTGCGGCCAGGGGTGTCAGACGTGAGCACCTGGATATGCTGTGTAGAGATCAAACTATGTATTACTAATGGCATCCAGGAAAAACCTCACAGAGTCCCCCCTAAAAAGAAAACAGACCCAGCAGGCAAACCTTCAACTCCCAGTACTCCCAGTATGCTGTGTACCTTTCAGATGGTGTTGCTGCATTCACTGTGTCACCACCATCTGCTGTGACAGGCATGTTGGGCGGCTGTGAACGTATATAGGGGAGGGCAGGGAGGGGGTGGAGAGAGGCGGGAGCGTGAGTGCTGCTTCACTCACAGGCCGCATATAATGTCTCCTCGTAACCAGGGAGATGCAACGAGGAAACCAGGTGGGTCGGGGGCCGAGCGAGGCGGGACCACTACTTTACTATAAGACTGCACACAGCATCTCCTCATGTCCAGGGAGACGCAGCAGGGAAGCCAAGTGGGTGGGGCTGAGTGGGACGGGGCCGCACACCCCACACAGGTGTCACAGCCGTACACATCGCTGGGCCCCGTTGTAGAATTAAACTCTTGTTTAGGTTAACTTCTATAATAAAAACAATAGGAATTAAACAGCATATTCAGGAACAAAAGATATAACACCTATAAGGCACCAACAGATCACAACAACACCCATGTGACCTAGGGCTGCCTCAGATTTAAAGCAAGTTTCAACACATTTGGTAGAACTGCATGACTTATAAGAAGAGGAAAGACTGCTGGCCTGGAATGGTTTAGTGTAGAACCTTACATCCTCAGGAATGTGCCAAACAGGTCAGGGTTATTTATGAAGTGATCATTAACTTACCCCTGTTCTTATTTCATATTAGCTTAGATATTAGTACTTGACATAGAAACAAGGATGCAACACAGCTAGATCTGGAGGGGGCAAGGGACTGCACAATCAACCTCACACCCTTGCTTGATCTGCTAGTATCATTCTTCCCTCATATTACTACCTAGCTTGATGGCAATATATTTCTTTTTGCAGTCATTCAATAATCATAGATGTTCAGACATACAAAAAGCATGTCTTACAACCTGTGCTTTGACTTTGTTATTCCCTTGTGACATGGGACACTTAAAACATGTCATTCTCCCTTTCAGCCCTTAGAAATTCTGTTCAGCCTTTTCATCCATATGTCAGGTTGCTGAGGTATGAAACATAGTTCCTACCCACTAAGCTTTGTCCCTTTTCCCATTAGTTACACTCATGATATGAAATCTAGTCAAGAGAGTTTTTATACTCAATGGCTCAAAAAAGTGTGCACATAGTGTAAGGGCGTAACAGGAGATGCGCGGCGTAAGTCTAATTGTGCGCGTGCATTTCGATGCACGGCATTCCCAAAACGAGATACGCAAGAAATCTACTTTTTTTGTCCATCGTAATTTCGTTAGACAGGCGCATCCGTCTGCGAAAAACTGCGCTAGACACACCATTGATTTGCTATTCAAATATGCTAATGAGGGAGTTACGGGGATCCACAAAAGAACGTTGGTGCAGTGCAGGCTACGCGCTGTGCGCAACAGCTAAATGCCCTGTCTAAAATTAGACCATATAAAAGCTGGTATAAAATTAGACAATTCGTCTACATGTCAGATAAAGCAACACTGTTAGTGAGGAGCTGAGCAGTCACACGTGTTGCCCAACAAACTGTATGCCAACATGCCAGTGGCATCCATGCTCATAGCTAAACTACTGACTTTAGATGAGCAAAGAAGGAGGAGGGCACTGAGGAGGGCACTGGATTTTTTATTTTTTTTGGAAAACTTTTTTTGGCTTATAAACAATACAATATTCTTATCTGATACAAGCCCCTCACTCTTCACTCTTCACTCTTCACGGTAGAGGATATATCACACACGCATAGACATCTATGGCATGAGTGATTCTGAGGTGTCTCGCATCTTCAGATTCACCCCTCATGCCATCATGGAATTAACTACAACCCTGCAGGAGGACATCACCAGCCCAACACATGACACTACCCATGACACCCATGACAGCTACATATACAATCAGAGCCCCATCCCCACAGATTTCGAACAGAACATGTATGGGGACAGCTGGCTGGTTGGTGAGTGACATGGGTGGCAGGCATGACTGCCCCCCCCATGATGCACACATTACAAGGGGCACATGCACTACTAACATCCTCCTGTCTTTTCCCTTCAAGGTGACTCTGCATATGCACTGGGACCCCATCTCATGACCCCATCTCATGCCAGCTCACATTATGCATCTTTGCACGTTAAACACACACATTAATCATGGCACAATGAGAATGCATGCATGCACACCACTGTGGTCCCTAGCACACACACACCACATCCTCATCAAATTGGATTGGCACCAGTCCACCATGCAGGACTTGTGAGCAGCAACGCCACACCAAGGCTCCAATTATGTCACTGTACATTCATACACCATTCACACGGACCTGGGGATCACTTCTCCCTGGTCCTGGGGAACCCTTCTCCACCAAAATTGAGGGTGACACCCCTTTTCCGGCAGGAATGTCACACCCACATTCAAACAGCATTCACAACCCAAAAAAAAATGCCCAGCAAAAACAAAATTTTTCAGCACAAAAAAAAATGGCCAAAAAAAAACCAAGCCAAAAAAAAAGGGGAAAAACAAATTAATGCCGTTGACGTGAGCCACGCCTGGGGCGCCCACGGCCATGGCCCGGCTCCTCAGGGGAGACTCATGGGGGAGGGGGTAAACCGGGGAAGGAGGAGCAGCCCCTGGTCTCTGCCCACCAGGCGGCCTGCCCTCCAAGGCCACGGCAATTCTGTCTAGGCCAGCACTTAATGATGCCGTATTGGCCTGGATAGCCTGGGTGAGGGCCCTCACATCCTGCCCAACGCCTGCTGTTGTAGTCTGCAGGTCGTTTAGGCAGTTTGTAAGAGCCCGGGAGTGGCAGTCCAGGTTCCCAAGCATATCCTTTATGGAGGACAGGCTCTCCTCCATCCGCCCCAATGTCTGGCTGACCTCTCCCAGATGGCGGGTCTGAAGGAACTGGTCCTTTCTCAGAGTGGCGGGCAGGAGATCGGCCACCCCCCTGGTCTTCTGGGTCGCCTTCCTGCCTCCAGCTGATGCTTGTGGCCGGGGAGAAGGGGAGCCCTGTTGGGGGAGGAGTGGGGGGCTGCCCCTTATGGAGGGCTGGCTGCTGCCAGCCAGAGGGGAAGAGTCCTCCAAAAACAAAAGTCCAGTGCCTGACATGGACTCCTCCTCCTCCTCAAACTCCTCCTCCTCAACCTGCTCCTCCTCAACCTCCTCCTCTTCAACCTCCTCCTCTTTAACCTTCTCCGAGGACTCCGGCCATGTCGGGGGGTCCTCATCAGGCTGCTGTCCTGGGGATGGTGCGGTCAGCCCAGATGGCCCAGCACCCTCCTGCACATCTGTGGATGACACAAAACATTCACAGGTTGGAGGATCCACACACTTGCCACATATTCCCTTTCACCCCCTCCCCCACACATGCTACACACCTGATAGGGCAAAAAAACCTTACCTGGCATCACGCCTTCATGACTTGTGTCATAGCCGGGCAGACCCTCCACTTCTTGCCTATGAAAGGTCTGGGCCACCGCACGCTCCTCTGCTGTCAGCCTAACAGGGCATGGTGGGCCCCCTCCTGTGCCCCTGGCATGGGCTAGCATTTTGGCCAGCTTCTTTTTGACCAGACGCCGGAGGTCATTGATTTTCTTTTCAATCCCCGACCGTGTCCGGGTCTCCCCCCCCCCTGATGCATTCACCTCGTCAGTAATCCTGTCCAAAATCTCTCTCTTCCTGGCCGGGGTGGTGTTGGCACTGTCCGGGCTGTGGAGGTAACGCCCATATTCGGAAATGGCCCGGGCAAGAATTTGTTTCTCCCCCAAAGTAAAATTTTACTTCCTCTTTCTCTCCGTCATACTCACACCCAAACAGTCAGCAAAAATCATTTACAAAAACAAGCAGGAAAAATCAAGCAAGAAAACAAATGAACAAAAAACTAACAACCAAAAACACTCACAAGCAGTCACCAAAAATCACTTACAAATATCTTCTAACAAACACAAGATCACACAGTCCACAAATATCACAAAGACAAACCACAATGCAACTAACAATAGAACAAAATCACCTTGCTGTATAGGGAGGGATACAAAGGGATGTACTTTTGCAAAGGAAGTGCGTTTGTGTCTGTCTATTTATGCTGTCTGCGTAGTTCATGATTTTGCCCTAGTCCACTTCCAATTTCACTGATTGCGCTGTTCCCGAGTTGGGAGCATGCGCACAGAGGTGCTGACATGGTCTGCTTCAAGCGCGCATGCGCGAGCCGGCAGGCCCTTCATTTGCATGGGGTCACGGCTCATTTCAATGTAACATGCCCACGTCCTTCCCAATTTGGATTACTCCGCCTTGCGCCTCAGAAATAACGTTGCGCAGGCGCTAATTTCTGCATAAAAGCGACGAGAATAGGGTGATTGCGCCGCTACATTGCGCCAGTCTAATGTAAAGGCGGTGCGCTACGCTGGTCCAATAATGCGCAGATGTACCTGAATCTGGCCCATTGTCTCTATGTGATTCAGATTTTTTTTATCTTTTTCAAATGATAAGAGCCAGAGAATATATTTAAGTATATCAATTTATTAAAGTCATAAGTCACTTTCCTGGCTTTGTTTTTAATGTTCTTTTAGCCTGTATATCTTCTTTTAGAATTTGAATATTAAAAATAAAAAATGTCCTGTTCTGGATAAAGGGATTTTTAAATACAGCTTACCTGTAAAATCCTTTTCTTGGAGTACATCACGGGACACAGAGCGGCATATTCATTACTATATGGGTTATATGGAGTACCTTCAGGTGTGGACACTGGCAATCTCAAACAAACAGGAAGTCCCTCCCTATATAACCCCCTCCCCTAGAGGGAGTCCCTCAGTTTTGTAGCAAGCAGTATGCCTCCCAAAATGTTCCCAAAAAGAGGGGTGGGAGCTCTGTGTCCCGTGATGTACTCCAAGAAAAGGATTTTACAGGTAAGCTGTATTTAAAAATCCCTTTTTCTTTCTCGTACATCACGGGACACAGAGCGGCATATTCATTACTATATGGGATGTCCGAAAGCAATGCTTTAATGAGGGGAGGGAGACATCTTCCAAAGAAGGATTTAATTTAGAGGTATACTCAAATACTAGTAAATCCAACTTAAACGAGAAATGTAAATCTCAAATCAAATCAAGGGAGCCCCCTCAGATCCTGAGGAGCTTGAATCGCGGCCTGTAGTACTGACTGCCCAAAGGCTGTATCCGCATTCCTTCTTACGTCCATTTGATAAAATTTTGTAAACATGTGGACTGACGACCACGTTGCTGCCTTGCATATTCGAGCCATAGAGATCTGATGATGATGTGCTGCCCAGGAGGTGCCCATGGCCCTGGTAGAATGGGCCTTTGCCGACAAAGGAGGAGGCAACCTCTTCAAACCGCAGGCCTGAACGATTAATTGTTTAATCCATCTTGCGATGGTGGATCAAGCAGCTGCCTGACCCATCTTGGGCCCTTCCGGTAAAACGAACACCACATCTGTTTTCCGAACCTTCTCTGTAGCTTTAAGATAGGCCTTTATGGCCCTGACAATATCCAACGTATGCAGCAACCCCTCCTTTCTAGAGGTGGGTTTTGGAAGAAGGATGGAAGTACCACATCCTGGTTCAGGTGGAAACTGGATATAACCTTTGGTAGAAAGGAAGAATGAGGACGGAACCCCGCCCTATCCTTATGTAAAATGAGATATGGTTCCTTACAAGATAAGGCTGCCAATTCCGATACTCTCCTGGCCGAAACTATGGTGATCAGAAATACCGACTTTCTAGTCAGTAAAACCAAGGTACCTCAGCCAACGGCTCAAGGGGTTGTTTCTGTAGAGTTGACAGAACAAGATTTAAGTCCCATGGACAAAGTGGTGATTTGACCGGAGGATTAACACGTAAGACTCTCTGTACGAAGATCTTAACCAGCGAGTGGGCGGCCAGCGGCCTCTGAAACCACACTGATAAGGCTGAAATCTGTCCCTAGATCGTGCTTAATGCCAGGCCTTTATCCACTCCTAGCTGGAGGAAACGTAATACTCTATCAATGGTATACTTGCGGGAAACCCATCTCTTAGCCTCACACCAGCCTACGTAGGCCCTCCAAACCCTGTAACAAAATTACCCTGGAGGCCGGCTTTCTAGCCTCAATGAGGGTAGGGATTACCTGCCTAGACAGACCTCTACCCCTGAGAATCAGGGATTCAGTCGCCAGGCCGTCAAATTTAGACGCCGTAATGCAGGGTGGAGGATCGGGCCTTGTGAGAGTAGGTCTGGCCCTAGAGGAAGAGTCCAAGGGCCTCCCGCTGCCAATTTCAGGACTAGTGAGTACCATGCCCTCCGGTACCAAGCTGGGGCTACCAGGATAACCAGCCTGTGGTATGATCCTGCGCCGCAGGCGGGGTAGTAACTGCAGTGGGGGAAATGCATATAGAAGTTATGATTGATGCCAAGGGCAAACCAACACATCGGTTCCGCAGGCCATAGGGTCCCTCGTTCGAGACATGAACCTGTCTAGCTTCTTGTTGAATCCTGATGCCATGACCTCCACGTCTGGCACTCCCCACTTCTGGCAGATTGTCTGAAAAAAAAAAAACTTGTGGATGCAGAGACCACTCCCCCGGCGACAGGGTTTGGCGACTTAGGAAGTACGCCTGCAGGTTGTCCACCTCGGGAATGAATGTCGCCGATATGCAGGGTACATAAACCTCTGCCCACCGAAAAACCAAGCTCCTCTCACTCTGAGTGGCTTGACTCTTGGTTCCCCCTTGGTGGTTCACCTATATGCCACCGCTGTGGCCTTGTCTGAATGACTTCTCACCGAGGACCCCTGTAATCTGGATGTCTATGCCAGGAGGGCTAGCTGAGCCGCTCAGAACTCCCCGACCTTGATGGGCAGCTGCCTCTCCGCCTCTGCCCAAGTTCCTTGGCGAGTGAACTTGTTCAAGACCGCTCTCCAGCCTTCCAGACCACTGGGCAGAACCAAGCTGCTAGAATTGCTGCCTGTAGGACACGAGCGTGGAAGCGTGTGGTATTGCCTCGAACATGGCCATCGCATACATAGGCGAATAGTTGGCTCTTTCTTGCTTAGAACAAACTGAATCAATCTCTTGATAGCCTCGACCTTTACCAGGGGCAGGAACATCCATCTTCTGTTCTGTGTCTAATCTCGTGCCGAGATATTCCAACTGCTTTGTAGGTTGAAATGCTGATCTTTCCCCGGTTTAGGACTCAGCCGAACCTCTCGAGGTACTGAACCATGAGGGCTACTACGCATTCCACCAAGGAAGCGAGTGATCTTATGATTAAGAGGTCGTCCAGGTATGCTAGGACCGAGATCCCTTGGATCCTTTGGACTGACTAGAATAGGAGCTAGGACCTTCGTGAATACCCGGGGGCCGTAGCCAGCCCGAAGGGGGGCGCCACAAATTGGAAGTGACGCTGTATCACTGCGAAGCGTAAAAACAAAAATATTTGATGTGGCTGAAAGACCTGGTACATGAAGGTAACCCTCCTTTATGTCTATAGAAGCCCGATCCTTCTGGAGTGTGGCGGCTGCTGGCCAAACGGATTCTATCCGGAAAGAACCCTTAGGTAAGCATTTAAACCTTTTAGGTCCAAAATTGGTCTGACATTGCCGATGAGCCTTGGTATGACAAACAGATTGGAATAGAAACCTAGCCCCTGTTCTTGGGCTGGTACCTCTACCATTATGCCCTGGTAAAGCAGGTGATCCAATGCTGCCCGCATTGAGGCCTTCCTTGTGGAGGAAATTTTAGAAATTCTAATCTGTAGCCTGCGGCCACAGATGATCGGACCCCCTCTGTCGGGGACCGATCCCCAGAGGCCTGTCCTTGCGCTCCATTGTTAAAAGTTTGATCGCGCAGGAGGACCGTACTGCCTGAAATTTGAGGGCCCTGGAACCGGGGGGAGCTGCCCTTTTAAACGCAGGACCCCGGAACTTCCTTGACTGGTAAAAGGGTACTTTTGCCACTTGAAACAGTCTGAATGTATTTATCCAGATCTTTCCATGGAAGGGCAAACCTGCCAGCAGTCTTTTACATGGGGCTCGGCCGCCCAGTTCTTCAACCAAAAGAGCCTTCTCATATGCACTAAAAATAGTGACAACAAGACGCCTGCTGGATGGAGTCTTTTTATAGCCTCTACCGCAAAGCACAGAGCTCTGGGAATATCCAATAACTCCTCTGCCTATCGGGCAGGGATGTCTAAGCATCTGTTTTGTCTGGTTCCTTAATGCCTGAAAAAAACTCCAATTGTAGCCACTGCTGGCTGTAGCCAGGGATGCTGGAAAAAGTGTCTCTAAACGTTTATCGACCGGGACCTTAAACATTTGTATGTTTCCCCTTAGGCCAGTTAATGATTTATTCACCCATGAGATGGCTGCGTCCACCGTTGGGAGCGCCCCCTTTCTTTAGAAAAATGTCTTTTCCATAGGGTAAATAACCTTCCAGGTGGTCTCCCATCCAGGCACTAACCAGGCCCTACCCTGCTTAGCCTCCGAGATCAGACGAGATCGGGCGCTTTCCGGGAGATGCGGCCTCAAGGACCTCACGGGTAGTTGAAAAGCAGTGCCCGAACCGGGACCTGAACCCTGGACCCTCAGATCAAAAGTCCGATGCTCTACCAACTGAGCCATCCGGGCCCCTTTTAAAGAGCACTTGGTCAGGGGAAAGAGTGCCTGCAAGCACAAATATTTCCTGGCAGACGTGCATAAAGACTACCCTCTCGTCAGCTTTAGGCGGCAGAAAAAATTCTGTCCGGTCGTCCCAATCCTGGAAAAACCAATTCCTCTAACAGAGGATGGGCGAGAAAAGCTGCGTTGCTTAAAGGCGCCTTTAAAAGAACCCAAAGAGGATATCGCAGGAACCTGAGGCTCTGGAAATGGCAAATTGAATGCCAAGCGGACCATGTCTGTCAAAGACTGGACCCACAGACTCTCCGCCTGGGAGGCTGAAAACGATTCTACAGTGGTAGATCCTCTAGGTTCTGTCCCTTTTGGCGATGGGGATCTAGTCCGCTTCTTGCCAGAAAAAGAGCCAGTGATCATAGCTGTTAACCTCTTTTCTCTAGCCCCCCTAGGGTGACGGCTAGCATCTCCTCTGTGATAACACAGGGTTGGGCCGACCTGGGCCAGCCTCAGCACCAGACCCCCTTAATGGCTTATCCAGGGTGACCCCTATAGGAATAACCTGTGGGGAAAGTATTGGCATATTATCAGAACCAGAGGAGGAACCCCTTTGTCTTTGCCTTTTCTCTTTATTTTTTTTTTTTCCTAAACCCTTGGAAGCCATAATATAAAATCGAAGGACTCCGCTTACAACAACAGACTGTTATAGCCAGGAGTACAAAAAAAAATAAGGTTTAGGGGACAATAGGATCACTAATGCCCCAAAACCGGTGGGGCTCAGTATGTTTTCTTTTATATATTATTCACCACATACAGCCCCACCCCCAACATGTTTGCCAGCATTCAACCTGTTGCCAAGGGGATTTTGGCTTAACAAAAAGTATTGGAGCTGACTCCAGTATGTAGTACCCCTTCTCGCCACCGGGAGTCACTGTGCTGCCAGCTCTACGTCCTCTCTCTCTCCAGCTCAGCTCTGAACTGAGCTAAGAACGCGCCTGCTGTGTATAACAGCAATTAAAGGCACGCCCACTCTACACTGCAGTCACACTCCCCGCCCCCCCCCCCCCCCTCCCGAACGGCGCGGAAATTTTCTATATGCATGCGCACGCGCGCGCGCGCGACTGTCGGGGGAGGAGAGCCCAGGAGGAGACGCACTCTGGAGCCCAGGAATGCAGGTTGGAGGACGCATCAGGCGGCAGATTTGAATCCCGGCAAGGTAAGGCTAACACAGGCCCCTAAGGAGTCCCTTTAGCCTAGAGACAGATCTTTTTTTTTTTTTTTTTTTTTTTAAAGATCTTCAACCAGCGAGCAGCAGGTAGCTAGCAAACATACATAGATAGGTAGGGGGATCAAGTTATGGGGGGAAACATTTCAGGGCATCCTGTCTATCAGACATAGTGACCATGGTGCCAATGCAGAGCATACTCAGGCTACCCCCCTTAAGATCTCCCCTGGAGAGCCTGCTGTCGAACCAAGTCCCGCAGGCTCCCCTCTTACCTGCTCCATGCCGCAGGACGTTTTGCAAAACGGTCCAATCTTCTCCCATCTCCGTGGGTAGCGTAGTAGACCTTCAGGCCCTGGGGTCCTATGAAGGTACCCACTGTCCTGGACCTATATAGCACCCTGGCAAACAGGAACTTATGGTCTTTACAAACTCCAAGTCCTGGGCCCAGGGTCCAGCCCTCCAAAGAGGAGCATTATAGGCAAAACCCCACGGTTTGGGGCCCGGGTACTGTCCACTTTGGCACTGAGGCTCCTTGGACAGATCCGGTTAGCCCGCCCTTAATCCCAAGGATGTGGAGCAAAGCTATTCCGTGACCAACACCTAAGACACTGGCGAAAAAACTGAGGGACTCCCTCTAGGGGAGGGGGTTATATAGGGAGGGACTTCCTGTTTGTTTGAGATTGCCAGTGTCCACACCTGAAGGTACTCCATATAACCCATATAGTAATGAATATGCCGCTCTGTGTCCCGTGATGTACTAGAAAGAAATAGGTCTTTTTCAATTGTTACAGCCTGGGTTAAATGAAGCCACCTCCTGGTGATTGGGCACTGGAAAAAATAAAGGCTACAGGAACATGCCCCTATATAACCCCTGCTTATTCAAACTAGTGTTCTTAGCTGATGGACCACCTCTCTCTACTAAGAAAAGCTTACCTTCTTAGTATTGCTCTCTATGGATGATTTCTACCAAGATGAATTGCTTCATCAATCTGCCACACCATAGCCATTTCAGCTTTCTATGCAGTTTCCAGATTGGTGGACTCCTCAACAGAGCCCTGGGGTATCATACTTGGACCCTGCCTGATGGATAGCCAGTTAGGTTGCTTTGCACTTGATCATGCTGTGGGTGTTTCATTTATGCAACATGTGGCACCAGCTGTAGTGTGCATTAGAGGTCCAGAGTCACAGTCTATATGGTGTAGAGCCTAGTTCTTATACTAGCTTGATGACAGCCTGTCAGGCTGGGGAAGAGTCCTAAACATCTATTTTCTGCAGAGGACTTAGTCATAGAAGGAGGCACACTTTCCAGCAATCAACATTCTGCAACTCAGAGCAATTTGATTGTCCTATCAATGCTGGACTATTTTATTGGGTGAGGGCACATGGCAAGAATTCTGTCAGATAAAGACTACTGAGCCCTTCTTGACCTGTTTTTTTTGTTAGTGGGTCTGTTGACATTGTTTGCTGTGTTGCCCACCCATCAGTTGGACTGCCATTGAATGGTTTTGTTATAGTAGTTTAAGGAAGCCTGTTCTGCGAGATCAGAAAAATAGGATTTTTAAACTGACCAGTACAATCCTTTTCCTGGAGTACAATACAAGACACATGTTCCACTGTTCTGTTCTCATGATGTCCCTTTTGCTTGCAACAAACCTGGGGCTAGCTTGAAGTGGAAGGTGTTATGTAGGTGGCTGTCCCTGCAGCCTTTCCTTTTCCTATAGTCCAGTCTCCTGAAGATAGCTGCATAGATATAACCCAGTCATATTTACTTAAGACGCATGTGTACTGTACTCATGATTGTGTATGTCACAACAACCTATTATAGTATCTTATTTAACAATTAAATACTTTTTAAATATATGTTTTAAAATGTTACATGTTAAAGCTCTACTGTATTAATTTTAGAAAATAAATTCATCATTGTCCTCAACTTCTTCTGTTTCATGTGTCTTTGTTTCATTTTCTGCAATACTGTACAATGTTGATGCCAAGCTGTTTTGTCATGCCTTTCTCTCCTTGTGGAATGCTTCATTTGTCCTTGATATGAAAAGGAAAACCTTGCCACTGCTTAATGTTGTGTTCCTTTGATTTTAATCAGTATTTTACTTTAGTCAACGACAGCATCATATGACTGTAACTCACATCTGCATGAGCCGGATAACATTGATCCACTGATATTGTATTGAGTCTAGTGGCAAGCTGCAATTGACATAAATAATAAGTAGAAGTGGAGTATGATAACCAGTGATAAAATAAAAATCTGTGATCATGTTGACTTTGCACTTGACCTTCCCAGGCCATCATGTTTTTATTTTATTTATTATTATTACAAATGTGCCAGGAAAAAAACAATGTATACAGAATGCATTATTTGGGCTGTTAAAAATGCAAATGCATGTATTTCAATAATATAATTTATTTAATTTAACATGCTTTAATGTAACAAAAACTATTTTGGATACTGGGGGACTTTGTCAGTAGTATATACCACATTTTAAGTAGATTGAAATTCATATGTTGTTCAACCCTAGCATTATCACCACATGACACCACATTGCGTGACCTTATAGGGATATGTTTTTATCCTTAGCAGACCTATACCCTGCAATGGGGATAGACCAATCTATTTAATTGTACAGTACCAGTGTGAACCTCAGGCTTTTTTTCAAGGTTTGTTAATGAAGCACTCATAAATCTGTGGACTTCATCTTAGCTTTTTATTGACTAAGTTATATAGTACAATTACTTACTATAAAGCCACCACTCCTGACTTTCCATTCATTTTTATTTTCTGGAAGTCAATAAAAATGTGGTTATTCATTTCCCATAGTTTCAGTTCTGATTAACCACTTAAGACCCGGACCAATACGCTGGCAAATGACCCAAGGGGTTTTTGCGATTCGGCACTGCGTCGCTTTAACAGACAATTGCGCGGTCGTGCGACGTGGCTCCCAAACAAAATTTGCGTCCTTTTTTTCCCACAAATAGAGCTTTCTTTTGGTGGTATTTGATCGCCTCTGCGATTTTTATTTTTTGCGCTATATACAAAAATAGAGCGACATTTTTGAAAAAAAAACAATATTTTTTATTTTTAGCCACATGTCTTTAGTAAAAAAAAAATCGCATTAAAAAAAAATTAGCTACCTAGCGGGAACAGCGACACTAATACAGCGATCAGAAAAATGATCGCTTAGTGACGCTGGCAATAGGGAGTGAAAGGGTTAACTAGGGCAGTGATCAAGGGGTTAAAACTTTATTGGGGGGGGTGGGGGGGCTACCCTGACACTAACACTGACTGACTGTCACACTGTCTGTCACACTGACACTAAATACAGTAATCATACATGTATGATTACTGCATTCAGTGACACTGTGACAGGGGGGAGGGGGGGGCGATCGCGGGGGTTAAATGTGTTTTTGTGTGTGTGTAAGTGTGCTGTTAGTGCAGACTTACTTGGTGTGTTGTGATCTCTCCTCAGCGGCGCTTGAAACAAACGCCGAGGGAGAGATCACGTCGCTTCCTCCTTCCTGTGTTTACACAGGAGGAGGAAGTGACAGGGCGGGCGGGCGCGCGCATTGGCTGGGAGCGATCCGGAGGGGGCGGATGAAAACGGATAGCCGCCCCCACTTGTCGGATCGCTCCTGCAGCCGCGCGGACCGCCGCATGTACGGGGGGGGGGGGTCCGATCGGACCCCCGATCCCCCCCAAGGCACCAACGTATATATACGTTGATGTGCCTGTCGGTGCCATTCTGCCGACGTAAATGTACATGCGGCGGTCCTTAAGTGGTTAAAGAGGTCAATATAATTTGCATTGAATACCATTTTTCCCACACTATAGAGATTTATTTGACCTCTGAAAAAATTAAAAAAGTGCACCTCTGCTCATTATTTTCTATTGGCTTTTTGTGTCACATTGTTAATAATTATAATATTTGTCTAGCTAGGTATAAATTCTAGGTAAATGGATTAAATTAGTCTTATTTCTGCCCCACAGAAATCAACTTAATTACTATACAACTATACAAGCGCTACATAGTTGACATTATACTTATATGGGAAGACCCATCCGCTAATCTGGAGAGTTTTTTGGAATGTTTGGACCATAATTATTATGACCTAAATTTTACAGATGAGTGGAGCCTGGACCAAGTGATTTTTTTGGTCCTAATATTATTTAAAAAGGAAAGGAAAATACTTACAAAAACAGATTTCAAAGAGACAGATTGCAATAGTTACATACCGACGACGAGCTGTCACCACGAAAAATGAATATACAACACTCCCGGTAGTCAATTTACCAGAATAATAGAGAAAAATACAAAGATTCCTTAAAAAAGGTTTCAAACATACTGTACATTTTTATTAGTTAAAAGAGAAATAATTTTTTCCAAAAATAGACATGAACTTTTAAAAACAAAAAAGCAAAAAACACATGATGGCCTTGCTTGTTTTTTTTTTTACAGATTACAACGATCAAATTATATGGAAAGAGTAATACGCAAGCATTGGTCTATTGTTTTGAAAGACATTGTTTTAAATAAAATACTGCCCTCTCATCCAAAGTTTATTTACAGAAAAAATAATGCTATACATGGGAAACTTGTAAAGAACATCATTGATGTTTGGAAATTTGGAAGGCTTCTCTAGATGCAACAAATGTAAGGCATGTATAAATACAAAAAAGTAAGGTGGAAAAAAAATTTGATTTTTTTTCTTCATGTGTTGATGGGAAACATCACAAAATCAAATCCTCGATCACTCGTGACTCCACCCACTCCACTCACGTGGTATATGTACTGGAATGTTCTTGCTGGAAACAATATGTGGGTAGGACTACAAGAAATCTAAAGACAAGGATCATTGAACAATATAGTAAAAGGATTTGAAAAAACATAGTGTGTCACGACACTTTAAATTGAAACATACTAGCAATCCTCAACAGCTTCTTTTTATGAGAATCAATAGAATTTTTGGACATTGGAGAGGGTCAGATATGTTGAAAGAGGTATCAAGAAGAGAAACCCAGTGGGTATACATATATATTGGGGTCTCTACAGCACCGTGGACTTAACATAGATATAGATTTAAATAGTTTTTTTAACAAATTTTTAATTATAGATCATATTTTAAATTTATGTGTTTACGAGGATCTTCTCTTTTTTACTACAATATTAAGATAATTTTCTACCACTTACAGATATTAACTTTAAAAACTGTAAGATGATAGTCACTCTAGAGGTACCTTTTATGGTTAATGTATGTTTCTTTTAATAAGCCTATTTGCTTAGAGGAGTACTCAGTTTTTACTCATTTATATTTTAAGTGCAGGGTGGTAGTCTGTTATTTGTTGTTATTTTTTTAGATGTTTGCATAAAATCATTGCTGAGGGTTCTTTATCAACTTGTGAGTGGGTGGCCCATATTTAAAATGGCGTGTTAGGCTTCAGATTTCCTGCTGCCCTGAGAGGACGTCGTATGATAACGTATAGGGCGGGTCAGGACGCTGATGCCAACATGCTGTCCAGGATTGTACTCACAGCTCCACAGCGACTAAAGATGATTTGGATGCATTTCTATGCTTGAAATCCCTAGTGTCGGGTCTGACACTTGCAAAGTGTGAGTGTTAGGCCCCATACACACGAGCAGACAGATTTTTTCAAATCGATCGGACAGACCGATTTGAACAAATCTGTCTGCTGGGGACGTATTGGTTTGATAGTGTACACACGATCAAACCAAAATCCGCGCCGGCAGACGGATGTGAATTCTTGGGGATTGGAAAGATTCACTCTAAGTAGGTCTGGTCAGAAGTACTGAGGCACTGCTATTTTAACCACTTAAGGACCGCCTCCTGCACATATACGTCGACGACCTGGTCCGAAGCTCCGTGACCGCGGCTGCGGGACCCGCGGACCCGATCGCCGCTGGAGTCCCGCGATCTGTCCCCGGAGCTGAAGAATGAGGAAAGCTGTGTGTAAACACGGCTTCCCCGTTCTTCACTGTGGCACTGTCATTGATCGTGTGCTCCCTAATATAGGGAAACACGATCAACGATGTCACACGTCCAGCCCCGCCCCCCTACAGTTAGAAACACATATGAGGTCACACGTAACCCCTTCAGCGCCCCATAGTGGTTAACTCTCAAACTGAAACTGTCATTTTCACAGTAAATAATGCATTTATATAGCATTTTTTGCTGTGAAAATGACAATTGTCCCAAAATGTGTCAAAATTGTCCGATGTGTCCGCCATAATTTTGCGGTCACGAAAAAAATCGCTGATTTTTAGTAGTAAAAAAAAATATTAATAAAAATGCAATAAAACTATCCCCTATTTTGTAAACACTGTAAATTTTGCGCAAACCAATCCATAAACACTTGTTGAGATTTTTTTTTACTAATAATAGGAATGCGTATCCGCCTAAACTGAGGAAAAATATTTTTTATACATTTTTGGGGGATATTTATTATAGCAAAAAGGAAAAAAATATAGAATTTTTTTCAAAATTGTCGCTCTATTTTTGTTTATAGCGCAAAAAATAAAAACCGCAGAGGTGATAAAATACCACCAAAATAAAGCTCTATTTGTGGGAAAAAAAAGGACGCCAATTTTGTTTGGGAGCCATGTCGCACGACCACGTAATTGTCAGTTAAAGCGACGCAGTGCCAAATCACAAAAACTGGCCAGGTCCTTTACCTGCATTTTGGTCCGGGTCTTAAGTGGATACTGTAGATCAACTGCTGCTCACGGGATGAAAGCATGTTTCAGTAGTCAGTAGGGGTTTTGCCCACAGTATCAAAATTGGGTTGAGTTGCTCAACACTGTCCCAACATGCCAACATGCATGTGTTATGCATTACATTTGGCATGCAACACAACTAAAATATGTGTTTTCTTTAGGATAGAACTCAAGCTCTAGTTGGTACAATAGATATTTGTTCTTATTGTTAGGTTTGATGGACTTGAATGACAATGTATTTATAACTGTAACAAGACTTTTAGAAATTGTCTTTTTTTGTTACATTACAGTTTTTAAGATATTTGTGTTTTGGGGTGGGGAATGTGTGGACAGATGATCTTCTTTTCAGATGAGCTCAGGCATGTTAGGGAGAGTCCAAACCCGCTTGAGCTATCCTATCAGAAAGCTGTCAGACAATCTAATGCCTTGTTTCCACTGCACGGAACGGTTCGGGTCAGTAAATTTTGAGCGGTTAGGATGGGACCGGTCTATTCTCGTGAGTCTTTCCACTGCAAATCGAACCATCAGGGACCATTCAGGTTTTAGAAAAAATTCCTAGCGTGTCCACCAATCAGTGAGATGTATTTGTAGGTCCGCCCTAATGGAACCATTCCACTTTCTCTTGACCCACATGAGAAGCAGGACCCTTGCTGGTGCGGTACGGTTCGCTTTTATGGCACGCTTTCATAATGGAAACACCCAAAATAGCAAACCGTACCGAACCGTACCGATCCGCTCAGTGGAAACAAGGCATTAGATGGCAGAGGCATGCCCCACTTCAGAACTGCACACATATAAGGGGCATGTATATGTGTGGCTACAGAGTGTGGAATGCCCCTGTCACTTATGATTTGTTGTCTGCTCTGAAGGCTTCCTGCCAGAATAGCGCTTATTTGCATTTGCATCTGCATTTATTTTTAAATACCGCAAGAATACAAGTCAGACAAGCTTATATATCCTGATAAATATGTATAAAATGATTTAGGTGTGCAAATTGGTTATAGAGTTACTGTTCATTTAACCGACACATAATGCCACTAATATATTTGTGTGGACATCTAGACATGACTGACCTTTGGTCTTGAAAGTGTTAAGCAGAGTTTCAGGCATGGAAGAGAAAAGCTGGCAAACCTATCACACAACTCTGCAAAACTCAGTTTATATATATATATATATATATATATATATATATATATATATATATATATATATATATATACAATGCAGCCAGGGCACACAGTGCTCCAGGACTGAGTAGTGCTCAAATGACATTATATAAGCATTGGTCAGTACACCACTGCTGAGAAAAAAGAGAACAGACCCATGATGTCCTTGGAATGGCAAAAAGGCTGTGATGAAATAGTTAAAGTAGAAATTCACCCTAGCCCTAACATGTCTTAATCTACAGGCATCCATGATCTAAGACTAACCTATCTAGCCCTGTAAACAGAAATCGCTATACATATCTTTTTTGAAGCCTCTCTGGTCCGGTCTCCAGCAGCGGAAGCTCTGCAGAGGAGACAACCGACAATAGCTGTGAAATACCTGGGAAGTGACATCACCACTTAAGTTACTATGGGGCTTCCATTATCAGCTGTCTCCTCTGCACACACCTACACCGCTCATCGTGGCACCGGACCAGAGAAGCTTCAGAAAAGGTATGTATTGCGATTTATTCTTTACACGGCTAGATAGTTTAACTTTAGATTGTGGATGCCAGTACGTTTACAGATTTCAGTTTTAGGGTGAACTTCTACTTCAAATATTCTTATTTATTTTTATAGATGAAGGCTGCAGCAACTTGAGTTCTAACCTAAATAAAACACATATTTTTGTTATGATGCATGCCAGATTGTCCTTATTTAGAAGCTCTAAACTTTTTTTTGGGGGGGGGGTCTATTTATTTATACATTATGTAGTAAGTCTTTGACTTCTGTAAGCAAAAAAAAAGGGGAGAAAAAGCTTAGCAGCAAATACAAGTGCATATTTTCGTTCACAATACCTCCTGATATAGCAGTGTGAGTGTGTGTGAGATGCCAAGAGACTTATTAATCCAGTGCTTGTTCTTTTTTATATATACTGAATGCTAGGCTATTTGCTTTGCAGAGAAATTTGGTGACAATTGATATTTACAAGAAGAAACAAGGAATAGCCTAGTGCTGCAGACAAAAGGCAAAATAGGCAATCTAATGCTGTAAATCAAATTCTTTGCAAGCAAGACCATGTCTCTGATAAGGAATTTCATGGCTGTGATTTATCTGTGCTCAGTGAGGAGAAGCAGATATTCTTTTCGTATACACTGCAGACCATGCATATTTAGCTTTATATACCTCTTCTTTCTTCGTTTTGCCTCTACTGAGAGTTCATTGTGTTCACTCTCCTGTGTTGAACTCTGGTTCTTTTTTTGTAAAATATAATATTAAAGATCATATCTATTAAATTGATGATTTACTAAAACAGGCATTTCTATAACATCTTGTGTTCATTTGATTAAGATAGGTATTCAAAGAAAAGGTTTAGGATTAGGATACATCCTATGCCCCCTTTTGTTTCATATGTTGTTATGGTGCAATATAACTGTGCATTACAGCTCACTGTAGGTGTTCATTGGCATGCAATTATTTTTGCAACTTAATGCATCGCGATACACAGCTACAGTGAGTTGTGGTAATGAACATAGTGGGTCATTATATGTGTCATAAAATCTATGATATGATGTGAACAACCCTGAGATTTTTAAAGTTTTGCAGTTGCAACTACGATTGACCGTTGGACCTATGAGAATAATATACACTATCTATGGCCTTAATTTCTTAATCATAGCTGATGGTGAATTTTAGTCCATTCGAGTTTGAAGGATCACACATGGAAAGTATATTCACAGATTGGATAAGGGAAAAGGGAAGTGAAGCCGCAACGCTTCACTTCCTGATTCCCTCACTACTTGGCCAGAGTTTGCATGTTCTTCTTGCCCCTACATGTGTTTCCTTCCGCACTCCAAAGACAGGCAGTGAATAAGGCGATGGTGTCTGCATGCAGTGTTTTTGGTGTAAAGAGAATGGGCAAGTGCCTGCTCACCAGTGACCTTCTGTCTTGAAGAGTGACGAGGGCTCCACAGCAGGCCTCTGCAAAGTCTGGCTCAAGGGACAGCGCTTGACCCCACATCATACCACACTACTATTCAGCTGGATCTGGAGTGGATGTGATGAGAGCAGCCTCCAAGCTGCCACTGAACTATCATATGTTGTTGGCAGCAGATGCACCCACACCCACTTGAAATGACTCTCCCTGTAGCACAGGTCGCAACCCAGACGCAGCACAATCTACAGTCTAATTCACTGCTTGCAGATCCATGCCATGGTCCCAAGAGAGAGATCCCACCCCTGCACAGGCCTTTTATTACCTCTCCCGGCATTTTGTTCTGCCTCTCCAGTCGGATGGTGCTCATAGTCCGTGGCAGTCCAAACTCAGTGTAAATCAGGCACTTCAGACTACATGTTCCAAGAAGACTACATGTTCCAAGATCCTTTGCTCCACTCTGCCTTCAGGACATGACAACATAGGATCCTGGCTGAACACTAGAGTGAACAACCACTCTGTACCAAGTGCTGCAGAGGCAATCTTATTCAGCTCATAGCTACACATGTTTTGCCACGAATGCAATTAAGAATAATGCCTCCAAATGCATGTTGTGTGTTCTGTTCTGATTTGGAATCGCAAAGTGTGAATGAAGCCTTAGTAAATCTTAAGTCTAATTTCAGACAAATAATAATAATAAAAAAAAAATGATACATAAATATAAGATTTGTATCAGCCAAGGAATTTGTATTTCTGTCTATCTCATTCAGAGATTCACACAACACATTCCTATCTGGCAGGGAGAAGACCTGCATTTTCTCTACTGCAATGCAATAGTGCATTGCAAAAAGTTAATACCAAGCCAAATTCAAGTACCTATACAGCTTGCATTTTCCAAAAATACAATTAAGGATGTGTTAACGAACAATGCATTATATTATATATTTTATTGTATATCTGTCTGGGGTTCAACTCTAGATCTTAATGTCTGAATCTGAGCACAGTATTTCCATTTTATAATATACTACAGCAAAATGTAATCCACTGTGTATATATAATAGTATCATACAAAATTGATAACAGGTTAACACACATATGTCAATTTTGTTTATAAATGTATATATAAAGCGGCTTATAAAAACAACATACAGTGCACTGCAATCAGTTTAAACGCATATCTCCTTTGATTGCAAAGTAGAATGAAGTAGAATAAAGTAAAAAACAGCACATTCACATTTATATTACTGGCAAAGCTCTGATGATTGAAGGTTCATCTATGTGCAGTTCCCTCATTGCTCATTAGTGTGTTCTCTTGAATGTCAAGAAATACTTTAATTTTGGACCTAGCTTGCTATTTTGTACCGTATATGTGCAGTTATTTTCCATTTTAACATGCAGGTGCACAGTGACTAAGTAGCAGCCCTAGGGTTGTTGGTTCTAATCCCGACCACAGCACTGCCTGTCCAGAGTTTGCGTCTTACTCATCTTCCTGTGTGGGTTTCCTCCCACACTCCAAAGACATGCTAATAGGTTAATAAGCTCTAGAATGTGAGTTGGGGATCTTAGATTGTAAGCTCCTTGAGAACAGGGTCTGATGGGAATGATATTTTCATACATCAGGAAAAGGTAGAGACCTACATGAACGAAATGGAAGAGAACAAAGATCATCAGGGTGCAGTGTGTGTTTTTTTTTTTATTTATTTTTTTAGGAGAAAACCTAGCAAGGTCCTACTAAAGAGTAAGGAAGAATTGAAGAAAACTGTAAAACTGTAAATGTCACTGTAAAAATATACACATACCTTACCTTTATAACGTCAGTGAGAAACTTGGCATTTTCTGTACTTTTATTCACAAATATTTTCATAACTAAAGAGTACATTGTCCCAAGTCTGAGGGAAGGGGTTAGATACAGAGTGCAAGGGTCCAGAGTATGTTATGCAGAGGTTGCAGGGGTCAGGAGTAGGGATGAGCTTCGCGTTTGATACGAACGTATGTTCGACTCGAACATTGTCTGTTCGTACGTTCGACGAAATTCTAACAAAAGCGGTTGTTCGCACCAAATTCGAGTGACGCAAAACGGCCCATAATTCACTCCGGCATTGTGCGCTGATGATTGGCCAAGCATGTCCCGCATGCTTGGCCAATCACAGCGCGCAAAAAACGAAGAGCTATAATTTGCCAAAGCCTGGGTGGCTTTGGCCAATTATGGCTCAGGGCTTTAGCACACGCCCCACACTATATAAGGCCGCCTGCTGGGCGGCCTGGTGTAGTGTGTTCCAGCTTGTTAATGAGAGCAGTCAGAGAGACAGAGAGAGTGGGCCAGATTCTCAAAGAATCCCCGGCGGCGTAGCGTTAGGCATTTACACTATGCCGCCGCAACGTACTAGAGCAAGTGCTTTATTCTCAAAGCACTTACCTGTAAAGTTGCGGCGGCGTAGCGAAAATCCCCCGGCGCAAGCCCGCGTAATTTAAATGAGCTGGGTAGGGGGCGTAGAGGATTTAAATTAGGCGCGTTCACGCGCCGAACTTACTGCGCATGCGCCATCCCAAAAACTTCCCGACGTGCATTGCGCAAAATGACGTCGCAAGGACGTCAGTGTTTTAGACGTGTACGTTAATGGCGTCCAGCCCCATTCACTGACGTCTTACGCAAACGACGTAAAATTTTCAAATGGCGATGCGGGAACGACGGCAATACTTAACATAGGATGCGCCACCTTTGGGCTGCTTTATCTTTACGCGGCGCAAACCTTACGGAAACTACGTAAACTTTGACGGGGCGACGTAAAATAGTTCGGGAATCGGCGTATTAGGCTTATTTGCGGCCAGCGTTGTCATTACATCGACGATCCGATTCTTTTACACCTGTCGGATTTTTAGTGTATCTATGCGTAAGTGATTCTAATAATCACACGCATAGATACCCATTGAGATACGACGGTGTATCTGAGATACACCGTCGTATCGCCTCTGAGAATCTGGCCCGTTGTCTTTTTAGATAGAGCAGGCAGGCAGGCTAGTCAGTTTAGCTTCAATTACAGTGTGTATAGAATATATATACATCCCTAGGAGTTGTTCATATATTTATACACTGTATAGCTTAGATAGATCAGTTCTTCCTAATTTAATCACAGGTATAGACACCCAGCAGGTACAATATTTTTTTTTATTTTTTTTTAAGCATCCTGGAGCAGTGATTTTAATGATGCTTAACTTAAAAAAAAAAATTAAAAATTCCTTTAAATATTGTACCTGCTGGGTGTCTATAGTTTGCCTGTGAAAACGTCTTTGAGAACCCGGGTCTTGCCCGAGGGAACATGTATCAATGGAAAAAAAAGTTTTCAAAACTGTCATTTTTTCAGGAGTCCTGCTCCTGAAAAAACGACAGTTTTTTAAACTTTTTTCCATTGATACATGTTCCCTGGGGCAAGACCCGGGTTCTCAAAGACGTTTTCGAACAATAACTTGAATATTGGTCTTTAAAATGAGCGCTTTTGAATTCGAACATTTGTGTCCCATAGACTTCAATGGGGTTCTAAATGTTCGCGCGAACGGTCGGTCTGTTCAATGGTTCTGGTGCGAACCGAACACGGGGGTGTTGGGCTCATCCCTAGTCAGGAGTTTGTAATGCACAGAGCTCAGGGGTCAGGATTTTAAAATGTACAGAATACTGTGATCTGCAGTGTGTACAGGGAACAAGAGTGTGAAATGTAAATTGCAGAGTTCAAATGTGTGTAATGTACAGAGTGCAGCGTTCAGATGTGTGTAATGTACTGAGTGCAGAGGCAAGGGGGTAAGATGTGTATAATGAACCGAATGAAGAGGTCAGAAGTGTGTAATTTACAGCGTGCAGGAGTCAGGAGTATGTAACAAATACGGATAAACTTCAGGTTCAGAATGAACATAAGCTCAAGGCGAATCCAAGTTGCTCACAATTTGAGTAAAAAGCAAACTAATGCTGCTGTTCACTACTATAACAACAAATAATGCGCATCCTGACTTTTGAACTGTGGTTAGGTGGCTTAAATGGGCCAATAAAAATAGTTTTCTTATGATCCCGTTCCCTCGCTCCCTTCCTCTACAGTCAAAGTTCCCAGCTGCCTTCAGTTGCTGTGTAGCTGTGGCCCCCTAAACTTTTTTTATTTTTTATATATTTTATTGTTTTTTTATATTTATATATCTATTTTTTTACTTTCAACTAGGTTTGAAAAACAAACACAAAATAAGGTTTGAATTTAGTGGGGTTTTTTTAGTTGGGATTTACTGTTTTAGGTTAAATGTTTGGAAGGGGTTATATTTTATTTTAAGGTAACATTTTCTAAGTTTTGCTAAGGTTTTCTTTTTCTTAAAAACTCATTCTCCTTTTTTGCAACTTCATGGCCTATTCTGCACCACAGTGTTTTGCCATTTACCAGTAGGAGGAAGGAATTGTCTCTGTGTGGCTGGACCACAGGGTCAGTGGCAGTGTCCACAGACTCCACATTAATACAGACACTTGGTTCAGCAAACATGGGCAGTGGCATTACATATGCCTTACTGTCCACTTGGTACATTTGCTGATGGTTGGGAAGGATACAGGTTTGGGAAACACCACTGACACACTACATGTTACCATTCCAGAAGGAGAAAATAATGTGCCTCTTAGAAGAGATACTGAGGAATAACCTCCTGGTTGCATTCCTAGATAGTGTCAGCCAGGACCCCCTCATTTCCAGCTTGCCTCCTATACTCAGATCATTAAAAGAGGGAACAGCGTTGGCAGCAGCTGCCCTAGCAACACTTTTAAGTAATTTTTCCAACCACAGCAGACAGACATGGTTGCTGGCAGCAGTCACAGGTCATAGCTAAACCATATTTTTTGCAGATGTGGGGGCTCTTCTTTCCCACAAAAAAGTTACCTTACACGAAGAACAGCTCTTGCCATTACTGCTGGCCTGCCACAATTATCAGCTCCTGCTACCTCTGCTGGCCTGATACCATTACCAACTCCTGCCATTGCCGCTGGCCTGCCACCATTATCAGATATTGTTACCTTTGCTGACCATCTGCTTTTATCAACTAGTGCCATCTCTGCTGTCCTGCCATCATTACTAGCTTTTGTCACTTCTCTTGGACCATTGCTATTTCTAGCTCTTGCCACCTCTACTGACCTGCCACTATTACCAACTCCTGCTATCTCTGCTGGCCTGCTACTATTACCAGTTCCAGTGACTTCTCCTGATCTGGTGCTGCCACCATTTCCAGCTCCTGCTACCTCTAGCCTCTCACCATTACTAACCTGTTCCACCTGTGATTGCCTGTCTGGATTACTAGTTCATGCTACCTTCCCTGGCATGCTGCTGCTAATATAACCAGCTTATGCCAACTCTGCTGGCCTGCCACTCCCACAAGCTCATGCCACCTCTGCTGGCCTATCACTATTACCAGCTTTTCTGGACCTGCTGCTGCCACTATTACCAGCTCCTGCCCATCTGCTAGCCTGTCACCATTAACAGCCCCTTTCACCTCTCTTGGCATGCCACTGCCATTATTGCCAGCTTATGACACCTCTGCTTTTCTGTCCTTCCTTTCAAAATGACTACTTACTAGGACACCTGCTGGCCTGCCACCATTACCTTCTATTGCCACTGTTGCTGGCCTGCCACCAGTATCCATCTCCTAATAACTCTCCTAGCCTGCCATATTAACAGCTTTCACAACCTATGCTGACCTGCCACCATTACCAGCCCCTAAAACCTATCCTGCAACACATATCATTTTATGCAGCTGGGCTTAAGCTGCAAAATGTTTCATATTTTCTTCAAGGTAAATTCTGTGTTGTGGTCCATTCTGGTAATCAGGCTCTATAAGCGTGCCACACATAAGATTTCCAAAGCTGAAAAAATTCAGTTGTTTTTTGCAGGGTAAGTCATGCGCTGTGTCTCCTAGTTTGCACTAACACACTGCACAGTATGTAAACAGTTTTTCTAGGCCCCAATTTAAAAGAAAGAAACAAGGCAGGATTTATCAAACAATCAAAATGAGGGTGCTTTATTTCGAAGACAATAGCCAGAAATATCATAAAGATTCAAGGCATACTATGTAAGCAGTTGTAGTAGGCAGCAAATTAAAAGCGAAAGACAAGGCAAACTCTAGCATAGAAAAATAGTGTACAGACGTGATGAAAATTATGTAAGCAGCTTTAGAAGGCTGCACTTTAAAAGGAAGAAACCAGGCAGTTTTTTTCCATTAAATCAACAGAAATATTGTACCAACTGACTGGGTACTGGCACAGTATGTAATTTTTGGTTCATAATAAAACCTGTGTGTTTTCTCCATTTTAAATCATAGCCTATAAAAAGCTGTTTAAATAGTTTGCGTCAAGTCTGTGCAATATTTAATTGTCTCTATAAAAATAAACTTCAATTTTTAGAAATAATTCTCAGCTTCTTTGCTAAAGGTTTTACTATAGTTTCAGAAAGCTAGGACTTGTTAGGTTTGTTTTCAGGAAAAGGGCATTCTGCCTCAGTCAACTATTTAAAAATATTGTTGCACTCTTTTCTTATGTGTTAAAAAGGTGGCTGCTGAAAAATACACATATGAAGGGGCTGCTGTAATGAGCCAAGGGTATATTAAATTGACCAACAAAAGAAAATACATAATTACATCATTTAAGAAAGACAGATTTTTGCTGTGCCTGTGGGGACTCGGGAGCAAGTTGTTTATGCTGGTAGCTCTTGGCACTTGCACCTCTAGAAGAAATGAGCAGAAAGCCAACAAGTTTATCCTTTGAGTCTTGCCAAGCTTCTAAGTATCACCCTAGTGGGCAAATTATCACAGATGATAGTGCAAACAAAACAAATATCCTTTATTTAGACATGAACAAACTCTATGTCTGAGAGGTCTTCTAATTATTTAATTCTGTACTTTGAAAGGGTTGAGCAATTTGGCCTACACTGCAAGCCTTGTCATAGGTAGACATCTGCAACAAAGCAATCTAAAACATTTCTGATAAAGCAGTCTAAAGACTGTATGCACACAGTAACATTTCTTATTTCCAAAGGTTAAAAATAACTCTTCGGAGATTATAGTAACACACTGGAGGAATAGCCATTTTTAATAATGAGCAAGTCAGCTGAAGCTCTAAGAAATATGATCTGAATTATTTAAAAGAAATTCCCTTAGAAATTGGCTTAACAAAGTTACCACATTTTTCTGGAGAAAAAAAATACAACAGGCTTTTAATAGATGTCACATGAATGATAAAGCTAACCCATAGGTAAGTTTGCTAGCGAGTGATTCTAGTGCCTAAAATGCACCTGTAGTTTTGAAGCAAGCAATATGCTACAAAGGAGGAAGGTAAGGCTTTTTAGAAACAGGTCCAATTTTTTCTTTTCTTCTTTTGTCCACTGTTTATATAACGCAGCAAATCGCAGCTTTACAAGTTTTTACAATTTTTGCATCACAGCAACGTGTATATTTTTTGTATTCACAGTTTATCTATTAGCGCAGTTTACACCACCAATTCCCCCCCCCCCCCTTTATGTACCTGTTTAGTCTGTTCAAATTAAACAGTTGTACACATATTTTCATGGTATGTGTCAGCTGCAAGGAAGTTAGTATGAAAATAGGGTAAATAACGGTACTTGATAATGCTGATGACAATGTGATGTGATGATTATTGAGCCTGCTATTTATGGCTGACCTAGAGGACAAATTCCTGAACATAATGCAACAAAGGCTAAATAGATACTATCGCTATTATGATGATATTTTCATCATATGGACAGAAGGTGATAAAAATTATAATTTATCAACACCTTTCATCCATTAATCAAACTAAAAATGGACTACACAAAAACACATGTCAATTTCCTGGACACCACAGTATACATCAGGGATGACAATTCACACACCTCAATATACAGGAAACCCACTGATAGATGTAACTATCTCCACAGTTCCATCTTCCACTCCCAACACATCCCAAAACACCAAACGGGCCATCAGACAGCCAGACAATCAGATACCACTGAGTAGGCTAGGACCCAGAAGAGAGAAATAAACATCTCAGAATACTAGCAAATTCATTCCATATGAAAGGTTACGAAAGGCAAAATCTTCAATACAAGCATAAACACTGTCTTGAAAACCTGAAGAGAAAATCTCCAATATAAAGAGAAAAAACAAATAATCGTGAGCCTCTAGTAACCATGCATAATCCAGCACTAGAAGGGATAAGAAAGATAATCAAAGATTTACAACCCATCATAACAGAGAATGAAACACTGAAAGAAATATTCCAACAACTCCCAATACTGGCTTTCAGACAACCGCACAGCCTCAGACATAAACTTATTAGCAGGAAATTTCACTCTGCTTATGTAGTCACAAATGAAGAAATCAAGCCCTGCAACGTAAAAAATGCTGCAAATTGTGCGGCCAAATCAATCTATCAAAAAGTGTCACACATACAAAAGTGATCTTCAATATCACAGGATCATACAGCTGTACCTCCAGTAATGTTGTGTACCTCATCTAATGCAAGAAATGCAGCAAGTGATCTGTCGCACTACCACATTCAGGAGCCGCTGGTTAGATTTGGGATCGGCATAAGTTAAGTTACCTTTGACGTGTCTAGGGAAATTGAACGGAATGTCCAAGCCAATGATTGACGTTTTCTAAGTGCTTTATTTTCGGTCCAACATCGACCAACAGTCAACTTGAGGTAGACAGGATAGGTTGGTGAAGAGAATAACTTTGCAGAATCAGGCTACGGATAACGAACAGAAGCAGTCCTGCTTCTAGAGAATATTATTTTCTCCCGTCGCCACTCCTGCCGGAGTGGGTGCAGTGCACCTGGACAGGCCTCTCACACAGGCCTGGCAGCCAGAGTGTCAATGGTAATGCTGAGAAGGAACAAGTCTCTGCCACCGACTTGGCTCTAGTAAATTAGTAAAGGCCTCTGCCATAGGTCCAATACTTGAGAGAAAGAGAGCGTATCCTTTCAGTCAAGTCCTCTTGAAGTATGGGGACCCAGTAAGTCACTGGGGCCCCTCGACAATTCAGTTGCTTTGAGCCATGAGGGCCCAGAGTAAGGAACTCCGCGTAGCATGGGCCCCGGCCAGGTAGACCATAGTGGTGGGGCCCGTGACATGCGCACACCCCAAAGGTGGGTGCCGCACCTGGAACCAGGAGCCCACGAAGAACCCCGAAAAATAGCGTCTGCCACAGATATACCCTCCCCCAGCATGCCCCGCGAGGGAAACACTCCTCCAATTGGCTGCTGGGGAAAAGTAGCTCTGCCTGAACCCCTTTGGTGCCACCTGCTGCCCAGAGATGGAACTGCATCCCTGGAGCACAGAACGATCCAAGAGATAATTCATGGCTGACAGCAGCCTAATTTAACATAAATCAATGTGGGTGAGAGCAAATAAGTCTATCACCCCACTAAATTTACAGATAGCGTCCCTTCTGAAAGTTAGGGGGCGTTACAGATCTAATTCTGGTGAAACAGGACAGAAATTGCAAACTAGGGTGAATTTACATAGACAATATCAAGGAACATAAGGAAGATGATTTCTGCACACCTGTGGGATATCATTTTTCACAACCAGACCACACTTTGGAAGACATGAATGTTTTACTACTTAAAGGGAACTCCAAAACTACTCAGGAAAATATAGCTTTTTAACAAAGAATACCATTTTTATTTGACATAAACAATAATCTATGAAATGTGGACTTCATTTCTAAATCCTAAATCTATGCCACCCTCACCTCTGTGACTATTACACCCCATCTCCCTGCCTGTTGTCACTAACTATCTAAGTTTAATTAACATTTATGTGTATATTTGTATGTGTTTCCTTTTTCTCAGAGATTGTCCTACTTAACATTCTGCTACAACCAGTGGCGGCCCGCCCATATGGGCGCACGGGCGCCGCCCCCCCCTCCCGCAGTCACAAAAAAAAAAATTGAAAAAAACAAAACAAACGGGCCCTTTAAGAACTTTTATTCGGCTAAAATGTCATTTTGACATTTTAGCCGAAGTTCTGGCGGCCGTCTATAGAGGGCGCTGCAGCGCTGCAGCGCCACTCCCTCTCGCAAATAACACACTTCAATGCATTGAACGTGTGTTGTTGCCAGCTGCCTGGTCTATTCCTATAACCGGACATAGGGCGCCGGTTACCTGAATAGCGGCAGCTGGTTGGCTGAGGGGAACTGCCTATCAAAGCCAGTGGCTCTGATAGGCTTTTCCAGTACCGCCCTCCCGGAAGTCTATGCTCGGAGCGCAGGCAATCTGCGGTCCTTGCATTAGACTGACAGCTGTTTCAGCCAATCAGGTTCCCGGATTCTGGTTATCAGGAACCTGATTGGCTGAAACTTCTCCACGGCGGCAGAAGACATCGAGGGAGGACATGGAAGCGTCAGGTAAGTGTTTTTTTTTAACAGGGAAAGGGGCATCATGGGGCACAGTGGCAGCATGGGGCAGAGTGGCAGCATGGGGCACAGTAGTGACAAAGGGCACAGAGGCGAAAATGAGCACAGTGGCATGGGGCACAGTGGTGACAATTAAAGGGCACAGTGGTGACACTTGATGACACAGTGACTCCATATGATGGCATGGCACAGTGGTGACAATTGATGGCACCGTGACTGCATTTGATGGCATGGCACAGTGGTGACAACTGATGGCACAGTGACTCCATATGATGGCATGGCACAGTGACTGCATTTGATGGCATGGCACAATGGAGACAATTGATGGCACAGTGACTGCATTTGATGGCATGGCACAGTGGTGACAATTGATGGCACAGTGGTGGCGTTTGATGGCATGGCACAGTGGTGACAATTGATGGCACAGTGGTGGCAATTGATGGCACAGTGACTGCATTTGATGGCATGGCACAATGGTGACAATTGATGGCACAGTGGTGGCATTTGATGGCACAGTGGCTGCATTTGGTGGCATGGCACAGTGGTGACAATTGATGGCACAGTTGCTGTGTTGCATGGCACAGTGGTGACAATTGATGGCACAGTGGTGACAAATGATGGCACAGTGGCTGCATTTGGTGGCGCGGCACAGTGGTGACATTGATGGCACAGTGGTGGCGTTTGATGGCATGGCACAGTGGTGACAGTTGATGGCACAGTGGTGGCGTTTGGCATGGCACAGTGGTGACAATTGATGGCACAGTGGTGGCGTTTGATTGCATGGCACAGTGGTGACAATTGATGGCACAGTGGTGGCGTTTGATGGCATGGCACAGTGGTGACAATTGATGGCACAGTGGCGGCGTTTGATTGCATGGCACAGTGGTGACAATTGATGGCACAGTGGTGGCGTTTGATGGCATGGCACAGTGGTGACAATTGATGGCACAGTGGTGGCATTTGATTGCATGGCACAGTGGTGACAATTGATGGCACAGTGGTGGCGTTTGATGGCATGGCACAGTGGTGACAATTGATGACACAGTGGCTGTGTTGCATGGCACAGTGGTGACAATTGATGGCACAGTTGTTGTGTTGCATGGCACAGTGGTGACAATTGATGGCACAGTGGCTGCATTTGGTGGCATGGCACAGTGGTGACAATTGATGGCACAGTTGCTGTGTTTGATGGCATGGCACAGTGGTGACAATTGATGGCACAGTTGCTGTGTTTGATGGCATGGCACAGTGGTGACAATTGATGGCACGGTGGCTGCATTTGGTGGCATGGCACAGTGGTGACAATTGATGGCACAGTGGCTGTGTTTGATGGCATGGCACAGTGGTGACAATTGATGGCACAGTGGTGGCGTTTGATGGCATGGCACAGTGGTGACAATTGATGGCACAGTGGTGGCGTTTGATGGCATGGCACAGTGGTGACAATTGATGGCACAGTGGCTGCATTTAGTGGCATGGCACAGTGGTGACAATTGATGGCACAGTTGCTGTGTTGCATGGCACAGTGGTGACAATTGATGGCACAGTGGTGGCGTTTGATGGCATGGCACAGTGGTGACAATTGATGGCACAGTGGCTGCATGTGATGGGCACAGTGAGGCTGCAATGTTTTTTTTTTCGTTTGTGCCCCCCCAAAAATTTTGAGCACCAGCCGCCACTGGCTACAACTTTGTGTATTAGTACTGCTTGGACCTTGAATTTGAATATTAGTGAAAATAGAAAAAAAGTATCATGGACTGTACAAGTGTTCTTTTTGTAAGTGCTGTTATACAGCTACAATCACCTCAAGCATGTTTATTAGTCTAATTTGCAATTGCTGCCATTGCTACAGAATACTACAAGGTGCATAGTGGGCCTTAAATATGGCACGTTCACATGCTGACTTCCTACCTGAAAGACAAGTGTAAAACAAGTGTATTTCCTCTATTTCAATTTAGCATTATGCGTACTACATAATTATATGTGTTCCTTATTTATAGCTGCTGTTTTACTATAAAGTATATGTTTTACATGTCCCTACAATCTCTGAATAAAGATGCCTAGATGGCATGTTATTTAAAATAAATTAAAACCCAACAGGCTATGGCAAGCTGGACCAAAATAAACCAAAAGGCCTCTACTAAATAGCAGTGAAAAGCTTTCCTCCTGCAGAGAGCAGAAAGGGGGCAGGCACTGCTGTTGAGCTGAGCTTTACTCTGAGTACTGCACCTCCAGGCTTTAAAGGAACAGTCATTATTGTCTCTTAGTAAGATACAGACACTATTTAATTATGATGAGCCAAACTGCCCTAGGTTCAGTTTGAACACAGTTCAACAAACGTCAAAGAAGTTCAGATGGTGAACCTGAACCCCACTAAAATCCACGAGAGCTGAATCTGCCAAATAAAATTTATAGGCTGTAAAAATGTATAGGATGTAAAAAAAATGGCATGGGGGATGGTACTGAACTATTGTGGAGGAGTCTCTGAGGAAATCCATACCAAACACTGTGTGTCTGGTATTGATTTTGAGGGAGAGGCCACAAAGAAACAATTAAAAATGTATGGGTCCCCCCTAAAAAACCTTACTTGACCCTTAATATGAGCATGCAGTATGCCTGATCATGAAAGGGGGGGCAAGCATGGAGGGAGTTCCCTGCCAAGTGGGGTCCCATGTTGGCGAGAATGAGGATCTATTCCCCAAACCCCTGGCCAGTGGTTGAGGGCATGCAGGTGGGGGGGCTTAAAACAGTCTGTAAACCCTTTCTAATAATAGGGGGGTCTCCAGATACCACTCATCTTCATACATGAATGAGTATGAGGTACATAGTACCTCTATGCATTCACACAAAAAAAAAAGTTGTAAACTTCGAAAAATAGATGCCCAAACGTTTGACAAATCCTTTATAAAAAATCAAAAAAATCCCTCCACCACCTGTCAACTTGCTGAGAAAAAAAAACAGATGACCCCGCACACGACTGATCCATATGATATACAAAGCTGGGTGACAACTCCTTGATCTGTTATCAGCTATATAAAGGAAAGGGATAGTGGTGGCCATATTTTCTTACATGGCTAATGAAGAAAAATCTATTATTCTATTACATATTTATCTAACATTGATATAGAAGGTTGGTTCAAGAATAATGAATTTGTCTATACCAACCTCGTTTATGCGTTAATGAAACATGGCACCTAAATTGTCACTTTTTTACTCAGGTTCCTTTTCCTTACAGAATTGGTTATTTTTGAGAAAAATAATCATGTGATGCTACATACACTCTACATATCTAGCAAATTGGTGACATTTAGAGCTCATTGTCATTGTGATTGATCTTTTGTAGAATCAAAGGAAGCTTGGAGATATATGTATATTTCAAACTACTATTTAGCAATAACTGTTTTACATGTTTTAGTAGAGGCCATAACCATAAAAAAAAAAGGTCAAGCATATTGGTGATTAACATGTACTCTGTCTGGTTTGTAGAACACACCCTGCTTTACACTTCATAAAAATAACATCTTGAAGGTTTATAAATCATAAAAGTAGGTTAAATCCATTTTCCGTTTACTATTTTAATGTAAGCTATGCAGTGTTTTAGTTGCTTTGTTGGCACAGTTTAAAAATTATTTTGGTCTTTCTAGAGACTTATATTTTTGTCTCCCACATCCCTCTATTTAAAGCTGGATTATCTATTGTACTTTGAATATCTCGCCTTCTTTCTGAGTTCCGGCTCACGTTCTTCTCACTCAAGCCAAGTTTGACAAAGAAGCTGAATTTAAGTGTATAAATCCCAATACGGAAGATTTGTTACTCTTGATACTAACGCAAAAAGACAGAATATTACTTACATGGTAATAATGTAGCCCAGTCTTGCTTCTAGGCTGTGCTTGATAGATAGCAGTGTGATTTTGCATGCATGCTGCAAGCAGAAGATATATTTCACAATACATAGTGGCCTGTTTATATGGGACAAAAATGTAAATGCTTATTTGCCTTCATATTATTTCTGTTTGTGTTTTTTTTCCTGGTTCATATTGAATTGGTAGGTAGTCTTGCTAACATCAAATCCTTTGCCTCTGAAGGATCCTTCAGCTCTGGTTCAGAAGTGTCTTGCACTGTTACAGTTGTGCTAGTGCTATAGGACATCCTTCTTGCAGTGGCCACTTTATGGTGATGTGGGCTGGTCATAAAATAGACAGGGGTTGTATGATTTCCATCATGTTTGGTATAGGTTACCAGCCTTTATGTCTGACTTGTATTTTTTTGGAAGGAAAGTTAAGAAAGTGGGACAGAGATTCTACGACTTCTGCTGAAGTCTCACCAGCCAATCCTTCCTGACATCTAACCTTTACCTGTTGTAAACATCATCTCAGAAAATAAAATTATCTCTAAGGGTCCTTTCACACGGAGCGGACCGTTTTTCGGTCCGCTCCATGTGTGTCCGTCAGCTCAGCGGGGGGTCTCTGCTCAGCTGTCGGCGGACAGGGCGGTCCCCGCACACTATGGGGAGTCTTCATCCGATCCGTTCCGCCGGACGGAAGAAAAATAGGGTTTTCTTCCGTCCGAAAAACCGAATCCAGACGGACGCGGATGTTTGCGGACGTTAGCGGATGCATCATCCGCTAACGGATGCAATCCCATAGGGAACCATTACAAGTCCGTTTACGGACTTGTAAAAACGGACGAGCGGAGGCGGACGTGTGAAAGGGCCCTAAAGGTGAGCTATTATTCCTTGTTGCGCACCTCTGTCTCTTAACACCCACTGTGCACTATTGTGATGGTAGTGCACCCCCGCTATATACCTCCTGCCTTCTCTACTGTGTACCCACCAAAAGAAAAAAATCCAATTTGCAGATCACTTGAAAAATTTGCAAATCTTACTAAAATGGAAGGAATTACATTGGGTGCAACAGTTTTGTAACTTCTATGTGCATTAAGCATTACTGAAATGAAAATAATATTCTAGGTAGTAAAAGCCTGTACATCAAAATAGACTTCACGTGTGTAAAGTTGTTTTTTTTTCCTGATGGTCCCGAGCAGCATATAACTCTTTCTCCCCAGTTTGATAACATTTGGTTTACCGTATACATTGATCCTACAATGCCCCACACAGCTTTCCTGACCCCTCCTCTAATTCTTCTCAAGAGGCAGCCAAACTATGATGCCAACATTTTAACAACATCATCAGGGTTGGGCTACAATAATATCAGAACATATAGTAACTGCTTGTATCCTGATAAGGTATGATATATAAAATCTTTACATCCTGTGAAGGAATTGGTTATAACACTGTTAACAGTAAACAAATATTTATTTAAAATAACTGTATTTTTGAGTGAGTTGGTGGCTTGGGAGAATGGAAAGGACTACCAATTAAAAGTAGCAGGGTCCAGTTAGCCTATTAATGTTAGTGGGGTGTTATACAAGTAGGAAAATAAGTGTCTTATTATATCCATTGTGTGTATTTGGGGAGGAGTTAGCATCTATTGAGTGTTGATATTTTGCAGTAGGTTATTTATTCAATAAATAAACGTATAAATAGTACAAACATATGTTTTCAATTTTTTTAAGTTGTTTGTAGCTTATTAATGTTGTTGCATTCAGCAGAGTGATTTTTGTTGGCATATAGAGGATTACGATTCACATTGTGATTTCCCATACATTCTCTAGAACACTGGAAAAGCATTTGGTGTTGTTTTTTAAGACAATAGGATTAATGGCCTAATGAGTCTGTGAAACCTGGTCTTGATGCACAATGTCATGTGTGCTGCTGTCAACAGTTTGTCAAATTCTATAAGTTAATATAAGTTTGGTCCTATAAGTATTATATAGCAAAACAAAAAATGTGCAACATGTTAAATGATGCAGAAGATTTATTGAAAAATAATGACATGTTTTGGGGTTAGTGACACTAATACGGTTGGAATTTCCGACAACAAATGTTTGATATGAGCTTGTTGTCAGAAAATCCGACCATGTGTATGCTCCATCGTACATTTGCTGTTGGAATTTTCCGACAACAAATGTTTGAGAGCTGGTTCTCAATTTTTCCAACAAAAAAAGTTCTTGTTGGAAATCCTGATCATGTGTAGCCAATTCCGATGCACAAAAATCCATGCATGCTCGGAATCAAGCAGAAGAGCCGCACTGCCTATTAAACTTAATTTCTTGGCTTGTCTTACGTGTTGTACGTCACTGCGTTCTTGACGTTCGGAATTTCCGACAACATTTGTGTGACTGTGTGTATGCAAGACAAGTTTGAGCTAACATCCGTCGGAAAAAAATCCACGGTTTTGTTGTCGGAATGTCCGATTGTGTGTACATGGCATTATAATGCACAGTGTATGGGTTTTGGTTTTAGGTTTTGGAACCTGTCTGGCCCCTACAACAAGTGCATATTTTATAGATTTTTATAGATCACCTACACAACCTTATTAATGAATTTAATTTTCTAGGCCTTTTTTAGAAAATAAACACCATTTGATTTCCTTTTCTTTTGGGGTACCTAAAATAAATGTACACAGGGCTAGTTAGTAAGGCATTTACCCTTCCATGCGTTAGAGTTATTGACACTAATATTGCACAGTGTATAGGCTTTCAAACCTGTCTGGCTCTTACAACAAGTGCATAATTTGTAGATTTTTGTAGATCACCTAAAGTACACAATGAATTAGATTTCCCAGGACTGTTTTATAGAGGAAACACCTTTGAATTCCTAAACTTTTGGGGGGACCTAAAATAAATCAACACACGACTCGTCAGTAAGCATTGACCCTTACATTGGCATGTACAGTTTGTGAAGAAATTTGTCTCCAGACAACGAAATGTCAGTAGATGCCATTTAAATGACATTATTGTGCTTTAATGGTCATGCACTGAGTGCATTTAAATGTATTGGATCCAATCTTTAACCCTGTAATTCATTAGATACTAATAAAGATGACATAGGTTTGTAAAATAATTGGCTTCATTACAATCTCTAGACCTGCACACAAAAACAGGCCTTTTTTGTACACAGACACTGATACATGCTTTTTTTCTGCCATGATTAGTCTTGTTTTGTGGTTCATGAATCACCTTTTTTCTCCCTGAAGTATTGTAAAGCATCAATAATCATTAGTTTTGTGCATTGAAGTCAGGCTAATTAATTTAATTCCATTTTAGGGCAATTGAGCCAGTTTAAACCTGTGTAACATTAGGGAATTGCCCACAAAAAGATGTTAATATGCTTTTCACATACAGGGCATCCTCTGAGCAATTCAATACCAGCCACAGACACAATTTGTTTCGCTGAACAAATACTATACAGTCATCCTAAACATAAAACATTTTTAAGGGCAGTACATCTTAGAACACAGCTCAAGCACATTGTATTTTTTATTTAGATATTTATCTTTTGCTTGTTTAGTTCATCAAGTGATTTGGGTCTTTTTTTTTTTTATTGTTGAGCTTCTGATGTTTAGCAGTAGACTCTATTCACACATCATTGTTTTGCAGTTACCTGTAGACACTCGTGGCATACAGCCTACTCATTAATTAGTTACAGATTCCATCACGTTATTCATCTTATGGAACCAAGTGTGTACATTTTTCTAGGTCAATTAGGATCCTTTTCCTTATAATCTTATTTTCTGAATGGCTCTAAATACAAGCCCCTGATAATGTAGACATTGTATTTCCAGGCTCTGAACACCATCTGCTTTTGTTTTCAGAAACATAAGATGCACACAACATGTGACAAGCGATTGCAAACCATCCAGAAGTATTATTCTAAGCTTCATGAATCTTACCTATGGTCATACAAAGCTCAAACAATTGTACTTCCTCACTTGCAAATCTATGATATCTTTTTGATAGTGAGAATATATGAGCCAAAACGCTGCTCCAAGCTTCATCACAATACCCTGATGCTTCAAACCCTCCCAGGTGCAGTCTTCTAAAGGGCCCTTCTTGCCTGGTCACAGAACTCTGAAAGTGAAAAGTGAAAGCACGCACTGGAAAGCTGCCCAATTCTAAGTGTATCAGAAAGGCTACAAGTTTGCCTCCTCCCAATCCACATCCCTCTAACACATTTCACCCGCTTTTTAATTGACCTCACTCTCTTGCCGAAACACAGCATAAGAGTTTAAAAAACTTAAGGAAAAAAAGTTAGTTATAATACTTACCATTCTGCAACTTCCACCAGTGAAGGGTAATGTCATCCTTCTTTCTGACAGATCTGGGGAATGAGGAGTACTCCAAATTTAGCTCAAAAGATACTTCCAGCACTGAGCTGATACATCTTCTAACACAATTTGAAATACCATTTCCCAGGATCCTGGAGATAAGAGAACTCCACCCCCTGCACTAGGAAGAACAGGTTAAGTTAAGTGTAATATCTAACATATTCCCCTGGTTACTTTAACCACTTGCCCCTTGTGCACCTACACCCCCTTCCTGCCCAGACAAAATTTTAGCTTTCGGCACTGCGTCGCTTTAACTGACAATTGCGCGGTCGTGCGATGTGGCTCCCAAACAAAATGGACGTCCTTTTTTTCCTCACAAATTTCTTTTGGTGGTATTTGATCGCTTGTGCGATTTTTATTTTTTGCGCTATAAACAAAAGAAGAGCGACAGTTTTGAAAAAAGACACAATATTTTTTGCTTTTTGCTATAATAAATATCCCATTAAAAAAAAAAAAAAATTATCTCAGTTTAGGCCGATACGTATTCTTCTACATATTTTTGGTAAAAAAAAATCAAAAAAAATCGCAATAACAGTAAAGTGACTGGTTTGCTCAAAAGTTATATTGCCTACAAAATAGGGGACATAATTATGATTTATTTGATGTGATATATGACGTGCTGTCAGGAACATAGAGTATCCCGCCCGCTGTCATTTGACAGCGGTCGGGTATCAAGTGGTTAATGTTAACCATACATTTGCTTTATTGTAGCACACACACTGCTTTGTTCTTTGGGCAACCGGTAATTATATATGTAGTATCTCAAAAAAGTGAGTACACCCCTTACTTTTTTGTAAATATTTTTTTTTTTTTTTTTATTATTTTATTATTTATTTTCCTGTGACAACACTGAAGAAATTACACTTTGCTACAATGTAAAGTAGTAAGTGCACAGATTGTATAACAGTGTACATTTGCTGTCCCCTCAAAATAACTCAACACAGCCATTAATGTCTAAATTGCTGGCAAAAAAGTGAGTACACCCCTAAGTGAAAATATCCAAATTGGGCCCAATTATCCATTTTCCCTCTTCGGTGTCAAGTGTACTCATTAGTGTTACAAGGTTTCAGGTGTGAATGGGTAAATGTGTTAAATTTGGTGTTGGCTCTCATACTGGTCACTGAGTTTGGTGGTCTCAGCCCGGCTCCCGGTGGGTGTGCTATGCAAGGTACGCCTGTGCTTAGTACGCCCACCCCCCCCCCCACAAAAACCACCACACTTGCACGCACTTTTTCTATCAGCTCACATCCTAAAATAAAGAGAGGCGAAGGACCTATGGGGCTGGCTGGGTGGTCTAGGCCCCCTCACTCCCTCATAGGGGGAGTCCCTCTGCCCCATTGGGGTCCCGTTGGGCCCCAGTTGGGCTCCCAAGAGGAGCAGGTAGGGTGGGGTGAGTGGGAGGCCCCCCCTCGCACCCGCCATTGCCGCCATTGCATGGAGAAGGATGGCGATTGCCTCCGGGGGGAGGGTCTGCCTACTCCCAACTCCTGCAGTCTGGCTCCTTTCTCTCAAGTTCACGCACAAAAATACACTTTAGAAAAAAAAAAAAGAAAAAAAAAAAAAACATTATCAGTGTGTGTGCGTGTGAACTATTTGAACCATTAGCGAGTTTCCTATATTAGTATATTGTTGGCTAATATACATATAATTTTATTCTTTATTCTTGATTCATTACTACTTTTGTATATGTACACATAGGTTTTTATATATACTTTTTTTTATTTTTGTTCAGCATTTAATTTGTGGTTGTGTTTTTACCAACCTCTATGGCACTTTTTTCTTTTATTTTTCTTTTGATTTTATTTGTTTCTCCTTCTTGGTAATGTTTTGATACATGTGTATCAATATGAAATATTAGCGATTCAATATATGTAGCGTAATACCCTTTAGTGTTTCTTTTACTTATTTATATATAATAATTGTTGACAAGGGGGCAACGTGGCACGAGAGCAGGAGGTCTGAGGAGCATACGTTGTTTTGTTAGTCCTGTGATTTATTTAAATGGTTGATCATGTTGTGTATCTGTTGTTGAATATGGCCACCCTGTGAACACCTATTGATACAAGGGTGGTCCTATATAGGTTCTGTCAGCTAGGAGAGTCATTGTAATGATTAAGCACAAGAAGTATGTGTGAAACGTGTCTACGTGACTGCTTTCTGGTGTCCTTGTTGTCATCACTGTGATTTCAATAAAGGCATTTGGAACCTTTTGATGTGCAGCCGTTTTTCTTCATGTATCCCACAGAGGCGGGCCGGGCTGTCACTCCTCATCAGATTCTATTTGGGTTATTATATAAACCTGGAGCAGCAGGTCCTTCTTTCTTTGACTAATCTGTAATTGATACGGTTGGTCTCTCTGCCTACAAGACTCTTTCCTGGCTCCTCTCCTATTTCAGCACATCATCAGTGTAACCTACAGCACTATTTTCCCCTCTCCTTCTGTCCTAAGGTCTCTTTTTATCCTCTATCTACACCCCATCCTTGGATCAATGGATAATCTCCCATGATTTCCAATACCATCTCTATGCTGATGACACCAAAATCTATCTCTCAACCCTCTCTGTCTCCTCGCACATCACTAACTTACTAACTCACATATCTGCATGGATGCCAAACTACTTCCTCAACTCAATCTTTTAAAAACTGAGCTTATAATATTTCCTGCCCATGTCCTTTTCCCCTAACTTCTCTTTTAGGAACAACAGAACTGCATTCAATCACTCTGACCTCGCCCATGGGCCCTACATCCAATCACTGTCCAAAGCACGCTGCCCTCATCTCCTCAACATTTCCAAGTCTTGTTTCTTGCCCCTTCAGTATTTCATGTATGCTGCTGTCAGACTTGTCAGTCCACCTTTCTGACCACTTATGCTGCGTACACACGATCAGGCTTTTGCCTGGCCAAATCACATCGGAATTCCGTCAGAATTCCATCGGAGAAAAATAGAACATGTTCTATATCCAAACTCTGATGGAATTCATCGGAATTTCTGATGAAAAAACACTGATGGGGCTACACGTGGTCAGAATATCCGATGGAAAAAGTCTGTCAGACTTTTTCCATCGGAAATTCCGATCGTGTGTACAAGGCATAAGTGTTCATGAACCTTTACTGGCAAGTCTCCCTCTGGCTTTAGCTCACTCAACGCATACAATTCAAAATGTTATCTACAACATACAAAGCTTTCCACATCTCCGTCCTACAATAAATCACCAGCCTCATTTCCAAACATCCCAAACCATCCCATCTGCCCCTTACAAAACCTCCTGCTCTCTTGCACTCTTTTCACCTCGTTCCATCCTCACCTACAGAATTTCCTTATAACCATTCTCTTCCTCTGGAATCCGCTACCCCAGTCTGCCTGTCTATCTTCTACTCCACTTTCAGGAGATGCTTGAAAACTAATTTCATTAGGGGAGCCTATATCACATCTACCTAACAATTTAAATTGTACTTTTTCTATCAGCTCACACCCCTACAATTATTACCTTTTGTATCACTTGTCTCACCCTTTGAATCATAAGCTCTCAGAAGCAGGGCCCTCTTAACCCTCCTGTATTGAATCGTATGGTAACTGTACTATCTTCCTTAATCTTTTAAAGAGGTGTACAAACTGTTGGTGCCATATAAATCATGCATAATATATATCAATATGATACTGTAGAATGTTAATGCCCTGTACACACGATCGGATATCTGATGGAATCTAATCCGATGGATTTTTTCGTTGAATATCCGTGTCCAACACGGTAACGTAAAACACTACGACGTGCTGAGAAAAATGAAGTTCAATGCTTCCGAGCATGCGTCGACTTGATTCTGAGCATGCGTGGATTTTTGACTAATGGACCTCCATACAGATGATCGTTTTTTTTCTATCTTTTTTATCCATAGGGAAAATTTAAAACAGGTTCTATTTTTTTTTCACTGATGAAAAAAAAAACCGGCCCACACACGATCGGTTCTTCCGATGAAAACGGTCCAACGGTCCGTTTTCATCAGACAAACCGTTTGTGTGTACAGGGCTTTAGACAAAATCTGATATTTTATATAATACAATTGATAGAGGGAAATATATGCTGAATATAGTTAACAAAAATGTCATATATTGCAGCTTACATTTTTGTGCAGTGCTCCTGCAGTCAGTGAGATTCTGCAAAATCAGTTAAAATTAGGTAGAAGTCATTTTGTAATGATACATATCTCAGAATATCATAATCCAACCATGTAGTAGCGGATGATAATATTAAATAAAGTATGCCATATTACATTTAATTACTGCATGTAATAAGCTCTCCAGTTCTTAATAAATATCATCTTAAATATTTTAGTATTGCCCTGATCAAGCTATTTTCTAGAGAATATCTGTGCAGTTCCTTAATTAGCTATTAAGCTGATCATCCTTCCATGTAACCCAGAGTGTAACAGGGGAACAGGAGAGCATTATTTTACACTTGTCAGAAAAAAAACATTGTTTTGCCATTTTCAATGACAAATGAAAGGAAGCAGAGATGTACTGTACCAATAATCAGAGTTATGGACTGAAATACAGTATGGTAATGACTTTTAGAATGGGCCATCAACCATCTGTTTAGGATGTGCTTATAGTATTTTATACAGTATGTTTTGTTATTACAAAAAATGATACTTTTGTGCAGCCTATTCTTATTCACCCACAGGTACATATAATATATTTTCTATAGTGTCATTTTAAGGGCACTTCCCTTGCATGACTTGACTAAAATGTATCCTCTGGCTAATGGTCTTATATCTGCTGCAATCTCCAAGCTCTTTAAATGAGAGTCAGATAAAATCCTGTTAAACGCCATTTGTAACATAAAGTGACTGTTTCCAATCTACCCTAATGGCCTTCTCGTCACTCTCCCTGTCATGTCTCCTGCGTGTCCCAGAGATGTTCTTTATCTTCCTCCAAATAGTGGACATATGGATTGACAGTTGTACACTTGTTACTCAACCAGACGGATGGTGGCAAGTAAGCTTCAGTGGTGCCAAAAGTTCAAAAACAGTGTTGTATCCTTACTGGAGCTGATTATGTTTTGTAGAATTTGTCATGGAATCTTTGGGTTATTTCAGGCTGTTGACTTGAAAAGTTGCTCGCCTTACGTGTTCTATATGTAACTGCCCAAAGATGCTCCCCCTACTTCTGCCGCAGTTTGCTAGTTCCAGACTGAAAAAATGCCTCCAGACAGTTTTTCAATATTAAAGTATAAGTCAACTCATTTAGATTTTCTTAAATACCCATTGATCTTGCTACAAAGGCCTTTTTTACAAACTTCCTGCTATAGGATGTCAATGCTCTGTCCCCTGTCTCCCAGTTGGACTTCTGCACCATCACCCTATCACATGGGCTTCTGCCAAAACTACAGCTGTTCGATCCACTGTCACTGTCGGGAAATCCATTGTAAAACAAATTCTATGCAGCTGTCATTGGAGTCCATGCATACAGACAAAATGTGGCTAAAAATGGGCTGCAGCATATTATCAATATTGGCAAGCAACAAGAAAAAAAAAAGTGAAAACAGTAACCTAGGTTAAAAACTGTTGTAAGGCCAACTTCACATCTTTCATTGTAAAAGCGTAATGCTCGTTAGTAGGATTGTCCCGATACCGATACTAGTATTGGGACCAATACCAAGCATTTGCCCAAGTACTTGTACTCGGGCAAATGCTCCCGTTGCTTCACCCGATACTTGTACTGTCGGTGGTGATCAGTGCATGGGGAAGTTCCAAGCACCGATCACCGCTGATTTTAAAGCAGCTGAAAGCCGACACGTATCCCGTGTATGCCGCTGTGTATCCCGTTTATGCCGCCGTGTATCCCGTGTATGCCGATGTGAATCCCTTGCATCCTGCCGTGTATGTCCCCATGTAAGCCGCCGTGTGTCCCGTGCATCCTGCCGCGTACCCCGTGTATGCCGCTGTGTATCCCGCTGTGTTTCTCTCCCCTTCCGTGCCTCTCCTCCACCCCCTGGAATTGTCAGGATGGAGAGCGGGGTAGGAGCCGGTAAATCCGGCTCCTTACTGCTCTGAATGGACAGAGTCAGTGATCACTGACTGTCCATTCACATAACTGAAACATTATAACCTGTGTTTACAAATGTTTACATTTTTTTTTACATTTTTTAAAAAGAGATTTATTGAAGAGCAGTACAGTACAGATTAATGCCACCAGAAGATCCTGGGGCGAAATGAAATACACACAGTACATGTCAAAGTATTCACTTTAAATTAATATCCATCACTCGATACTTAACTAGGTTACCCTCCTATATCGTGTGTCATCGATTATGTGAGAAACAGGCATACCTGATCAAAAAAATAAGTTTTACAGTCTGTCCTGACAGCCCCTATGGGAACACACTGTGTCAGGTACAGACTAATTCAGTAATTCAGTACACCATTAAAGACAAAATCGGTCTCACAGCTCCAGAATAACTGAACTGTCCAGAGTCGCGTGAAAGTCCTAAAGTGAGGAATATAGCTTTTAATTCTAGTAGCTTGTTTAACCTTGGAGTATCCTGATAATACCTTCTGAGATATACAGTATCTCCCATGATCATGTAGCCATAGAATCAACAGTTTCTAACGTAAGTGGGCAGTGGTAAACTGACTGCTATCAAGCATTACAACAATGAAACAAAAATAAAAAAAAAAGAGAACAGAGAGAGAGAGAGAGAGAGAGAGAGAAAATAGGGGGGGAAAGGTGATGAAAAAGAGAGGAGAGAAAGAAGAGAAAATTGTTGCCAGCTGCAGACTTTAAACTCCTCTCTTCTATTTTATACTCAGTTGTGACATGACGCTACTCTTATATCAAGACATCGCTTGTATATCAAGGCAAAATGTATTAAAACATTTTGCTTATCTTGCAAAACGCTCTCAAACAAGTTACTTTCAAACCAAGGTTTTCATGTATAGATATATATCTATATATACTAACTAAATAGTTACTTGGCATCTGCATGGTAGGAGATTCTCAGCCTTGGGCCTTTACTTTTATTAAGAATATCCATAGAAATGTCTGCTCTCATAGACTACCTATCATAAATCCGTTTACCTTTCTAGTCATTTTTTTTTTAAATATATTTAAAGGTTTTTATTGACTTTTTAAAACATTGACAGTAAATCCGAACAACGGAAAGTACAAAAGCATCATTACAGGCTTACAGTGCGGATAACAGGTTGGAAACATAAGGTTCTTACTGCAGCAAGGTGTAGGGAACACAGAACATATTAGTGAACTTATAGATCTCCTGTGTCTGGAGACCCCCTTAGCATGAGGACCGATCCCGCCTCTCCCCCACACACCTCATGGGAGCTAACTGTGCAGGAGAGGGGCAGGAGGAGCCCGCACCTATTATGTATGACAACAGAGACAGACAGTGGGGGTCACTATAAAAAAACGGACAGCAGGAGACCTCCTGCACCGCAGCCTAACAACACAAGACAAGTGCCGGTAGTAATCTATAAAAAAGCATAAGGTGGACATTAGGGGACTCTAGTTAACACTCAGAAAAAAATGTATTGCCCGAGAACAGATCACAGGTGCCACCTGTGTTTATTGGGGGACAGAAGGGGTCGGACAGAGAGAGGGTAGGAAGGGAAAAAGAGAAGAGAGAGAAAGGAAAGGCAGTAGCGGATGATGTAAGTCCATGCCTAGGCAGGTCAGCGTGACAAGTAAATGGACTCTCCAATCCCCATATAGATCGTTCAGGGTTCCCATATCTCCCGAAACTGAGGAAAGGTGTCCAAGATAGAACTCAGCATTTTCTCCTGAGACATGATCCAAGAGATCTTGTTTTTGGCTGCTGAAATCTCCATGCCCTGGGCAATGTAATCTTAGCCCCCAAGAAAATGAAGAAAAAACAAGTTTACGAGTTGGTTTCGTGGCGTGTGGGAGGATAGAGGCCTGAGACAGTAGATGCAATTCTAAATATTTTGGTCCAGCAGCTCCTAATTTTGGGGCAATCCCACCACACATGCAGCATGGAACCCCTCAACTGACACCCCCTAAAACACAGAGGAGAAGCCGAGGGGTACATAGCGGAAAGCCGGGTGGGAGTCAGGTACCATCTAGTGAATACCTTTAAGTTGGCCTCTATTAGGGACACATTAAAAATACCTTTAAAAGACAAATCAAAGCTTTGTGCCAGGTATCCAGTCCCTAGGTCATCTGCAGATCACCCTCCCAAGCCAACATATAAGGTGTTTTGCTATCATCCCTGGCAAGTGACGAGTAGATTCTGGAGATCCCTTCCCTCTGCTTCATAAGATAACCACACCACTCCGATACATCCCCTTATCCAGCCACCACTGGAACGCTTTAATATCCATCCCCGGTAGGAAATCAGGGTTGTGGAAAATATGTGCTAAAGGTTTACATGGGGAGATCAGGGAAGGGTTATGCCGGAGCCTGTCCCAGATCGCAAACATGTGCGATAGAGAAGGGCAAAGTATAGGGGGCCTAGCTTTAGGATGACCCCATAGGAGGAAGTCGAGAGTAAAGGAGGGAACTGCCTGCCTTTCCATGTTGACCCGGTCAGGCTTGGCCACTTTGCTATATATCGTGGAAGGTTGGGTGAGTCTGGCCGCCTGGTAATACCAGAGTAGATTAGGCAGTCCCAGTCCCCCTCTACTTCGGAGTCTAAAAAGAGTATGTTTGGCTAGGCGATGGCCCGACTTACCCCAGAGAAATTTGACGACTTTGGATTGGAACGCATCTAAGTGGTCCTTCTTGATAGATAGAGGTAGAGAGCGGAAGAGGTATAAGAGCCGCGGGAGTCATTTTCACTGAGTTTATCTTCCCTAACCAGGACAGTTGATATGGGTGACATTGCTTAAGATCTTGTTCTAGTTTTTTGTACATGGGGGGATAGTTGGCTTGGTATAATATTTCAAATTTGGGGGTCAAAGTAACACCCAGATAACGAATGGAAGTATCGCTCCATTTGAAGTGAAAGGAATCTTTCAGCTGGGCAACTAGAGGCAACGGGAGGGAGATATTGAGGGCCTGGGACTTGGCATAATTAACCTTTAACCCTGTGACATCCGCAAAGTCATCTAGCGTTTTACAAACCACTGGAAGGGAGGTTATGAAGAGGATTAAATCATCCGCGAACAGTCCACACTTGTGGGTCTTAGGGTCACAACGGACTTCCGCTATATCTGGGCTAGACCTGATAGCAATGGCCAATGACTCGATTGCTATGGCGAAAATCAGGGGTGAGAGGGGGCAACCTTGGCGAGTATACTCCGTATAGTTATGGGGTCTGAGTGCATGCCCTGCAATTTGATCCTAGCTACAGGATTGGAGTAAAGGGATCGGATGAGCCCAGTGAATCTAGGGCCGAAGCCCCAGCGTTCGAGTATGTTAATTATGTAGGACCAGGAAACTGAGTCGAAAGCCTTCTGAAGGTCTAACGACAGCAACATTCCAGCTTGGGCACCTCCGCTGTCCCAGCCTGATTGCAAAAGCGACATAACATCGACCACTCGTCTGATTTGGTCAGGGCCCTGGCGGCCAGGTATAAACCCGACCTGGTCCTTGTGTATGTAAGTTCCGATAAAGGAAGCTAGGCAGTTGGCCATAACTTTGGTCATTATTTTGAGATCATTATTAATGAGCGAAATCGGTCTATAGTTATTGACCTCTCCCGGGTCTTTTTCAGGCTTGGGGATGACGGAGATGAAGGCAGCATTCAGTTGCGCTTCCATAGGTTCCCCACTAGTTTTAGAGTTGATGAACTTTGTGAGTTGAGGGGCTAGGACCGGTACAAAGGCTTTATAGTAAGGGATGGAGAATCCGTCTGGTCCCAGGGCAGAATTTTTCTTAAGATAGTAATTTTTTTTCTTAAGCTCAGTGAATTCTAGGCCATTGCAGGAGAAAAAAAAAATACCTACTTGATATAATTGACCATTTATCTTTTAAGATAATCTTAAATAACACTATTTTAGGTCAGAGTGAGTAATTCCCTGTTTACATGCTTCAAGACAGCTCTACAATTGTGAGAGGAAGGATTTGTGTAGCTTTTTTCCCATGTTCCTTATGTATCAAAGTATTTGTCGTGATTGTATCAGCTCCCAGAAACCTCTCTGAAGATGTACACATGTCGATGTGTCAAGATACCAGGCACAGTATTTCAGACATCTGTGTCTACTGCTGTTTCCATTATTTTTTAGTATCATTATCAACATTAATGTGTAGGATATCTACACTGGAGGAAATTCTGTGTTACACTAAGCAATATGTATATGCTCCTTCTAAACAAAAATCTTTTTTACTAAGAGCAAAAAATCATGGAAACATTTGCAGACCCATACCGAAAAACACTGGCAAATGACATGGCTTTCCTTTTATTATAAGAAGTCCTCATTATTAAGCCAAGTTAAACCTTTGGTTTAAAACAGTTAAAGTGGTTATATCCTGAACACGTTTTACCTTAATGTATTCCTTGCATAGGTAAAACATGTTTAAGTATTAGTATTAGTAGGGTTTTACCCTGTAGCAAGTTAAAAAACAAACATGTCATCTGTTCCTATGTCAGCTGCTTGGCTAGCATGAATTGCCATTTTAATAGTTGGATACTGCTGCAGCCAATACATTTGCTTATGAGTATTTTTTATTACCTCACTAATATATATTTTTATATGTACATTTTGATCATAAATAAAAGTGATCAATTTGTCTTGTCCAGCCAATATGACTGTAAGAATATACAGTATCTCACAAAAGTGAGTTTACCCAACACATTTTTGGAAATATGTGGGAGGAGGGGATCAGCCTGTCAGTGTTCAGACTATACGCTCCACACTGCATACAATTGGTCTGGATGGCTGCCATACCAGAAGGAAGCCTTTTCTAAAGATGATGCACAAGAAAGCCTGCAAACAGTCTGTTGAAGACAAGCAGACTAAGGGCACGGATTACTGGAACCATGTCCTGTGGTCTGGTGAAACCAATATAAACGTAATTGATTCAGATGGTGTCAAGTGTGGCAGCAACCAGGTGAGGAGTACAAAGACAAGTGTGTCTTTCCTACAGTCGAGCATGGTGGTGGGAGTGTCATTGTCTGGGGCTGCATGAGTGCTTCCGGGAATGGGGAGCTGCAGTTCATTGAGGGAACCATTAATGCCAACATGTACTGTGATATTCTGAAGCAGCGCATGATTCCCTCCCTTTGGAGACTGGGTCACAGGGCAGTATTCCAACATGATAACGACCACAAACACACCTCCAAAGTTGCCACTGCCTTGCTAAAGAAGCTGGCTAAGCATGTCTTCAGACCTAAACCCTATTGAGCATCTGTGGGGCATTTTCAAAGGGAAGGTGGGGAAGCGCAAGTTCTCTAACATTCACCAGCTCTGTGATGTCATCATGGAAGGGAACTCCAGTGGCAACTTGTGAAGCTCTGGTGAACTCCATGCCCAGGAAGGTTAAGGCAGTGCTGGAAACCTATGGTGGCCACAGAAGATATTGACACTTTGGGCCCAATTTGGACATTTTCACTTAGGGGTGTACTCACTATTGTTGCCAGCGGTTTAGGCATTAACCACTTCAGCCCCAGAAGGTTTTACCCCCTTCCTGCCCAGGCGAAATTTCAGCTTCCGACACTGCGTCACTTTAACTGACAATTGCGTGGTCGTGCTCCGTGGCTTCCAAACAAAATTGGCGTCCTTTTTTCCCACAAATAAAGCTTTCTTTCCGTGGTATTTGATCACCTCTGCAGTTTTTATTTTTTGCGCTATAAACAAAAATAGAGCGACAATTTTATAAAAAAAAAACAATATTTTTTACTTTTTGCTATAATAAATATTGCCCAAAATATTTTTTTAAAAAATTCCTTAGTTTAGGCTGATACATATTTTTCTACATATTTTTGGTAAAAAAAATGCAATAAGTGTTTATCGATTGGTTTGCGCAAAATTTATAGCGTTTACAAAATAGGGGATAGTTTTATGGCATTTTTATTATTATTATTATTTTTTTACTAGTAATGGCGGCGATCTGCGATTTTTTTATTGGGATTGCGACATTATAGCGGACACATCGGTCACTTTTGTGACATTTTTGGGACCAATCACATTCATACAGAGAACAGTGCTATAAATATGCACTGATAACTGTATAAATGTGACTGGCAGGGAAGGGGTTAACCACTAGGGGGCGGGGAAGGGGTTAAATGTGTAGCCTAGTTTGTGTTCTAACTGTAGGGGGAGGGAGGTGACTGGGGGAGGTGACCGATTGTGTCCCTATGTACAAGGGACACAGATCGGTCTTCTCTCTCCCTAAAGGACGTGGAGCTCTGTGTTTATACACAGAGCTCCACGTCCCTGCTCAGTTACTGGGCAATCGCGTGTGCCCGGCAGCGTTCGTTGCCGCCGGGCACGCACATCGGGATCCCAGCAAATCTGCGGGTGCACGCGCACGCCCCCTAGCGGCTTTAAAAGACATGATGTCATATGACGGCGGGCAGATGACAAGTGGTTAATGGCTGTGTGTTGAGTTATTTTAAGGGGACAGAAAATGTACACTGGTATACAAGCTGCACACTCACTACATGTACATTTTAGAAAAAGGTAATTTCTTCAGTGTTGTCCCATTAAAAGATATAATGAAATATTTACAAAAATGTGAGGGGTGTAATCACTTTTGTGACATACTGTATATTTTTGCAAACATATGTATTGCAAATTGCTTCTTTGAGTGACTAAGATAATACCAGAGTAGTAGTAGTTTCTTTTTGATTCAGCTCAGTGCATGTGGAGAAGGAAGCTTTACTTGTTCTAGCAGGCTGGACTTTTGTAAAGTAACATTGCAGAATAGCAACACAACACAGCAACAGGCAGTATTTTGTCAAACAGTAGATATTTTTTCCCCATAGTAAAAAAATTGTGTTTGCTAACTGATTTTCTAATTTTTGGTTGTCCTAACAGGAAAGTGTGCATTGACAACTGTAAGTCAGAATTTAAACAAAACACTGAAAGAATAATACTTTTTTGCACTGTGACCCAACATGTTCATTGTGACCTTATACATGAGCTAGAATAAAGGGGAATCACGTGGTCGAATAATGTGATTTTGGCAAAATAATTCTGAAATGTTTTAGACCATCATTTTACAATTTTTATTCTTAGAGAGTTTTTAAAACAACACTTGGGGCCAAAAAAAATAAAAAAATAAAAAAATTACTTTTTCATTAGAAAGAACAGGTATAACGTACAGGTATAACAATTTCAAGTGTGCACAAAACATTTCATTTTAAGTCACACGGTATTTGCGCAGCGATCGTTCAAACTTTTAATGAATTAAAAAAAACACAACATATACCCCATTTTTTCTAAAATATGAAAGATCATGTTCCCACCAAGTAAATAGATACCTAACATGTCACGCTTTATAATTGTGCACACTCGTGGAATGGCAACAAACTACAGTACTAAAAAATCTCTATTGGTGATGCTTTAATTGTATTTACAGGTAACCTGTATACAGTTACAGAGCAGCTGTTGCTCTAACATTCATAGCAATACCTCACATTTATATATGCGTGCATGACTTATGCTCGCTCACTTCTATGTGCAAGCATGGAGGAATGGGGGCGTGTTAAAAAAATCATTATTTATTTAATTTTTTATTGTTGCAGTGTCCCTATATTTTTTTTTTAGCACTTGTATTGCTATTACAAGGGATGTACAAATCTATTATAATATAAATAAGGACGGCAGGTCCTCTTTATGAGGAGATCTGGGTTTAAAAAGAGCCCAGATCTCTTATTTACGGTACCTTTAAAAGCAAAATATCAAAATATATATTTTTTTTTTGATCTTTTAGGTGTTAAAAAAAAATGCTTACCTTCATCCTGAGCCGGAAGTGGTGTCATGTCATCGCTCCAGTCTTCCAAGGTCATAGAGGAAATCAAATCCAATCTACTCTTTGATCGCCTCTGTGACCAGCCGGTGGCACTGTTGGCTGAAAAAAGCAATACCGGGGTTATGGTTTATACTTTCTCCTATAATCCTTGTAAACCACTTGGTAGAAATTCTGGTGTTTAGCTTTTATTGTAGAGTTTTAACGTGGGAGGGGAAAAGGAGTTCATATAGTTTCCTGGTTTCTTCTCTGTTTTTGATGTTCTCTGCACAACTAAATATTACATTCAGGTTAAATTATCAACATGAGTTATTCAGAAATATTTACAAACCCCAACTGCAAACAGATCTAAATGTGTCTAAGAGTATAACCAGTGGATATGATTCTCTAAATTATATATATATTCCTTGCTCAGGAGGCATAGATAATTCCACTGACAAATTGTAAAATCAATATGAGAAAAGCTAGCGCTTTGCTATTGCGGGAGAAATTACAAATCATTTCCCATGGAATTCAGAAGTATGACAGTAAAAATACAAATACTACAAGGAGAAATAAAACAAGGAATAGCGAATGATGGATGTCTGCAGGTTTTATCGCGCTCAGCTGAACGCACCATCCTGCTCGGAATCATGGTAGCTTCAGCCTGTGTAAGCAAGAAGAGATTTCCTGCTGTTTATCTGATCCTGATGAACACTCATACGTAAATGACAAAATGTACTAGGTAGGAGTGGAATTTTATACAGTGATGCAGCCGTTTGCTCATGCACACGGTTTTGGCCTTTGCGATAGCTCACTTTGCAGAAAAACCACCCAGTCTTATTTTCTCTTCCTCACTTACACGAGACGGATGCTGAATGGACTATTTTTCCATCCAGTCTGGAAGATAAATCATCTTAATTCTTTTGTTAGCCCTTGGGAGATGAGCTTGCTGAGAAGCTCAATTCTATTTTCTTTCATTTCAATTGTTTTCATTTCTGCTCTTTAATGGGTATAGCTCATTACTGGGCAGTAAGGTTACCAGGATAATTATGAAGCAACTGTTAAAACGAATCAGTCAGGATGACTTAAATTTACTGAATCAATGATAAGTTGAACAGAAAAAAATATGTTTACTATTTTACTTAATGTTCTGAATGATTTTTGTCCTGCTGTTTCCTATCTAGCTGTATTCATATACAAATGAAAGAGAAGAATCAACAGAGTTCTAGTTATTAGATACATATGCCCACTGTGCTTAGGGGATAAAGAAAAGCGTATTAAGGTTTATTGAAATGACAATTTTTGTACAGATACATGTAGTGTATTGGGAGGGGTAAGGACATCGAGGTGACAAATGGTGAAATTATTAATCCAAGCATTTCAGAGTTGACCTCATGTCAAGCCTTCACACAGTGAAAATATCACAGAGAGTGGGAGATGCCCAAGAAAAATTATCATCGTTATTGATTTATATAGTACCATCCTCTCCTGTGGTGCTGTCCAGATTAATAAGGGAGTGTAGTACAATGTAACATTTTACAAAGACATGTACTTGTCTTGACAGTTAATGAAGGAGAATACATTTTTCAGTCAGAAACTGAAGAGAATCATTTAGCTCAGATGATATGCTTGTCCTCTAAAGAGGTGGCTTCCAGGAGTTTGAGACTTGACTAATGGAGGTTAGGAGAATGTAAAAGTCATGGCTGAGGTTGTGTTTAGGATTGAATGTGAAATTTAGTAATGAAATCTAAAAAGAGACAAGACTGTACATGACTTTGCGAGTTATTATTGACAATTTTTAATTTGTCTTCTAAGTAATTCATCTGTATCAATTGGGTTGCCAAAATTTTTGTTCGCTTGCAACTATTCGAAAAATAAAATTTCCATGCTTTTCTACTTTTTCTACAAAGGTTATATGTGTTTGCATTTGTTGTTTCTTCTAGTTTAACATATGGCCATTTTTTTTAACAATGACAAAAAACACAGAGCAGGCTTTATAAGTTTATATATGGTTAGCTCTCTGATACCCTGCACACACAAGCGGAATTCCAGTCTGGAAAAAGTTGGATGGTTTTTCCGATGGAATTCCGCTCAAGCCTGCCTTGCATACACACGGTCACACAAAAGTTCAGTGAACTTTTGACTGCCTAGAATGCGGTGACATAAAAGACTAATTAAGTTCTATGCTTCTGAGCATGCTTCGATTTGTTTCCGGGCATTTTGCACAGCGGAATTTGTACACACGATAGGAAATCGGATTTTCTCCTGGCGGGAAAATAGAGAACCTGCTCTCTATCTTTTTCCAGCAGTTTTTCTGTTGGAAAAAGTCTGATGGAGCATACACAGGGTCAGGATTCCCGATCAAAATCTCTCATCTGACTTTTTCCAATGGGAAAACTGATCGTGTGTACGGGGCATTAGAGTGACAGAGAAGGCAATATCTGCCTGTCTTTGAACAAGTCACCAAGTGCTGAGGCAAATGTATTTCAATCCTTCTGGTTTCCCCATAGTGGTCTATATTTATGCTCAGTTTTTTTTCTCCTGCTTGTCCTAGTCTCATAGAAAATTGCCATTTTCAGCACATTTTTTTTGTGCTGAAAATACCCCACTCGGCTTATACTGGAGTCACCTTTTTGCGCCTAGTCTCCCGTATTTTTGGGGACCCGAAACTGTCCGGGCACACATATAGCCCCACTCTTCCTCTACAAGTGTGCAAAGTTTGTTGTCCGGGGGACCTATGGCCAGGGAGCACTGTTTTTTCAAAGTCGGGCACCCCTTCCATAGACTCCCATGTTAAACGGTCATTTCTCTGGTGACTTTGGGGACCCGGTACCTTCTATATACTCCCATGTTAAACGTAAGTCTAGTCATGGACACAGTGAGGCATGGGCACAGTGAGGCATGGACACAGTGAGGCACAGTGAGGCATGGACACAGTGAGGCATGGGCACAGTGAGGCATGGACACAGTGAGGCAAAGTGAGGCATGCAGATGGACACCCTAGGCTTATACTCGAGTCAATTTTGTGGTAAAATTGTGCCTCGGCTTATATTCGGGTCAGCTTATGCTCGAGTATATACAGTATTTTCATTTTCATCATTGTATACATTTAGCTGAATGCAGCTGGACATTGTTCTTTCAGATGCAGTATGTACATAGTGTACAAACATACAGCATTCCATGTTATTAACTGCCATGCAGATAAAGAAAATCGCAGAGGATATCTCACTACTAAAATTCCACTGAATCGTTTAATGATAGATCCCATTTGGGCTTAAAGCAAAGGATATGTAATCTTTTATTAATGATATCAAATTTATTTTAAAGTAAGTGTTTCATAAAACAATAATTTAGGTCAATTGTGTCTAATTTTGAACAGTTCATTAACTGATGGTCTATGTTGGTTGCAGAATGACATATAAAAATTAGAGATTTTTATTTATAGTGAGGTTCCAGTCATTAATTTTAGTAAAGAAAAAAAAAAAGAATAAAAGAAGTTGATGCATTAGAAGAAAAATGACAATGTTATGATTAAATTGTTTTTTTTTTGACAATTTGCTGCAGGAAATAAAACATTAGTTCTACTCCATTTGTCATCCCCTATTGTATGCTTAACACTATTGCTAATCCGTATATCCTATGTGTATAGTTATCAATCTTTATAATAATTTTGTCTATGTATGTTACAGGCAGAATTGATTTTAAATAGAAATAGGATCAAAGTACAAGAACGCTATTATACTTAGAAGGATATTGTTTATAATGTAGCTAGGAAAGATGTTGTTTTTTTTTTTGTGTGGTAGCCATTTTAGTTTAGTTTATAAAATTAATACCATTTGCTTTTGCCTTTAGTTAATTAAATGAGATTATTGAGTGCAAACCTTTATTATATTAAAGGGGTTTTAAAGACAGAAGCTTTCTGTATACAGCAGCTGCTCCCCCTTATACTTACCTGAGGTCCTTCTCAGTCCTATGATGTCCACGGGTGTTTCAGCTGTCTGAGATTCTTCTTTCTGATTGTCAGAGACAATGCTGTCAATCAAAGTCAGCTATCCAATCAGGGGAGTGTGGGCTGGGTCGGGTTGGGGCTTTGAGTATGAATGGAATCAGCTCCCATAGCCCCGTGGCACTGAACAGGAGGGAGGGGCCAGGAGAACCGAAGAGGAACCCGAGAAGGGGAGTATCATGGCTGCTCTGTGCAAATCCACTACAACAGAGCAGGTAAGTATAACATGTTTATTATTTTTATTGGAAAAAAATAGACTTTACAATCACTTTAAGGAATACAGTGCAATGGGCAGTAATGTGCGTAGGGGTACATATGCCTAAGAGACTGTGGACATAAGTGTTTGTTTATTATTGACTTGTGTATGTAAAGCAGATCAGAAGAATTTTAAATGCAGTAGTTCAAGTTTAAACTGGATCATACAGAACAATTTTCACTTGGCTTATTGCAGAATTTGTTTAGCTTTGGTCTTTGTTCTTGGAAAATGTCCTTTTATCCTGTACTGTATGTGATTTTCTCTTTCTCCTATGCAAACCTCTGCTAATTCAAGCAAACACAAAAACAAACAAAAAATTATACTGTATAATAGACAGTACTGAATCTTGTTCCTAAGTACACATACAGTATACAGACATATCCCACTTTTAAGTACACAATGGGGTTTATTTACTAAAGCTGTAAAGTGCAAAATCAGGCTCACTTCTGCATAGAAACCAATGAGCTTGTTCAATTAAAGGGGTTGTAACGGTACAATTTTTTTCGTAAATAGCTTTTGTTAGTCGTTCGCTCTTCTGTTGTTTCCTTGGTTCTCTAGCCAGGCGATGGTATCTTCAGGAGTCTCAAAGAAAATGGCGCGGTCATCATATTTTACGTGGAGGCGTGCAGGAAAGAGCATGGAATATTTCAGTTTTTTTATACGTAGGCGTCTTTTAGACTCAGTGAAACATTGCCTATGTTTTTGACATTGCTAATGGGTATATTGCCTTTCACTCGTGCCATACGTAGTGCTGCATCATGTTTTTTGTAATTCAGTAGTTTAGCATTAAATGTGTGCGGAGGAGGCGCCTTGTGGCAAAGGCCTGGAGGGCATGCGGTGTGCTCTTTCAACAGCGAATGTGGCTACGAAGACCTCTCTGCCATATGTTGTGATCAGCAGTTGTTCTAGGAATGAAGTTATGTCTTTCCCCTCAGTCCCTTCCGGCAGAACAATAAAGCGAAGGTTGCATCTCCAGAGCCCGGTCTCCATGTCGTCTTGCTTTGCAAGAAGTTGATTGATCTGATACTGCATTCGGATGAGGTCTTAACCCGCTCCTTGAGCTTTTGGAGGTCTTGTCGTACCAAGGAGATATCCACCTTCACTTCCTCAATTCTAGTCGTAAGGTTGGCTTGTAGTGCAGCGATGGCTTCAAATACCCTTTCTGTATCAGCTCCTGCTACCTCTCTCCCTTTAAATGGAGCTCCACCATATTCCTCCAGGTTGTCTTTCTTATTTCAGCGAAACCTTCCCAACTTGGCAGCTGCATCTGTCTTAGGTTTCGGCGGATCCATGACTGGTGCAAAGAGGAGGCAGGTGCAACAGGCTGGGTGATGCTGGTGTCTGTATAGGGGTGAGCTGAGATTAAGCATGGGCCCTGCAGGAGGATGTAGCAAGATGCTCGCCGTGTATGGTGTCCTACTGATAGCTAAGCCAGGGATAGTGCTCTGACAGGCCAGGGTGCTCAGGTGATAATGCAGGGTTTGAGTCTGGGTGAGAAGAGACAGGTAGGCCCACCTGGGTGTAGAAAGATGGCCACCACTCGGAGGCTGAGGCTTTTCCATAGGCAGGTGTTCAGTAGTGACACTGCGGAGGCTGCAGGTAGCGAAGAGTGGGCAGGGTGTCTCACAGTATCTGGAGGTTAGAGAACTGTGGATCAGGAAAGCCGGGAGGCAATAATGGTCGGCAGGCCGAGAGAAGCAAGATGCCTGCGGATCTCCAGGACTAGGCCGAAGCCACGGTCTTTCTTAGATGTGGCAGGCGCGTGTGGGATCGCCGCTCCATGTAAGCCACCGTATGGTCGAAGAACAGTGGAACCACGGCTGAGTGTATGCAGGGTCCTCAGGGGGTCCTACTAGAATGGTGCAGGAGATTGCTGGAGAAAAGGAGTAATGGACGGAGTTAAGAGCACACACGTCCTACTTCATGCTGTGTCAGGCCACGCCCCCCCCCACTTTTCAGATATTTATTTGTGAAAATGTAGAAAAATGGAGAAAAGATTAGAAAAAACATTTATCATTTTCCTTCCACTTCACAATTATGTGCCACTTTGTGTTGGTCTATCACATAAAATCCCAATAAAATAAATTAAAATTTTTGGTTGTAACATGTCAAAATGTAGAAAATGTCAAGGTGTATGAATACCTTTTCAAGGCACCGTATATATATATGTTGCGCCACCAGCCCCTGTAATACCTGGCGCTTTCAGCACCGTAGTGCGTTCCATGCTGGAACGCATACGCCGCTCGCGCAATGACATCATCGCCTGGAAGTGTGCCGCTATCCACGGCGGTCATTTTACCTATAAAGGCATTCACTCTACAAAAATACCTTGTTCTATTATTGTCGGCCGTAGCCGGTTAGGCTACCAGCCTTTCTAGGCCTTGGAGGCATCTACTATCAAGCCTACAGAGGTACTACAGGTCCCAAAAATCACTGGACTGTACTGCTCCTGCCATCAACTACTCCTTTAGGGCTGTTGCACCTGCTTCAAGAGAGAGCTTTGCTGGGGACAACATTGGGCCTTCCCTGCTGAACTCCTTTCCACGGAAATCCCTATTGCCTGCACAGAAGCCTGCAAACGGATACGTAGCTGTTGTGTCACTTGCAGTGCTATAGCAAGAACTGTTGCTTATCTTTCATCTAACACAATTGCTATTGTTTGTAATGTCTGGTGGCTATTGACATACTATGTGGGATATACCCCTTTGCTAAGGACTGTTTGCTAAGGAGTACCTTAAAGGGTCAGCTACCCTTAATTTGAGCTATGTTGTCTCTCACATACAACTACTATTACATGTGCAATAATCATCTCATATGCAACTATTGTTACCTCAGCTATATTTGCCTCTCAAATGCAACTATTATTATAATTAGTTATAATTGTCACTCTTATGCAATTATTAGTTGTCGCTTCTACTCCTATTTACTACGAGTACTCTCAAAGTACCTGTGCTATAATTGCTTTCCAGATGCAATTATTAGTTATCGCTACAACGCCTATTTACTATGTGTGCTCTCAAAGTACCTAAGCTATAAATTGTTACTAATATGTAAGTACTAGTTGTGTCAACAACGCTTATTTACTACGTGCTGACATAAGTGCTATTTGTTAATGGGCCTATGCCCTAAAGTTGCGGAACATGTTCGCCTAAACTTTCTATGCTAGGGGTTGACGTATTCTATACCTTCTCCCTTAGTCGCCTAATGCACAATGCTATGTAATACTCATAATCACTAGCGTACAATTTTGCATTGCAATCTTATAGTACATAATATAATTTTAAATGCTAAGCTCTGGTCGCATGTTGTAATGCGTCCATTCTTAGTAGCTCAACGCCTTTCTTTATGTGACAGAGAGATGATGTAGAGATCCCCCAAACTCCTGTTTGAGAGGAGTGATGCCTGGGGCTAATACTGAGTTGTCACATAGAGAAGCGCATTGAAATCAATGCATCCGCAGTTGTGGTTCACTCCCTTCACTAGAGCTAATCCAAATTTTTTATTTGTGACAACCATGAATCAACTTATCTCTGACGTTATACTACCAATGATGTATCCAAACACCAATAATTGTGCAGCGTATATAAACTCTACATGTTTCGCAGTTACTTGATGTCCGCTTACTCAGGAGCCATACATAGGCACATAATTTGTTAGAAGGTGTACATGGAATATGTTACAAAACTAAAAGATTTTAGTTTTGTGACATATTTCATGTACACCTTCTAACAAATTATGTGCCTATGTATGGCTCCTGAGTAAGCGGACATCAAGTAACTGCAAAACATGTAGAGTTTATATACGCTGCACAATTATTGGTGTTTGGATACATCATTGGTAGTATAACGTCAATGGTAAGTTGATTCATGGTTGTCACAATCAATATTTTATTGTAAATGTTATGATTTTTTTCTACTTTGTAATAAAAATATTTTATATTTTAATTTTGACTGTCCATCAGTTGCACATATGATGCCATTACAGTCCACTACAGCCTGTCTTTTCTTTACAATACTTTTATGCAGGGCTCAAAATTTCAAGTCCTGAGCTATTAGCCAGGCCTCAAGGCATACTCGCCACCAGTTGTCCCGCCCAACCACTACCATGTTCCGCCCCTAGACACGCCCTCATAAATCTCATGAAATTACACTTAAATGTTTTATGTAGAAATAAGTTATAAAAATAAATATTAACAAAAACTTTATCCATGCCCAAAAATGTAGCAAAATGTCCCCATTTTCCAACCAGAGTCCCCCCCCACAATTGTAGCCAGAGCCCCCCCACACACAATTGTAGCCAGAGTCCCCCCACCCACATTGCAGCCAGAGTCCCCCCACCCACATTGCAGCCAGAGTCCCCCCTCACCCACATTGCAGCCAGAGTCCCCCCTCACCCACATTGCAGCCAGAGTTCCCCCCTCATCCACATTGCAGCCATAGTCCCCCCTCACCCCCATTGCAGCCAGAGTCCCCCCCCTCACCCACATTGCAGCCAGAGTCCCCCCACCCACATTGCACCCGGAGTCCCCCCTCACCCACATTGCAGCCAGAGTCCCCCCTAATTCACATTGCAGCCATAGTCCCCCCCCTCATCCACATTGCAGCCAGAGTCCCCCCTCACCCCCATTGCAGCCAGAGTCCCCCCCTCACCCACATTGCAGCCGGAGTCCCCCCCTCACACACATTGCAGCCAGAGTCCCCCCCTCACCCACATTGCAGCTAGAGTCCCCCCCTCACCCACATTGCAGCCAGAGTCCCCCCTCACCCACATTGCAGCCAGAGTCCCCCCTCACCCACATTGCAGCCAGAGTCCCCCCCCTCACCCACATTGCAGCCAAAGTCTCCCCACCCACATTGCAGCCAAAGTCCAACCCTCACCCACATTGCAGCCAAAGTCCCCCCACCTACATTGCGGCCAAAGTCCCCCCACCAACATTGCAGCCAGAATCCCCGCCTCACCCACATTGCAGCCAAAGTCCTCCCACCTACATTGCAGCCAAAGTCCCCCCCTTACCCACATTGCAGCCAGAGTCCCCGCCTCACCCACATTGCAGCCAAAGTCCCCCCACCCACATTGCAGCCAAAGTCCCCACCTCAACCACATTGCAGCCAAAGTCCCCCCTCACCCACATTGCAGCCATAGTCCCCCCCCTCACCCACATTGCAGCCAGAGTCCCCCCTCACCCACATTGCAGCCAGAGTCCCTCACCCACATTGCAGCCAGAGTCCCCCCTCACCCACATTGCATCCAGAGTCCCCCTCACCCACATTGCCGCCAGAGTCCCCCCTCACCCACATTGCAGCCAGAGTCCCCCCTCACCCACATTGCAGCCAAAGTCCCCCCACCCACATTACAGTCAAAGTCCAACCCTCACCCACATTGCAGCCAAAGTCCCCCACCTACATTGCAGCCAAAGTCCCCCCCCTCACCCACATTGCAGCCAGAGTCCCCCCCTCACCCACATTGCAGCCAAAGTCCCCCAACCCACATTGCAGCCAAAGTCCCCCCCTCACCCACATTGCAGCCAAAGTCCCCCCCTCAACCACATTGCAGCCAAAGTCCCCCCCTCACTCACATTGCAGCCAGAGTCCCCCCTCACCCACATTTCAGCCAGAGTCCCTCACCCACATTGCAGCCAGAGTCCCCCCTCACCTACATTGCAGCCAGAGTCCCCCTCTCAACCACATTGCAGCCAAGTTCCCCCCCTCACCCACATTGCAGCCAGAGTCCCCCCTCACCCACATTGCAGCCAGGGTCCCCCCCTCACCCACATTGCAGCCAGAGTCCTCCCTAACCCACATTGCAGCCAGAGTCCCCCCCTCACCCACATTGCAGCCAAAGTCCCCCCACCCACATTGCAGCCAAAGTCCCCCCTCAACCACATTGCAGCCAAAGTCTCCCCTCACCTACATTGCAGCCAGAGTCCCCCCTCACCCACATTGCAGCCAGAGTCCCCCCCTCACCCACATTGCAGCCAGAGTCCCTCACCCACATTGCAGCCAGAGTCCCCCCTCACCCACATTGCATCCAGAGTTCCCCTCACCCACATTGCAGCCAGAGTCCCCCCCTCACCCACATTGCATTCAAAGTCCCCCCACCCACATTACAGCCAAAGTCCAACCCTCACCCACATTGCAGCCAAAGTCCCCCACCTACATTGCAGCCAAAGTCCCCCCCCCTCACCCACATTGCAGCCAGAGTCCCCCCTCACCCACATTGCAGCCAAAGTCCCCCCACCCACATTGCAGCCAAAGTCCCCCCCTCACCCACATTGCAGCCAAAGTCCCCCACCTACATTGCAGCCAAAGTCCCCCCCCCCTCACCCACATTGCAGCCAGAGTCCCCCCCCTCACCCACATTGCAGCCAAAGTCCCCCCACCCACATTGCAGCCAAAGTCCCCCCCCTCAACCACATTGCAGCCAAAGTCCCCCCTCACCCACATTGCAGCCAGGGTCCCCTCTCACCCACATTGCAGCCAGAGTCCCCCCTCACCCACATTGCAGCCAGAGTCCCTCACCCACATTGCAGTCAGAGTCCCCCCTCACCTACATTGCAGCCAGAGTCCCCCTCTCAACCACATTGCAGCCAAGTTCCCCCCTCACCCACATTGCAGCCAGAGTCCCTCACCCACATTGCAGCCAGAGTCCTCCCTCACCCACATTGCAGCCAGAGTCCCTCACCCACATTGCAGCCAGAGTCCTCCCTCACCCACATTGCAGCCAGAGTCCCCCCTCACCCACATTACAGCCAGAGTCCCCCCTCACCCACATTGCAGCCAGAGTCCCCCTCACCCACATTGCAGCCAGAGTCCCCCCTCACCCACATTGCAGCCAGAGTCCCCCCTCACCCACATTGCTGCCAGAGTCCCCCTCACCCACATTGCAGCCAGAGTCCCCCCTCACCCACATTGCAGCCAGAGTCCCCCTCACCCACATTGCAGCCAGAGTCCCCCCCTCACCCACATTGCAGCCAGAGTCCCCCCTCACCCACATTGCTGCCAGAGTCCCCCCTCACCCACATTGCAGCCAGAGTCCCCCCTCACCCACTTTGCAGCCAGATTCCCCCCTCACCCACATTGCAGCCAGAGTCCCCCCTCACCCACATTGCAGCCACAGTCCCCCCCCTCACCCACATTGCAGCCAGAGTCCCCCCTCACCCACATTGCAGCCAGAGTCCCCCTCACCCACATTGCAGCCAGAGTCCCCCCTCACCCACATTGCAGCCAGAGTCCCCCCTCACCCACATTGCAGCCAAAGTCCCCCCCTCACCCACATTGCAGCCAGAGTCCCCCCTCACCCACATTGCTGCCAGAGTCCCCCCTCACCCACATTGCAGCCAGAGTCCCCCCTCACCCACTTTGCAGCCAGATTCCCCCCCTCACCCACATTGCAGCCAGAGTCCCCCCTCACCCACATTGCAGCCACAGTCCCCCCCTCACCCACATTGCAGCCAGAGTCCCCCCTCACCCACATTGCAGCCAGAGTCCCCCCTCACCCACATTGCAGCCAGAGTCCCCCTCTCACCCACATTGCAGCCAGAGTCCTCCCCCGTATCCAAATAGCAGCCAGAGTCCCCCCTCACCCACATTGCAGACAGAGTCCCCCCTCACCCACATTGCAGCCAGAGTCCCCCTCACCCACATTGCAGCCAGAGTCCCCCCTCACCCACATTGCAGCCAGAGTCCACCCCTCACCCACATTGCAGCCAGAGTCCCCTCTCACCCACATTGCAGCCAGAGTCCCCCCTCACCCACATTGCAGTCAGAATCCCCCCCACCCACATTGCAGCCAGAGTCCCCACCTCACCCACATTGCAGCCAGAGTCCCCCCTCACCCACATTGCAGTCAGAGTCCCCTCCTCACCCACATTGCAGCCAGAGTCCCCCCCTCACCTACATTGCAGCCAGAGTCCCCCCTTATCCACATATTGCTGCCAGAGTCGTCCCCCCCACACACATTTCACAGCCAGAGTCATCCCCCCACACACATATTAGCCAGAGTTCCCCCCCCCCAATCCTACCTGTGCTGGGTAGGAGAGGAGGAGCCGCCGCCGAATGGTTCAAATCACGGGGAACATTACAGCTTTCGTCCGGGAAACTTTGATAGACAGATCACCCATCTAATCCCGGACAAGAGGGGAGGGGCTGTAGAAGACATACGCTGCGGGGAACACAGCTATTGAATTGAAAGCTGTAATGTTCCCCGCGGTTTGAATGCTGCGGCGGCGGCGGCATCTCTGCTCTCCTCGCTCCCCCCCTGCTCCCAAGCAGCCAGCCAGACACTCGCCAGCCCTCAAAATTTACTCGCAAAATGCGAGAAGGTGAGTGTAAATTTTGAGGGATGCTTTAATAGGACAAAGACATCATTTTGTAATGTTGATATACCTTAGCACTTTAATAGGCCTATACAGTTGCTTCTCTTCCAGTCTTAACATATAAGGTCCTGTATAAACAAATTATGTGTACAATTCTGAAAGCTGGAGGATTGGCATAGATGTTTCCATTATTAAAAAATATTTCACTGAAGAATGCATTGCTCTATTACAGAAGTTGTAAATCTATACTGAAAATAATGTGTGGATATTGATTTAATTCCAACCATATGAAATGTGTCTACACATGACTGGAAAATCAAAGCCATCAGGAATTTTCTTTTCCCGGGATTATTCAAGTGAATATTCATACAATTTTCAACTTCTTTAGTAAATACTTCTTTAATGTTTGATACAGGAGTTTGTACCCTTTGTAGAGAATCACAGCCAGAATGCTATCTGCAAGGATTTTGCATGTTTCCCCTGTATCTGCATGGGAGTCCTATAAGTACAAATGTTTTGTTAACACATTCTAAAGCTCATCTATAAAATTGGCTATAGATTGATATTTACTGAGAACTCCCATGTTGGCTGCCCCAACAGCAGAAAAAAAGCACTTTAAGTTCGTAAGGAGAAAAGTGCTATAGAAATATAAATGTATTTAAAAAATAATAATCGATTATATTACATAAAAGACTCCTTCAGACTGTCTTCTAAGATCTTGGCTGGTTTGACCAATGACAAAAAAAATGATGGCTACTCTAAATGTAGAACCCCAGCCAAAAAAAATGGTTCTAAATAAACTAGGAAAGTGTTAGAACAGGGGGTTTTTTTTGTGTGTCCAATTCGGACACAGACATAAAAAGAAAAAAAAAAGAAACATTTGGCTTGAATACCATGTTAACATATGTCAGAGCCTTGCTTCTTTAGGTTTACTCAGGCATGATCTTGAAACAAAGATGGAGATTATGAAGGAAATGGATGCATCTTATCAAAACTTCCAAACGGAGAGTTCACTATTGTATTTTCAGAAAGGTTGTAAATATTTTTTTTTTTCACTGTCAGATGGAATAATAGTAAATGTCATTATTGTCTTCTGTTTCATAGCTAGATTGGTAAATCTGCATAAGTCACATGCATATGGGCATATCTTCTGATCCTCTGTTCCATTGTGCCAAGTTTCATTCACTGCAGGCTGAATGGAACCAAACTTGGCACTGTTTATATACTTCACAAACCCTGCAGGGAGAATGTCTGTCAGAACACATGGATACTTGGATTTAACTCTAAATTCAAGACAATAAGACATTTCCTGTTGCCTTGGGTTCATTTATGACTCCAAGCACCAAACTTAAAGTACTGGTGCCCCTTTTTAGGCAAGTGTATTTGTGAGTTTGCCTTTTGGAGATGTATTAGGATTGTGAAAGCTCACACAGTTAATAAATTGTATTTAAATATATCACATGTATAATAGTTTACATTTATGCTACACAAAATGCATTATCAATTAGCAAAGATTTCCATTTAACTTTAAATTAGCATTTTAGAGCAATATTGTTGCCTCTGCAGATATCGTAAGACATTTGCAGTCATCAGTATGTTTCTGCTTTCATATTCTGCTGTCATAATAATTTGGTGTACTTTAAGATGGCTCTTGATATTTGAAGGCAGTGGGATTTGGTCCATGTAACAGTCAGGGATTAACGCCGTTTACGATATTTCATTCCACCAACCCATGACAGCTTATCGACACTCCACAATCTGGCAAACAACGACCCATAAGAATTCCTTTCCCATTAAAGAGACACACAGCTCTGTTTTCTGGTTCCAAATGGATAGAACTTTAATGGTAAACTCAGGCTTCTTATATAGAGTCAGTAATAAAATAACAATGGCTTAACTCCACCCACAACATGACACAAGGAACTCAATACACATTTTTAGTCAGACTTTCTGGCACCGATATACTCTACATGAGTTAATTACTAATCCTTTTACCCAGACAAGGTGACTCCGAGGTAAGCTCTTTTCACCTCAATACAATACACATTCCTTTAGTAAACATAAGTCAGACATCTGACCTTTTAGATTGTGCTAATTCACATTCCACATCTATCATTACTAGAACTTTCACACAATACAGTGTTAATTAGCATCACACAATGAAAAGGTCTGTAGAAGCCAGGCAAGGCTCCTTTACATGACAGTAGCAGACTTAATTACCCCCTTAACAGCCTGTGTTCCCACATTAAATTAATCACTGTCCTATTGAGCTGTTGGGTTCAGAAATAACCACCTGTAATATTTCAAGATATCCTGCAATACATTGTGAATTATCATTACTGTACCATCTCATGTAATCCATGATATCATTTCTCAGTCATCCTTCCTCATTTTAACTTCTTAAGGACCGCCTCCTGCACATATACGTCGGCAGAATGGCACGGCTGGGCACATCCATGTATATTTATGTCGGTTCTAGTACCCAGCCATGGGTCACGGGCACGCGCCCACGGCGCGCTCCCTTGACCCGGTCCGAAGCTCCGTGACTGGGACCGCGGGACTCACGAACCCGATCGCCGCTGTAGTGCGGCGATCGGTCCCCGGAGGCTTTCCCGTGCTTCACTGTGGCGGCAGCATCGATCGCGTCATCCCTTTTATAGGGGGGACGCGATCGATGACGTCACACCTACAGCCACACCCCCTACAGTTGTAAACACACACAGGGAACACATAACCCCTACAGCGCCCCCTTGTGGTTAACTCCCCAACTGCAACTGTCATTTTCACAGTAAACAATGCAATTTAAATGCATTTTTTGCTATGAAAATTACAATTGTCCCAAAAATGTGTCAAAATTTTTCGAAGTGTCCACCATAATGTCGCAGTCACGAAAAAAATCACTGATCGCCGCCATTAGTAGTAAAAAAAATAATTAATAAAAATGCAATAAAACAATCTCCTATTTTGTAAACGCTATAAATTTTGCGAAAACCAACCGATAAACGCTTATTGCGATTTTTTTTACCAAAAATAGGTAGAAGAATACGTATCGGCCTAAACTGAGGGAAAAAAAAAATGTTTTATATATATTTTGGGGGGATATTTATTATAGCAAAAGTAAAAAATATTGCATTTTTTTCAAAATTGTCTCTCTATTTTTGTTTAGCGCAAAAAATAAAAAACGCAGAGGTGATCAAATACCACCAAAAGAAAGCTCTATTTGTGGGAAAAAAAGGACGCCAATTTTGGGAGCCACGTTGCACGACCGCGCAATTGTCAGTTAAAACGACGCAGTGCCGAATCGCAAAAAGGGGCAGGGTCTTTTAGCAGCATTTTAGTCCAGGTCTTAAGTGGTTAACTACATTATATAATTTATGGTTTTAGGATATTGTCATAAATGCATGTATTTTCACATTTATTATACATTGCATATTTATGTATGTACAAAATAGTCAGATTGGAGCCATCAACCATCTATGGATACCTTATACATTGACTATGAGCACAGAACCTCTGCTTAGTAAATGTATTTTCAATAGTAACCTGTAAACTATAGTGTATTGTATGTTCTCATGCTTCAAGTGTTATTGATTAATGCTTGTTTATGATCTATCATGTGTGCTTACAGATAGTAATTTAATGTTTCCATAGGGGACTATGGAAACATATCATCAGTCATTTTATTTGATGATTTTATGGTCCTTTCACTTGACTAATATACACAAGATGTTCCCTGTTTCACAAAGATTACTGATGGTTTTCTCTTGTGTCCTTGTCTTTTCAATTATACTTCATCGTGGTTTACTTTTTTCCTGTCTTCTTAAAGTGCTAGACACTGCCCAGGTAACATTTATTGAGTGGATGTTGCCTTTTAAGCATATTGCTAGACAATAGATAGATAGATAGATAGATAGATAGATAGATAGATAGATAGATAGATAGATAGATAGATAGATAGATAGGGGATTGAAAGTTTAGGCACCCCAGGTAAAAATTTGTATTAATGTGCATATCAAAGCCAAGGAAAGATGGAAAAATCTCCAAAAGGCATCAAATTACAGATTAGAGATTCTTATAATATGTCAAAAAAAGTTAGATTTTATTTCCATCATTTACATTTTCAAAATTACAGAAAACAATTTGATGCCTTTTGGAGATTTTTCCATCTTTCCTTGGCTTCGTTATGCACATTAATATACATTTTTACCTGGGGTGCCCAAACTTTCGATCCCCACTGTATATATATATATATATATATTTCTACCTATCTATTTATATATATATCTATATATGTATATATAGATAGATAGATAGATAGATAAATAGATAGATAGATAAATATATAGATATATCTATCTATATCTATCTATCTATCTATCTATCTATCTATATATATATATATATATATATATATATAATGTTCATATAATTAAATATTTGCTTGTTGCCTCTGACCAATTTGAGTTCTTTCCATTTTTTATTTAACGTGCTTATCTCACAGAATATGTAAATTAGGGTAAAATACACCTTAAATTAGCCCAAAAGGCAAACGTTTTTTTACTTTAACTGATTCCCGACCGACTCACGCAGATATATTGCGTCAGAATGGCTATAACTTTTGCGCAAACCAATCAATATACGCTTATTGTAATTTTTTTACCAAAAATATGTAGAAGAATACATATCGGCCTAAACTGAGGTAAAATTTTACTTTTTTTTTTTTTTTTTATTGGGATATTTACTATAGAAAAAAGTAAAAGATATTGTGTTTTTTTCCCCAAAAATGTCACTCTTTTTTTGTTTATAGCGCAAAAAATAAAAACCGCAGAGGTGATCAAATACCACCAAAAGAAAGCTCTATTTGTGGGGAAAAAGGGACATCGATTTTATTTGGGTACAACATTGCACGGCTGCACAATTGTCAGTTAAAGCGACGGAGTGCCGTATTGCAAAAAAATTCCCACATTCTTATTTCAAGGTTTCCACCAGTGCCTAATGATTACAGTGTTTCTATTGTCCAATTTGTTATTTATTTATTTTTGTTTATATTTTGTATAGAGAAAGGGAGGATTAGAACCTCTGTGAGATTGGTTGTATGTTGTCCACACTTGTAACATTTACTCAGTCTATTAATTCGGGGGAATCTTTTGAAAAGGAAAATCTGTTCCTCTGACCACTATCTAAAGGAGGATTTTCTATTTCTTGTAATGTTTTTATGCTCCTTATGTTGTACTCTGGGATAGTAAGGGAAATCTCTCCAATAGCAAAAATGTTAGCCCCAGAGATAGCTACATAGTATCTGTCATTCCATAACAGAAAATGCATGAACATAAAGCTTTATGGCAATGTCGCCAGTTAATTTTTTAATGAAAGCTGCAGATTTAAAAAAATAAAAATAAAACAGCATTTTAAAATACATTAACATGTCAACGTTTGTACAATTGGGTTAACATAAACTTTATGGCCTGGATTCACGTAGAGAGACGTATCTTTGTGCGGGCGTAGCGTATCTTCTTTACGCTATGCCGCCGCAAGTTAGAGAGGAAAGTGCTGTATTCACAAAGCACTTGCTCCCTAAGTTACGGCGGCGTAGCATAAATGGGCCAGCGTAAGCCTGCGTAATTCAAAGTAGCAAGGCAGTGGGCGTGTTGTATTATAATGAACCGTGACCCCATGCAAATCCATGGACGTATCCCAGTGCGCATGCTCAGAATAACGTTGAATAGAATGCCTAAGATACACGTCGAACACTGCCTACGACGTGAACGTCACAGCCCCATTCACGTACGACTTACGTAAACGTCATAAAAACGACGGCTGTTTCCGACGTCCATACCTTTGCATGGGATGCGCCACCTTTTTGGTGGTTTATCTTTATGCCGGAAAAACGCCTTATGTAAACGTTGTAAATTACTGCATCGGGCGTACGTACGTTCGTAAATTGGCGTATCTTGCTCATTTTCATATTTATAATGGGAACGTCGAATGCTTCCAGCGTAAATATGCACCAAAGATACGACAGTGTAGGAGACTTACGTCGGTCGTATCTTGGCAAAATTCAGGCGTATCTGATTTAAAGAATCAGGGCATAGATGCGACGGCGCACATTTGGACTTACGACGGCGTATCAATAGATACTATGGGGCAGATTCACAAAGACGTAATATTCCGCTGCGTAATCGAAATACGGTACGCTGCCGTATTTCACCAGACTTGAATTCAAGTTTTTTTGCGCGTACTATTGTTTCGTATTTTTTTCCGCCGCGCAATCGAAATACGTGATTAGGGGGCGTGAAGCATTTAAATTAAGCGCGTCCCCGCGACGATCGCTGCGCATGCTCTGTTCAGGAATTGGGGCCATACGTCGTGAGCCGTTGTTTGAAGACGAAAGGTCAAAAATAATAAAAGACTTTGTGAATAGTAAAGGACACAATGGAAGTGCGTTGATTGCAGTAGCAGGCAAAAGCTTAAAACCACACACATGACCAGTGACAAGGAACACTAGTAAAAACGAAGTCCTCCATAACAACATTAGCGTAATCAAAGTTGTAATTTTTCAGCAGAAGCATGATTGGGGCCATAAGCCAAGAAAAGGTCAACTTTGTGAATAGTAAAGGACACAATGGAAGTGGTACAGTAGTTAAAACCACACACATGACCAGTGACAAGGAACAAGTGACCATATTAGCCAAAGTTGTAATTTTCTCTTAAACCAATTATAATCCGATACTGTGATTTTAAAATATGATATTTCAGCAAATTAAAAGGTCACTCATTGGTATTTCATATATAGATGAAGACTGTTGAGCTTGGCCACTGGCTATTTATATTTTCTACAGAGTTCAGTGATTATATCTCCCACTATAGTTGCCAGCTCTTTCCATTTCCAAATTGGACTTTTTACTGCTGTTGCTGTCTCCATAATGCATAACAAATTAAAAATTCAACAGAGAGATTGGAACCCAGTCATAATTGATGTGGCTGATATGCAGACCTGGGAACTCTAGAGCAGTGCTTCTCAACCTTTTTTCAGTCAAGGCACGCTTTAAAATTATAGACAATCTCAAGGCACCCTCTAAAATTATGAACAGTCTTGAGGCACCCCTTTCTAAAATGTAAAAAGTATTCTAATTGTTTTACACAATGCAGTAACATCCACACGTAGGACAACCAACGTTAGAGGTGATTTATTCTTGCAAAGCAAATACACTTTTTCACACTGGTACTGACTAGTATTCCAATGTTTCTCTTTTCCCACAATTTCCCTCCATCACTCAATTAATGTCACCCCAGTGTTGAGGGAGAGGGGCTCAGGAGGGTGAAACAAGGATGCTGTGGAGGCAACAGACATACTCCTTAATAACTAATGACATCATTGGTTGTTAGGATGCCAGTGTCTAGAAAGTAATGGTGCATAATGAAAACCTGGGGCTTTGTGTAACTAAAAGGCAAGCTTGATCCACCTGCTGGCTTGTATACAATTTTTGATCAATTTTTAAGCATTTTGCCAAGGCACTCCTGAAAAAACCTCAAGGCACCCTGGTTGAAAAGAGCTGCTCTATAGGAATTAAAGAACATCCCATGTCTTCTGTGCGACTCTCAAAATAAGTTAAAAAATGCAGTTACTCTTTGATAAACAAGCCTTGCTTGTAATAAATAAAAACAAATTTGACTTTCCTAAGTGAGGCATTTTTTTTTTTTTTTTGCTTTTCATGCACCCCTGGTTGACACTACCGCTACAGTGTAATTTTGGCAACAGAGGCAGTGCTGTCAATCTAAAATGCAGTGGGCATGACCAGGTGTGGCCAGCTACTGTAACAAATACATGGCCCCTGACCCCATCTATAACTGGCCTTCACAACAAGAAGCACATGAAAGGGCAACACATGCAACATGTACACACAGGGTAGCATCGTTCTACTGTGAAAACCTCCAAATATGTATGTTGGTTACTGGTACCTTCTCTCCAGGTGCCAGGTTCAGACAAACTCCCACTCATCACAAACTCCAAATATGGATATATGGAAAATACCCGCACTCTGAAATTCGTCCAAATCCTTTATTTGATAATCACCAAGTACAAAGTAACTGCTTATCAAATAAAGAATTTAGATGGATTCCAGAGTGCGTTTTCTTTCCATATATCCTCATGCAAGACAAAACCAGAGAAAATTCCCATCTCAACTCACCAACCAGTCTTCTTACCAACCAAATTAACCTGTCTAACAGTATGTGTTAAAAACAGGGGTTTATTTAGCACACATTTACAAATGCATGCATAAGCTGCAGGGCCCCTTCACGACACCCTGTATTATTTGCAGTCCTAAATATTTAAAATTTACGAGAGTCTTCAACAGTGGGAGCACATGCATTCTAATGGATAGATAGGGGTAGGTGGGCCTGGAGGTCCTCCTTAAAGGCACAGGTGCACACTGGACACCCAGTCCATAGCACAATGGCAGCAACAGTGTCCTGTGGTTCCCCCTACCAATATTTATACCAGTAACAAACAAATGGCCCCTGCCCCGATCTATAACTGGCCTTAACAGCAAAGAGAACATGGAAGGGCAACACATGCAAGACAAAACCAGAGAAAATTCCCATCTCTGCTTACAAATCAAATTAACCTGTCTAACATTATGCATTCAAAACAGGGGTTTAGTTAGCACACATTTGCAAACGCATGCATACGCTGCAAGGCCTCTTCATGGCACCCTGTATTACCTGCAGTCCTAACCATTATACATTTATTAGAGTCTCCATCAGTGGGATCACATGCATTCTAATAGATAGATAGGGGGCAGGTGGGCCTTGAGGTAGCCCACTCCTTGAAGGACAGGGGCACATTGGACACCCAGCACATATAATAATGGCAGCAAAGGTGTCTAGTGTGTCCCCTCACCAATATTTACACCAGTAATAAACAAATGGCCCCTGCCCCCCATCTATAACTGGGCTTCAGAACAAGAGCACATGGAAGGGCAACACATGAAAGACAAAACCAGAGAAAATTCCCAGCTCAACTTACCAACCAGTCTGCTTATCAACTGAATTAACCTGTCCAACAGTATGTGCTAAAAACAAGGGTTTAGGTAGCACACATTTGTAAAAACCTGTGAAAGCTGCAGGGCCCCTTCACAGCACCCTGTATTACCTGCAGTCCTAACCCATGTACATTTATGAGAGTTTCCAACAGTGGGAGCACATGCATTCTAATGGATGGATAGATAGGGGGCAGGTGGGCCTGGAGCTAGCTCAGTCCTCCTTAAAGGCCAGCTACTGATTGACTGATTGACAAGCTACAGGCTTGTGCATCAGCAATGACATTGCTAATAGCCATACCCTTCTGCAACATTTTTTTTGTATCCCAGGTGACAATAAGGAGACTTTGCTTGGAAATTTGGGTCAAATTGTGCAAACTATTTGAGGTAGAACATATTAGATATTGGTATGTGATTTCTCAGCTTTAAAGGGGTTTTCAGAAGATTAAGTCAGAAGAATTGTAATCTTAATGTCTTCTATGCATTAGGATAAGAAACCTTCTGTGTGCAGCAGCTGCCCCAGCACCCCCTAATACTTACCTGAGCTCCATCTCTGTCCAGCAATATCCACAAGTTCCTCGGCTGTCCAGGACTCTCCTCCTAATTGACTGAGACACAGCAGCGATGCCATTGGCACCCGCTGCTGTCAATCAAAGTCAGTTAGCCAATCAGGAGAGAGGGGGCAGGGCCAAATTGAGGCTCCATGTCTGAATGGACACAGGGAGCTGTGACTCAGCTCAGGTGCACCCATAGAAAGGTGCTTGCTGTGTGGGCACTCGACGCGAGGGAGGGGCCAGGGGAGCCGAAGAGAAGGATACAGGCTGCTCTGTGCAAATCCACTGCACAGAGCAGGTAAGTATGAAAGGGGGGGTTTGGACTTTGAATGAGGACAGTGTATATGGCTATAAAATTAGTCTCTAAGAAAAAAAAAATAGGTGATTATTAGTAAAACCCCAAGTTACATGGCAAAATAACATGATACATGCAGCAATGAATACAATTTTCGATACCACACCACGCATTGATTGGTTGGTTGCTATCAATGTTTGTTTCCATATATGGTCTGTAACATGTGATTGACAATTGTATTCATAGTTGCATGTATCATGTCATTTTGCCATGCTCCTTGTGGTTTTACTAATAAAAAACCTGTTTTTTTGTGATTTTGACTCATGTTATAGCCTTATTCAAAGTCCCCACCCCCATACATTTTCAGGGATGGAGACATGTGACCCACATGTCTCATATAAAGTCTCAAATTGTTCCTTTAGTCCACAGAGCAGGTAAGTATAACATCTGTTATTTTTTGAGAAAAAAAGGAGACCTTTCAATCACTTCAATCCTCCAGTATTGGTAAAGTTTAACACATTTCAATCCTAACATTTACTTTTTGAGTTGCATCAATATTATGATCATATCAACCAAACTTTGAAACACATGTGAGCAGGTTAAACATTTTTTACAGCCTACAGAAAGAAAATCAATAAACTAAAGATATTTAGAAAACTATATTATGTATAGTATATTTTTGGTCCAATCACTGAAGGCACACCATATTAAATAGGCACCACATCCCAGACATTTTGAAAAATGGAAAAAAGGAGGGGGAAAGAAATGGGATTTTCTAAACGGTGCAATTAGCAAAAATTGCTAATTGCACCGCTTGGAAAATCCCATTTCTTTCCTCCCTCCTTTTTTCCATTATATTATGTATAATTGTGATTTGGATAGAATGAAAAAAAAAGGAAGTGTGTGAAAAGACTGTTTGTTTCTTTTTTGCAGAAATAATATTAACAATAATATTAGCAACCCTTATGCACTATATTTTTAAGCATAACATGTTTCTAGCAGTATTTGGAATTGACTTATCATGATATTTTTGTCTTTACAGTGTTGCCAAGTCACACATGTGGAAATCCTGGACGACTACTGAATGGTGTACAACAGGGAACTACATTCAATGTTGGGGACAAAGTCCGCTACAGCTGCAATGCAGGCTATATACTTGAAGGACATGCCCTACTAACTTGTGTCTCCAGCTCCCAAAACAGTGCCTCTTGGGATTTTCCTCTTCCAGCTTGTAGAAGTAAGTTAAGTTTCACGTGATAATGTTATTTATTGGGTCAAAAGAAAATAGTTCTATATTTTTGCTGGAATTCAGCAGTTGGAAGGACATTTTACAGGTCTATTTTTTAAATGTTTTCACCCAAGATTCATAGAGTCTTTAGCACATTTTTCTGATTTGATTTAATCTGACAATTGCTTGAATCATGGGTAAACGTTCAGTGAATCTCAGGTGAAAACATTTATAAACAGATCTAAACTTTTTCAGACTAAGCTGCATAAGCAGAGGTTTCGGAAAAATGTGTTGCTTCAATTTGATTCAGCCTTTTTTGCAACCTTACAGTCTCTAGTGACAACATACTGTTCTTTATGATGAATTCCAACTAGTCATTTACATCACCAATAACAATGTGACATTTGGCTTTTTATTCCAGTGTTATAAACACTGCCCTATGTACCATGTCATTATATTTTTGGAGCATTTAAATGTGTAGAATAGTTGTTATTGTTATTATTATTATTATTATTATTAGTAGTAGTAGTAGTAGTAGTAGTAGTAGTAGTAGAAGTATTATGTGTGCTTGTACAACATATGAAAAACCAAAACCTCTCTTTTGTTTTGATTGTTTTGATACAAAATATGTTCCATGGATAACTCTAAAATATTGGTTTTCCCATCACTTTCTATATTGGAGACCATGATCATCAAGACAAGTATAGTGGGTGGATCTCCTCTCCAAGAACACAGAGAACCATAAAAACCAAACAACTTAACATACATTTCAATTATTCATTTTGTGTCTTTGGGGTTAATTCATGCAAACATTCCTCATGCGATAGGAAGGTTGCATGACCATTTTTTTGGGGGGAAACATCACATGAGGTACTAAAAAGGTCCATTCACAAAGTAAATCTCAAATATGAGGTAAATGCCACAAATGTATTTACATTTTGTGAGGTAAATACCAAACAAGAGAGCTAAATCTTTAAAACTGAAATATGGTCGAAGCACATTTGGCCATACTTCTCTTGTGGGTCACAGTAGTGCACTTACTTCTGCAGGCTCTGCACTCTGCAGGGATCCCAAAAATAATATCAGGATCAATCAAAATGCCTTACCGGCAGCTGACTCAGCCTCTCAGCTTGCTGATGAGAGCCTGAGCTGGTCGCTCCCTCGCCCCACAGCCCAGCACTCCAGTAAGTGACGGAGGGACTGAGCACAGTGAGCTGATCATGCGATTGATCAATTTTTGGTGTTAGAACCAATAGTGACAGCTGCATCATTGGATTGATGCTGCAGCCATCTAGGTGAGTATGAATGTAAATTTGTCCCTTTTTTTATTTACTTATTAATTCATTCTCATATTCTCATTCTTGCACTTCTTTTTGGAAGTCGATTCACTAAAACACATGCATTTGCTATTTTTTATCACCTGGTGTAGGCAGCTGGTATTTTAGTAATTTACAAAGTAACAAAAAAGGGCCAGTAATTTAAAAGTATACAATGTATCAGTGTGAAAATGTTATACCCTGAGCTCAGGAATAATAAATGATTTGTAATATTTCATCAGATCATTTTGTGAATTAAAGCACATTAGAATTAAGGATGAGCTGAACACCACCCCCCCCTCCCCCCGGTTTGGTTCAAACCAGAACTTGAAAACAGGCAAAGTATTTGGACGAACACCGTAAAGTCTATGGGATACAAATATTTAAAAAATCAAAAGTGCTAATTAAAAGGCTTATATGCAAGTTATTGTCCTAAAAAAAAATTGAGGACCCAGATTCTGCCCCAGGGGACATGTATCAATGCAAAAAAAAAAAAAAAGTTTTAAAAACTGGAGTTTTTTTTACAGGGCAGTGATTTTAATAGTGGTTGAAGTGAAACGATAAACATGAAATATTCCTTTAAATATTGTGCCTGGGGGTGTCTATAGTATGCCTAGTAAGTGGCACAGTTTTCCCATGTTTAAAACAGTACCACAGAAAAATGACTTTTCTAAAGAAAAAAAAGTAATTTAAAACTGATCCTGTCTGTAATGGATTGTCATGGGCTCCCCCCAGTCCATTACCAGTCCCCCCCTAATGATTAAAACAAATTGTGTGGGGTCCCCCAATATCCAAACCAGGCCCTTCAGGTCTGGTATGGATATTAAGTGGAACCCTGCACCAAATTGAAAAAAAAATACGTAGGGGTCCGCTGCAAAATCCATACCAGACCCTTATCCGAGCATGCAACCTAGCAGGCCACAGGAAAAGAGCAGGGATGAGAGAGCGCCCCCCTTCTGAACCGTACCAAGCTACATGCCCTCAAAATGGGAAGGGTGCTTTGGAGTTGGCCCAAAGCAGCGCGACCCCATGTTGATAAATGACATATGTCTGAACCCACATGAGCTATCCTGTCTGAAAGCTATCAAAGCCAACAGCCAATCATAGGTGGTGGTGGCATTTCCCCCACCACAGCCACATCTATGCAAGGGATGCCTGTATAGTGTGGGGAGGGACTAGTAAAGCCACCACCAAATATGATTCTCTGTCGGCTTTGACAGCTTCCTCGCAGGAAAGCTCAAGTTGGTTCGGACCAGTGTCTGAACCCAGCTGAGGTCATCATTGGTGCATAGGAATAGGGTAAGAGTGGAGTGCTGAGACCAAATTTGATGGATTTAGTTCTTATCCTTTTAACTTTGAGGATGAGTTTCTGAGCAGTGTCTTCAGCCACAGAGGTCATTGAGATTGTGTTTTAAATCTTAACCCCCTCATAGCTAAGCCTTTTTCTAAAATGTGTTGCTTACAAGTTAAAACATTATATACAGTATATGTTTTTTTTTTAGCTGAGACACTAGAGAATAATATGGTGATTGTTACAATATGTTATGTCTCACGGTATTTGCGCAGTGGTCTTTCAAATGCAATTTTTTGGGGAAAAATACACTTTCATGATAAAATAAAAGAAAAAAGAAAATTTAGCCAATTTTTATATATAACTTGAAAGATGATGTTACACCAAGTAAATAGATACCTAACATGTCATGCTTTAAAATTGCGCACACTCGTTGAATGGTGACAAATGACAGTATTAAAGAGCTCCAAAGGTGGTGCTTTAAACATTTCTACAGCTTACCAGTTTAGCGGTACAGAGGAGGTCTTGTGCTAGAATTATTGCTCTCACTCTAATGATTGTAGCGATACCTGGTTTGGACCTATATGGTTTGAACACTGTTTACATTTGCAGAGCACAACTTACATATGCTTCCACTTCTGCGCTTTAATTTTTATTTATTTTTTACACTCTCTTTAAAAAAAAAATCGGATACTTTTTAATGCTGTCACAACGCCAAGTTTGGCTGTTTTGAATGCTGTATTTTTTTTAAATTTGGTGCCTTTAAATCTTCATCAAATTGGAAGTGATGTCATGACATAGCTTCCGCATCATTAGATCCGAGACCTAATCAATTTCAATTCCGACTTCGTTCGGGTGTACGTCCAGCTGGCGGACGTGCCAGCTGGTCACTCGGTCTTTCCGCTGGGACGGGAGAGCCCGGGTGAATCATGGAAGGTGGCGGGGGGATGTCCCCTCCCACTTCTTGGGATAATAGCTAAGTGGCTGCTAGCCGAATCAGTTGTCATCCCAAGAAAGCCAACAGTTTGCTCTAAAAAACGGTACCAGGTTGATGCCTGCAGCCGCAGGCATTACCCCGGTACAACATCTTTAAGCCAAGGCCACATATTTGCATACGGTCTGCATGAATGGGTTAATTACTGCTTGATATGGCTATGCCTTTAGAAAAATTACTGGTCTACCACAAGGACCTCAATATAATATGATACAATATGTAAATAAAAAAAAAAAAAGTGCTGAACTACAATAAGACTAATTCTATACTGATCTTTAATCAGAGACTGTTGCTTCGTGGAAGTTTTTTTGGTTACTCAGAATTTCCTAGAGGCACTAATGTTTTTCTTTCCCTCTTCCACGAAGGTTAAAGAAAAATATATTAAAATATATTTACCAAAGCTTATCAATAACAGATCCCCTAAGCTCGGTCCTCCTTCATTGTATGGTTGATTGAACAGAAACAAAATCTTTCGCTAGCATTGGCACACCTCCATCATCTTCAGTCACCACATGCCATTCCCATAAGACCCTATTTCAAAAATAGTGCTGCTATACCGCCTGAAAAACTCCTGCACTGCATACTTAATGTGAAAGCCGGAGGACTTTCACACTGAAGCGATGCGCTGGCGGGAGAAAAAAATCTCCTTCCAGCAGCATCTTTGGAGCAGTAAGAGGAGTGGCGTGTATACAGCTCCTTTACCGCTCCTTCCCATTTAAAACAATGGGAAACCGTGACAATACCGCCCGCAATGCGCCTCTGCAAAGGCGCATTGCGGGCGGTATTAACCCTTTATCGGCCGCTAGCAGGGGTTAGTACCGCACCACTAGCGGCCAAATACCGCAGCAAATCCGATGACATAGCGCCGTTAGTTTTAGCGGTGTTATACCGCCACCACGGCTCCTGCCCCAGTGGGAAAGTGGCCTAAGAATAAAACAAAAACTGATCTTCTGCAATCTACTTTCACACTAGAGCACCTATAGATTATAGGTTCCAGAAATGTTAATATGCCGAAATGACTGCACTCAGAGACATAGAATGCATGGAAGCAAATTGAGTACTGTACCACAGGTGCATCACATCAGATTACAAAATCCACATACTTTTATCACCCTTTTATCTGAAGTTTATACACTGAAATAATGTATTTTTAGCAGAACTTCAGCATCCCAGATAAAATAATTTTTAGAAGTTTAGTTGAATAACCAATAGCAAATGCTACTATGCACTTGGGGTTCACATTTCATAACATTTCATAAAATGCTGCCCATGTGAAATAGCTCTGACCAATTAGAATACTCCTATACGTACCCCCTGAGGAGGTACGTTTAGAAAATTGAGCCACAGGGGATTTTCAAGGCTTGGACCAGTGAAGTGACGACTTGATGTGTCAGTGTGGATGATTGTCGGACTCCAGGTCAGCATGACCAGGGGAGACCAGGGGAGATGAGGAGAAGGTCTAGTGTAAATTAACCTGACAGATAAACTTACCCTTTAAAGAAAATCCCCCAAATGCTGATTAGAAATGTTACACCTTCTCACAGAATTTTTGACTGATTCCTTTACAGATGTAGGCAAAATTGACTGCAAATAAGACATGTGCAATTAGTTTTGTAACAAATCAAAATTCGGCCGAATTTTGCATCCTTCGGACATGTGAATGTATCTGAATGTCCAAAGAAAAAAATAATTCAACTAATATGAAAGAAATTATAGCAAAAGCAACAAATGAAATTGGCTTGATTCGTTCATTCGTTAAAGGTCTAATGAAACAAAAGGCCAACTCAGTGTAAATCTTACAGGTTTGATTGCTGGCAAATTGCATTCCTTAGAACTAAGTGAGAAGGCTGTTGTATTGTATTTGAGCAGAGGAGAAGAGATAATTGTGTATGTTAATGGATTCAATAAACAAATGACTTTCCAAACTACAAACCATTATCAATATTAAATGTATATACATACATAAATATCCAATCAAATCGAAATACATACAAAATGAATCAATTTGATATAAAGAATATCGACACTACAGAAACAACAAATTATCCAAAAACGAAATAACGTAAAATAACAAATATAACAGAACAAAATTATGTCATTTACGAATGAAAACAAAACAAAAAGAAACAAAAAGTCTACTGCAAATCCAATTTTTACTATAGTTCTTTATTGGATTTACAAAGGAAGAAGAGCAATGGTAGAAGTAATAAATAATGAGAACTGGGTATGGAGTTAAAAACAACATATATGTAGCACTATTGATATATAGTGTTGAGCAGAATATGCCATATTCGATTTCGCGATATATCTCGAATATATAGTCGAATATTCGAGAAATATTCGCTAAATACGAATATTCGTGATCTTTTTTGGAAATTAAATTATTGCGAATTTTCGCTATTGCGAATTTTCGCTATTGCGATTTTTCGCTATTGCGATTTTTCGCTATTGCGAATATTCGAGAAATGCGGAAGGAGCACTCTGATTGGCTCAGAATATTCGTGATATATTACAATACACAATAATTGCGAATATTCGGCAAATGCGGAAGGAGCACTCTGATTGGCTCAGAATATTCGTGATATATTACAATACACAATAATTGCGAATATTCGAGAAATGCGGAAGGAGCACTCTGATTGGCTCAGAATATTCGTGATATATTACAATATAAAATAATTGCGAATATTCGAGAAATGCAGAATGGAGCACTCTGATTGGCTCAGAATATTCGTGATATATTACAATATAAAATAATTGCGAATATTCGAGAAATGCGGAATGGAGCACTCTGATTGGCTCAGAATATTCGTGATATATTACAATACAAAATAATTGCGAAATTTCGAGAAATGCGGAATGGAGCACTCTGATTGGCTCAGAATATTCGTGATATATTACAATATAAAATAATCGCGCGATATCGCTTTTGCTGAATAATCGCATTGCGATTTTTCGGCAATATAAAATGAGCGCTGCAGCTACTCGGCCCAAGGTCTCTAATCATACCAGCAATGCTTTTAGACGTCGATGGGGATCTCTAGGATGTGATCTGTTCTAAAAAAAAAAATTGAAAAAATACGAATATTCGAAATAGCGAATATTCGCCGCGATATTCGTGTTATTCGCGAATACTCGAATATGCAATATTCGTAGCGAATATTCGCAATGCGAATATTCGTGAGCAACACTATTGATATACAGAGATAGTTGGATATATTAGAAAGGCTTAAGAGTTGACTGTGAATCCAATTTTTTGTTACGTGACTGAAAAGCAAAAACATATCAAAAATTATAGGCTTTCCTTACTTTGTGAGCTGATAGAGACACTTGCTCCATGTGAAAGGTTGCAATCTTAATATCAGCTTGTAGGTACTGTTAACAGCTATTCCACAGTGTCGGGTAGTAATTAAAATAAATTTAGCTGTGTTGTTCATTTGCATTCCCCAGTCTATTAGCACCTTAAGCAGGGTCATATAAGCAGTTAATTTAAAATGATCTGGAAAAGTTCAATGTATTGAACTGGGGCATGGCGATGACCAATGTATGCACTTAATCCACAGCGGCAGTTAAAAAGCTGTGCATAGCTCCCTGTAGCCAGTATTCTCATTTGCATATTGTCTGCTAATTTGCTCAATTTAAATCAATCTGCAATTACAAATAAAGCAAAGATTTGTTTTGATAAAATAGAAATGAAATATAGATTTTAACCACTTCCATATATATACACCTTCCCGCCCAGACCAATTTTTAGCTTTCAGCACTGTTGCACTTTGAATGACAATTGTGCGGTCATGCTACACTGTACCAGTGGCGGCCCGTCCATAGTGGGCGCATGGGCGCCGCCCCCCTAAGCTAAAGGCAAAAAAAAGTAAAAAAAAGAAGTCCCTTTAAAAAAAAAAAAAATCTTTAAATTTACTGGGCTCGAGCACCGGCCCCGTTCAGAAATTTCCCGCCGTGCATTGCGCGAAAAATTGAAATTTGACGCGGGAACGATGGCCATACTTAACATGGGCCATCTAACTATAGACCAGCTAATAGCTGGTATAACTTTACGCAGCAAAAAGATGACTACAGATGCCGTAAGAGATTGCGAAGGACGATCGTAACTTTGTGGATTGCCGGAAAAAGCTCATTTGCATACCCCAACGCGGAAAACGACCCGAACTCCACCCAGCGGTCGCAAAAAGATTGCAGCGTAGATCCGAAGGCGTACGAAGATGTAAGCCTGTCGGATCGAACCCGAAGCCGTCGAATCATGATTTGAGGAATTTATACTAATGATACGACGCGCGTAATTTGAAAGTACTCCAGTCTAACAGGAGATAGACCAGAGTAATGGCTCTGTGAATCTGGCCCTAAGTGTATTTATTTTTATTTTTATAAATAACTATGTGAAAAGTGGAGCATGCATTTGTATACAGCCCCCACCTGAATCAATACTTTATAGAACCACCTTTTGCTGCAATTACTGCTCCAAGTCTTTTTGGGGATGTCTCTACCAGCTTTGTACTTCTTTGTAAAATAGCTTAAGCTCTGTCAGATTGGATGAAGAGCATCTGTGAACAGCAACTTTCAAGTCTTGCCATATATTCTCAATTGGACTTAAGTCTGGTCTTGCCATTCTAAAGGCCCATACACACGATCAGACTTTTTGACAACAAATGACAACAAATCTGATCGTGTGTACGCTCCATCGGACAAACTTTTTCGCTTTTTCATTGGACAAATGTTCACTGTGGGAACAGACAAACTTTCCGGCAACAAATGTCCCGTGGAGGCTAATCCGATCGTGTGTACACAAGTCCATTGGACTAAAGTCCAAAGTACAAACACGCATGCTCAGAACCAATGCTAAAAATCAGACAACAATAGCTGAAGTTGCCCACAGGGTGGCGGTAATGAGCTGAAAAACCATGTGATCTGGTAAAAGTTGGCTGAAAAAGTCTTGCCGTATGTATGCATACCAAGTTCACGGACAACGCGCATTCGGAGCAAGTTCCACGGAAAAGTCAGATGGAAGTCCAATCATGTGTATGAGGCTAACACCTGAATGTGCTTTGGTCTAAACCATTCCATTGTAGCTTTGGCTGTATATTTATGTCTTCCTGCTGGAAGGTGAACCTCCAACTCAGTCTCAAGTGTTTTGCAGACTCTAAAGCCTCATACACATGATCGGGCTTTCAACGGACTTTCTGTCGATTTTTCACCAAAGGGCGTTGTCCGCGATACACACGGTAGGACTTTTTCAGCCAACAAACACGAACATCGTGACGTAATAGACGCACTACGTGGTTTTTCTGCTCTTTACCACCACCCAACTCCTGCTATTGTTGTCTGATCTTTAGCATTGGTTCTGAGCATGCGTGTTTGTACTTTGGGCATTAGTCCGATGGACTTGTGTGCGACGATCGGGTTAGCCGACGTAGGACATTTGTTGCCTGAAATTGTGTCTGTTCACACAGCGAACATTTGTCTGATGAAAAAGCAAAAAAGTTTGTCCGATGGAGCATACACATGGTTGGATTGTCTGCAAAAACAAGTCCATCGGAGGTTTGTTATCAAAAAGTCTGATCGTGTGTATGGGCCTTTACAGGTTTTCTTCTAAAGGCCCATACACACGATAGGACTTTTTGACAACAAACCTCCGACGGACTTGTTTTTGCAGACAATCCAAACGTGTGTACGCTCCATTGGACAAACTTTTATGCTTTTTAATTGGATAAATGTTCGCTGTGTGAATAGACAATCTTTCAGGCAACAAATGTCTGATGGATGCTAATCCTATTGTGTGTACACAAATCCATCGGACTAAAGTTCAAAGTGCAAACATGCATGCTGAGAACCAATGCTAAAGTTCAAACAACAATAGCAGAAGTTAAAGAGCTGAAAAACCTTGTGATTTGGTAAAAGTTGGCTGAAAAAGTCCTGAAGTGTGTATGCATACCAAGTTCACGGACAACGCCCATTCGGAGCAAAATCCACAAAAAATTTAGTTGGAAGTCCGTTTGTCTGTATGAGGCTTAAGATTGCCCTGTATTTGGCTACAGCCATCTCCTCATCAACCCTGATGTCCCTGCTGAAGAAAAGCATCCCCACAACTTGATGCTGCCATCACCATGTTTTATTGTGGTGATGGTGTGTTAAGGGTGATGTGCAGTGTTAGTTTTCTGCCACACAAAGCGTTTTGCTGTTAGGCCAAAAAGTTCAATTTTGGTCTTATCTGACCAAAGCACCTTCTTCCACATGTTTGTTGTGTCCCCCAAATTGTTTCTCGCAAACTGCAAACAGGACTTCTTATTGTTTTCTTTCAACAATGGCTTTCTTCTTGCCACTCATCCATAGAGGCCAGATTTGTGGAGTGCACAACTAAAGCCGCATACACATGATCGGTCCATCCGATGAGCTGTGAATCTCGGCAGCTCCTCCAGAGTTACAATGGGCCACTTGGCTGCTTTTCTGATTAATGCTCTGCTTGCCTGGCCTGTCAGTTTAGGTGAACGGCTATGTCTTGGTAGGTTTGCAGTTGTGCCATACTCTTTCCATTTTCAGATTATGGCTTTAACAGCGCTCCATGAGATGTTCAAAGCTTGGGATATTTTTTTTTTTATAACCTAATCCTGCTTTAAACTTCTTCACAACTTTATCCCTGACATGTCTGGTGTGTTCCTTAGCCTTCATGATGCTGCTTGTTCACTAAGGTTCTCTAACAAACCTCTAAGGGATTCACAGAACAGCTGTAGTTATACTGAGATTAAATTACACACAGGTGGACTCTAAGGCCCAGATTCACAGAGCGATTACGCCTGCGCAACAGGAGATGCGCGGCGTAAGTCTAAATGTGCGCGTGCGTTTCGATGCACGGCATCCCCAGAACGAGATACGCAAAAAATCAACATTTTTTTGTCCAGCGTAATTTCGTTAGACTGGCGCATCCGTCCGCGCAAAAGTGCGCTAGACAGACCATTGATTTGCTTGTCAAATATGCTAATGAGGGACTTACGGGGATCCACAAAAGAACGTTGGGGCAGTGTGCGCAACAGCAAAATGTCCTGTCTAAAATTAGACCATATAAAAGCTGGTCTAAAAAGAGAAAAAAAGTCTACTTGTTAGATAAAGCAACACTGTTAGTGAGGAGCTCAGCAGTCACACGTGTTGCACAACAATCTGTATGCCAACATGCCAGGGGCATCGTCGCGCATAGCTATACTACTGACTTTAGATGAGCAAAGAAGGAGGAGGGCACGGAGGATGGCACGGGAGAGGATATACCGCACCCGCATAGACCTGTTTGGCATGAGTGATTCTGAGGTGTATCGCATCTTCAGATTCACCCCTCATGCCATCCTGAAATTAACCACAACCTTGCAGGAGGACATCACCAGCCCAATACACCGCTCACATGCAGTGCAGCCACTGGTGAAGGTCATGGCAACACTCCATTTCCTTGCCAGTGGCACTTTTCAGCGTACAAGTGGAGTGGTGGCTGGGATGTCACAATCCTCCATGAGCAGATGTGTGCACCAGGTTGTCCCTGCAATCCTCAGACGCATGGCCAACCAAATCATCAAACCCACCACTGAGGACCTGCGGCTAAAGGCAATGACAGATTTCTACAGAATTGCCAGATTCCCGGGGGCGTGGCATCCGAGCTCCGACATGGACGTGTAGTCTGAGAGCTCCGCTCTGCCACCGGAGAGAAGAGACTGACAATCACGGCCACCGGCGACTAACGACACATCTACCGACTCCCTACACCCCGCAGCACCAGCGGAGATGACTCGCCACCGCAAGAACCAGCAATCCCCGCAGAAAGTGACGGACTTCTTCGCGGCGCGCGGACCTTCACAAAATGGCGCCGACTCCAGGGAACCGCGAGTCACACCAGCGCCTGTCTCCCGAGCTATGCAGCAGAACGCACAGCGGGCTTCTTCCTCACACAGCGGCGCATCCTCTGGAGACTCAAGCCCCACTACAAGGAGCCCAGTCAAGCAGAAAATGAGGACAACCTCTCCTGACAGGGCACCCGGGGACCCGGACATGGAGGTAAGCAGGCCTCACAGTAATGGAGGGCCGCAGCTGCTAACTCCACCAGACCCCATAGCGGCATTCCCCACATCAGACAGGCCTGTGTCAGACACAATGCTTAAGGAGATGCTGCTGTCCCTTAAGGCCTCCCTGCATGCAGATATGACAGCCGGCATTAATCACTGTCAGAGGGAGGTACAGGCCTTAGGAAACAGGGTAGACCAGGTGGAACACTGCGTGAGTAATCTCACATCCTCCTTCAACACAATGGTGGATGCCCATAGCAACCATAGCAATGAAATTACCTGGCTCAAGAATAAGGTGGCAGATTTAGAGGACCGTTCCAGAAGGAACAATATTAAAATAAGAGGGGTCCCTGAGACAGTTCCTGACACGCAACTCCTGACCTATACACAGGCATTCTTCTCCAACTTGCTACCATCCCTGTTGCCACAGGATCTTGTTGTGGATCGCATACATCGCATTCCCAAGCCCTCGTTCCTGCCTGATTCCACACCCAGGGATGTGTTGCTTAGAGTGCACTTCTACCATGTGAAAGAACAGATTATGATGGCATCGCGCAGGGCAGAAAACAGGCACCCACCGTACGCTGACCTTCAGCTACTCCCAGATCTATCCAGACATACCCTGCAGCAACGCCGCAACTTGGCGACTATAACTAAGGCGCTGAGGAACCACAATATCCCTCACAAATGGAAATACCCTGCGAAGCTGTCCGCTACTAACAACGGCACTTCAGTCCTTATATCCACTCTGGACGAGGGTCTGGCGGGGCTACGCCAATGGGGCATCTTGCCAAATCAAACATCACCAACTGCGCAAGCCCAAACGCCTGGCCCTATACAGGATGGATGGCAGTTAGTCACGAGGAAACGTAACACTAAGGCCAAAACCGGTGGTACCGTGTGAATATACCACACAACACTTACTTTGCTCTCTCCAGGCGCGGGGGTTTGTATATGAATCCCTGCTTTTCTCCCTCCAAGGCTAATGCAGCAGTTACGTCTGCACATGGATCGGTTTATTGATCTCCTTCTTATAATGTTTTTTGTTTGTTCATTTTTCTTTACACTTTTTTCTATGCCACTTACTTTTGTTTATTCTAAGTTCCAAAAAAGAAAACCAGATCTATATCTTCGTATCATCCTCGGAGCACCTGGAAAAGAATTCCTCCCTCGAGCCAGAGACCAAGGTCACAGTGAGTACGCACACCACATAACGCAGCAGATAACCCTCAAACCACCAAATGACACTTTTGTTTATCAATCAATGCTCGGGGGTTAAATCATCCTGCCAAAAGGCTTTCTATGTGGACTGAGGCGGAGAAGCACAGGGCAGATATCCTGTGCGTCCAGGAAACACATTTTCAAGAAACTAAAGTTCCCAAATGCTCTCATAAGGACTATCCTCACGTTTTCCTGGCATGCACGCCCGGGCGTAAAGCAGGTGGAGTGCTGATAGCCCTCAGGAACACCCTTTCATTCCAGCTACAGGAAGTGACCCCTGACCCCAATGGCAGATACATCATCTTAAAAGGAGACACCAATACACGCCCGTATACATTGGTAGCTCTGTATGCCCCCAACAATCATCAGTTACGTTTTCTCAACAGACTAATGAAAAAAGCTAAATCCCGCCAATACGGAAACCTTGTGGTATGCGGAGACTTTAACCTCATTGTCGACCCAAAACTGGATACCTCCACGAAAATCTACACCGGCTCTACCCACCTAGGCAAGACGATCCACAGCGAAGAGCTGTTCGATGCATGGAGATGTACCCACGCTAGCTCAAGGGACTATACCTTTTTCTCTAATAGGCACTGCTCATATTCTCGTATTGACTTGTTCCTGGTTGATAAATGGCTGCTACAAAAGGTTTCTTCTACTCAAATTCACGATATCACGTGGTCTGACCACGCAGCCATAACCATGACCATAGCTGACCAGGCTGCCTCTCCCTCCTCTCCCATCTGGCGTAATAATGTCCGACTCCTACAAGACCCACAGTTATCGGTAAAGATCACCCAACACCTTTCAGAATTTTTCCTGAACAATGCAAATTCAGTAGAGGACCCCTTTACCCTCTGGAATGCCCATAAGGCGTACCTCAGAGGAATACTAATCCAACTCGGTGCTAGGGAGAAAAAAAGACGCACAAACAAAATTAACTCCATTCTTGCTGACATACACAACCTAGAAAAGCAGAACAAACAGACACCCACCCACGCCCTCTCAAAAAACACTCTCACAGCTGAGAGAGTCACTGAGAGAAGTGATTGTACAACAATATGATTACCATCACCGGCGTTTCAAATTGAACTCTTATGCTAATGCAAACAGAGCAGGTAAATACCTAGCCAATATATTGAAAGCAGCACGCACGAAGTCGAGAATTGACCATCTAATACACCCCACGCTTAACATAAAATTAGCAACCCTCAGGATATAGCCGACCACTTTGCCACGTACTATAGAGGCTTATATAATATAAAAGACAACCCTTCCACTCATCAACCAACGTCGGCCCATATTTCGACATTCCTGCAAAAAATTAATTTACCCTCTCTATCGGATGACCAATTACTCTCCTTGAACTCCCAATTCACTGCCTCTGAGATAGAAGCGGTGATAACTACACTGCCTAGTGGCAAGTCCCCAGGGCCTGATGGGTTCTCTAATGAGTACTTCAAACTTTACAGTCCTCTCCTTGCACCACACCTACAAAAAGTGTTCACAAAAGCAGCAAGTACAGCTTCGTTTCCCCCTGACATGCTACAAGCATTTATAGTCACCCTCCCTAAGCCTGGCAAAGACCCGAACACCCCCTCCAACTTTAGACCTATCTCACTCCTAAATTTGGACTTTAAAATTTACGCTAAGGTACTAGCCAAAAGATTAGCCAAATTCATCCCATCCCTCATTAAACGCGACCAGATGGGCTTTGTGAGGGGAAGGCAGACCTCGGACGCAACCAGGAGGGTCATTGACATAATACACCATGCGGAAGCCACCCGAACGCCTTCTCTGCTGCTCTCCATAGACGCAGAGAAGGCGTTCGATAGGGTACACTGGAACTACATGCAAATGGCGCTATCCAAATTCGGGTTTGAAGGTACTATCAAGGATGCGATACTGGCTTTGTACTCCTGTCCATCAGCAAGAGTGTACACATCCAGTATGTTGTCAGTTCCCTTTCCAATAACGAATGGGACACGCCAGGGGTGCCCACTTTCCCCAACCATTTTCAACCTCATGATTGAACCCCTGGCGGAAGCCATTAGGACAAACAACAACATAACGGGGTTCCGAATTGGTTCCACTCCCCATGTCATAAATTTATTTGCAGACGATGTGATATTGATGTTAACGAATCCGCTCACATCTCTTCCTGAAGTCCATGACACACTGATAGCCTTTGGTAAAATCTTGTATTATAAGGTCAACTTCACAAAATCCTTCATCCTTAGTTTGGGCATGCCAGCCTTGGACCGCACCCGACTGCAAACATCACTTCCTTATGTATGGGATGACAAACATATTACCTATTTAGGCATTAAACTGACCAACAGCACTAAATCTCTAGCCGACACCAACATGAGACCCCTCCTGCATAATATTGCCACACAAACTAACAATCTATCCAAAAAAGAATTATCCTGGATGGGTAGGCTAGCAGCCTTCAAGATGCTTATACTGCCACAAATCCTGTATATATTTAGAACAATCCCTATCGCCATTGCCTCTCAACACATCAGACAACTCCCCAATATCCAATGGCAATTCCTGTGGGGTGCAAAAAAGGCCAGGTGCTCGCGCAACTCCTTACTCCCCCACAAGAGCGTTGGGGGGGCGGGTTTGGTGGATATACGAGACTACCTATGGGCGACCAGGCTTGACCAGCTCAAGTTATGGTTTTCCCCCACTGACACACCAATGTGGGTAGATATAGAGAAATCCTTAGCTCCCACACAAGATTTAATGTCGGTTCTTCTGGGTGACTCATGGATACCATGGGACATATCCAACACACCCCCGACAATCGCCACCTCACTACAGGCGTGGAGACTTCTCCTAAACCAGCAACTCCCTGATAGTAGAACCATAGACTACAAATTTCCTCTTAGTTGGATTGAAGCTCAAATACCAATGTTATCACTAAAAACTCTCAGCTCCCATGGGATACATACGGTTCATGACTTATTGGAAAGTACAAGACCTAAGACAGTAGACCGCTTAATGCGAGAGTATAGCCTACCGTCACACCTATTCTTTACTTGTGCAAGAGTGATCCACTTTTTGTGGAAACACCCTCCCCCAGTAATCCGTCTACCGACTGCAATATGGCAACACTTGACAGGTGCCCAGTCGCACAATAAAGGTATAGGTCTTTATTACAATACGTTACAGCTTAAAACAGTTTTTCACAAATCACAGAAACACACAAAATGGGAAGAGGACTTGGGCTCCACGTTCACTGAAGCTCAGTGGAAACTTGCATTCCGCTCTATCCAAACTGCCACCCACTGCACTGGGCACTGGGAATTGATGATAAAAAATTTCAACCGTTGGCAATACACCCCCTGTAGACTCGCACTTATGTTTCCTTCTGCCTCGCCTCTTTGCTGGAGGAATTGTGGGCATAAAGGCCATCTTCTACATATGCTTTGGGAATGCCCCAGCCTGACCAGTTTCTGGAATCAAACCTTTAAACTTATATCGTCCACCACGGGAATACTCGTTCCCCCCAATCCAACGCTAGCTATACTCCACATAGGGATGGAAATCATACAACACGACATGAGACAAGTAGTATCACACATTCTATTAGCAGCTAGATCCCTAGTACTTCAAAATTGGAAACACGCTACCACACTTAACACCACGGACCTTGCTAGAAAAATTCAGCAAAACTACACGTTTGAACGACTGCTAGCAACCAATGCACTAAAAGGTAGCTCATTCGACAGAAGATGGGAAATCTGGACTAATAGATATATTACTAGATAGGATGTATTACTGGATAAGATACATGCACGCTTTGGATAATGCTCCCTCCTCTATTGTCACCTAAGATTGATATATGATCTTTTCTCTATGTTTTCTTCTTCTTTTTCTATTTGTGGCATTGTTACCAATATCCTTATCAATATCGTTGCTGCTATTGATATCTTTATAATATTCTTTTTTTCATTTTACTACTGTTATTTGTAAAATTCAATAAAAATCCTTCTATTGAAAAAAAAAAAGAATTGCCAGATTCCCACGCACTGTGGGGGCCATTGATTGCACACATGTGGCACTCCATCCCCCCCAGGAGATAGAGCACATGTACCGCAATCGGAAGCATTGGCATTCCATCAACGTACAGGTGATAGTCGATGCCCAAGGCCTCATATGGCACGTCGGTGCCAAACACCCAGGGTCCAGCCATGACAGCTACATATACAATCAATGCCACATCCAAATGGAATTCGATCAGAACGTGTATGGGGCCACCTGGCTGATTGGTGAGTGACATGGGTGGCAGGCATGACTGTACCCCCCCCATGATGCACACATCACAAGGGGCACATGCATGACTAACATCCTCCTGTCTTTTCCCTTACAGGTGACTCTGCATAACCACTTGGACCCCATCTCATGACTCCTATCCGGAACCCCCAAACCTCAGGAGAGGAAAGATACAATCAAGCACATGCCCAAACACGTGCAGTGGTGGAGCGCACCTTTGGCCTCCTGAAGTCACGTTTCCGATGCCTGGATAAGTCTGGGGGTACCCTCTTGTATTCCCCAAACTTCGTGTGCCATATTATCGGTGCCTGTTGCATGCTGCACAACTTCGCAGTAAGAAAGGGCCTGCAGATTGACCTACGTGATGACCTGACCCCTGAACCAGACAATCCCCCCCTAACCGAGGATACCCCGTCTTCTGAGGGAAGAGCAGCCAGGAGACAGCTCACATTGGGCATCTTTGCACGTTAAACACACACATTAATCATGGCACAATGAGAATGCATGCATGCACACCACTGTGGTCCCTAACACACACACCCCACATCCACATCAAATTGGATTGGCACCAGTCCACCATGCTGGACTTGTGAGCAGCAACGCCACGCCAAGGCTCCAATTATGTCACTGTACATTCATACACCATTCACACGGACCTGGGGATCACTTCTCCCTGGTCCTGGGGAACCCTTCTCCAACAAAATTGAGGGTGACACCCCTTTTCCGGCAGGAATGTCACCCCCACATTCAAACAGCATTCACAACCCAAAAAAAAATAAAAAATGACCAGCAAAATCAAAAAATTTCCAGCCCAAAAAAATATTATTGCCCTTGACGTGAGCCACGCCTGGGGCGCCCCCGGCCACGGCCCCGGCTCCTTAGGGGAGACTCATGGGGGAGGGGGAAAACTGGGGAAGGAGGAGCAGCCCCTGATCTCTGCCCACCTGGCGGCCTGCCCTCCAAGGCCACGGCTATTCTGTCCAGGGCAGCACCAAGTGTTGCCGTGTTGGCCTGGATAGCCTGGGTAAGGGCCCTCACATCCTGCCCAATGCCTGCTGATGTCGTCTGCAGTTCGTTTAGGCAGGTTGTGAAAGCCCGGGAGTGGGAGTGCAGGTTCCCCAGCGTATCCTTGATGGAGGACAGGCTCTCCTCCATCCGCACCAATGTCTGGCTGACCTGTCCCAGATGGCGGGTCTGGAGGAACTGGTCCCTTCTCAGAGTGGCGGGCAGGAGATCAGCCACCCCCCTGGTCTTCTGGGACGACTTCCTCCAGCTGATGCTTGTGGCCGGGGAGAAGGGGAGGCCCTTGGGAGGGGAGCCATGTTGGGGGAGGAGGGGGGGGGGGGCTCCCCCTTAGGGAGGGCTGCCTGCTGCCAGCCAGAGGGGAAGAGTCCTCAAAAACCAAAAGTCCAGTGCCTGACATGGACTCCTCCTCCTCATGAATCTCCTCCTCCTCAACCTCCTCCTCCTCCTGTTCAACCTCCTCCGCGGACTCTGGCCTTGTCGGGGGGGCCTCATTAGGCTGCTGTCCTGGGGATGGTGCGGTCACCCCCTCCCCCACACATGCTACACACCTGATATTAAAAAAAAAACTTACCTGCCACCACGGGCTCCGGACTTGAGTCAAAGCCGGGCAGGCCCTCAACTTCATGCCGATGAAAGGTCAGGGCCACCGCACGCTCCTCCACTGTCAGCCTAATACGACATGGTGGGCCCCCTCCTGTGCCCCTGGCATGGGCAAGCATTTTGGACAGCTTCTGTTTTTTGTCAATCCCAGACCGGGTCCGTGTCTCCCCCTCCCCCGCTGAATTGACCTGCTCAGTGATGAGGTCCAAAATCTCCCTCCTCCTGGCCGGGGTGGTGTTGGCACTGTCTGGGCCGTGGAGGAAACGTCCATAATCGCTAATGGCTCGGGCAAGAATTCTTTTTTCCCCCAAAGTAAAATTGAGTTTTTGCTTTCTCTCTGTTATACTTCCAAAATAACTCACTCCCAGTCAACAAAAATCAGTCACAAAAACAAGCACAACCAATCAAGCAAGAACACACACAAAGAGAAAACTAACACCCAAAAAATCACACAAGCACTCAGCAAAAATCAGTCACAAAAACAAACAGCAAAAAATCAGCAAGAAAACAAACGAACAGAAATATATCAAACAAACAGTCTCTCAAACACTTATCAAAAAACACTTTCAAAGATCTACTAACAAACACTTGATCACACAGAACACTAATCTGACAAATACAAAATACAACGCAACGAACAACAGGACAAAATAACTTGGTTAAATGGGAAGGGACAAAGGGATGTACTTTTGCAATGCAAGTGCGTTTGTGTCTGTCTATTTATGCTGTCTGCGTAGTCCTTAGTCCATTTCCAATTTCACTGATTGCGCCGCTCCCGAGTTGTGAGCATGCGCACAGCGGAGCTGACCATGGTCTCCTTCAAGCGCGCATGTGCGAGCCGGCCGGCCGGCCCTTCATTTGCATGGGGTCACGGCTCATTTCAATGTAACCCGCCCACGTCCTTCCCAATTTGTATTACTCCGCCTTACACCTCTGAAATAACGTTATGCATGCGCAATTTTCTGCGCAAAAGCTACGAGAATAGGGTGATTACGCGGCTACATTGCGCAAGTCTAACGTAAAGGCGGTGCGCTACGCCGGTCCAATAATGCGCAGATGTACCTGAATCTGGCCCAAAATGTACTAATTAGGTAACTTCTGAAGGCAAGTGGTTCCGCTGGATTTTAATTAGGTGTATCAGAGTAAGGGGGGGCTGAATACAAATACACGCCACACTTTTCACATATTTATTTGTAAAAAAAAAATGAAAACCATTTATAATTTGTATTGGTCTATCAAATAAAATCCCGATAAAATACATTTACATTTTTGGTTGTAACATGACAAAATGTGGAAAATTTTAAGGGATATGAATACTTTTTCAAGGCACTGTATGGCCTCAAATTACCTCTGTCTCAATGATACATCTAAAATGAATATGCTCATGTTATATGATTTACAAAATATGTAAACCTTCTAAAGATTTTTATGATTCAATTTGGCTGCAGTGTATTTTGTTTGTTGTCCCCCTACTATTTTCCTATAGACATTGCCTTATAATATGAATTTGAAGAACTGGCTAAAATGTATGATTCTCTATTATGCTGTATCATATTTAATTGCTTGTGTTAGTTATTTGCCTTGCTTACTTGGTTTTCAATGGTGTTAGAACATGGACATCATTATTTTTCTCACTAATGCCATTTAAAAAATCCCTGTACAAGCTCCTTTAAACACCAAAACTATGTGATATGAGGACAAATCTAAACAATCTATTCAAATTGTATCCAGCTTGCAGACCTTTATGTTACATTGTGGTACATTGTAAAATCAACTTGTATAGTGTATGGTCTGCTTTATTTTTATTACTTTTTCATTCACAAAATCAATCAAAAAGCTTTAAACTTATAAAAATCCACTTTGAGTAAATTGGATACATACTGAACAAGAGATTATAACATATTTTGTCCTCTTTGTCTAGCGGACGATGCATGTGGAGGAACTTTAAGAGGCCAGAGTGGAATCATCACAAGTCCTCATTTCCCATCGGAATATAGTAACAATGCTGACTGTACATGGACAATACTAGCAGAGGTTGGAGATACAATTGCCTTGATCTTTACAGATTTTCAACTAGAAGATGCGTATGACTATCTGGAAGTCACAGGAACAGAAGGCTCCTCTCTTTGGTAAGTAAGATTTGCATGGGAAACTTTATATTCCTTTAAATGTTTAATATGAAAAATATGAAAGAATGACTAGCCAAAAAGTGTAATGCATGATTTCAATGATAATGAAAGAAGGAATCTTTGCTTACTACAATAACCCCCATCCTGAAGTATTTGGGAGATCAGGGTGCACCAAGTAGTATACAGTTTCTTAAAAGACAATGGACTTGAGAAACTAATAAGTAGATAATGGTTCAAAACGGAATAAACAGGGCATTACCAGCTTGTTTTAGTGTCTTCTACAAAAGGATATACAATATGATGCTAAGGTCCATTTTGTAACTGTAGGCAGCATAGTATTTTTACCATTTTTATTATTTAGATAATGCCATGTACAAAATACAGAAATATGTGTTTTAGTGTCTACTTCAGAATAACTAAAAATGCTAAGATTCATTTTGCAATTGCAGGCAGCATAATTTGTTTCCATATAATTTTTATTATCAGGGGAATGCCATAATAAGACATGCAGAAATATCATAACTACAATTGATATTAAATAATGACAAATTACATCAAAATGAGATTACAGTGTTTCGGATACAAGAAAATAGCAATATTACATACAACCAGTGCATACAGGGGAATGTGATGTATCCTGAAGAAGTGGTCTATCTTTAACCTTGATTTTTTTTTTAAATAGTGTACCTGTAGGTATATACAGTATCTCACAAAAGTGAGTAGACCACTCACATTTATGTAAATATTTTATTATAACTTTTCATGTGACAACACTGAAGAAATTACACTTTGCTACAATGTAAAGTAGTGAGCGTACAGCTTGTATAACATTGTAAATTTGCTGTCCCCTCAAAAAAACTCAACTCAATTCATGTCTAAACCGCTGGCAACAAAAGTGAGTACACCCCTAAGTTTAGATTGGATCAACACATATACTTATAACATGGTAGAATGTAGACAGGGAAGATAATTTGCTGGTTTGCTGAAAACAAGGTTTTCAGCAAATTTCTGAATAATAGCATTGACTTGTGTCCAGAAAGTCTGCAGGTCTGGGCAGTACCAAAAGATATGAAGCATGTCACCTGGCATTGAACCACATCACCAGCAAATTTTAGGTGCAGAAGAGTGAATGCAGTTTAGTTGTGTAGGATGGATACAAGTAGAATTCCACCCTAAACCTAATTAGTCTTAAACATTTCTTCAGCTAGGGGGCCTATGGGAGCGTATGGGTTACGATACCATTCTAGGCTTTACTAACAGTTGGATCACATGACCAGACTGGAGTGGGCTAAAAATAGGTATGTATATACATCTTTTTTTACACAGGTTATTCAGCATAGGTGTTAGGAGGGGGAAGGGAATTTATGGCTATTCAGGTTAAAGCTTGAATTCTACTTTAACGACTTTCTAACCAGATTCCTGATACCTCATACTAATTAAAATTCATAAAAAAAGCATAAATATTTCGGCTTGTGCCTAAAGCCTCGTACATACTACTAGTTTTTTTTGTTGAATGAAAAATTATCTGACAGCTCAGTTGTATTAATCCAATGTTAGTTACAGCAATCTCCTCTGCTGTGTTATTTTGTTCTGACAGGAGGACTGCCCCCCCCACCAAAAAACTTTGGGAGGGAGATGGTCGACAGACCAAACGACCTTCTTCTTTCGGACCGGCTGAATGTTGGCTGGTTTCTAAAGAAAAACACATCTCACCAGTCCAGTGGACCAGTCTATCCATTCAAATTAAACACTTTTTTTTTCTAAAAGCATATGTTTCTGTGGAACACCCATAAGGTCCTGCACAGTTGGCAGATGCTGGTAAATCCAGTTTGTAAGATTGTTGTTACTTAACTGCTAATAGAAAAATCTGCTTAAGGCCCTGGTCACACCACAATGCGGGAAATATGCATTCCATGCGTGTTGCCCGCACTGCATTTAAAACGCACTGCAGTTGTGATATTCAATAGGTGTCAAAGTTAAGTTGACGTCACCTTAAATGGAGTAGTGCATTCAAAATGAATGGGCTCCAATCACACCACACTGTACCACTTGGGAATCGCACAGGAATGTGTGAGTTGTCAAAATCATAATATGTACTGTGAGTGATATTTTAACACCATCAACAGCTTCCTTATATTATATACTGCTGCCATGTCATTGACTAAGCCCACCTGCAAGGATTCAATTAGTTTCAGTAGTATTTGTGCCAATCTGTCAGCTAATTTACTTGAAAGGTACTTTCTGTCTTGGTAATTAGCAAATTAGCTCATACATCCCAGATCAAGTGGATGCTGGTGATTTTTAGGAAGGACTTTATTGTAGGCTTGTACAGGGAAGCTAGGTGTTTACTAACCTTTTGTTTTAACAATTTAAAATTCTTCTTTCAGGCCATCAGGCCCAGGGGCCTTGGCACCAGCAGAACGTACATAAACATGCATGATCTCCTCCTCAATGATCTCTCCATTTAACAAGTAGAGATGATTGTATATCAGGCAGGGGAGGAAAGTGCTTTTCAGAAAATTATTCTGTCCAGTGGAGTGGAAAAGTTCACTGTGCATAAAGTCCAATAGCAGTCCGTAAAAACATCAGCTATATAAGAGGGCTTAGCCTTAATATTGCCATTTCCATCCCTTGGCAGACATAATATGATGAAGCGGACACTGACTCTTCTTACTATATTTGAAAAAGCAGACATTTATAAGGAATTAAATATGGCTCTCATATGTTTCCCTTATCATATCACACAGATGTTTATCGAGCTGAAGTGATCCTGGTCACATATGTTACCCTTGTATATATGATATGCATTTTGTGCTTTGTCACAGACTTTCATAAAGATTGTGATTTTTTTTTCTATAGAGCACATGAGTAAGCTAATATTTTCACTCCGAGAAAAGCTTTAGCTGATTCCCAGCAAAAAAATAGAATGGTTCCTATTGGGGGCATTATGCTGATCATACTCAATTGACCAACTTTGAAGATGTGTACTAAAAGTATCATCATTTTGTATGTGATAATCAAATCTAGGAGTAGGGGAGAAATACAAGATATATAGCAATAGAAGAATATCCAAAGATGCAGTACTTTATTTCTTTGGTCAGTGTGTTGCATTAAGTGGAGGTTTCAAAATAATAGTAGAAAATAAACTAATTTGTGTTGTTCAATTGTTGAAATATATTTATTCTGACTACCCCCCCCCCCTTTTTCTTATTACTGTGTAGTAGTAGGGGGGTGTTGTAGCATTTGTTACCCATTGATTAATACAGAAATTTATGGAACCATTATCTAGATACCTCACTCAAATAGCCCCCCTCCACGGCATTAATGTAGGAACCCATGAACTGCGCACCTCCCTCTTTGCCGACGATGTCCTAATCTTCTCCTCCAACCCCTCACGCGACATGACCACGATAAAAACAACTTTTGACACTTTCAGGCAGTGTTCGGGACTCCGCATTAACTACAGCAAAAGCGAGATCCTCCCCATAGGCTCCCTGTCCTCCCCTTCCTGGTCTCGATCTTCCATCTTTTCTATCGCAAAATCACACATCACTTACTTAGGCATAAAAATCTGGAAATTACCTTCATCTCTCTACCACCTCAATTACCCCCCTTTGTTCACGAAAATTTCTCAGGAATTGCAAAACTGGATGGATTTGCCTCTCTCGCTCCTGGGAAGATGCCATCTGGTCAAGATGGTTAGTGTTGCTCGCCTCCTATACCCAATGCAGACTATTCCCCTGCTTATCCGCCTCAAAGACATTAAGAATCTCAACTCGGCTATATCAAAATTTTTATGGCGTGGCAACCGACCTCGCATTGCATTCTCCAAACTGCATCTTCCCAGGCGCGAGGGCGGTATTGGCCTGCCTAACATCAGAACGTATAATCTAGCCTGTTTGCTAAGGATCAGCCTAGACTGGGTAACCCAGTCCTCTCGATGTTCCAACTTTCCCTTGGAAACGGCGATGGTCCACCCCTTTTCCCTGGTAGCCCTTCTCCACTGTCAATGGAAATCTATCCCCCCACCCCTTCAACATAACCTTTTGCTCCGGGTTACGGTCATAGCATGGAGGGAGGTGAGGAAAAGCCTGAAATTGCCATCCCTTATCTCCCGTCACCTTCCTCTGCTGGGAAATCCCAACTTTCTCCCCGGTCTGGACAATCAGGCGTACCTCATCTGGCACCAAAGAGGACTAAAACACTTTTTCTCACTATGTGACCCGCAAACTGGCTGCCCCCTCAGTTTCCGCGCTCTGGCTGCCAAGTTCTTACTCCCACCCTCTCACATCTTCCAGTATGGCCAGTGCATCAGTTTCCTGAGGACTGTCTGCAGAGATGACACCAGGAGGTTTCAAACGTCTCTCATCGACTCCCTTATTGCCCGGGATTCATACGCTATCTCTGACATCTATAAACCTCTGTTGCTGAAGACGACCCCCCCTCTTGCATCCTCATCGGCCGCCAACTGGTCTAAAGACTTTCCAGACTCGGAGCTGGTGGACAAACTTCTTAGCGGCCTTAACTCTGTATACAAGCTGATACCCAATGAGATCTGGAGAGAATCCCAGCTAAAGATCGTCCACAGAGCACACATCCCCTTCTCATACGCCAATCGGACCCCCCTCACCCAGGGGTGCCCCCTGTGTCTGCACCCCAAGCCCTCACTCGCTCACCGCTTCTGGTTCTGTTCTCACATCTCAGCATTCTGGGATCAAGTCCTGGCCTACATCTTCGAAGTGACTTTATTAAAACTGCCCAAGGACCCTCTGCTTCTTGTTTTTGGTCACTGGGACCCGCAACTCCTACCTTGGTCACCAAAACCGGCTCCCCCAGGTAAAGACTGGACTTTGATATGCCCCCTCATTGCCAGACGGTCCATCCTGAGGAACTGGATCTCCAACCTCAGCCCAACCATTTCCCAAATTAAAAAGGATTTACTGAAACTGCTTTACACAGACAAGCTCAATACAGACCTAACTCAGGAGCGGACTAAAGCACGCTTTTACCACAAATGGGAACTCTCCATGACCGCGGCACTCACTCCCACGGACAGGATGACCTTTGAAAAGTTATCATTCCTTTACCACAGCCCCTCTCCCCTGATTCCGCCTACCCCCTCTCCTCCCCACTTGCCAGTCTCACAAAATCTAGACAAAGCCACTTGTCTGCCACGGTAACAGCGAGACCCCCCCTCCCCTCCTGGATTCTTAGCCCCTCCGATTATTCCTCCCAGGACAAAAATGAGAATGCCAGTTCTGACCCGGAGGTCAGGACCCTACAAACATACCTCCATCCGCAGGAACTGATCTCTATTTAGGTGTTGACCACGTCCCCCCCCTCCTCCCCCCTTTTTTTCTTTTATTTGTCTAGCTCCCCATTATTTCCCTATATTGCTATGCGCTATGTGTTGTTTAATTCTGATCTCCCCACGGGATCTCTAGGGTAGTGCCCTAGACCTCTTATCCATCCAGTTTATCCCCTGAATTTTATGCTTGAAAATTTTGTAATAGTATCTTGTTATACCCTGTATGTAACCTCTCTTAATAAAAATATTTCAAAAAAAAAAAATACAGAAATTTAGAGTTTAGGTGATATTCTTTATATGTTGAGTTATTAAAGGTTATCGCTTTTTAGATTACTTAGATCCCTTATTCAGGCGTTATTCATTTTTATCCCGAAGTAGGAATCTACATTATCCTGAAAGCTTTTTTAGTAGCTTAAAGCCTTTGTTAACCCCCCCCCCCCAAAAAAAATATTGATCCTGTTTCTTTAAAGCACTTGTCCTGTGTGATTTGGCCCCTGTAACACCTGTAATACCTGGCTGATCCTGTCAGTTTCTGCCCTTCCTCCTGTAAACTGACCACAGTGCATCATGGCTGCTGAGCCCTGACACTGTGATCAGTTTACGTGCCTCCATCATCCGCAGCCTGCAATCTGCAGCTCATCTCTCTTCTGCTGTGTGCTCCTCCCCCTCCCCACTCTCCCTGTCAGCTCTGTGTGTGAACTGCACACCCCCTCCCCTTCTATCACTGTTTCGAGCACCTAGCACATTACTGCTCCCAATTACTATCAGCCCATCTGCTAGGATTACAGATGTATATACTATATGGCATTTTCTAAAATTCTTCTTATAAATACAGTTTTTCTCTTTCCCAATCAGCGGTCAGGTGCTATCTTCCTTCGATGTTTATATTACATGGGTGGTCACATGACCGATTGGCAGATGTCTGAGGGAGAGCTTAGCCTCTTCCTCTGATACTAACTTTAGAGGAAGTCGTTGCCGGGCGATCACATGACTGCTAATTGGGGATAAAAAAAATTGTATTTATAGGAATAAGATTGTTTACTCTGCACAGCTGGACCAGATTCTGTGTGCACCAGCTTTAGTAAATCTCCCCCATGGTGTTGCAGTTTAACATACTAGACAATAGACTGGCCTGTGTTCTTTGGCCCCTCTCACACGGGCGTGTCCTTGTATGGACTCTGCTTTGCTCTATGGGGGATCGGATAAAAATAGACCGTCTGTCTGTTTCAATCCGATCCGCCAGACAAATGGAAAATAGAGTTCCAGTCCATCTGAATTTAGCAGGTCGGAGATGATCATGGACATGTCACCGCTGACATCCATCGATCCATAGACCTGCATGGAGCATCCGCTCAGGTCGGCCAAAAAATCTGGACCTGAACGTTGAAAGGGGCCTACCACAATACTTTTTTATGTCAATAAGGCTGCTGGAGGTAAGAAAGATCTTTCTTACAATTGGATATATTAAGGTTGGTAATTTTCAGGCTTTTTATGGACACATGTAAGTTGAACATGTGTTCACTTTAAAGGTAATAAGTGTTAAGTAGACATATATATATATTGTAAAAATCTAAAGATACCTGTAAATTCACTTAAACTGTAAAACTCTATAAAAACTCCAAATCTGAGGATGCTTCTGTATACAAACAACAACTGGTTCCTGAAGTTTAGTGTGCCCCAGTAGCAGCCCTGTCTCCCACGCCTTAATGTTGGTCAGTGATGCTGCCTGCCATAGTAATGGACTAATAGTAAGGACTTTGTATGGGCTAAGCACAACTTCAAGAACTGAAATTGCTCTTTGCATTTTAAAGCTCCATGATATGTGGTGCGCTTGGGCAGTTCTTTAAGGTATGTGAACTTAACAGGCACCTTTATACTGCAATAACTGGTCATACAATTTAGATATGATGGAATTGGCAAATGATCCAGATGTAGATGATCATTGTTGATTATAGCTGCCTCATAGACATACACTATATTTTATCTCCCCTGGTAAGACTTTCATAGTTAATAACTAGAGAAAGCTTTAAAGTGAAAGGTTGTGTGTCTTTGACTCATTCTTAACAAAGACCTTTTAAGATTTGTGTTTTGTTTCTCCCTGTGCACTGGAACACATAAATAAAGCCAATATTTAGGAGTCAGAGCAGGTGATAATTATACGGCCTTAGGCAAACCTTGTCATTGTACCATCCTGTGAATCATAATGATACATTCTTGCCTAGTTTGTCAAATTCCACAATTATTGCACTGGGAAATGTGCATCTTTCATTAAGTAATGGCTGGATAGCACGCCTTGTGAACACAGACTGATATAAACCAGCTATATATAGGCCTTTTCCCCAAGGCTGTTTCTATTCTTAGTTGGAGAGCAAGTACAGTGTAAGAGCATTGGTACAGTATGAAAAAGGTAAAATATGCTCTAATGTGTCAGTCTTAAATATAACGGCCATGTTACTGGTTGCTTTTCAATGTATGCACATTTGGAAATTAAAGTGTATCTAGGGTCAATATTTTAAATCATATATTTATTTCCACATTGAACCTCGGTTATTTCTAGCCCATTTCTATTAACCTGAATGATCTTGAAGTTTTCTATTTTTTTTGTTGAAGAATACCACATTTCCTTGAATGCAGTGACACATATTCACCATGTTCTGTGAATATGCACTGCTGTTTCACACATTTCACAGAAGTAGCTGTCTGAGGAGGAGCTTCATGAGACAAACCCAATGCAGTAAGGTGACCAGATTTTGAAGATTAAATATGGGGAAATGTTACTCGCCAAGCCTACTTAAAAGGGTTAGGGTAGGAATGGAATAGGGGGCAGGGGTAATAGCAATGCACATAGCATGCAACACCAAATAGTGTGGCCAAATTGTGTTAATGATAAAATGTAGCTGAAAGTGGTATAGGTAAATAAAATATGAGTCTACTCTGTTCTGGGTCAAGGGTGCATAACACACAGATGTCAGGAGTAAGTAATGCATAGAGTGTAGAGGTGAGGAGCAAGTAATATGCACAGAGTGCAGAGATCAAAAGTAAAAAAAAAGCAGAGTGACTCTCAAGCTATAATTCCACCATGTTTCCCATTGTACACGAGCAGCAAGCATATAATCCTAACAATACAGAGTCAATTAGGTGACAATAGGGATGCAATGATGGGATGTGGCCTTCTGGGGGCTCGCCATGACAGATGAACTTCTAAAAGGTATAGGTAGATGGGCTAGGTATGAGGACGTAAGTAGATGAGTCAGATATGAGAGGGTGTGTGGACAGGTCAGTTATGAGGAAGTGGGTGAATAGGTCAGTTATGAAGAGGTAGGTGGATAGATCATGTATGCGGAGGTACATGAACTGGTAAGGTATGAGGAAATATATGTATAGATCAGGCATGAGGAGGAAGGTGGACAGGTCTGGTATGAGGTGGATGGAACAGGTGGGGTGAAAGGTGCATAAGCCATAAGCGAGTGACAGAGAGGGAGACAGGTTACAAGAGAAGGCCAGAGGGGGGAATTGAGTTATAATAGAGGGACAGAAGGGAATTAGGGTACAGTAGAGGGACAGAGCTGAGATTGTGATACAAAGGGAATGAGGAAAGGTTGAGGTACAATATAGGGACAAATAGACTGGGGTACAAAAGAGAGGCTGAGTTAATTGCCTAATGCACTTATGCATGGCACATGCTCTGCAGGTTTGCTACAGATTATTAGTAGATACTGGTCGGCCTTCATAGATCTGCCCCACTGTGTAGGGACGCGCACATTTAGACTTACGCACGCGCATCTCCTGTTGCGCAGGCGTAATCGCTCTGTGAATCTGGCCCACTGTAAATACAGGCAAAAACCTGTTTATCTGCCAAAAATGCACTCAGCTCCTAATGTCATGCTGTGGGTTCACAACACAAAGGACATTGTGGACTGAAACCGCATAAAATGATGTCAGCCCTGCCAATCTGTCTTTTCCTAAACTAATGAAATACTCCTCCCTCTCCTTATCTCCACAACATAGAGAGTACTTGTTCTGTAGTCCAGGATAGGACCTGGGAGGGCTAAGGAATTATACAGATATAAAAAAGAAAACACACTTTCTATGGTATATTAAACAGCGCAAAGGGGAGCCGAGGGGGGTTGATTTATTAAAGGCAATTAGGCTGTTCACTTGGCAGGGGATTTATTATATTGTGAGCATTTCTTTCCCTTTGCTTAGTGAATGAGGTAAATCTCTGCTGATTTCCATCATCTAATCATGTGCAAGTAAAAATACAGTTTTATTTTTATCTTTCTTGGACATGATTGGGTATTTAATTGCAAAGTGAATTTTCATCACATTCACTAAGCTAAAGGGAAAATTCCCTTGCAGCTTAAAAATTATTTTGCAAAACAAAACAGCCTATTTGTCTTTTGCAGCTTAACCCTGTTAAGTAAAATTTTAGGGCTGGCAAGTATGATTTTTAGTTTTGCAATAATTTTTCGGTGTGCATTTAAATGCAGCCTTAGACAGTCAAACTTAGAAGGCCAAAATAGCAAGAACCAATAACTACCTTTTTAAAGAGGGATTTTATTAAGAAGATGATCAGTTTGCAAGAACAGAGACTTGAAAGTTATCAGCTTCTTGGTTCCTCAACAAAGAATTCTGTCAACATGAGTTTAATTACATGTACTTTATGTTCCAACCAATTATAGTCACTAATGAATAAATATGCTTTTTCACACTTAAGACTGGTGTCTTTTTAAGGTAATATGTGTCTTTATTAATGTTGCTTTTTGCATCGTTATAGACCTAGATGTCCATCTCCCACATGACTAAGCCAATGCGCACCAATGCATTGTGTGGTAGGGACAGGTTGTGTGTTTCTTCGCTATGAGAAATAAATCAATTGATGAAAACTGCTGCCAGCTATTTGCCAGAGAGATTAACTTTTTGTTCATTCTGTCTCCATTTTGGAGAAAACTGCACATATAGCCAAATATTTATTTATATTGTATGCTTCATTCAAAAACAAGTAATATTCCTAAACTACCCCCTTTGCTTGAATATTCAGGTGAATTACATAGGTTTATATGAGTAGGCTGCAATATACTTTCAGTGAGAACATATTTTCACTCACAATTTTAATACATTAAAGTATTTTTGAAGTAACTTTTGCATTTACGTTCTTGTTCTATAGTATTTTCTCTGTTAAACTATAGTATACATATATGTAATTATCCCTTTAGCATCTATCTGTATTTAAGTGATCTTCAGTATCATCACAGATCAGCAACTGCTAGGACACATATTTAACTAACCTAATGAATTGTTTCCACTGAATACCCAAACATGAAATGTGTCTTGGGCATACGGTAATAAGGTAATACAACTTATTTAAAGGGCAAGCATAGGCTGCATGTTTGATAAACACTAGTAACAAGTGAACCGTAAAGTTCAGTTCAATAGACAATCATTAAACCCGCCAGGAAATTTGCAAATGCCGAATATAGCACTGAACTCAATTGAAGTATATAGGAGCCTAATCCTGTTTTTTTTTTTCTTGCTCTGGTATTTATCAATGCAAATTTACATTTCATTTTTTCATAAAAAGGGCATGGGCACATAAATACTCTCATGGGGAACATGTACCAATGCAAAACACATTTAAAAAAAAATTCAATGGGAAGATGGTCTTGTAATGCAACTTAACAGCTTTCTGCCCTGTCACTATATTATTAATGGCCAAGCAGGACAATCGGCAATCTGGGGAAGGACGTACCCGTATATCATCCCACTCTAGCCACTTATTTGTCCACAGTGGCACAATCTGTGATTGCTGCATCCCTCAGACATAGTAGATCACAGATCGGGGTATAGGGACACTATCATTGGCCCTGCAACATGTGATTGCTGTGACCAATCAGTAAGCAAAGGCTTTCATTCATTAATTCTTTGTTTACTACTGCGATCGCTGTGATCAATCACAGTAATCACATTGTACAAAAAATACATTTGAATTTTTTTTCCTGCATTTTTCAAAAAAACGGGGCAAAAATTACATTTTCAAAAGACCCATTATGCCTTTCAGAAATTACCTTGGGGAATTTTCTTCCCAAAATGTGGCCATTGTGTGGGTGTTCTCCTGTCTTTTGCACTTTAGGGCTTTAAGAAATATGGTATGTAGTCAGGAAATTAGACACATAATTTATGCCCCTTGAAAGTCCAAAGATGCTGTTTGGATTTTGGGTCCATTTATGCATCTAGGCTGTAAAAAAGTGTCCACGCACTTTGGAAAATACTAGAATGTGTTTTGCATTGTGATTGCAATTATGTCTATGCTGTGTGCGAGAAATACAGTGGGACCTCGGATTACGAGCATAATCCATTCCAGGAGAATGCTCATAAAAAAAAAATATATATATATTCCACATTAACTTCAATGGCATGCAATACTGCATGTGACCAGAGGTGGGGAGCGCCGGAGAACCCGGAAAGGCCTGAGGACAGCTCGGCTGAACTCGTAAAACCTCAGAAAGGCTTGGGAATGGAGTATTTCAGAGGTTTTCTGAGCAGTTCCGAACAGCTTCGAACTGCTCCGATTAGCTCTGCTAGGCTTCGGGGCCCCCCATCTCAGAGGCCAAACGCGGTACTGCACACCACTTTGGCTTGAATCCTGCTTGTTTTGTGAGACAACACTCGCAAACCAAGTCAGGATTTTTAAAAATACAGTGCTCGTATTGCGAAATGCTCGTTAACCGCGTTACTAACAATACAAGGTTCCACTGTAGCTTGTTAAAATTATAACATTTTGGGGCCTCAAGAAATCAGATCAGTACATGAGAATTGTTCAAATTTTAAATACAGTAGATATACCATAGTTTGTAGACCCTATAACTTCTACATAGACTAAATAATATACAGTGATTAGGTTATTTTTACCAAAGAAAAAATATGTAATTGCAAAGTTTTTAAACAGAATTTTTTTTCCCATATATAATTGATTAAAGAAGAAAAAACAACCGAGTGGTGAATAAGTACAACCTTAATAAAGTGGTATCTGTTTTAATTTTTTTTATAAAACATTCATTTGGGAACAGTGTTGCTTGGCTGAGTATTTGTCATTTAAATATCCTGTGCAGGAAGGGGGAGAACAAGTCCAGTATTCATGTGGTTAAAGGGCCAAATTAAAACACAAATCCTTTAACATGCTTTGCAATACTTCAAACTTGCACCTGAAGTTGTGGAGTGGTGTGATAAGCTCCTTTAAAAGGGTCATATCTTGTTTATAAATAGCAACTAGGGATCTGTCCTTCAGCACTAGCGTGAATTAATGACAGATGACTTCTGTTTGTGAAAAAAAACAACAACAAGGGATCTGTCATTTAGGGGGTTATTTACTAAAACTGCATGGAGTAAAATGTGAAGCCGTGAGAGTTCAGCTGAACTCACACAATTTCACTCCCACTGGCAGTCCCGATTTCGGCCGCAAATTTAGAGACATCTGTGCAGGTTTCTGCACAGATGTCAATGTAAATCGTGGCCAGAAATCGCAAAAAGTAGTACAGGAACTACTTTTTGAAATCGGTGCAGCATCGCATATGTGTCGTCGCACCGATTAGGACGGTGCCATTGCTGACAATTGCCGGCAAATACCGCCGATTTGAGTTGCGATTTGACATCTCAAATCGCATCTCAAATTGTACCAGTGTGAACCAGGCCTTAGTGACAGGACAACAACCACTGCAAAATGATAGAACCCCATTGGCTTCTACATGTAAGTAAACACGCCAGGGGTCCTCAATTATGTCATTAACCAAATATGGTCATGATTATGTTTGGTCAATGACATAATTCTGCATCTCAAGCTCCTTTGTTTACAAAAAGAAGACACTCTTTAATTTTTTGAGTAGCAGTGGGTAGACATCATTGGGCAGTGGATTGTTGTGCGACAAGTCAACATCGTCAGGTGGTGGGTCATTATTACTGATGTGGACCTACATTGTTGGACAATGTGGATGATGCTGGATTTACATCAGGGAACATTGTTTATTTTTATGGAACGCCATTGCTGCAAAACCACAAACTTCCAGCTGACGTATTTGGTCAGATTATTGAAAGAGAAGTATGGGTTTGGATTTTCTTACTGATTTATACTTACCTAGGTGGATGCAGCATCGGTCTGATGCTGCATCTGTCCCCCGTCGCCTCTACACTGAGAACCAAGCGATTAAACACCGCTGATCGCTCGGTTCTGACTGCTCTCTAAGCAGAAAGCTGTGGCTCTCTGCTCAGTGGTTATTCGCTATGCCTCCTCCTCGCTCACTGGATCGCTGAGCTGTGGAGGGGTGGGGAGCGACCGCCTCAGACTCTCATTGGCTCGCTGAGAGGCTAAACAATGTGTCGGTCCAGGGATCTGATGGATATCGAATTTCATGTAAGCCTAGATTAGCAGCTTTTAAGGCTGGATTCACACTGATGAGAATATGATGTGGCTTTCCCCCGCATCCAATTCGCATGACAGGAGAGTGTGACTGTCTCTCAATAGAGCCAATGGAAAAGAGTCCTGTGCATCTTCTGGTTCATTGCAGGTGCAAATTCAGCCAAAAATTCAGACCTAATATGCACCTGAAATGGAGAATAAGGATGCACCGTAATCTGCTGTGAGCAGCGGCCACAGCTAGTGTACACCCAGCCTTAACTGTAACTAAATCCTAAAGTTGCAAAACCTAATTTCAAAAGAGAATTTCAAAGAATTTTTCTGTGCCCCATTTTCTTAAAGTTGTCATTTTAGCTTATCTCTTCCATTAGTTTATTCCACCGCCTGTGTATGTCTTCTTCATTTATCATGCATTGTACAGTCCAGGCAGTGGTACACCTTAGCCACATGTGAGCATCTCTGATATCCAATAGTCTCTCCTTTGCCCACTGTCAAACAGACATCAGGGATGTCGAAAATAGAGTGGGTGTTGAATCAAGCTGACCTGCCAGCACATTTTGTGTCGACACATTTGTTTACTGCTGGGATTGAGAGCGTGTTGCATAAGGTGATAAAGCCACGTAAGTGTATGTGGGCAGAAGGACTATATAGGGTGATAAAGAAGGTCCTGCATTAAGACACTGTGCAGTTGATTTACTAAAAACTGGAGAGTGCAAAATCCAGTGCAAAAAGCCTCTATCCCACATGGAGGGTGTGAGCTCTGTATGCAATCAGCTTTCAGGAAGAACAGAAGGCTGGATGGCTGCACTCCCATGCAATTTCTTTATTCAAGTGCCGGATACCAAGGTAGCTATTAATGAAGGACCCGGCCTTGGTGTGAAACACGTAAGCTGGTACCTGTAGTTCACCTTTGTATCCGGCACTTGAAAAAAGAGAGGCGAAGCACCTACAGGGCTGGCTGGGTGGGCTAGGCCCCCTCACTCCCTCATAGGGGGAGTCCCTCTGCCCCTTTGGGGTCCCGTTGGGCCCCAGTTGGGCTCCCAAGAGGAGCAGGTAGGGCGGGGTGAGTGGGAGGCCCCCCTCACACCCGCCATTGCCACCAGGGGCATGGAGAAGGATGGCGATTGCCTCTGGGGGGAGGGTCTGCCTACTCCCAACTCCTGTAGTCTGGCCCCTCTATCTCGAGTTCACGCACAAAAAATACACTTTAAAAAAAAAAAAAATTGCACAGCAGTGCAGCCGTCCAGCCTTTTTTTTCTTCTAAGTATCTGTTTGGGCTCACACCCTCCATGTGGGATAGAGGCTTTTTGGAGCAGCAGGGTAAGAGAAACTGCCTTAGAGCGATGTAGATGTACACATACAATCAGCTTCCAGGTTTTTTTGTCAAAGCTTAATTGAACAAGCTGAAGTTAGAAGCTAATTTGTCTGCACCAGATTTTGCACACTCCAGCTTTAGTAAATCAACCCCAGTGGGTTTAATTTACTCGAGGCAAATGGGCTGTTTGCTTTACAAGAGAATTTACTCTTACCTTAACCACTTAAGCCCTGGACCATTTGGCTAGCCAAAGACCAGAGGACTTTTTGCGATAAGGCACTGTGTTGCTTTAACTGACCATTTGCGCCGTGGCATTTGATCACCTATGTGTTTTTTTTTGCGCTATAAACAAAAATAGAGCGACAATTTGGAAAAAAAATAATTAATATTTTTAACTTTTTGCTATAATAAATATCCCCAATAAAATTTATAAAAAAACGAAATGTTTCCACAGTTAAGGGCGATACATATTCTTCTACATATTTTTGGTAAAAAAAACGCAATAAGCGTATATTGATTGGTTTTGCAAAAGTTACAGCATCTACAAAATATGGGTAGTTTTATGGCATTTTTATTTGTTATTTTTTTTTTTACTAGTATGCGATTTTTAATGTGACTGCGACTTTATGGAAGACACATCAGACACTTTTTGACACATTTTTGGGACCATTGTCATTTTTACAGCGATTAGTGCTATAAAAATGCACTGATTACTTTGAAAATGACACTGGCAGTGAAGAGGTTAACCACTAGGTGGCGCTGAAGGGGTTAAGTGTGTCCAAGGGAGTGATTCTAACTCTTAGGGAGCATGGCTACGAGTGACACATCACTAATCGCTGCTCCCGATGAGAGGGAGCAGACCATCAGTGACAGTGTCACTAGGCAGAATGGGGAGATGCTTGTTTACACTTGCCTATCCCCGTTCTGCAGCTCTGTGTCCCGATTGCAGGACAGTGGTGGACATTGAGTCCGCAGGTCCCGCGGGCACAGTCACGGAGCTCGCGGCAGGGGTGCGCAGGAATTTTAATGTGACGTAAATATACGTTACTCTGCCCAGCCGTGCCATTCTGCCAAAGTATATGTGCAGGAGCCGGTCGTTAACCGGTTAATGAACAAGAGGAAGATTTGCTGACTTCAATCATCCAATCATGTGTAAGCAAAAATATTTTTTGTAAACTGAATTTTTAACACTGAGCTGAAGCAAAATCTGAAGCTTAATTTTTGAATTTGGGTTTACATACACTTTGGGTCATATTAATAAAACAATGATTTTTCTGTAATTTAAAATGTAAGGTTAACCTGTAGTGATTAACCATCTCAATTTCACCCCCTTCCTGCCCAAGCCATTTTTCAGCTTTCAGCGCTGTCACACTTTGAATGACAATTGCGTGGTCATGCAACACTGTACCCAAATGAAAATTTTATAATTTTTTCCCCACAAATAGAGTTTTCTTTTGGAGGTATTTTACTTCAAATAGTTTATTGGAATTTCAAAATAGGTACAGAGTGTAATTAAAGAATGTACATTGTGCCAAAACATTGCAGCACGAATTACATCAGAACATGTTGTGTTGCTAACATAACTGAGTATATTAGGCGTGGGGTATAAATTGCATATGTAACTCAAGCATAGGCGTCCAATCCCCCAATGTGGCACCCCTAATGGGAGCATTAGTGCCACAAGGGAGGAGGGGAGTACAAATCGTAGTAACATAAAACATTGAAGATATCACATACGGAACCTTGCATAGCGAGATCTCAGATGAGAGAAAAGGAGATTTGAAGTGAAGGATAAAGTGTTGCTCGGTCAAGAAAAGGTGTAGTGAGAGTCTTGGGGGAGTGTTGTTATGTAATGTTTGCAGCATTCGTCCAGGAGGACCACGGCAGCCATTGTAGTTTTGTGGTAGTAGTGCGTCCAATGCTGATGGCCATCGTGGTCTCATAGCTAAAGTGTAGTGCTACTATGTTTAGGATTTGATCCCTGGTGGGGGATACGTCCGACTTCCAGTGTCTCGTTAAATTGAGCCTAGCTGCTAATAGTATGTGCGTGGTTGTGTGTCTCAAGTGGTAGGGGATGTCTTCGATGGTGAGGTTGAGGATTGCAAGAGCAGGAGATAGCAAGATTGGGACTCCGGCGACTTCGGAGATAAGCTTAAAGGTGTCGTTCCAGTAGGTCTGGATATTTGGGCATGTCCAAAAAATGTGCAGCAGGTCTCCTTTAGCGGCTTTGCATCTCCAGCAGACGTCGGAGTTTTGCGTGCCGAAGGATGCCAATTTTGTGGGTGTAAGGTACCAGCGCAGTGAAATTTTTTGCATAAGTTCCCAAAGGGCTGCTGATTTGGTGACTCGGTACACTGATCCAAAAGCACGCTGCCATTGGGCCTCAGTGAAGGTGCATGCGAGGTCAGATTCCCATTTGTGATGAGGTGGTAGTTTGGAGAAGGTGCGTTTTTGGCGAAGGTTGTTGTAAAAGTGGGAGATACCTTTGATGGTGGAAGCGGGGTCGGTAAGGTAACACCACGTCACAGGGGGGAGAGTGTAGAGGGGGAGGGGAATGTCACGCAAGCAGTGACTAACTCGTAGGAAGGTAAACTGTTCAGCGTCTGGGAGTTTGAATTCAGCTTGTAGTTGTGAGAAGGTCTTGGGACGATCGTCCTGAACCAAATCTTGAATATGGTGGATCCCATTAGTGGACCACCTTGTCAGCGAGAGGTCCGGTGAGAGGAACCGTAGGGATTCCAGAGGAATTTTGAAGTGAGTTGTGGCAGGAGCTGGTCCAAGCATGGAGACCAATTTCCCCCACGCCTGGACCGACGCTCTCATGGTCGGAGAGATGGGTGTCGGGACATGCGCACCTAATGGGGTGCTCAATAGCCAACTACCTAGGGCAGGTTGGACGAGTGTCAGGCTCTCTATTTGTCCCCACGGGGAGGCGAGGAGGGGTTGAAACCAGGAGGGCAGCTGGGCCAGAATGGCCGCTGTGTGGTAATCTTTAAAGTCTATTGAGCCAGTACCCCCAGCTAGCTTGTGTTTGGACAGTGTCGTATGAGCGCATCTAGGTTTCTTGCCGTTCCAGAGATATTTGTTGTATATCGTTTGTAGGGACCTGAAGAAGGAGGCAGGTAAAGGGATGGGGAGGGTTCTGAAGAAATACAGGACTTGGGGCAAGCAAATCATTTTAAAGGCTGCGAGTCTCCCTGACCAGGAGATTTCGTGTTTCGCCAATTGTTGTGTGGTGGCCTGGATGGTGTGGAGGAGTGGTGGAAAGTTACAGGAGTAGAGATTTTTAAGGGATCTTGGCAACTGGATGCCTAGGTAAGAGATGTTGTCTTGTGCCCATTTAAATGGGTACTGTAGTTGTATGAGGTTTCTGGTTGTGGCGTCAATGTTGAGGTCAAGAATGTATGACTTAGTCGTGTTCACTTTATAGTACGATAGCGAGCTAAACCAATTCAGTAATTTATGTACCTCTGCCAGGGAGGATGTTGGGTTGGTGAGGATGAGAATGACGTCGTCAGCAAAAAGGCTGATTTTATGGGACTGTGGACCAATTTGGAGGCCTGTAATGGCAGTGTGGGAGCGTATATGTTCCGCCAGGGGTTCCATCAGCATGTTAAAAATGAGTGGAGAAAGTGGGCACCCCTGGCGCGTGCCATTTGTAATGGAGAAGGGGCAGGAAAGCATTCCTTCCGAGAAAACTTGGGCCATAGGGTTGGTGTAGAGCGCTAGTATGGCGCTTAGGATGAAGCCCTTGAAACCAAATTTTTGGAGAACTGTCTTAAGGTAAGTCCAGTTAACCCTATCGAACGCCTTCTCTGCATCTAATGATAGCAGCAGAGAAGGCGTTCCGGTGGATTCTGCGTAGTGTATTAGATTGAGCATCCTCCTGGTGGCGTCTGAAGCCTGCCTGCCCCTTGTGAATCCTGTTTGGTCCTTATGAATTAGAGTGGGCATAATTCCAAGCAGTCTTGAGGCAATGGTTTTGGCGTAGATTTTGAGATCAAGATTTAGAAGGGATATGGGGCGAAAGTTCTGGGGGATGTTGGGCTCCTTCCCTGGCTTCGGTAGAGTTATAATCAAAGCTGATAGATATTCTTTCGAAAAAGTAGAAGAAAAGGCAGCATTATTAAACAATTCGGTGAGATACGGGGATAGAGATGAGGAGAACTGCTTGTAGTATTCTCCCGTCAGACCGTCGGGGCCAGGTGCCTTACCACTAGGAAGGGAGGCAATAGTTTTATTAATTTCCTGTTCTGTGAATGGGGCGTTAAGCGCCTCCAGTTGTTGTTCGGTCAGGGATGGCAGGTTTATCTTATGTAGGAAGTTGTCAATTTCGTCCTGTGTGGGTTGTGGGGTATCAGGATCCCGTTTCAAATTGTACAGGTCACTATAATAGGCACTGAACGCATCAGCTATGTCCTGCGGGTTCGTCAAAGTGAGGTTTGAGTGGGGGTGGAGTAAGTAGGGAATTTTAGCTTTTGTGCGCCTGCCTTTAAGGCGTTGGGCAAGTTTTTTCCCTGCTTTGTTGGAGGTGGAATATGAAGTCGCTTTGAATTTCCTCTGGAGAAATTCATAGGAGTGTAGGAGTAGCGTTTTAAGTTCCTGTCTTAGGGATAGTAGGAGGGTCGTCTGGGGGTCAGTGGCGTTAGTTTTGTGTGCTGATTCTAAGGACGCTATTTGGGAAGTCAGGTCGTCTAGTCGCTGCATTTTCTTTTTCTTATGGTGGGAGCCCAATCTGATCAACATTCCTCTAACATACGCCTTGTGTGCGCTCCACACCACCGCAGGGTCAGACACAGAGCCCCTATTCAACATGAAAAAGTCATCAATCTGTTCAGAGATATCTCGTTTGTAGTTGTCATTTTGAATAAGGCAGTTATTTGCCCGCCAAACAAACGTGGGTCTACGTGAGTTGGAGTCATTTATCGTTATTGATATCGGGGCGTGATCTGACCATGTTGTAGTGTGGATCTCAGACATGCATACATTTTGTAAGATCCATTTGTCAGTTAAGAACAGATCAATTCTGGAGTATGAGGAGTGCCTGTGGGAGAAAAAGGTATAGTCCCGTTCCGAACTGTGGAGACATCTCCACGTATCATATAGGTCTTGTCGGAGAATAAATTTTTTCAGAGGAGATTCACGCCTCTTAGTGGCCGAGGTGGAGTCTAAGACAACATCCGGGACTATATTGAAGTCTCCACATATTATGAGATGTCCCTTCCGGATAGGCTTGATGGAAGCGAGTACTTTGCGCAGGAACTTCATTTGGTGGGTGTTCGGGGCATAGAGGTTTACAAGGGTATATGTGACCCGGTTTATGGTGCATACTGTTATTAAAAAACGACCTTCAGTGTCTGCTACAGAGTCTATGAGTTGGAAGTCTATTGTGTCTTTGAACGCTGTCATGACACCTTTAGTTTTGGTAGAGTGGTTGGCGTGAAAAACATGTGGGAACTGCCGATTGGCACATAGGGCCGTATCTGCCGGGAGCAGGTGTGTTTCCTGAATACACACAATGTCGCTGTGGAGGGCCGTAGCGGTCCTCCACAGTGAGTGGCGCTTGGCAGGGTGGTTAAGACTGTTCACGTTCAGTGAGAGGATTGTGAGCGGCATCTTGAGGGCTGCGGCCCAATGTGTGTGGATAACACTTACAGATAGTTGACGCCGACCAGTCCTGGCGTGGGTTAGGGGGGGTGTCCTGGTGTAGGCGTGCAGCAGGTCCGGGGCGTGTGATTCCGAAAGGAGTCGTCGCTGAAGAGCCGGTTTTTAAGCCTTGGACTGGAGACCAAACGAAAGAAGAGTGGTATGCAGCCGTCCTGGAAGCAATGAATGTGAGAAAGCTGCAGATAGAGCAACAAGTTATCTAACCATGAGATGAAAAACTTAAACTATAAAATAAAGCAAAGAGTTGATTAGTGCGATCCGGTATTATGAAAACCCAGGTGAGTCGCAAAGCTAGCAACATCAACAGAGAAAAGTTCTTTAGAGGGGGTGTAAGCCACCACTGAAGCCTCTAGGTGGGGGTATCAAACAGTTATTAGCTCGAGGAGACTGGTATTTGGGGAATACAACAAGCCAGAGCTCAGGGGAACTATGTGAACGTTGTGTGGCCGAGGCATATATTGGCAGTTCAGTTGAGGTTGCGATCCATACGTTTGTTCGGGGGAATCGGCCCCCCCTTAGATGTGGTGGGTTTGGGAGGTTCTGGCAGGATTCCCCAAGCATGTAGCAGACGCATGCCGTCATCTAGAGTGTTGATGCTGTGGGTCTGGCCATTTCTCACGATGAGGAGGGTTGCAGGGTAACGCCACTTGTATGGTACCTTGTGGTTCTGGAGACCTTTAGTAATCGGGCTCAAATGGCGCCGTTGTTGCAGTGTGAACTTGGATAGGTCAGGGAACAGTTGAATGCCGGTGTATGGAGCTGGTAGTGGCGATTTGGTTTTGACTCCCATCATAAATTTTTCTTTTACTTGATAGAAGTGGACCCTCATTAGGACGTCCCTGGGGACCGAGGCTGCCAGGTGGGAAGGTTTTGGGATTCTGTGTATCCTGTCTATTATCAAATCACGGGGGGCTGCATCAGGAACGACAAGGTGGAGTAGTTCCTTGGCATAGCGAGGCAGGTCCGCGGGGGGGATGGATTCTGGGACCCCCCTTAGTTTAACGTTATTCCTGCGGGACCTGTCCTCTAAGTCGGCCAGCTTGGCGCGCATCCATGTCTGATCCTCCCTCATCTCCTCATAGGTGTCTATCATGCCGTTTACTGTAGATGTGCAGTCAGACAGTCCTCTTTCCACATTAGAAACCCTGCCATCTAGGGAATGAATGTCCGAGGTGACCTTGGCAAACAGGGAGGAGAGGTCAGTCATGAGGGATGTCTGTAGTGAGAGGAGCATGTCCTTCAGAGTGGTGTCCATGACTGGCTGACCTGAGGTGGGGAAGGACGCCATGGAGGAGTGTAAGGCCTGGTTGGAGAGGAGGGGGTTGAAAGCCTGGGCCTCGATTTGCGGGTGGAGCGCTCGCGGCTGGGTGTCGAGCCGCATCTTAGCTTTAGCTGGGCTGCGGAGGAGGGGGTCACTCTCCTGGGGGTGAGAGAAAGCGGGATCGGTACCTGGCTGGGGCGATTCCCCTGAAGATTCATCCGGGAGATCCGTGTAGGAGTCTCGTGGTCCTTCCTGGCCGGCGCCATCTTGGAGAGCTCCGGTCCGCATCGCCGGCTTGTAGGCGAATTCTGTAAGTTTTTGCGGCTGGTACTCCGGGTATCTCTTCCTGGACATGCTGGGGAGGATCACCGCAGTGTCTGGAGCAGGAGTGTGGTTAGATAGTGGCTCGCTGCTGGCCGTTGTCGCTGTTTCTATTCCCCTGGCTTAGGAGCTGAGCTATCAGGCGTCCATGTCTCTCTCCGGCCGGCCACGCCCCCGCATCTCTTTTGGAGGTATTTGATCACCTCTGTGGTTATTATTTTTTGAGCTATAAACAAAAGAAGAGTGGCAATTTTGAAAAAAAGCAACATTTTTTACATATTGCTATAATAAATATCCCCCAACAATATATTTAAAAAAATCATTTTCTCTCAGTTTTGGCCAATACATTATCTTCTACATATTTTTGGGGGAAAAAAAATCGCAATAAGCGTATATTGATTGGTTTGCACAAAAGTTTTAGCAGCTACTAAATAGGGGATAGATTCATAACATTGTTTTCTTTTTTACCAGTTATGGTGGCGATTAGTGATTTTTATCGTGACTGCAATATTGTGACGGACACATTGGACACTTTTGACGTTATTTTGTGACCATTCACATTTATACAGGGAATAGTGCTATACATATGCACTGATTACTGTATAAATGTGACTGGCAGGCAGGGCGGCCTTAATAGCATCATGGGCCCCTGGGCAAAGTAATGCTCTGGGGCCCCTACAATGATGACAGTGCAGGTAAACAGACATTAAGTAGGTAGGAGGCAGACTGCCTCCGCTTTGCATCTATCACTCTCAGTGCCATCATGGGTCCCCCTATTTTGGCGTAGCGGGCCTCAAGGACCATCTGCTTTGGGGAAAGTGCAGGGCCCCCCCATGCAGCTGAGGCCCCTGGGCAGTGTCATTAAAACAGCCCTGCTGGCAGGGAAGGAGTTAGCACTAGGGGGCGATTAAGGGGTTAGATCTGTACCCTGGGAGTGATTCTAACTGTAGGGGGAGATGACCGATCGGTGTCCCTATGTACAAGGGAGACACCATTGGTCTCCTCTCCCTGACAGGACGTGGATCCATGGTCCTGCTCAGTTACTGGGCAATCACGGGTGCCCGGCGGACATTGCGGCCGCCGGGCACGCGCACCGGGTCCCCAGTGATGCTGCGAATACGTCATATGACGTCCTCCCAGAATGAGAGGCTTATCGTCCCGCTGTCATATGATGGTGGGCGGTAAGCTAGTGGTTAAGGAATATTTGGTGAATGGCACATTAATGATCATGCCCCTTTGGGTATTTCCTGTCATTACTAAACAACCTATAAAACTTTAACCCCCAGCCATGCCATTCTTCCTCCATTGTGATTCCCTCAAAAATGTATTTTGTACATTATCTGTGCTGCTCTTCTTTTCCTTTTTTTTTTGTTAGAAACAAACAAGTACAAATTTACAGCATTGTCAAAAATCCCTGAATCCAAAATAATACATTTATTGTTAATCCAGAAAAATGGATGACATTTCAAATAAAACAAAACTTTTGTGATTTAACAAAACAGATGGCATCTTTCCTTTCTCTTGCAATCCTTTTTTTCCACATTGTTTATCTTTATAAACGTTTGAATAAATCAGACGATAATTTCAAGCTTATGAGTCATTTATACCTGATAAACAGAGAATCTATATTTAAGCATTTTCATTTCCTGATACTTTTCTGTGGGAATAGATAGATGATTATATAAAGCTTATAGAGAACATGTTTGAAGAGGCAAGTGTTTCTGTTCCAGTCCTGTAGCTAGCACAATGATCCAAAAAGGCATTTGTATCAGGTGTTCCTACATTTTCTGCTGTTCTTGTTTATAATTAATTTCTTTTGTCTAATTATGTGCTTTCTTTGAGCAAGCTCTTGCCGTTGGAGGGATTTAAGAAAACCAGCTTAAATATCAAAAGTTTTAAGTGGCGTATATTTCTTTGCACTATATCATTATTGTGGTTTTAGATCATTTTGATTGTTGCAGATTTCTAAGCAGAGCTTCTGCAAAGCATACCTTGTGATTTTTATTGTAGGATTTATATTTACTAATGATGGCAGTTTCATGCTCAAGGCTAATGGAAATTTGAAAGGATAATTAACAGTTATTAGAAGCTGCAAAAACAAGGCCTTTCCTTATTATATCCCTCAACCCAACACAAACTAATAACAGCCTTGCTTCTACAAAGATGATTTAAAAGTTAAAAGTTATAATTTAGTAACAACTATAACTACTACAGCTATTAAACCAGTATTTTGTAGCATGTATATTGAAATAAGGCAGAATTCTTTATATACTCATTGTGTTTCAGCATTTCAGCCACAACAAGTTATAATACTACTTCTACAAACAACTGTACATGATTAAGTCATGCTGTTTATACCCCACCTGAGTTTTGCATGCAAGGCAACCATATCAGGTATTACTGGCAGTAGTCTGGCAGTATAGAAGGGCCCCTTTTAGCCATGAACAAGCACAGTGTACCTGTTGTTTTCCCACTGGTTAGCTGCACTTTGTCAATGACGTCTATTATATCCTGCAGGTGTGGTGAAAGCTGCTTGCTTGCTTTTCTCACTGGCTTCATTTACAACACTGATGCTCTTGGATGGCAGGTCGGCAACCTGCAATTTGGGCTTGCCAACCAGCCATCCCAGAGCAGGAGGTCGTGTGCAACATCAGAGGGCTCCGCGGGCCACTGGTTGGGCACCCCTGGGCTAGACAGAAGTTCATTGGAGTTGATTTGCTAAAGACAAATGGGGTGTTCACTTTGCAAGGTAATTCACCCTTAGATAAAAAAAAAATGGTAACATTTTACTTTGCAAAAGAAGATCAACAGTTTCACCTCATTCACTAAGCTAAAGAAAGATAATATTGCAAAGTGAGCAGCCTATTTGTCTTTAGCCAGCACCGTCCCATTGACTGCCATAGCTTACCTCTGAGAATATGCAATCTGCCTGATTATTATAATGGCCATTTGCTTTTAATACTGACTGGGAAACACATGCATTATCCATCTCAGAAAAGTGATTGAAAAGTCAGAAGTTCTAATCTACCCATTTTTTTCAGGGCAAGTGACTCAAAGTATTTAGGCAATAAAGTCCTCCCAAAACCTCATGCTCTCTGGCTCCCTTGTCACCTTCTTCTGAGCCTCTCCCATTCTATGGAACTCCTTGCCCCAATCTGTCAAACGATCTCCAACTCTGTCCACTTGTAAACAATCTCTGAATACCCTTCTCTACAAAGAAGCCCTTCCTGCCTCCTCTTAACAACTGTGTTTTTATTTTCTCCATCAGTTCATCCCCCTCAGCTATTACTTTTTGTATCACTTGACCCTCCCTCTTAGATTGTAAGCTCTAAGGAGCAGGGCCCTCTGATTCCTGGCATATTGAATTGTGTTGTAACTGTACTGTCTGTCCTCATGTTGTAAAGTGTTGTGTAAACTGTTGTTATAAATCTTGAATAATAATAAAGTCAGCATAGGTGTGTGCAGCTTTTTGCGGTTGGGTGTGCTCCCCACGCATGTGTGTGTGTGTGTCTATATATATGGCCCTGGTACATTGATCTCCCTGCCAGCACAGTGAAAGAGAAATGCAATAAAGCTAATGCACATTAGGTGATTAGGGTGTGCCCAGAACACCTATGAAAGTTAGCATAATTACCAAGCAGCTAATATTTTCAAAAAGAGAGATCAGCACTATTAGCCTTTATGGTTGTCTCATGACAAGTTTCCTTTAACCACTTCATTACTGGGCACTTAAACCCCTTTCGTGCCCAGACCAATTTTCAGCTTTCAGCGCTGACGCATTTTGAATGACAATTGCGCGCTCATACAACACTGTACCCAAATTATATTTTTCTAATTTTTTCCCCACAAATAGAGCTTTTTTTTGGTGGTATTTGATCATCATTTAATGGCGGCGATCTGCGTTTTTTTTGTCAGGCCTGCGATATTGCTGCGGACACTTTTGACACAATTTTGGGACCATTCACATTTATACAGCGATCAGTGCTATAAAAATGCACTAATTACTGTATAATTGTGACTGGCAGTGAAGGGGTTAACACTAGGGGGTGAGGAAGGGGTTAAATGTATTCCCTGGGTGTGTTCTAACTGTGTGGAGGGGGCTGACTGGGGGAGGTGACTGATGCTGTGTCCCTATGCTGTGTCGGTCTCCTCTCTCCCCGACAGCACTTGGAACTCTGTGTTTACACACAGAGCTCCTAGTCCCTGCTGTCACCTGCTGTCATCGCCTAACGCGTGTACCCGGCGGACATCGCGGCTGCCAGGCACACGCATCGGCTTCCCAGCGATGCGACGGCACAGTGTTTACCCTATGCGCGCCCCACAGCGGCGCTCGCGGGTAATGTAAACAATAGGATGTCCAAAGACGTCCTCCCGGCACTTCAGGTCCGCGCTGCAGACGTCTTTTGACGATAGCGCGGATCTGTAGTTGTTAATGTACATATGTTTTGGTTGTTGCTTATATGCATATATATCAGTTTATTTATTTAGGCCTTTTTGTTGTTTGTGTGCTTTACTTCTTTTGCTGTACTACAGCTTCTTTTAGAGAAAGTCCATGAGTACAATGCAATAACATTTGTTTAGTCAGGTGTTTCATGACATTTTTTTAATTTTCTTTATGGCTCATTACATTTTTATGTATTGGTTTTCTCATGTCAATGCAAGTTTAAATTTGCTCCAGCACATGGGAATTTGCTATTCATTTGAAGTTATTTCTGCATTCAAAATGAATATGTAGGAAGGTTAATTTGATTGAATGTCTGAAGCATAGATCCCATGTTTTTTTAGGATCAGAGCTTTTTCTAATTTTCTTTTCAACACATATACTCTCCAGAGTCCCCATAGCTCAAAGATTTGCACATGTGCAGCCACCCACCTAAATGCACAGGATTCACATGCTCTTTGGCAATCTTCAGGGCACAAACGTGAGAACCAGTATGACGTAGGGTTTCATGTACCCTCAGTGGACATTGATAGTTAGCCAACTTTGACTCTGCAATGAGGAATACCTTGGGCCCCTAACCAATTTAGTTCTAAGTTAACAGAAACAAGCTATTAAAATAAAAAACAATACCTACTTCTTCACTTATCCAAGTTTGACAAAATGGAACCCACTTGCTTCTTATTTTCCATGCTAGATGATGACTTGAAAATTTATGTTTTATAAGTCATACAGAAAGACAAGGCAAAATGTGTGTGTCACCACAAGTTTGACAGGCTGTGCTACCAGCCAGAAAACTGACCACGCTGATGTGCTTCTATGCTTAGTGTGGTCAATTTGAAATATAAAAGCAAGGGAACTAGCAGGATCACAAAGTCTTATAAAGGAAGCAATGTAAAGAAAATGGATAAGGATATTTTTTAACACAAGTACATGGTACAACAGACACATGCCAGGAATATAAAATGTCGGGGTAACAAACATTTTAACACTTGCCAGAATATACTCAAGAACTTGGCATGGGAGGTAAGTTACATTTATACTAGCACTTTATTTCAATGAATTTCATAAGAAAAAAAAAAACTATTGGCTGTACTAAAAACATAGGCCTGGATTCACAGACATCGGTGCACATTTAATGCCGCCGTAGCGTATTTCTTTTACGCTATGCCGGTGCAGCGCAGAGAGGCAAGCATGGAATTCACAAAGCAAATGCTACCAACGTTGCACCAGCGTGGCATATATTTCGTAGGCATAGGCCAGCGGAAGTGGGCTGGAAGTGGGCGTGATCCATGCTATTGAAGTGTGACCCCATGCAAATTATGGGTCCGGGCACCAGACAAGTACTTAAAACGAACTGAGCATGCGTCGAGACGTGGACGTATCCCTGTGCGCATGCGCACAACCACGTCGGAACAACTGCCTAAGATACGCCGGATCACTGTGTACCCCGTTAACGTAACCTATGCCCAGCCAGACCCACGTCGGCCCATATTCACAGACATCCAACATACAATACGTAGGCTTGTGTTCCGTGGGAATAACTTTAGGCCGGACGTAAAACTTACGCAAACGGCGTATATCATGCGCCGGACGCAAGTACTTTTGTGAATTGGCGTATCTCCCTCATTTCCATATTTGAATAGAAAATCGTCCATCGTAAATATGCACCCACTCTACGCTGGCGTAGGAAAGTTACGTCGGTGGGATGAAGTCTGTTTTTAGGCGTACCTTAGTTTGTGGGTCCGGAGCACATATACGATGGCGCATATTTGTACTTACGCGGTGTATCTGGAGATACGTTGGCGCAAGTGCTTTGTGAATATGGCCCATAGTGACCACCAGCAGCAGATACTGGTTATTTGAGAGCAGTGCTTATAGCAGGTGAAAGGGTATATAATTACATTTTGAATTATTCACATATTGAAAAAAACATTGTGAACAATTTGCCACCTTTACCTGAGGGTTTTCACCTTTGGCTTATTCAAGCGATATTACCTTATGTGATAATATTGTTTGACATGACACTTTTTCACATGAACTAGCTGTTACTGCAGCTTAGTGAGTTAGGACCTGGGTTTCTTAATGTTATTCGACTTTCAGTTCAGCTTCAGTATGAACCAGCACTTGTCATCTTTTATGTTGGAATTGCAATCGCTTCCTCTGTCACATTCTATAGTCTGTTGAAATTCAAATTTGTTGTCTATTTTGGTAAGTTTCCTTTGCTTTCAAGTACCTACTGAATACTCTCTGGATCTCTTCTGTGCATCAATCCCTGCATTATACAACTATGATTATAAGGAATTATTATAAGCAGCCACATTTTGGGGGTATGTGATACATACATTCTTGTCAAACTACCGTCACAGTTTCTTTTAACTTTTAGATTGGATTTTCCAAACTAATAGCTCCATTCCTCAAGTGCAGGGCCTGCCAAAAAAACAAATTGAAATATGCTTTGTGAGCGATAACAAGAGAAGAGCCATTATCCCTGGACGATATGGAGCGCGCACAAGCCTTCTCGAAATTACATTACAAATAAAAGTTTTACATTACTGTACCGGGTGTCAGGAACTCTCGAAGGAATCCACATAAATCGAAAGGCTAGTGCATAATAAATAAAAAAGCAGCAGAATGCTTCACTATTACAGAAGAGAAACCGCTGCCCTTTATCTGTTTCAAGATTCTATCTGTTTACTTTATTGATTCACGACATTTCACACGGTGTTCTGCAAGTCTTTCTAGAAGAAAGAGTAACAGGTCACCTTGAGGAGACACTTGAGCTTTCCGAGCCCCAGTCTGTCTGCACCTATGTGGATATTAATACATAGTCTGCATCTTAATTTGTAGACATTGCACCTAATGTTACAAGATGTGATGCATGGAGGCATTTAAGTCCTCAGACCTCATGCACTACGCACCAGCCTGTTGTCATGGTGATACACCGAAACATGATTGTCAGTAACATGTTAATTGGAGAAATCCTCCAATACTGTCTGGTCAGTAATCTTTCAACGAAGCATTTGTAAAGCTCTTAATTAAAGGGACACTCAAAATGCTTTCTGCTTGTTATGAACTGGAACAATACCTAGTACATACTGTCTTATTCTATTTAATATGAAGATTCCGTTTGAAAGTTATGCTGCTTGGTTTCTAGAGGAGGGATTGTTTCACATTTACTGGGAAGCAACTGATGTATGGCCAATTCATTTTCTCTTCATTCGTCTCTTTTTCTATCACTGTGTCAACTTTACTATAGCTGCCAATCAGAAATCTGCTTTCATTGAAACATATTGTAATCTAATTAGTGGTTTTAAGTTAATAAAAATCATTATACCTTTTTTGTAAATTAAGACCTATATAATAAACAATGGAACCATTTCATCTGGTATATTTTTAATCCAGTAAATGTTTACTTTTTTTTTACATAATCATTTTTTACCTGTTCCCGCCCACACTATAGCCAAAATACGGCTACAGCACAGACTTACAATGCTGGGAGGGCGTCCATGGATGTCCTCCCATGCTGTGTTGCCTGCATGCCCACTGTGGCCTTTAGACTCAGCTGTGGTAAATGGCCAATCACAGCGGCACTTTAGCACATGATCAGCCAATGACTACTGGTCACACAATGTAAACAGAAGCCTGTTATCGTTGTTTTTTCCTCACACTGACAGCGTGAGGAGATAAGAATAAAGCTGAACAATGGCTTCTGTAAAAGGAACATTGGTTCCAAAATTTGCTTGCCAGTGCTGCTAATTACTGCCCACCAGTGCCACCTACCAGTGCCCATCAGTGTTGCTAATCAGTGCCCACCAGTGCCACCTACCAGTGCCCATCAGTACTGCTAATCAGTGCCTCATCATCAGTGTCACCTATCAGTGCTGCCTATTAGTGCCACCTACCAGTGCCTATCAGTGCCCATCATTGCCACCTATCAGCGCCACCTATGAGTTGCCTTCTATCAGTGTCACTTCTCAGTGCCCTTCAGTGACACCTATCAGTGTCCATCAGTGCCATCTATCACTGCCCGTCAGTGCCACCCATCAGTGCCACCTTATCATTTCCTATCAGTGCAGCCTATCAGTGCCCATCAGTTTAGCCTCATCAGTGCACATCAATGAAGGAGACACATTACCTGTTTTCCAAAAACGATGAAAACATTTATTTATTTATTTTTAATATTTGGTCTTTTTTTTTTTTTTTGTCTGGCAAAATATTTAAAAAAAACAGTGGTGATTAAATACCACCAAAAGAAATCTCTATTTGTGTGAAAAAATGATAAACATTTCACATGGGTACAGTGCTGCATGATCGAACAATTGTCATTTCATTTGTGACAGCTCTGAAAGCTGAAAAATGGCCTGGGCATGAAGGGGATAAAAGTGCTCAGTGAGCAAGTGGTTAAAGACATTTTAATATATAGCTTACCAGTGCTTAGATGTAATTGCTACATTCATGTTCTTTTATTCTGGCCCTTTCCCCTTTATTTTTACCTGGTAATCCTGCTAATAACACACTTCCTTTCCTTTAATTGCTACATAATTTCTTTAATTTATTTATGGAGGAAGTCTGCCTTTCTTCATGTCCATTACATGGTGGATTGATGAGACTCGTAGTTTAAACCTAAAATATAAGAATGTTTGTGCTTTCTTTTTAACTCACAGGAAGTGACAAGGATACTATCTTTCTGGCAAGATCAACAAATATTTTTTAAATTATTATTGAATATAAAATTAAAATGAATGTAGCCAAGGACTAGTAAGCTGCAATATATTCATTTTTGTTTTTGGGTTTAGACATTGTTTTAGGCCTCTTACACACAGATCAGTTTTTCTTCAGGTTTTTCTTTTCAGTTTACCAAAACTATGTAGTACAAGGGCCTGCCTGATTGCATACAAATTGAGACTCTTGAGGTTTGACCTCATATTAGATGGATTTGGTAAACTGAAAAGAAAAACCTGAAGAAAAACTGATCTGTGTGTAAGAGGCCTTAGATTGTATACACACATTTTCTATATCTTATGGACTTTTACTGTGATATATATATTATATCATTACCTAATATTTATATTCACCGAACAGAAAAACAAACACGGCGCCTCTAAGTGCAGAAGTATAAAACTTTTAATATCCTCTAAAAGGGTTAAAAACACTTACAAGATGGTGGATGAAATAGGCATGTAGCAGTAAGTGCGTCCAGAAGATGGTCCAGTGGCAGGGCAGTCACAGTCTGTGATGGTAAAGCTTCCAGGGGAGTCCACAAGATAACAGCCAACTTGTGCTGTGAGTGTTCAGGGGACACAATAGTCCTGGAGCCTGGGGAAGATGTCAGAGGAAGTGAGACAAAACCCAGCATGAAACTCAAACAGGAAGTGGACAGGAAGTGTGTCATAGCCATAGTGTGTCCTGTCCACTTCCTGTTTGTGTTCCATGCTGGTTTTTGTCTCGCTTCCTCTGACATCATCACCAGGCTCCAGCATTATTGTGTCCTCTTAACATTCATACCACAAGTCGGGTGTTATCTCGTGGACTTCCCTGGAAGCTTTGCCATCACAGACTGGGACTGCTCTGCCACTGGAACATCTTTTGGATGCATTTACCTGCTACATGCCTGTATCATCCACCATCTTGTAAGTGTTTTTAACCCTTTTAGGGGATATTAAAAGTTTTATACTTCTGCACTTAGAGGCGCCATGTTTGTTTTTCTGTTTCTATTAGAAAATGCTTGTCTCCCTGAGTGCTGCCTAAAGTGTGTGAAGATTTGCTACCCTCTCCAACACAGACTTTATCTGTCAGGGTTCAAATGCTTGGAGCGCCCTGGATATACACATTTTTCTATATTCACCGAACTGCTACTGAGAAAAACGACTTTTGTGAAGTATTTTTTCCATCAAACAGTACATTAAAAATTCAAACAGCATATTTCCACTGAAAGAAAAAGAAGACAGTATAAAAGGCATAGATCATCAAGGGGTATATTTATAAAGCTGTGACTCTGACGTTCACTAAACATTCAGTGCAAGTGAGTCGTCCTGGTGCATCTCTTTTAAATTACAATAGTTTATTCAGTGAATGTTTAGCTTAATGTCGCATTCACTGCTTTATTAATATGCTTGTATGTGCCTTTTAACCACTTGCCTACTTGCACTTTTACTCCCTTCCTGCCCAGGCCAATTTTCAGCTTTCAGTACTGTCACTCTTTAAATGACAATTATGCGGTCATGCAACACTGTACCCAAACAAAATTGTTATAATTTTTGTTCACACAAATAGAACTGTCTTTTGATGGTATCTTGGTGTTTTTTGCTAAATGAAAGAAAAAAGACAAAAAATAAATAAAAGTTTTTTTTATAGTTTGTTATAAAATTTTGCAAACAGGTAATTTTTGTCCTTCATACTGCGCTGACAGTGCACTGATGAGGCTGTACTGATGGGCACTGATAATGGGCACTGATAAGGTGGCATTGATGGGCACTGATAGGCCGTATTGATGGGCCTTGATGAGGAGGCACTGATGAGGCAGCACTGATAGGTGGCACTGATGGGCACCAATAGGCAGCATTGATGAGCACTGATAGGCAGCATTGATGGGCCCTGATGAGGAGGCATGGATGAGGCAGCACTGATGAGCACTGATAGGTGGCACTGATGGACACTGATATGTGGCATTGATAGGCGGGACTGATTGGCAGCACTGGTGGACACTGATAGGCAGCACTGGTGGGAATGTGTCCTGATTATTATTCTAAATGTCTCTTTTACACAAGCCAGTTATCGGCTCTCCTCTCCTCATGCTGTCAGCATGAGGAAAGGAATGCCGATAACCGGCTTCTGTTTACATTGTGATCAGTTGTGATTGGACACAGCTGATCACATGGTAAAGAGCTTCTGATTGGAGTCTTGTCTGGAGCACACTGCAATCACAGAGCGTGCCAACCGCACACCGCTGCAGGCGTCCAGCAGGCGCGATCGCGGGAGGACACATGGTCAGCAAACGTTTAAGCCCAATAATAACAATTTAATATATTGCAGCTTACCAGTTCTTATATAAGGTCAGTGCATTTTAATTTTCTTCCCTATATATATATATATTCCCTATATATTCACCAATAACACATTTTCTATCCTAGGGTGACAATCCTCATTCAGCCTTCTTGTCACCCTGGTGCAGGTGGTGTGTTAGGACTAGTCCAGAGGTAGAACTGGAAACGGTACCTAATGATAAAACGGCAGTAGAGGAAGTCATCATCACATCAGATGGATCTACATCTTTGCATTTGCTGAACAGATATAACAACACACTTTCAACGGAATATTTTATGGAATAAAAAAAAAATAGTTTTAATGTTAAGGTTTACATAAGTGCAATCCTAATTAAAAAAATGAAGGCAACTCTTTAATAATTGAGTTTCTTGGATTATCACCTAACTAACCCTCTCACTTTAACTGGCAACAACGCAGATGTTTTCAAAGACTTGAGAAGGATCCTATAACCCACCCAGGCAGTTCAAATACAAGGAATCCCACTGCTTGTTTCTGGGTTGGGAACTACTTGAATTAACCTCCAGATGGAATCCTATCCCACATTCCCACATTCCCATTAAAGCTAAATTCCATGAATTCAGCTCCTTTCTAAAAAAGTGAAGGCACACTATGGGTTAAGTCTGAGGAGTCTTATGACATCTCCTTGGCTTATCTTTATTATTTATATCTGACAGTTTATTGCATTCCTGGTAGTTGGCTATCTGTATTTCCCAGAGCCTGATGCTTCAGGTCCAAGCATCTTCAGCATTAGAGTTGGTGCAGCTATGCTTTGTCTAAGGCCGCGTACACACGATAGGTTAAACCGCTAAGAACAGTCTAATGGACCGTTTTCATCAGACCAAACCGATCGTGTGTGGGCGCCATCGGTTAGTTATCCATCGGTTAAAAAAAGCCAACTTATTTTAAATTTAACCGTGGGTTCCTAACTGATAGGTCAAAATCGATCATTAGTAGGCACGACCATAGGTTAAAAATCCATGCATGCTCAGAATCAAGTTGATGCATGCATGGAAGCATTGAACTTCATTTTTTCAGCACGTCGTTGTGTTTTACGTCACCGCTTTCGGACCCGATCGTTGTTTTAACCGATGGTATGTAGGCGCGACGGACCATCAGTCAGCTTCATCGGTTATCCGATGTAAACGGTCCATCACACTCCTCCTGGGCAATCACAGAAGCCTTTGTAATATGTGAACTCATTCACAAAGGCTTCTCTGAATGGGCATCAGAGGGGAGGAGTGGTCATAGCTGCTCTCTCACTTTTCTACAGCCCGAGTGTCAGTGTTTGCTCCAGCACTGCAATACACATGTCACATAAAAATGAAAGGGATAAGTTCAGGAGCTGTCATTCACATCCTACGACTTAACCTATAGTGTGCCTGTACTTTTTGCAAGCTGGCTGAATTCCTGAAATTCAGCTTTAATTCTTGTAATTCCTTTCCCTCCCTTCTACCCTAGGTCAATACCTCTTGACAATTTGAAAACGCAGCTTCCTAATGAGTAACATTGTGCCTTAATGTGTGTTTTTCACCGTGTGCTTATTTTTGACTAACGTTCTGTAGATAATACATTTTTGCCACAATAAAGAATGATTACATAAAAACAAAAAAAAATATTTAAAGGAATTGTGCAAAATGTGTGTGTTGATAGCAAGCTATAGTTTATCTACAGTAAACACAAGTTGGTATGGGTTATTGCACTTTGCAAATCAACAATGCTGTTTGCACTGCTTTTTTAAAGCACAATGATATTGATTGACTAGGGGGGAGTTTGTGGCTGAGGGTAGTGAAGACAAGCTTTAGTATTTTATATCTGAAAAACATTATTTATATGGAAATTTTTCTCTAACATATACAAAACACTAACTGCAGGCTAGCTTTGAAGTACAATACTTAATGTTCTTTTGTTGCAAACATTCTAGTGCAACATTTAAAAAGCAATACAGAAGAAATTATACACATTTATGGAATATTCTTATAAATTTAGGAGGAATTTATTATACTAAAGTCTAGCCTACTCCGCATCCTATTTCATGTATTGATTTCAAGTGGGAGGTTTTGCACAGAATGTACCATCATCCGAGTACAGCAAAGAAATAAATCTCATTTTAATCCGCTTAGAAGTGAATGCTAAACCACAGTCCGAGATCAATCTTTACAATTTTATGTATCATAACACTGTGTTGCCTCCCTCCTAGTGCAGACTATTCCTTGCACATTATGCTGCAGCCTGCAGGGCTCATGTCTCCAAACAGCTTGCATGTATTCAATTTATTGGCCTACTGACAGAAGAGGTGTCAGGCGATGTTCCCTTGCAGGTTTGATGCCTCCTTTTGTAATCAATGTGAATACATAAAGCATCATGTTTGGATACCTATGATAATAGATTAAACTAAAGTACCCAATGATCACATAAAAACATAATATGCAGTTTTCTAAATCCCCTTAATACATGAAAAAAGCAGTGGGGAAATAAAAAAAAGTAGCCTACTACCATTTAAGGTGCTTATAATTTATGTTTATGTTGTTGTGATTTTATACTAGATGGTGTTAAAGAGTAACTTTACTATTCAAAAATATTACAGTAAGATTGGTAAATGGCTGAGACCAGGACTTTCAAGCTACAGTTGATCAAACTGGGTGTTTACAATTTATATTAACCACTTCAGCTCTCATACCTGTACCTGGACCCAGTGGCGATCCTGACCTCCCTGGGGCCCTAAGTAAAATTACATGTCACATTAAAGTTAAGAAGCAAGGGGGGGGGGGGTTCGCGCTGCCGACAGTGACATGTCACATTACAGAGTAAAGTTGAGAAGCGGGGGGAGGGGGTGTTCTGCTGTCAGCAATTACATCTTACATAAAAGTGAGAAGCAGGGAGTGCTGACTTTTTACCTCTTCTCCCATGCAGCCAGCGAGTTAAGAAGCGGGGTGAGGGGCCAAAAATTACGGGGCCTCTATTAATTTGGGGGGCCCTCTGCAGCTTTGCGGGGCCCTAAGCAGCTTGCATAGTGAGCCTATAGGGCGGATCGGCCCTGCCTGGACCAGAGCAAGTCATACATTTCTGCTATGGGCTTTTTTATTCAGCAATTGTGACAGTCAAAACACTGCACTTTGTAGTCGGGTGTGCTGTAAAAAAAAAAAGGTGCAGGTCTATTTTCTGGATTGCTGAGCTGCGTGATGGCCCAAACTTTTTTTATGACAAGCAAGGCTTTTTTGGTTGATATAGTTTTGCAATAATGATTTTATTTTTAGTGTAACCCATAGACAAGAACTTTAACAAAACTAAACAATTCACTTTATTTTACCTTTGATCAGTCACAGTTAAAAAACGTTTTTCTATAGATTACAGGTATCCATTTTATTCGATGATTTGTGACTGAGTACAGCATCCAAGTGTGTCAGTAAAGCTGACCATACATAAGTAGATCTGTTGTCTCTGAGGCTGGCCATACACAGATCATTTTTTTCCCCCTGTCAGCCTGATTACCACATTGCAGCAAGTCAGGTGGATGGAAAAATCCTGCCTGCTAGATTCTTGTATTAAGACAGCAGGGACCCTCCACTGATCAGAACCACAGCCAGCACATTTAATGTTCTGACATTCCCATTAGATTGATTTCTGTTGAGCAGGAACGGCCAGAGATGGATCAAATTCAGCCAATCCCTGCTGAACTGGCCACATTTTGATCCATCTATGATCAGCTTTAGAATGTAGGCAGGGGTTAGAATTGTAGGTTTTTATTGATTTTTGTGTCCACACTGGGAAGATTTACCTTCACTTTTTTCTGTCATTGGAACAAAAATAGGAAAAACTCTAATGCACGACTGGTTTTCCTGATGAGAAAACTGCCATTTTTTAGATTAGTTGGGAAAACCGGTCGTGTGTATGCTCCATAGATGTTTTCCCAACGAGAAAACTGCCCGCAAAAAAATTAGAACCTGCTCTATTTTTTCCCGTCGTGTTTCCCATCAGTCTTTTTCTTGTCGCGAAAACCGCCATGTGTATGCTTTTCAGAGGGGGAAAAAATGAGCATGCTCAGAATCAAGTATGAGATGGGAGTGCTCGTTCTGGTAAAACTAGTGTTCATAATGGAGATAGCACATTCATCACGCTGTAACGAACTGAAAAACAAAAGGCTGAAAAGCGTAAATCGTTATTCACCGAACTTTTACTGACACGAGGATCAGCAAAAGCAGCCCAAAGATGGAGCCATTTGAATGGAACGTCCCCTTTATAGTGCCGTCTTACCGCTCTTTGGTCAATCGTTTTTTTAACTGAATGTGTATATGCAAGGCAGGCTTGAGAGGAATCACGTTGGGAAAAACTTTGGGTTTTGGACGTGTCAGGAAAACCGGTCATGTGTACAGGGCATAAGTGATGACTGTGTTACTAGGACATGAGGTAATTAAAAATGTCCCTGCCATGGATGTCCCCAGCACCAGAAATCTGGGGCATATTGCCCATATGTCATGCCTGGTAGCGTAGCTGCTGAGGTCCATATTTATCTTGCAACAAGTTGACAGGTTCTATCTTTCGGATATTCCTAGCCTTCATTGTGTGTATATAAGGGTGGCCTTAAACAGGACACAGTGCATCATGCTGCTCCTTCTCAGCAACACCGACCCCACCCTTTTGTGCCAACAACAGCTGGGGATTTTAGAGACTTTTTATATATGAGTGAGTGTATCTACTGTATGTGAGTGGGTGTATGTATGTATGTAAGTGTGTATATACAACTATGATAGAATATCTTAAGGGCAGAGACTAATGTGAATGGTTCTCTTTTAGGCTCCATTCACACAATTGTGCTGCTTTGAATAAGCTACCTAATGCACCTAAACACTACAAACAAGGAACAAACACAACTTTTAGCAGCGCAAGGCGTGGCAACACAAGTTAGTATGTTGATGTGCATTGGGCTGAGCTATCATGCAACTGCTTTGAGAAGGTGAAAATATGGCGCCACATCCCACTGATGCACACAATGAAGCACAATATCGTAAATGGGGATTAAAATGCTACAAACTGTGTTGATGCTACTGTAGTATAACTGAGTTCAGTAAGGCTAGATTCACACCTTTGCTTTTTGATTTTCTGTTGAAAATTTCTGTTCTGAAATCCATGGGAACTCTTTAAAACACGTGTGAGGATGTGCGTTGATATGTCATGACATACAAGAATGCTCATGATGCATGTCAATGTTGACATTCAGTTCAGAGTTAACACGATATGTGTTTAATGTATTACCATTGATTTCTGTGGAAATCCCATTAGAAGAAAATGCATAGGTGGCAGTCAAGCTCAAATATTACAGTACATACACTTGACCCCTTCACTTTGTATATAACAAACTTCTGACCCTTGCACCCTTTGAATAACATTTAGTACATGACACTGTTTAGAGAGTTAAATGCCTACAGTTCAGTCTGTTTTTCCACGCATCATATTCTTTGTCCCTACATAGGGACCTAGCAGCTGTGCAAGCAAGTGATCAGAGTCACCAGTGGCTGGACAGAAAAGTATTGATAGCTACAGTTTAGATTTTTTTAAACACTTCCGTACCATAGGCTGTTGTATGACTTCCTTGGCTTTCAGTGGTGATATCTGAATGATGCCTGCAGCTGTAGGCATAATCCAGATATAATTTTTTTCAGCCGGTGATTCCCTACACCATAAAAACAATCATAGTGGCTGGGGACGTCCCCCCCTCCCACCACCCTCTGGTGCTTCTCCAGGCTTTTTCGGGCAATTGGCAATCCATAGAACAAATTCGCTGGCGCCAGAAGGAAGCCATAGAGAAAACCGAGGGACAGATGGCCCCCGGGAATCTCCATGACTCTCGGAGGCCCGGGCACGATGTTGTGATGTCACGTCCGGGCCGGCGGAAGTAAACAAAGCCGGGGGAAATGACAGGAAAGCTGAGATCCTTAATTTTTTTTGATCTCAGTCTTTACAGCCTGAAGGACCATAAAGAGGACCTGTCACACACTATTCATATTACAAGGGATGTATATATATATGTTTGGGGGTTCTGAGTAATTTTCAAGCAAAAAATTTGTGTTTTTACATGTAGGGAAGGAGTGCTGGAATTTGCGCAGTATGGAAGGGGTTATGATAGATTTTTTTTATTTATCTTTTTAGCAAAATTATTTAAACCTATATGTGCTGGTCAATCTGGTTGGCATCCTACTGTGAGGCTGCGTACACACGATCAAACATACTGTGAGGTCTGCGGACCAGTTTCAGCGGACATGTTTGATCGTGTGTACGGCCTATCGGACCGTTTTCCAGCGGACAAAAGTTTCAAAATATGCTTAGAAACCTGTCCACTGGAAACCTGTTCTTCGGACATGTTCGATGGTTAGTACACAAAATCATCAGACCAAAATCCCGCGCATGCTCAGAATCAAGTCGACGCATGCTTGGAAGCATTGAACTTAGTTTTTTCATCACGTCGTTGTGTTCTACGTCACTGTGTTCTGGTCCGAGGGGATTTTGGTCAGATGGTGTGTCCGCACATCAGACCAACAGACCACTTCAGCCTTGTCCGATGAAAACGGTCTGTCTGACATGTTTCATCAGACATGTCTGATCGTGTGTAAATGTAATCACTGTGGCAAGAAAAATCAACATATTGTATAAATATTCATTTATTATATTGTTTATTTTTTTAACTTGATTTGTCTGGATTTTTTAAGGTCCATACACTTTTGAATGGTTGGCAACCCTTTATCTGTCCCAACAGCAACTATTAGAGGTTGAATTATTCATCACTTTAAGGTGATTTGCTCAAACTGCTAGAAGATCCTTGTGGTTCTCATTAAAATGTCCTGATTCTTGAATCTCAAGCATTCATATAAATGTACTGTCCATGAAAAACACCCAGCCTTGCTTAAAGATTGGCGCTTTTAAACAAATCCTTCCTACATGCATGAGAAACAGACCAGCACGTGCCAACAAATGACCCACAGTTCAGATTTTCCGTGGGTAGCGGTACCATTTCCTGCTTCTAGTATGCAGCCAGTACAAGAAAAGCAGTAATTAAAGTGGTGAATGACTTATGAATTAGCAGGTCTTAGTAATTATAAGAGAGGAATGTGGAGGCTTGTATTAGAGAGTATATAATGGATTATTTAGTAACAGCAATTTGTAGAGTATGCTAACCCTTGGTTGACACTGAGCCAACAAGAGATGGAGGCAGTGTTCTTTTTCAAGATAAAGTTGTAAATTTGAAAGAGGGATAAATATCATAACAAGAGGTGTTCTGTAATTAATGTACAGTATTAATGACCGTTTTACCTCAACCAGGATTTTCAATTTGCAATAGTAAGAACAAGTACAATTTAATTTTAATTATATATCTGTTTGTACTGTTGAGCATGTGCAATTTACCTTAGATTAATTTGTATAGGCTGATCATATACAGTATATGATCTGTCTTCATAATAGGCTTGCGTAATTTTCTGGACAGAAGGAAGTGCAATGCTGTGAGATGCACGCTGACATGAGAAAATAAAGTATGAACTTATCAGTGTGGTGGTGCTCCTACATTGTCCAGTCAGTGGGTAAGAGGAAAGTCCTTGATACACTAGGGAGGATTTACTAAAACTGGTGCGCACAGAATCTGGCATAGCTGTGTGCAGTAGCCAATCAGCTTCTAACTTCAGCTTATTAGGTTGAAGTGGAATTCCACCCAAAAATGGAACTTCCGCTTTTCGGAACCCTACCCCCCTCCGGTGTCACATTTGCCACTTTTCAGGAGGGGGGAGCAGATACCTGTGTAATACAGGTATTTTGCTCCCACTTCTGGGCATAGATATCAGAGCCACCTGCAGTAATCTACGACACTTCTTGCACCCCCCCCCCCCCCCGCTGTCTTCTGGACGACACACAGGTCCCAGAAGACAGCAGGAACCAGTGGGCTTCACTTCCTGATTCCCTTAACGAAGATGGCGGCAGCAGCACCCAAGAGCCGAGAGATAGACCGGCTTTGGGTGCCGACATTGCGGGCACCCTGGACAGGTAAGTGGCCTTATTTTAAAACTCGGCAGCTGCAGTATTTGTAGCTGCTGACTTAAAAAAAATGGCGGAACTCTGCTTTAAGCTTTGCCAATGAAACCTTGAAGCTGAATGGTTTCTAGACAGAATTGCACAAGATTTTGCACACTCCAGTTTTAGTAAGTAACCCTCAATGTACTGTTTTAATGCATGCCTAATCACAAAACTAAAGCTGCCTATACACCAGTAGACTTTTATTCAAAACGTTTCATTTTAGGAATGTTTGTTTGATTTTTTAATTGTTAGTGGGGGTCAAATCAACATTCAATTTCATCCACAGTGGCAATAAAATTTGAAGGACCAGGATGGAAAATCGAACAAATGCATCTTTAACAGTGTATCAGGCTTTCGTTATGGAAATTTCAATCTATGTTTGAACGTTAAAAGCAAGCAAAATGCGTGAAGTACATTTGAACAACATTTGTCATTAAATGTGCAAAACATTTTCTTACAAATGTTCATATGAATATTCGTACGCACATTTAATAAAGAAATCTACTAGTGCATAAACATCTTTACTGAACAGATACACATTTTGAACATATTTTTGGGCAGATAAGATCATCAACATATGTATTTTAC